>JBCLNQ010000020.1:0-729653 GCA_039119965.1 Talaromyces sp. DC2 | reverse complement strand
TTAAGGACCACCATATCCATACGCTCCGCCACGAGGTGGATAATCGCGGCTGCGACCAGGTGCTGGGTATCCTTGTGCGCCGTGACCTCGTCGAGACCCCAGGCTGCCATCTGAGTATTGGTTGTGTAGTCTCGGGTCGGAAGATGACTGCATACCACCAGATATGTCCCCGTACGAAGCTGGCGGGCCGGGAGGAATAGGATTGCCATATTCATCTCGGGGTCTATTGTATCCAGGTCTGGAAGGACGGCTTGCAAGACCATCCTGATGGACGCCATCGTCCACTGGATGAGGGGTTCGGCTTGATGGTGTGCGCGAGCTCATGGGTTGTAATTCTTCTTCATTTGTCACCCGTGCAGATTCGTAACTGGCAAAAGTTGGCGCCGAGTTGGAGGGCGGTTGGGATTGTTGGGTAAGTGTATTTAGCAAGGGAGCGTTGGTATCGGTGCTCATTGGAGGAGGGGAGTCGGCTTTTGCGAATGCCGTCGCCTCTGCATTCTGGCGAGCATAGAAGTTTGCGCCACTCATTTCAGCATTCTCCGCAATCCGCTTTTTGCGGGCTTTGCGGCTGACCAGTGTACGGCGCATTGCACAAGTGACCACCCCGCAAGCAACCAGAATAATGGTGGCTGCTAGCACAATCCATCCACCCCATTGTAAGTGTGGCACAAACAGTAGAATGTCGACTAGGAATGCCAAGAGCGACACCAAGACGGTCGGCAGCAAAAGAATGAGTAAAGCCAGTAGGTATCGAGGCGAATGCGACGGCGAGTGGAAGTGAGAGGCAGCAGCCATAGCCAAACAGACGAGAGCGAGAAAGGCGGCGATTGGATGAACAATCAGAATGGACGAGAGCGAGTTTCGCGCGCTTGACGGAAGGTTGAAATCGATATTGTCCGAGTCGCTGGAGCCGAAGATATTGCCTACATATGAGGGTTAGCCATGCGTGAAAGGGATAGGTCGCTGTGATGGAGAGACTCACTCGTGTCATAGCCGACTCGAGCGGGAGTGCAAGAGTCATCTCTGCACCATCCAAACACGCCAAAGTCAACATTCTTGAAGGTAGCCAGCGGCACTTTTTTGATGACGGGGGTTGAGAGTGTCGACAAAAGCAACAGGGCGAAGGCGGCCACCAGCAGTACGGTGAGGGGGGTGGCAGGTTTCAACAACATGGCGACGGGATTTTTTTTTTAATCACAGCGACCAGAACCAATTGCGCAAACGCAAAGCGGCGAACGCAAGGAAATAAGCGATAGACGAGCGACCATGGAGATGGACACGTTGAAGCGACTCTGGTGGAAAGGGATTTGTGTGTGTACGGGCGTGGTTTCAGGTCTATCCGATCGGTCAGGACTGGCGGCCGGCGCGCGGCACTGCAGACAAAAGAGGCGGTGCGAGAGAAACAGATATCGACTTCGACCAGCGAGAGCGAGAGAAAGAGCGAAAATAGTTGACAGCTGGGCGACTGCAAAAGCGAACGGCAGGATGGTCGCACGGCGGAGGAGTGGTTGTTGTAGTACAATTGGGACGACCTTGACGACACTGGACAAGAAGCCTGAAGGAGCGAGATGTCGCGCCGATGTCAAATGGGGAATGGGGATGGTCTAGCGCCGGCAAACTGGCCAACAACGCGCCAGGACGTTCAGATGAGTTGAGGCCAGAGGGGCTAGCGAGTGGATTGCAGCGAGACGGTGGCCGCGTGGGGTGGGCAATCAGAGCCCTCAGACCAGTGGCAGATGGAGCGGGGCGATTCCTGCGCAAATCGGATGCATCGCAATAGTGGCCGACCTGTGGAATGCATACATGAGGCGAGGGTTAGAAGTACCGAAACTGTGTGTGTGAGAGAGAGAGAGAGAGAAAGAAGACAGAGAGAGTAAAAGACAGAGAGAAAAATGCAGAGAGAGATCACGGGATCAGCAGTAGGATGTAGTAATATTGTACTCTGCTCTGTATCGCTCCTGCCTATCTGGTCACTCGCTGCCCCGGCTGGCACCTTCCTCGAGTCCACCCGCCCATGCTAATCAATACTATCGTTTATCCCTGCGGCTCGCTATCTCGCTTTCTCGCTCCTCACTCTGCCATTGTTCATTTTCATCTGGCTCTACTTTCTTGTTTTTGCTCTAATTATTATTCGTGTCGAGTGGCGCCAAACGGCTCGTCTAGATTGCCAATTGCGACTGTCGCTCGGACGGGCTCGTGCCGACCGTGGAAATTGAAGTTGCAGCCGGTGGACTTCCAAGCCTGCTTCGAGACAATCAGGCCTAGCTGTCGCGCCGCCTGAAACGCCATCAGCGCGGGACCATCGGTCTAGACGACTGCTGCTGTGGCTGGATCTCGCACTCGAGTCTGTGCGGCTGCCATTTGACAGATGGGTGACGACGCTGGATGCGTGTATCTGCTCATATTAATTGGCGCCATGATAAGAATTGCAATGCGATATTGGCCAGGCAATCACTAGGGACCGTATTATAACCATTATCGGAAGTGTGCTATTCCACAGACTGCCCAGACTGCCGGGCTTTGGTCGTTTACGGCGCTTCCGCCGTGGTTGATATCAAGTCGGCGTTTCACAATCCCGGACCCTGCCCATCGCCCATCGCTTTCGTCTACTATCATTGAGCCATTGACTGGTGATGCTGCCGCAGTTATGGACTATTTGTCTATCCCAATCTTGCACTACCTATTCCATTGCTAGCGGGATATCTCATACGCCTGGAGAAGATATGATCGCGCGACCCGGAGACCACCGGAAAATGCACCGATTAAGAAAGATACTGCACACCTACACACGGAAAAACGCAATATCGACCTAGCCAACTGCGACACATGCGTATGGTAAATGTCTGTTTATGCATAAATCTGGCTGCTCTATTCTTGATACTCTCGGACTCCATCAGACCAACCGCAGTCCTTCCAGCACCCCGAACCAACAGCCAGGTTACTTCGGCCCTGAAGCATTCCGGGATGGGCATTGGCCAGAGAAGACGCAAAAGCCAACATCAATGATGTTTAAGACGCTGAACGGCCAATGTCGCCGTAGTTTGTGCGGGACCCCTAGCAACGGCTGATTAATGTATTGTTTTGGCGTGAGGGTATTAATAACGACCTTCTTGCCATCTCGCCTTGGTCATTTTTGAATTGAAAACTTCAATTTTGATTTTCTCTTTTCTCACTCTCTCGTGTCACCACTTGCCCGTTTCCCTAGATTGACTTAGCTGCTTCCCCACACAATGCACGCACTCGCCTTCCAGACGCTGATTGGAGTCACGATAACATGCGGTGGCTAGTGCAGAGCAGTGTGTGATCTTCTCAACAAGTGATTACGCCCTTTGGCTGTCACGCCGTCTTCCACTTACGACTTCTAAAATTTGGGACTTGCCTATTCAATGATGATGCTGACAGACCCCGCCGTGGTGGTGGTGCAGTCACCACCGTCACAACTCGTCGCGGGAACCACCACGACGATCACAGAGCCAAAGAACCGTCGAGCACGCCTTTGACCTCGCAGGAGAACCATCTAGAAAGCTACTGCTCAGTGATGATTCGTCCCATCCTGAAAGCCAAAGACAAACAGCGGTGACTTGAATTAATAATCAGCTGAGGGGTTCAGTTGCAGCAATACGACACAAATAAGCTATTTATTTAGCCCCTCCTTCCGTCGTGTCCTGGTCGTCATCCTCGCCCAGATTTCATCAATTGTGCTTCAGAATCCTTTATTTTCTTTCCCTCGGTATTCTCAAGTCGCCCAGACACAATTTCACAATGCCTTTCAGTTTGTACGATGCCACCGTTGGCACCACCAAGAGCGCCGTCAAATCGCTCATCAATGTCATCTCTATTGCCGAGAAGCAGCCCAACGCGGAGAGCTTCCTGACTGCCTCGATCCACCCGGACATGAAGCCCTTGACCTTCCAGGTCCACCTTGTTACTGTCTTTGCTGAGCGTTTGGTCGCTCGCCTGGTCGTCCGTGAGGCCCAGACTCTCGAAAACAACATCGCTACTTACGCCGACATCCACGCGCGTCTTGACGCCGCCCTCAAGACCCTCGAGAGCGTCGACAAGGACACGATCAACACCAAGGGCGAGACCGTTGCCCCCACCAAAATCGGTCCTACCCATGAGTTCAACATCTCTGGTGCTGCCTGGGCCGGCGCTGCTGCTCTTCCCAACATCTTCTTCCACCTCGTCACTGCCTACGATATCCTGCGCAAGGAGGGCGTTCCCCTCGGAAAAGTTGACTACCTCACCTCTTTCGTGGAGCCCGTTGCCGCTTCAAGTTAAGTAAACAAAAAAAAATAATGAACAAATTTTCTTTGTCTGAACATGACGATGACAATAACGATGATATACGGAGGGGGAAAAACGGCGAAATACGCAAGCTCGATCTTTGGCTTGGTTTAGGAATTACCTGTGATTGGGAATTAGAATACTGCATGTCTGAATAACAGGCCCATGTAAGTTGCCAATTGATCAAAACTACATAGACCGAGTACAAAGGATACGACAATAGCGGGGTAGTCCCCATCTTACATAATATTCATGAGTAATCACAAAAGCTGTTGGAAATTAGCTGCATTTAGTCTGTTGGTAATAACAATGCATTGATTGGCAGCAGCATATTCAAATACGGATCAAAGAACCCTAAGCTCAATTGAGAGAGTTTTATGGACCTGTTCTTTGGCATTGTTTGCCGGGTATTTAATAGTTGAATTGGATCATCCGATTGACTGCAAATAACCCTAACCGTAACAATCCCCGCTTACCTCCGTCACATTTAAGCTTAAAACCGGTCTGACTGTAATAGGAAAAATGATGCAGATACTTGTTGCATAGCTCATATCAATGTACTAATAATGGTAAAGCTAATAACCACTCTTTTAATGTTGATTTTGATTGACATTGCGCTTTTACGTGGCATCGGCTTAACACGCGATGCATCAACTCCGGCACGGAGATATCCGCGGCGTACATGTTTTTGACTTTGCCTAATCGGCTTATCAGAGCGAGGTATCGATTGAGTACTCCGCATTGTGCCCTGTCGTTCTATGCAGCGAATACTAAACCATTGGCCCGCAGAAACTATGGACTGGGGTTCATTTGAATCAGTGATTTATTGTTTCGGGTACCACGTCTCGAAGTGCACATGTCTTACTCTGGTACAATAAGTGAGATGGAAGCTCAAAAGATGGACGACCCCAAAAACAAGGCCGTCGCTTTGCAGGATCATGGAGATGTCGCCTTGGGTTTTCTGGAGAATCATGAGGCGGTCTCGTTCACAAAGGAGGAGGAGAGGCGTGTCATTCATAAAATTGACTGTGTCTTGATGCCACTGGTAAAGTTCTAAGTACGAAGTCATACAAGCTGTCCTTCAAACTGACGTTTTTGTGGATAGATGGTAATATCTTATACGATCCAATTTATGGATAAAAGTGTCATGTCACAGTCTGCTGTGTACGACCTGGAAACAGATCTCAAACTTGAGGGGCAAGAATACTCCTGGTGCTCGTAAGACGCCTCTTTTCTCTAGGACATAAAGACCCGTCATGTTGATACTTCATTTCAAGGTCCATTTTCTATTTTGGATACCTAGCATTTCAACCGTTTGCCGCTCGATTACTTTCATACTGTCCTCTGGGCCGTTTCGTAGCCGCAACGTCGCTCGTCTGGGCAGTCATCTTGTTCTGCACTGCCAGTGCAATGAACTTCCGCGGTTTGATGGCAGTGCGCTTTTTCCTCGGAATGGCCGAGGCTGGCATCTCCCCAGCATATGTCTTGATAACCGGCATGTGGTATAAAAAAGACGAAATCCCACTTCGGACGACACTGTGGTACTGTGGAAATGGATTTGCCATCATCCTACAGTCGTTCATTGCATATGGAATTGGCCACATTCACACAGGAATTGCTGTGTGGAGGTGGTTTTTCATCATCTTTGGTATTCTCGGCCTAGTATGGGCTGGTGTACTTTTTATGTACATGCCGGATACACCTATATCTGCAAAATTTCTCAACGACCGCGAAAGGGCAATCGCCGTTGAACGAGTGCGTGATAATAGGACGGGAATTGCCAACAGGGAGTTTAAAAAGGACCAGTTGATTGAAGCCTTGCTCGATGTCAAGGTCTGGTATGGGTTCTTTTATAGCATCGCCTGCGTGACGCCGTCTACATCTGTTGCAAACTTTGGAGGTCTTATTATCAAAGGTGAGTCAACTTCCGGAACAGTGTTTTTTAAAATAAGAACACAAGCTGATCATACAACACAGGGTTTGGATACGACAGTTTCAAGACCTCTCTCCTGAATACTCCTCTAGGGCTAACAGAAAATATCGGGCTGCTGGTTACCGGCTTCGTAGCCTTTTATTTCCCCAACACTCGCTGCCTGATGCAATTCGTCTGCAACGTGCCGGCCGTCATTGGGTCTGTCTTGGTCTACGCCTTGCCAGCAGAAAACCGCGTCGGTCGTCTTATTGCCTATTACTGCACGAATTTCACCAACGGCTCGCTGCCTATGATGTTCGCATTAACAACAACAAATATCGCCGGCCACACAAAGCGCGCTGTTGCGAGTGCGATTTTGTTTGTTGGTTACTCGATTGCATTCATCATCGGTCCGCAGCTGTTTATTGCTAGTGAAGCACCACGGTACCCTACGGGATTCAAGGCAATGATTATTATGTTTTCGATCGCTAGTCTTGCACCGGGTCTCTACTATCTCTACGCGGTGTGGGAGAATAGAAGGAAGGCTAGAAAGCTAGAAGAAGGGGAGCTTGCCAGTGTTGCTGTTGAGAATGAGGAGTTTTTGGATTTAACAGATAAGAAACAGGCATATTTTGTTTATTCCATGTAGAGTGGGTGCTGCATTGCACCTTTTCTTCTGCTCTCCTTGAATGATACTTGTTGGTTTTTGTTTCTGGTCGAGTATTGAACACAATATACTTTCGATTGATTTTTGGTATCGTTGATTTTATATAGACTCAGCCGGCATAATATCCCAC
This sequence comes from Talaromyces sp. DC2, assembly GCA_039119965.1. NCBI lineage: Eukaryota > Fungi > Ascomycota > Eurotiomycetes > Eurotiales > Trichocomaceae > Talaromyces > Talaromyces sp. DC2. The sequence continues at coordinate 722,657 of JBCLNQ010000020.1, read as the reverse complement.
TCTGGATTCCATTCAAAAAACTCCAAGTCCGAACTCGGAAGATTTTCAAATGACAACGAAGAAAGACCGAACCCCAAGTAAGAATTTTCCTGCGATGCCTGGTTCCAGGTTAACGGTCCGTCAGAGAACACAAATCGATTGATCTCGTCCGTAATGCTCAGCTCATCCTCCAGAGAATATATTGTACTGCCCCAGTTCGTAAACGCAGTCGTAACTTTCTCAGCCAATTTAGACAATCGTTCCGCGCACGCAGTCGCTTCGTCCCAACGCTGGCCGATATTGGTGAGGAGTTGGAGACATTGTGGAATCGAAAAATTTAAAAAGTTCTCTGCTTCCTCCCGCATGGGTTCCCAGTTTCGGAATGACCAGCATGCATCGAGTGAGATAACAGCTGTTTCAAATAAAATGTGAACACCGTGCCAAGGATAAAATAGTCGACGATGCTGCTCCTGGCTAAGATAGTCTTCGACCAGCACGACAGAAGAATACAGCACAACTCGTCGATCCTCGTGTGTTCGCACCCGTAATCGCGGCGTTGGTCGATGGATACGTGCTATTAGGTGATGAAACTGGACGTGTTTGAATTCCAGCATATTGTATTTTTCGTACTGCTGCGCAACCCCATACCACGATTCTAACCTGTTTGTTATATTTTGAACCCATTCATCTATCGTCGTGCAGCCGAATTTGTATAGCTCTTCTTCGAGATGGAGAACTCGATGGACTTCTGTTTCTAGAGCTCGATATCGGCAGATATGATTGGCTGAAGACTGTTTGTCCTGGTAGTATGATGGGTATGTTTCGTTCATAGTTTCCTCAAGCTAAATTCGAGTTAGCGTCGACATTTTGAAATAAGTCGAAACCAATAATGAAAACCAACCTTGACGGTGATTGCCTCCTCTGGAAATGACAACGGTAGGCGAATATTAGTACATAAAGACCTCTCCATTCCATATGTTACCCAGAACAATTTTCGGCGTTGAAGCTGGTCGTCTGCACCGAGTCCCTCTGGGCCTTCCATGTATAATCCCAAGCTCAAAACAATCCTAACCGCGTTGGCAATACATATCCAGTTATCCACCCTTTCCGGACATAAATGTGCATAGTGGGCCAGTAGAAGTGAAATTTGAAGTACCTGGATTTGGCTGGGGTCTTTAAATGCCTGTAGATGTTTAATAGCCGAATTGTAAAAGGACTCGGAAGCTACACGGGCCTGCTCTTCTGCCTTCCAAGTGAGTGTCATGGCTGATATTGCGAGAACAATCAAGAGAACAAAGTATTCAAAATGTCCCAGGCCTGATGCTGCCGGGATTCCATAAACCAGTAGCGAGTTCGTATCGCCCAGCTCTTCGTGCCAGGTTCTTTTCACAATGTCTTCTAGCATTGATTGCAAAACACAGGGGTATTGAGGAAGATGAATGTCAACATAGTTATGTATCATACGTTGGATAGCGGAGAATGGAACACTGTTCAAGTTTATTATATTCCCAGAAGCATATTTGCTGTGGCGTTTCGACGACATTGGCACTTCCTTTGAAGCAGGGGGCGATTTCCCTGAGACAGGCGACTCTTGGATTCGCTCTCGAACAACCGCAAGTGGTGGGCATGATGGTTGGAAAAACAGAGCCGGCGAGATCTGAGCGTGCATATATGTTCCTGGTGAGGGCAACCAGACCGACATGGTGGCTTGGGCAACCTTTAGTGACATCAAATATGGTACATTGTGGGAACCAGTTTGAAATGGAAGCACCTGAGCTTCAAGTTCTGCCACTCGTGCTTCTAGAGACCTCACAAGGCTAAGAATGAACAATTATCAGCAATGCTCTGGATTATCGGGGTATTGCAATGAATATTCACCTCCTCGGCACGGCTTCTCCTGTGGTAGGATCAAAGCCCAAGCAGCTTGCATTTGCGACCTTGCATGAAGTACATGCTGGAAACTTAAAATCACACTGTAAAATTATTTAGTCTCTATTGCTTCTATTCAACCTCGAGCAATTTGCGTGTACAGTACCTTTGTCTTGCGCTTTCGACAGCGGGTGCATACTTTGGTTGAGCGCCGGTGTGACCGCTGCATATTGCGCCACCCTCAATTATGTAGACAAAAAGTACCAACGATCAATATAACACCAGAGAAGTTTGTGTATATTAGAATACAAAGCAGGGAAGAAGTCATTTGGAGTCGCTGCGAGTTGGACATGACCGTATCTACGCGCTAACCCGATGAGGCAAGAATATCAAGCGGGGCTTTTCCTAGTATCGGCTGCTTCTCCGACAACGACAACGGGCAACTCGTCACTAACTAATATCATATTTGTCAATTGATAAGACGAAATTTGTTGCAGTGAAGTGCCAAATTACTCTCTCAAAGTTAGGAATGCTTCAGACATGCACGCGCTGTCGAAGCCGAAGAATCAAGGTACAGACTATCCGGCAACACCTCTGCTTTCAACCCTTCTGACAGCACAGTGTGATTCCTTGCTTCCGGCATGTGCGAACTGCACCAAAAGTGACGTAGAATGCACAATCAGAGATCATGCTCTACAGGAGGACATACCCAGAAGGTTGGTGCTGACCTACATCCAACCAGGTACCATTAACCGACGTCTTGCAGTTATATAAAGTCTTTGAATGATCGAATTGAAGAGCTGAGCTCTCAACTAGCTTTGCAGTCAAGCCGTCCAGCAACGTAAGGCTCTATGAATATATGAAATTTTTAGTACGCCCCTGTTAAATCTATTCAAATTTACGCAGTTTTCCCGACTCCGGCCACACAGCCGCTGGTGATGCTTTTCATGTCCTGATGCCTGGTCCCGGCAAAGATCTATATCTGGACCTATCATTGCCCTCTCGAATTGCAAGAGTGACTTTTGAAGTACTCGCTGGACAACAAAACGCGGTTGATATTTCGCTCATGACTGATGACGGTGGTTCGGCCCCGCCTAATCTCTTGCCGCTCGATCGATCGCTTCTCACACCCGGGACAATCCGCTTTCTTCTCAATTGCTATGACCGATGTATTAGGCCGCAATACAATATCCTCCTTCCAGAAGTTCTGAATTACGATGGCATGAACTTGCAGAAATTACCAGACTTGCAGAAATTTAAAATTCTTATGGCATGCGCGACTGCTGCCGCTCGTGAAAGTTATTACATTCCTAATTGGAAACCGCTCGCGCAATTGTGCCGGGACTGGGCCGCCGACTTTATTACACCGATAATCCTGCCAGCAGATATTGAGTCACTCACTGCAATTCTCTTACTGCTCGTGTATGAATTAGTTGATCCGAGCCGGGGCTCTATATGGGAATTACTTGACCTTGCTATGCGAACGTGCCTGCAGCAGGGCTGGCATCGAACAATGACAACCATTTTCCCTGGCTTAATTCCGGTGGCTAGTGCGGACAACGTTGAAGTGAGCACCTGTAACGATACTGAATTCCGGTTACTATCGATTCTTGGTGAGATTGAAGGGTATGGATAACAGTATCCCACTGTCGGTTGAGGCTAACACACTCAGGTCACTACGAACGATTTTTTGTCGACCCACCATGTTGAGCGGATCTAAATGGCCATCAATGTCGCATAAAGATTCGGCACTCATGTGTTATGAACAGCTTTACAACGTCATTTACGCTGATGGGAAAATATATGATGGCCAGCAATGTCCATTTGTTGGAGACATTGTTGCCCTGATAGATTTAGCTGGGAATCTATCAGCGGAGACAGAGTTAAATGAACAAATATGGCTTTTGACACTTCCTATCTGCGTCAAGCACAAACAGTGTGTCTTTTGTTTCCAAGAGGACGATGACACAGACGGAAAAGGAATGCGGACATTGAGAAAAAGTGTAGTTGAAGCAGCGTCCCGGCTTGTTTCCCTGGTTTATCACTCGGCTACCACCAGGGACGGTTTTATCCCGCCTTTCATAGCCGGCTCAAGAATACTTATCGCCGGGTGTACGATTGCTGTAGGGATCTTCAAGAAATGGACAACCTCGCAGTTGCGTACAAGTGACTTGATTAAGTGTACAGAAGTCCTCTCCCTGTTCGCACCACATTGGAAAGGAGGACAAGTTTATCTTCAGGTTTGGAGAAGTATAGTAGCTTTCCTTGACATTCCAGACAAATGATTTGATCACTCCACATTTATTATACAAGTAATCGCAGGGATTCTCCAGAAAGTTCCGCACCGTAACCGAAATGAAAGAGAGAAACGAAGCTAGGAGATCTTCCGAATTTCTCCACGATGCTATTTAAAATTATTTACTCGATAGATATGATTCGAACCGGTGGGGATAGGCACGGTTTCCCAAATGATACTTCGGCTCTGAGATTTTGCAGGTCGATTATGATCGTCGCTAGGGTTTCCATCCTTTCAATTCCCACGGTATTCGGAGGTGTTGAACGGCAGATTGAATATGGTGTTCCCTGCTCGTCCGACATCCATAGCCGGATCTTATCCACAGTAACACTTTCATTCCGAGACAACTCTTTGATACGCTCAAGTCTGGCGAATGAATTTGGTGATGGATGATCATGTATACCTATGGGAACCTGTGGAGACCACAGATGATTCGTGTGGAAAGTAGTGGAAGTGCCAGGTGCCGGGAAGATTGGTGCAAGTCCCTTTGGCGTGCACTCAATCGTGGCGAGTTTACCAGTTCGGTCTGCAATCACAAAGTTGGCACATGAAGCCAGGCCTTTCTCAGTCAACAGGGTGAACGCCTCGTCAAAAGACGTGCATTCCAACACGCGTCTCATGGCGAGGTGCACTGGCAAATGAGTTTTATCCACGGTCCCGCACCGAATTGCATTCATGCATATGCCAACTCCTGCGTCGTTGAATCCGAACTTTGCAATAATTCCCGCCTCGCCCATCATGCGGATCCGCGGTTTGCCTGTTTTTCTGATATCGAAAAATGCGGTTGAAGTACTCGCTTCCCCAACCCAGTCCCAATTCTGAGCAACATATGTCCGGGAATCATCCGCATTTTGCGAGACAATAGATGTGCACCCATCGGAATAATTTGTTAGCGCAATTTCGCTGCGCATATTCAGTGCCAGGATATCCAGAAATTCCACCTCAGCACCGGCCGCGATTCCGCGGATTTCTTCCACTAGATCGGGTTCATTCTGCTCTAAAGATGGTAGGTATGTTGCGGCCCTCGCCTTTGATTCAGTCCAGTCTGCCTCTGCTGTCTCAAGAAAGAGCTTTTCGTAGTTTGAAATGCATACGGCGATTCTGTTGGGGATCTGGCTGCCGTGAGCGAAACCAACTTCCCACGGCGAGCCGCTCGCAACCACCTCGGGGACGCCGTTCCAATGTGAGGCCTTGTCGGGAATAATCATTGCATCTTTCTATTATTTTTAAAGTGTGCTATAGTCGGTACTTGTTGAATTTTTGACGTTTATGTATCTAAAGATACCGAAGAATGACATGACCAGACATGACCACCATCGCGTTTCTCCGTCGGTTTTCTCCGTCGGCTTTCTTCCCGCATCGCTATTTCCCGGTGACCAATTCCGTAACATGGATCGAGACCTATTGGATCCGAGAAATTAGTGTGTTATGGTTACATAGGTACCGTTAAAACCTTTGCAGTTTGTGCCGTTAAACGTTTCCGAGGTTGATTACCATTGGAGGGCATATTAGAACCCGGAGTAGCATTGAATATTCACATTCATAATTCTTACGAGTGCCAATGGTAAATGAAATATATCTAATACAACCAGTTGAAGCCTCAATCAGAATTAGATGTAACTCCCTTCAATATCAGTAACCGGCCACCTTCGACTCGAATAACTTTTCCATCTACAAATGAGCCCCCTTTGCTAATAAGCCACAACGCCGTCCCAACCATATCCTCTTCGTTTCCTGCACGCCCGGCTGGTGTTTCTTCTGCAAGGTGCAGATTCGAATTTGCATCAGAAGTGGTCATGCCGGAAGGAACGATGCCCGGAGAAATAGCATTCACGCGAACTGTTATGTAACTGTGTGAGCAGCTGCTTTTGAAACCCCTGACAGTGGCGAAGATAAAAACAAACAGAAACCTGTGCTAAACTTACTATAAAAATCAGCAAACTCGGCCGCCATAATGCGTACCAGATGATCAACTGCTGCTTTCGAGGTCTGATAAGTGGGTACAAATTGGTGGTTGTGCACGCTGGCTGGACTACTGAACATGACAACACACCCTCTACCTTCACCCTTCATTGCAGATTCTCCAAGTAGACTAAGGAGACCCGCGGTGAGAAAGTATGGTGCTAAAACGTTGACACGAAAAACCTTCTCCCAGTCCTGATATGATGCAGATAGTGTGGCGGCTTCGAGCTTGGACAGGCTGTCGCCGGGTTTGTAGGTAACCTCATTCATGTAACGTACGGCAGCACAATGGATAAGTGCATCAAGAGAGCACTCGAGTGACTTTATCTGCTTCACCACACTTTGCACACCCTCCTCGCTGGATAGATCGCCTTGTATTCTTGTGATTGATCAGGATGACGCTATGTCATAATAGCAGTGGTAAAACTGACGGTATGGTCTTTAATGTACTAATCTTTGTGTCTTCGGCCAGCTTATTTATTTCATCTCCCACTTCTCTCACAGCAACCTCGTTGACATCTATGAGAATCGTGTTGGCGCCATTAACTGCGCAACCCCTTGCCAGCATGCGACCGATACCGCTGCCTATTTTGTCACATTAGACCAGGTTTATATAAATAGATTATTTCTGTATATTTACCAGCCCCAGTAATAGCTACCCATCTACCTTTCACTGCAAAGAGATTGCTGAGGTGTAAGTTGCTTGCCATTGCTACATCCAGCTTGTAGTGTGTTTGAGCTATGCCTGCGTCAAACAGACAATGTAGAGCCTCCAAGCTGCTGATAGCTGATACAGGTGCCTATAGAAGTAATTCCTCTTTTAATCTTGTAGCATCTTTGTTGGTGAAGGGCATATTTGCTAGTTGCTAGATGGGCCGTCGCTTTATCGCGAAATCTCGCCTTGCGCCGACGGTGTTCTCCGAACGAGCTGTACAGGGCTTATTTCTGTTGGAACTAAGTGACAATAATAGGTTGTTTAACACATGGAAAACTCTTTCTTGCCTTATTGCAAATCATAGCTCGAAATAAGAGGGATGTTAGTTTGTCAAAACAGTTTTTACTTTTGTTTTTTGACCACAACCACCCACCATGGACTTCATTATTTTAGGTCGGCTGGAAATCGATTATTGTATCGGAATAGGGCTTTTCGTGACAGTTATAAGCATCGCAGCGATTGTATGCTTTCGCTTTTTCTACGTCGACATTCCAAAGATCAAGAACATTCCCGAAATCCCTAACGGCGACCTATTGGCCGGTCATCTGTACAAACTGGGAGTCGACCATGCAACGACTGCCGAAAAATGGGCTACCAGATACGGCTGGCCAGTTTATCAGCTGCGCATGGGTCGAAGAAGAGCCGTTATGCTGAACTCCTTCGACGCGGCGAGCGACTGGATGGTCAAGAACCAATCTGCCACGTTGGATCGGCCTTGGTTTTATACTTTTCATGGTGTAGTTTCCAAGACATCTGGTGAGAGAAAATTGTAATTTTCATGATTTCGGAATTTTGAGATTAACTTCTTCGTAAGCGGCAACAATAGGCACTAGTCCATGGGACGAGAGAACGAAAAAACAAAGGCGCGTGGTTGGATCTTTGACAACGGGTCCAGCTATTAAAAAGCTGCGAGAAATGCTGGATCTAGAGACTTTTTCCATGGTTTTCGGAATTTACACTGATAGTAATGGAGGAAAAGACGAGATAATCCCACATATTTATCAGAAACGTCTTGCTTTGAATGTGATGATGATGTTCTGCTATGGAACGAGATTCGCTTCGGTGAACGATCCACTATTTCTCCAAATCTTATCCGACGCAAGCACTATTGCCAGGTAAGAGAGGACCTCAGCAGCATGCATTCAATGTAATATTGTGAAAGATTCTAAAATAGGATTCAGTTTCCGGTCGACCAATTCCAACGCGCAGGATTTCATCCCACATCTAAGGTATATTGGGGACAAGAATCGAACAACGACAGCTCTTAATGTTAGAGCACGCCGTGATAAATGGCTAGTAGCCATGCTAGAGAAGGTTCGCGATAATCTACATTGGCGTACTGGATCCAAAAAGAGTGTAGCAGAACTGTTACTTACGGACAGTCAAGAAGGCCTTACCAAGCGTATACAACTCCCACCTTCTCACTGTATTTTTTCTTAGCTGATAACTGTGTAGTTGATGTAAAGACCATCCTTGGGGGGCTGATGTCCGGAGGATTCGAGACCCTTTTCTCCACCGCGATCATCACCATCGGAATGTTAGCGAGCCCTGAAGGACAGTCAATGCAACAAAAAGCCCATGACAATATCATTAGTGTTTATGAATCTCCAGAGGAAGCATTTAATCTCTGCGTGACAGAAGAAAAGTCACCATACATAGTTGCCTTGGTCAAGGAGGCATTACGATTCTACCCCCCGCTGAAACTTCTCCCGGCTCGACAGGTTTATAAGGATTTTGTGTGGCAGGGAGCGCACATTCCAAAGGGTGTTCTATTTTACGTTAATGCACAGGCGGCAAACCGCGGTAAGGATTCCTTCTGTGTGTCCATAGTTTATTACTAACTCTAAATATAGATAAAAACATGTACGGTCCAGACGCCAACCGTTTTATGCCAGAGCGATGGATAAAAAGCGAAATCCCAGTCCCTCCGCCATATCACTTTGCATTTGGCGCAGGCGCACGCATGTGTACCGCTGTGAACTTTTCAAACCGCGTGTTATATGCCATATTTGTCCGCATAATAATTTTGTTCCGTATGACCGAGAGTAAAATAATGCCAGCAAACACGCATTATGTGGATTACAAAAGTGACTCCACAGCATCTAATGCGATTGCGTTGGACTTCAAGGTAAAATTCACGGTGAGAGATGGGAGCGTGCTGACGCGCTGCTTTGCGCGATCAGAAGAACAGTGTAAAAGCATATTGACTCAGAGTGAGACCGGCATTTGAAAGATATTTGAATTGAAAAATGATTGAGTACATGTACATAGTGGTATATAGCTTGAAAATAAATTAGAACAAGTACAATTCTGCATAAATGGTTTTGCAATGTTAAGTGCTTCAAATGTTCCAGATGTCACATGGGCGAGTCACTGTAATATACATCTAAAACGGGAAAGAGATATCAGTTAACTGGGTGACATCAACATTGAATTGATGCACACGTATTTCAAATATTCATTCAAATTATCAAAAGTCTTCAAAGTTGGAAAAGACCACCAGGTTTGGTTCTAAGTCATTCCTTGGGGCATCCCATTTGCCTTCCATACCTGTGCATCTTTCATCACAAAGTCCACAGTGCGGAGAGCACCTGTAATCAGTTCCGGGTTTTCGTTGATGGCAATGATATCAGCCTGTGCACCTTCTTCAAACCACCCAAACTTCCTTCCACATAGATCTCCTCCACAGGCTTCCCAGCCACCAACAGTACACGCTTCCAAAACATCGACTACCGGTATGCCAGCCTCAATCATCAACTCTAACTCACGTACATTATCACCATGGGAATATGTACCAGTATCTCCACCACAAGCAATGCGTACTCCGAGTTCATGTGCGCGTTTGATTTGACCCAAGATCTGGTTGAAGCGTTTGGTGTGCAACTTTTCGGCAATTGCCAACGTTGGCACTAAGATAACACTGCGCTCCACCATGCATCGGAACATTTCTTCTGACACAAAATACGCATGCTCGATAGAGTTTACACCAGCTTCTATCGCTGCCATAGCTCCTTCCAAGGTACAACAGTGTGCTGATATGGGACACCGAGCTAGCGTAGCTTCTTCTACTATCATATTCATCTCCGCCTGGCTGAAGACAAGATAGTCTGGATTCGGTTCCTTTGGCGGATGTAACACACTGGGAATATAGGGGTGTTGCTGAGCCGGTGGAGAGCGCATGATGCGTCGGCGGTAGTCAGCGAAGAATTTGATTATGTCTGCTCCAGCTGCAATACGCCTTCGTACAGCTTGCCGACATGCTTCGACTCCATCCACCGCGTCCGCACCAGCGGGAAGAAAGTGGCCACCACCTGTGTTCTCAGTCCTGCACTCAAATGACCCCGTACTGGCGATAACTTTAGTGGCGACGAAAAGACGAGGGCCTGGAGTTAGCCCGCGTGCGATGGAGTCCCGCAAATTAGCATCGCACTCTTGCATTCCTTCTGATCCAAGATCTCTAGATGTCACAGAACAATAAGCGTCGGACAAATTTCAACAGGGAGAAAGAAATAATATACCTATAGGTTGTGTAGCCTGCGAGTAAAGCGGTACGACAGTGATTGACGCCACGGACTATTCGCTCTGTCATGCTTTCATCTCTCTTTTGCTGTAAGGCCCCGGCCTCACTATAACAAATCAGCATTTCCTCACCAGTGGAGTTCTCGATATAGATGAAACCTACTCGTAAGAATGTAGAAACACATGGGTATGTGCATCAACCAGCCCAGGTAAGACGTACTTCCCTCTCAGGTCAACATCGGCTGGTGAGAGTGGACTGGGAAGCTCATCGCTCTCTCGCTCAAAAACCCGTACAATCAAACCGGTGGTAGAGTCGACTGTGACGGAGATATTTTGTCGGAACTTTTTGACTTTGGGATCAAACAGAGATGAGGTGTGCAGCGTAAATTGACTCATGGCTGCTGTCTGCGAGCTATGTTGATAGTCATGTGTCAACTGTTGCAGACCTACCAATCTTCTGTGTATGTACTTCACCCCAGGAATAGCAGTACATGTGATTGTTCAGGGAGATAATGCCTGTTTGGAAATAATCAAGTAATATCTTATCAGCCCAAGCCAATCCCCGCTCGCTATTTTGACCAACGCAATAGTTTATCTGTCTGTACATATAGTGGCGGCTTTTCGCGGAGACGCTACGTGCCCGCACGCGTTGCGCCGATGAGGGGATTGAAACAGAACTATCGGCGCAAACTATCGAATAAATAAAAATGCCCATTTCAGTAGCCTAGACGCAGGTCAATAGACTTATTTCCAAATTGTATTCGAAAACATTTTCTTCGCCATCAACTGAAACACTCAGAATTGAAGGGGGTGTAAATTTCACGGAACCAACTTTTACGATGTCCGGCACTACTAACAAACACGTCGTTTTCGATGTCGTAGGTAAGTTAAGGCTCCTTTTCATTTTTTTAAGAGCTACCACAGAACGCTGATTCATAAAAACAGGCACATGTGTGTCATACGATGCCCTCTACGACGCAATCGAAAGCCGAATCGGTGACCGTCTGCGCAGCCACGGGGTCGGCCCACGCCTTTTCGGATATACCTGGATGGAGGCCGGTGAACGTGAATACACGTATCTTAGTATCTCTGGCCACTATGTGAAATTCTTCGATGTATTTCGTTCCATTTTCTACCGCACGCTCTGGCAAGCGGGCATAACAGAGCCGCGCGTATTTGCCAGCGACGAGGACCGCGAGTTTTTGCTGGCCTCATATCGCACACTCAAGCCTCGACCAGGCATTTCAGCATGCTTTGCCAAACTCCGAAAAGCTGGCTATACCGTGTGGGCTTTGACGGCTGGGGATACCCCTCGTGTGGCCGGATATTTGGCACAAGGGGGCGTTGAGCTCCCTGCGGATAATTTTGTGTCTTGCGATACCATCGGAATTGGGAAACCAGATCCGTCGGCGTACCAGTATATCTTGGACAAATTTGATAAGGATAAGCTGGACGTGTGGTTTGCAGCAGCTCATATGTGGGATGCAGCTGCTGCTCGACGTTGTGGGTACGTCGATTCCTTGGTTTTTCGTGGAGTATATCAATCTCGGGCTGACCAGTACCATATAGTTTCAAAGGCGCTTGGGTGTCAGTCTTTGAGAAAGAATCTTGTTCCGATATCTTTGGAGATATGGATGTTAAAGCGGATGACTTGCCTTCGCTGGCAGATAAAATCATTACTTCAGCTGAAGCATAGGCGTGATTCCTCTCAAATTCCGTGTAAAGGAAATCCACTGAATAAATTTCTCTATTCTTTCCTGATGTACATAACTAATAAATGTCTTCATTTGATGATATTCTACCCCAAACCACAATTTAAAGCTTATTTCTGACATACTCAGTTTGAAATCCATCTAAGATCTCGTTTTTGCTGTTGGCAAGCCGCTCTTTTGTAACACGAAAGACGGATGGTACACCGGTCTCTTCAAAAGGTGTGTCATTTCGCAGCATCTCTATGATAGCCTTGGCACAAAGAAGTATCAACGGCATGCCGTGGCCTGTAAAGCCGGCTAACACTACCTGATTGGGCTTGTCAGGTATTTCGCCCACATATGGCATTAAATCCGAACTGTATCCCATGACTATAGCAATAATACAGCTTGTTAGCCACGGCTTTTAAAGAGAAATTTCGAAACATACTACCCGTCCATATTTTATCTGTATAAGCATTACTGTCTTCCCATCCAATAAATGTCCGCTGCATGAGCCCATCAAACCACGTTTTCGCCGGCTCGATTAGCTGGCTGTCATCTGTGACATTATACCAGTGCGATGAATCTGCCCAGAACTTGGGCTTCGCGCCGCCGACGATTATGCTCCCATCAGGTCGGGGAATTAAATAGTCGTACATGGAGGGTCCGTAGCGAATACTGTATGTCTGGGGTAAGAATGGCGCCACCTGGTCTGGTGGTACAACGATACGACTGCAAATTCCTCGGACCGGAATAATATGATTCGTAAACTGCGGTGCTAGGTGCGACGTATATGCATTCGTAGCGAAAAGAACCTTGCGGGCCTTGATGCTGCCACGCTCAGTTGAGACAAGCCAACGACCATCAGGCAACGGGTCCTCAGAAACACTCGTAACGGGTGTTTTGGTTTGGAGGTTGGCACCATTTTTGACGGCATTAGTAAGAAGGTGCATAACCATTTTGTATGGCCAGATATGACCGGCAGTAAAGGTAAAGCAGTTGAGCGCTCCTTTAACCCCAGAAACCTATGTGCAAGTTGTCAGGTCAGAACGACCTATTTCCAGAGAAAAGATTTAACATCGGATCACAAACTCTCTCAGCATATTTTTGCCCTGTGAAATGGATATCCGTCAGGTCGGCAACTCCAGATTGAGACAGTATAGAGAACGCAGATTCCGTTTCTCTCGCCAAAGTTTCGTCCAAAATGACATCGCAAGCCCTCGTAAGCACAAAATCACAATCGATTTTTTCTTGCTCGACTAGATTTTTGACGGCCAGGACCTGAGAGGCTTCGAATCTAGCAACATCGGCAGCCGCTTGGGAGCCAAATTTCTTGATATGCTTTGGGAGGTTGAAATAAACATCAGGTTTTAAATGACCTCCTACATGTTCAAGTCGACAAGTTTTGAAATCAGTTCTTGTTGGTCCCAATGAATTGATTTAAGGAGATGAAAAATTCAGGTCGTACGTACCATTGCGAGCTGTTGCGCCCGAGCATGCCTCCCGCGCCTCGAGAATCACCACTGATGGAGGCGAATTGTTTTCCTTGTAGAGAAAATGTGCTAGGGCTGCCCCTGCAAAACCTGCACCAACAATTACCACGTCACTATCCGCAGGAAGCTCTGCGGTGCTTCGATGGCTGTCCAGCGGATGCCGGTCCCTGTGCCAAAACGGCGTTGTGGGATTACTGATGGGGGCGGAGGTAGGTCCAGACATGATTAGAACTGATATCGACTACTAGAGATTTGTGCGTCGCATTATTGTTTTCTTGGTAACGGGCGTATCTTGTTGTTATATATGTACGGGTAAACATCGGAGAATTGCGGCGGGGATACTGAAGCACTCGCGCTCAACCGATCAATGCTGTCAGGGGAGGTCACAGCTTTATCAGTAATAAATTAAAACATCTAAGCTATCAACAGTACCAAATATCATGTTCTCTCTCTGATTATTTAAGTATTTACAGGCTCGCGTTTACTCAACTTGTCTTGCTGTGTCATGTAATCTGCTGCCTCCACCTACTATTGTTATATCATGGCGGCAGTAATCGATCTATCGAAAACCTGTGAGAATTCAGAGGCAGAGCGACCAGATAAAAAGGATGATGCAGAACTACAAGTCAAAACCCATTCTGATGCAGGAGAGATTGTCATGTTAGCCGGTGAGGCAGAGGTTTTCTCATCTTATAGAATGATGTTACCATTCTAACATGGAACACCCGCAGAGTACACGGAAGATGAGTACAAAAAATTGACCAGAAAAATTGACCGCTTCCTTCTTCCAATGATGTCAGTTGCAGTTCTTCACAAAGAGACACCAAATCTGACTTAACAGGTTCTTTTTCTATGGCATCCAGCAGACCGACAAAACTTCAACAGGCACGCAAGCAGTAAGCCACAAGTCCTCTGGTAGGCACTTTTGGTTCTAATGACACAATAAGCTTTTTGGAATGGAGGATGATCTAGGACTGCACGGCCAACAATATCAATGGTTGACTACCATGTAACACTAACCATAACCCCATTACCGATTTGGCACTGACGACTCAAACTCAAGATTCTACCTGGCATACCTAATCGGTGAATTTCCGTCCAATTACTTGTTGCAGCGCTACAAGCTTGGACTAGTTCTCTCTATATACATGACTGGATGGGGTAAACAAGTTTCCTACGTCATTGAAAATATCAATTGGTGTCTGTAGATACTGATATGGAGGATTACACAGGTATTTGCCTAATCTGTATCAGTGCAGTACATAACTGGCCTCAGCTCATGGTCCTCCGTACCCTTCAAGGATTTTTTGAGAGCAATATATCTCCAGGGTTTCTGATGATCACTGGCATGTGGTATCGCACGAAAGAACATGCCGACCGCTCGCTCTTTTGGCAGTCATCGGAAGGCTTCTTTACTATCGTCTGCAACCTCATTCTCTATGGCATTGCAAGGCATGCCGAAGCACATGGTGGAATTGCAGCCTGGCGCTGTATTTCGCTATTTCTAGGATCACTAACCTTGTGTGGAGCCATTGCTAGCTATTTTATCCTAGGATCTCCCCACGAGGTTCGATGGTTGAACGAAGAAGAAAAGCTTATGGCGTATGTTTTCCGCTTGATCGTTTGGTAATATTCCGCTGTTAACATCGCAGTACGGCTCGTACAATTTCAAACCAAATGGGCGAAGACACGACAGGCAAGAAATGGTCTTGGCCGCAAGTTGTCGAAGCCTTCAAGGACCCACAACTATATTTTTCCTTCATCAATTCCTTTTTAGCTGACATCCCAAACGGGTATGTAGTCTTTTTGCGAGGTGTAACCGCGTTCTAACATATACTGATTTCGCTCAGGGGAATTACGACATTCGGTTCACTCATGTACGAGACATTTGGCTTCGATGATTGGGAATCCATGCTATATGGGTGTCCTCGACAGGGTATAACTCCGAAGTAATGTTACCTGCTTATCTTCGACTGGTTAATATTAAGAATATAGCTGTTTACGTGGTCTCGTTCCTCCTTGTTGCCGTTTATACTCGCAAGGTACAGAACCAGCGTATGTGGGTAATGATAGCGTGCTGTATCATTCCTTTCATTGGCCTGCTTGTGATGTCTTTACTCCCCAATACGGCCGAATACAAATGGGTTAAATGGGGAATGTTCATGATGACAGCAGTTTTTTCGATGTCAATCTTCCTAGGCTGGAGCTTGAGTATGTCACCTGCCCTTTCAAATGAAGTTTTCTGGTCATCTGACATGCCATGCCAGTCCCCTCGAACGTCGCAGGCAAAACCAAAACCACTGTTATCTCATCTATGACTTTGATCGCCTATTGCGCGGGGAACATGGCGGGTGCACAAGTATTCCAAACCAAAGATGCGCCACGGTACGTCTCTGGAACCGTGGCATGTTCTGTCTGTTTTGCTTTACAGGCGATTAACATCTTACTGTGGCGGTTCTGGTACATGTGGGAAAATAAACGGCGGGACCGTTTTGGGTCCCAAACTGGGCTTTCCCAGGAGGAACAAGCCCAGCAGGGCTGGGAGATGGGCCAGGAAGATAAGACGGATATGCAAAATCCTCATTTTAGGTATTCCATGTGATAAACAGGTGGCCTGAACTTTGGTTATCGGCAAAACCCACGCACATCCATAGTCGCAGCCACAAATGCTCTCATTTTTTGATCTCTAGAGTTCGTTGGCTGCTAAGAGCTGTCGACCAAAAATGGACTACTGCCTGCCTTAAAATTGGGGTTATCGGTTAGTCTCGGTATAGGCTAACGCTGCATGCACAATCAAATTGCCCATCGCTTAATTTTTAATGAGTGGACTCAATAGGTGACATGCAATGCAGGCTTGTGATCTTGCATAAAGAATACGTATGCCAAGCTGCACATTCGCATAAAAAAAGTAAATAGAATTAAGAAAATGGGGGGCCGTATGTTGATCCTGGAAATGAGGGGTAAGAACAAGTTCGGTGTGCTTGCTTCATGCTTCATGCATAAACGCCGGGAATATCACCATTGAATTTCCTCCGATTGTGGTGACTTGTCAAGGGTAATTTTGCCTCACCAATGGCATGCCAAATGACGAACATTGATTAATGTACGGGGTAATAACAGCTACAGCTCCAATCCAGATATAGCAATTTAATTCTGGGGCTTCAAGCCTGCAGTGTGGATAGCTGCAGGATCATGTTGGAATAAAACGTTGGTGTGAAACCCCGCTTCGGGCTGATTTTTGAATTTCATAATTTATACATATGTGGACTCCATCGTTAAATACACGTACATGTATGTAGTCCAGCCCGATTTCTTCTGGAACAAATTCAAATTGATTCATCACATTTTTGAACCTTTGCTGGGCTACTGACTCACTACCTTGCCCTAAGCAATCTGTATTTCTCGCAACGATAATGGGCTCTTTCAGCCAGCCACCCAAACAGCTGCTATGCCATATTACCGACGAACGCACTCGATCTGCATCTTCTTCTCAGAACCCTCCTTTTTGCATCCACCCGGTCTCTTCAGACCTTGAGGACGGATGGCGGAATGTTAGCTTTCAGGAGCTTGCTACTGCGGTTAACAGTTTGTCCTGGTGGATTGAGACGAATATAGGCCAGAGTTCCTCCAGGTCTGAGCCCGTCGCATATTTAGGGATCAACGATATCCGGTATATAGTTTTCATCTTAGCTTGTATGAAGACAGGATATGTGGTGAGTGATGTCTTTTTGCTTAAGATATTCACTTACTGAGTACGAGAGGCTTTCCTCCCGTCGCCGAGAAACTCGGATGCCGCGTTTTTTCATCTTCTAAAAGAGACAGGCTGTTCAAAATTCGTATACAGCCCCGAACGCCATAAGACAGTTCAAGACTTGCAAAATGCCAACCCTTCGATCAAAGCTTGGAAGATTCCTGGGCTCTGGGAAATGGTCGACAATCCAGCCGACATCTATCTTTGCGAGAGACAATACAGTGATTCGGAAAATGACACGTCGATAATCTTACATAGCTCCGGAACCACCGGTCAGTCAGGCTCTTTATCTGGCGAGGCAGCATATTGAAACTTACAATGCGCAGGGTTTCCCAAACCAGTCTATATCACGCACGGTTACTGGACCGCTATGGAAAACCTCTTTCATCTACCAGTACCCCCTGGGAGGCGTCCATGCGGTCTAATAAGTGCAGTCCCAGGGCGGAGGTTCTTTAGCATGGCACCATACTTCCATCAAATGGGCATCTATCCAGCCGTAGTATCTATCTGTCACCGGGCTCCTTTTGTACTTACCCCCCCAGAAAAACCACTGACGGTGGAGCTATTGGCCCGCATTATAAATGAGACTAGCCCGACAGTTACCTTACTGCTTCCCTCTGTGATAGAGGACCTGTCATCAACAGAAGAAGGGATAGCAACATTGGAACGTTTTAAGAGAATATATTTTGGCGGTGCACCACTAGCCAAGTCAGTTGGTGATAAATTGTCGAACCTCGAAGTTGCAATTGGGTCCACTGAAATAGCCCTGATTCCTGGGTTGGTGATTGAAGACGATGCCGACAACGCTGATTGGCAGTATTTCGAATGGAACCCCAACTTCGCGTTCGAAATGGTGAGGATCGACAACGAGGGTAAACATGAGATGATTCTGCACCGGGACAAAACACCTGGAGTAAGAAAAAATGAAAATGACCGTGAAATGCACTGTGTATTCCACACATTCCCACACTTGGACGAGTACCGCACAAACGACATGTTCCTACCTCACCCGACAAAACCAAACTTGTGGAAGTATTACGGTCGACTAGATGACGTGATTGTGTTGAGCAATGGCGAGAAATTTAACCCCGTTGAAATGGAAAAAGTTCTTGATGGCCACCCACTTATCGCGAGATCTCTAGTTGTTGGCAATGGTCAATTTCACTCGGCGGCTCTCATTGAGCCCAATTGGCACAGTTTGGATACCTCTAACACCGACCAAAATGCTTTCATTGAGGAAATTTGGCCCTTTGTTGAGAAGGCTAACGACATTGCCCCAGCATATGGTCGATTGATGAAAACTAAGGTTACGATGGCATCGAGAGACAAACCGTTTAAGTGCACACCGAAGGGTTCGATACGCAGAGGGGTGGTAATTACGGACTACACGCCAGAAATTGAGTATTTGTATTCACTAGACGAGGAAGAGAATTCATATGGCTTTCCGAATGAGGCAACTATCACTCAAGTCACCGAAATCGTTAAATCCATATTAGCAGATCTGCTTTCTATCGATCACCTTACAGAGGAAAGTGATATATTCGCTCTTGGTATCGATTCACTTCAGACCCTTCGGCTCAGCAGGGTGTTGCTAGGCGCACTACGCTCGGTTTACCCAGACATCGATGCGAATGTTATATCAAGCCTAAGCATTTATTCTCATCCATCAGTGGCAAGACTTTCGAAGTATATTTACGGTCTTTTACACGGGAATGTCGAAAATGGCCAGCCAGAGGCGAGCGAAGAATCCGAATCGGAGAGGCGAAAGAGAATTTCTGCTTTGGTCGAGAAATATACGTCCGGGTTGCCGGTCAATGAAGTCACTGATATTTCCCGAAATAAAACTGAGCATGTTGTTATTCTGACCGGGTCAACTGGCTCTCTGGGAAATTACATCTTGAATGAGCTACTTAACGATCCCCAGGTTTCCCAAATTTTCTGTTTGAACCGTTCAGTTGATGCCAAAGCTAGGCAGTTAGTCAGCTTTAAGGAGAGAGGACTTTCGGTCGATTTTACTTCTAAGGTTGATTTCTTTACAACTGATTTCGGAGAGCCTCACTTTGGCTTACCAGCAGAAACATATGAATACTTGAAGAAAGCAGATATCATAATCCATAATTCTTGGAAAGTTAATTTCAACCACAGGGTTGAAGCATTTGAAGGCACTCATATCAAAGGTGTGCGCCAGCTTGTTGACTTTAGCCTCGAAAGTCCCAACCACCCACATATTCACTTCATATCTTCGGTTGGCACGATCGGAATGCCTGGAGCCACAATTCCCGGGGAGGTTCCATTTGAGGATCCAGAAAGTGTTATGCGACAGGGATATTCAGAGTCCAAATTCATTTCAGAGAGAATTTGTGCCATTGCATCAAGTTTGTCCGGTGTACCAACGACCATCCATCGAGTAGGCCAGATCGCAGGACCGACTACTGAGCATGGCCATTGGAATAAACAAGAATGGCTTCCTTCGCTAGTAGCGACGTCTAAAACACTAGGCAAGGTTCCAACAGAATTGGGAAACATGCCAGTCGATTGGATTCCAGTGGTATGTTCAAATATTAGCCCTATCAAACTATCCCAACATGCTAACTTTTACTTTCTTTTTCCTCCTTGCACAAAGGACTCTCTTTCACAAATCATTGTTGAAATTACAAGATCGAGACAAACCACAGAAACTGACTTCCGATGTGCTGCATTCCATTTGATCAATCCCTCTCGCACATCTTGGGAAGCTCTTCACCCAGTCATCCAGAGAAATTATCAGACTCAGCCTGTCACCCTTACAGGCTGGGTAAAAGAACTTGACAAATACAGTAATCCGACAGAGACCGACTTGCAGGATAAGCCAGCACTAAAAATTGCAGATTTCTATCGCGGCCTCAGCCAGCAAGGATTTAGCGGCTCAGTGTCTCCTGCAGAAACTCAAAGAGCCCAGGCTGCTAGCGAAACCATGCGCAATTTGGTACCCGTAAACACTAATTTGATGGAAAACTGGATAAGGCAGTGGAACTTCTAACTTAATCATGTAAAGACGTTTCTGGACGTCGGGGAGCAGCTGGTGCCATGGCCCCAAAACATTTCCTATTTTCAGTTCTTACCATGTCTCTCAAGTTTTTATTTCTTAAATATTATTTGTATCATTTTATGGCGGTTTCCATAGCCTATAGTATCACTTCGGAAGTAGTTTCCTGGTTTTTGATAGAATGCTAGCTGAGGTATCACAAGGTGAATTTATATATGGCTCAAACATTGAATATACTCACGTACATGTAGTTCGTACAATGATATATATTAAAAAAGAAAAATAATAAAACAGCAGAGTATTATTAGGATCTATGCTTGATTACATTGCCACATATGATCTATCACGAGGCTGATAACAAGCATTGACAAGCTTTAGAATTCCGGCAATCTGCTAACTGGTCACTGTCGGCTATTGTACACTCGACTTGCTGGTCGGCCATTTTGGGTCTCAATCCTAAGAATTCCTTATTTCCTGATACTTTCTTCCACCTTGTAGTCAAGGATCTTTCTCTCTCTCTCTCTCTCTCTCTCTCTCCAGGATAATCTATAGTTTGCATACCTGTGCAGCATGGACTAAAATAAACGAATATAGAACGAAGACATAGAGCCATACTCAATTAAAGTTATCAAAGCCTTTTCGTACGGAAAACATTGGGAATTTTTGCCAATTCATACATGTGCGGATTCGATTACAATGAAAATTGCCTTCGTTCATCCTACTCTTCATGAACCTTATCAATGTGTTCTTCCTTTAGCTTTAATTTGGTACTATCAATCTTAAGGTGATGCTCTGACAGTGCGACATTAAGTTCTTCCTCTTGTAGCTGGTCAAATTGGTACTTCGGGAGATCAATATGCACCTTAGGTCCCGAGAATAACAAATCAATTTGCTCGAGAGATTTTCCATTCATCTTTTGTAAGTCAGTTAAGAGTTTCTCGAGGTTTTATAGGAAGGTTTACTCACCTCTGGGTAAAAAAAATAAAACGGAGGAATCAAACTGATATTCAGCACAGCAAAAACCACATATGTTTTCCATCCTATATTAGATATAGCTGGGGGCGTGATATCAGCAACGACAAAGGTGAACAACCACGTAGCAGATGTCGAGATGGCGGCCGAATGAGACCAAGTCACCAAAGGTGCATATTCAGTAGTCAATAGCCACGAGCCCGGGATCCAGCCCACTCCAAACCAGAAGTCGTACCAGAAATGAGTGACTGTTGCAGCCACACCGAATCCAAAGGCTGTTACCAAGGTGGTCCCGGCTAGTATGCACATCCCCATGGCCGTACCGACTAATCCAATTAGGAGAAAGTCGCCACGACCAACGCGATCAATGACGAAAATTGGGATAGGCGTGGACAGATATTAGAACAAACTGAATAGTATAAATAGTTAATATATACTATATAATATATATAGTTATAATAGACTCTATTATATAATATCCTATCTTCTTTAATTAGTAAATAATCTACAAATATTTTGAAATCTTATTTTAAAGATATATCCAAGTCTACATATAATTAAAAATCTATCTATTATATTAAGGAGTCTCTACTTTATTTATGACTTTAATAGATGAACTTTAAAATAGAAGAATTTGTTAATAAGGTGGCTAATTATTGCTGAAGATTGCTGAATGTATATGCTATCCACACGACAAATCTACACAGTGTTTAGCGCTACTCTATATGGTTGATATATTGCTGTTGGATTAAACTCATATGAAATTCAAATGGAATAGTATTTAATTAATATACATTATTATCCTTAAATTTGGGGGCCCACGTGTCAACATCTCGATATTCGAAACGTGCTTTCAATCATACGTGGTATTGAGAGAAACCTAACAGAAGGATAAATGGCCAACAACTGGACAGAAAGAATGCAAAATCGAATTGTTGACTGGGCTGAAATCCTACAATTTGTCGTCCTTACAAAGCTTCTAGATACTACCTAGCGCACTTTCTGCGTGGTCCTAAATAAATGATTAGGAAAAAAAGTTTATAACAGGAAAGAGCGACCCGGGCAGAAATTAGAGGATGAACCTAGGCAAAAATAGGACCAAAAGTTTGGCAGCTGTGGGTTTCAACAATGGGCAGAAACAAGACTAGTGATCCTCCATCGGTGATTTCATAACTGGAAGAATTGAGATTAAAGATTGTACTATGGAATTCTAAATGTTAATACCAGAGAAAAAGTAAGCTAAAACCTTGGCGGAAATATGATTAAAAATCTTGCAGTGGTGAATTTATAACCTCGCAAAGAGACAGTTACGGTAAAACTGTCTATAAAGGGCCCAAACAGGACGAATAATTGAATAGTGCCCATCTGTCCATGGCGAATTGACTATCTTGCCAAAAATCTTTAGCCGATCATGTTATATTTTTGGCCACTGTTTCTCTTCTTCTGCCCTGACATTCTCGCAGACTCCACCGTTGGCGAAGTCTCCAACGATCTCTCATCAGCAGGTTCATGAGTAATTTCAATTGTCGTTTCTTGGTACACCGCGTTGTGCATCAGCTCAGTCTCCTTATTCGCTTTAACCACAATATCATCCGTCGACGCATCACGGTCTCCCAAAGAATCAATTGTTACCATTTGATGAGATTCTTGGGTCCGGAATCGAGAACCAAACTTTGATCGTCTGCTCCTGTTTCCGTTACTGCTTTCAGTCGCAGCTATTGTTGTCGAAACAGTTGATCCATGTACTCGAGATCCTTTCCGCTGATAGGAGTTGGAGTTATCAGTCACACTATAATCACTATCTAGTAGAAGGTGGCGGCGGGTGATGGAGTAAACGATCACGTCAACGAGGCCAGATAATGCCATCAAGGCACCGGAGACAGCAAAATATGTTTTGCTTGGAACTTTGTTGCGGCTAACAGACATACGGCCTGCGGCGAGGGGCAGCGAGAGCATGACATAGGCCAAGGGATAGATCACCATGTACGTGACGACGCGGTTGAGACGGCGAAGAGAGTCTTGATGGTTGTGAAGAGCAGCCGAGTTTTTCTTCATACGATGACGTAGGTAGATGAACATGATAGCATATATGGCAATGGTTCCAAATTCGGCGAGAAATATCCAGAAATAGTGGCCCCATAGTCGTTCCTGTTCATATTTGGGACTAAGCCAGCACTGTAAGCAAATTAGTTCATTTGACCTCGATCTAAAGGAGTGAGGTGATAACGAACCCAGCCTGCTTCAGTAACGACGAAGACGTTTTTCCCATACAAACCCACGGGTATAAAGCCAAGAACCAGAATGAAGCTCCATAGTGCAACTATGACACCACGAAAAACTCTCTTTGGAAGCTGTCGGCCACGGAAAACAACAGCAGCCGTGTGAATAGCAATTGCCAACACGAATAGACCACTACCGGGGTCAGCAGTTTGGATCCACCAGCCTTGCAAGTAGCATGCTGCCGTGTGGTACTGTGACTTCCCGGTGGAGACCCAGACAAGACATATCGAAAAGGCGATAGCTTGTTGGAGGTCGGCCAGAATGAGGTTATAGATCAGCACCACATATTGATTTTCTGCCAGTGGTCGCTTATAGTACCGGTTCCAAAAGATCATTCGGTAGGTGAGAAAGGACAATAGACCGGTGGTGGCAATGGCAGACATGCAGGCGATAAGACCGACACCTAAGAATCGCCCTTTTTGGAGGGAATCAAAAATGAGCTCCTGGTAGTTAGGATCAATATCGTTCTTGCCCGTAACCTGACGCCCCTGCAGATATTTTGGAACGCCATCGAGACTGAACACATAATGCAAAGCCTTTGGTATGCTGACCATCTTGTGTTTTAGCCTGCCTTCTCCACGCAGGTCTAGTTAGGAGCAATAAAGCCAGGAGAGGTGAAGACAACAAGTATCACAGCATCTATTTTTCCAAACATCGAAAGGTCATGCTCATTCAAAATCTGAGGATACTCTTTGAAGAGTTCTTAATCTTCAGAATCCACTTTTCTCCAAGTATGAGTCTTTTTTTTTTCTCTTTAACTGTCGGCAATTTCTCATAATTAAATACCGGTTGCTGTTGGAGATTTCTATTTGCCTTCATGGCTTGTGGCATCTTTTCCCACTTCGATTATATAAACTTTAGCTAAGGATCATCTTCATACATAGTTCGACATGACGCACATAAATATTAAGCTATGACCCCCTGGCGCTATATTGACAGAGTTTTATTAGCCGGGTTTGCCTCCATCAAAGCATACAAAGTAGGTCAATTCTCCGGACGTAGGGTTCGGGGGGCAGCGCTCCACGAATAACGCATCTAGGAGATTTCCAATCAGACAGGGGCATTTGCACACGAAGTCTCCATTCAGAACTACGGAATATTACCGAGCCCAATTCTCGGTTTTCAAATAACCTTCGTGTCAACTGACTCAACTCTCCAGTTATGCTCCGCGCCATTTTAGGGTACCATATATACGGAGATAAACCCTAGCCTATTTTTGTAAGAGAACTGTCGAACTAAAAACCACTACACCAAAAAGGGTCAACCTTAATTGTAAGGGTTTACTAGTTCATTTATTTGGTGACAAAAACAAACACCCACCCCTTTTTTTCCCCGCTTTTCCAACTACCCTGCGCAACAACTGCCGATTTTTCGGGATAAGCTGGAAAAGTCTTTGAGGCTGACATGTGCATCTCACGCTAAAACAAACAGAACTGCATATCCGAGACCGAAGATTGTTGATCACTATTTAGAATTTTCGCGAGTCCTCAGTTATGCGCACAAAATGCGAATTTAAGGCAATAATTAGACGTAGAGATGAATGCATGTGTTTGTATGATAGCATTATTTGACACTCGCTTTCCACTGTTATAGCACCTACAGAAATCCAGGCTCTCAATACGAATAATAATACTGTCGATCTCCAGATTCTCCACAGAGCGGCTCATTAAACTCTCGTAATTGACATTTCCATGCACGATGCCTCATTCCCAGAAGAGACATCTTAGCCGGCGCTAATCTGGACCCGCTAATTCAAGGTCGATCACTGTCCAACGCGCAGGAACATGAGGCGATTGTCCGTGTCAGTGAGTACACAGCTCGTATAGAACGCCGACTATTGAGAAGACTAAAAAATTCACTAGTAAGTTGTTTAAGTTAAAGATGAGAGTTCTTAGTTTTCAATCTCTTACATATGTACGCACTAGTGAAAACGATCTCTTTGTGATGGTTCGGCCATTCAACTGGTGGATGCATACATACAGTATATAGCAGCGAGGGAGATTGCGGACCCAATAACTGTGCACCTCTACCAAATTCTAGTTTTAATAAATATCATATTTACATAGTATGTTAAATAAATTTTGTGCTTCAGTTGCATAGTTTTCATTTAATTGTTCATCCACAAACACGGCAAGCAGTCAAACCTATTAAGAGCCAATAGGAAGCAAATAAGGCAGTGCACGGTCATGTTCATGGATAAACTTTGCCGACTAACTCGGCTGAAAGACGGGGGATTATATTCAATTTCGAGTTCTTGGCTGATTTGAATAACCAAGGATAAGCTTTGTTGACAAATAATGATTAATATATACTAGGCTTGCTTGGCAAAGAAAGAATAATAGCTTACTGTCACGCTTCGGATGTTTGGAAGGAAAAGTCTTATGTGCTCTGATATCTGGGATGTGCTGTTGCAGAACTTCTCAGTATCTGTGAGCTCTTGGATAACAGCTTGTTTATCTGCACCCAGCTGTTTTGCATCTAGATACTAATAAAAATAAATAATATATATTATATAATATATATAAATATAATAAACTTTATTATATATTAGTTTATCTTCTTTAATTAAAAAATAAATTACTAATATTTAAAGATATATCTAAATGTAAATATAATTAAAAATTTATATATTATACTAAAAGTTATTTACTTTATTTATAACTTCAATAGACTAATTTCAAAATAGAATAACCAGTTAATAAGATAGCTAATTGTTGTTAAAGACAGCTAAATACATCTACTATCTACCGTTGAGCAGCAGACCTAAAGCGGTACTACGTTGGGGATAACCTCATGCGGTGCCAGGAAGGGAATTGGCTGCCACACAATGAGTCCTATACCATTCTGCTGTCTGTCAGGATCTTTCCTTTATCTTTTTTCTTCCTTCTTATGTTTGTTTTTCTCATTGCAGAGTTGTAAAGCCTTTGGGTGTCTGAGAAGACTGGTTGAGGGTATTAAGAGCCTACTGGGGTTCGACTAGGAGCCGAGGCGGTACCGGGTAGAAGTATGAAACCAAGAAGTATATCTGATTACAAGAATAATCTTGCTTGAGGCCTGTATCCTCTGGGATAGGGTCTCAAGCTTATATAGGCATAATCTATCTGCTATCCTGATTCCCAATTGGGTGCGTGTAGCGAGAGGAGGGGTAAATATGACACAGCATGAGGGGTGAAGCCTCGAGGTTGATATATCAAATGAGGTTATTCCGCACCGGCATGGAACCTGCAGCTGGCCGGTGGCCTGGCACATGGTTCCCGAGCCTGGGCCTCACAAGAGTACTCTTAGTGCCTAGGAATTGACTCGTCAGAAACTGAACCATTTGGGGTTTGGCACGGTTCGGTACCCAAACTACCATTACCTAAGATATCTACACTGTAGTTTTATGGTCTCTTTTTAATGGTCTTAGATGCTTCCTAGGGGAGAAATATATTATTTAAAGATCTTAGTAGCTTTCTAGAGTTAATACCTAGATTTAGTAAGAAGCCTTTACTTTAGAGGACTGTTATACTGGCCTTAGCTGGCACTGGTGATGCTCTCTCTCTACTGTAATACCTATAGATTCCTCTAGGGGTTTCAAGCCTGACGCATGCCCCCTTGGGTTTAGAGAAGTATTGTCGTTTTTAGGGGTTCCAGGGACCATGAAGAGCCCTGGAAGCAGTCAATAGGAGTCAAATTTCTTAAAGTCGTTTTTTTATTTTCCTGGCGGGTTTTCAAATATTGATATAGAGTATTATGAATAAATAAATAGTGCTAGTCTAAATACCTAGTATAATACTAATATTTATTAATAAAATTAAAGTGCCGTAGTAGTACCGCGATTCTGCATTAAGATAGGATACATTTACATATTTTGGTTAGTGCCCGAATTTGGACTCTTAAAGACGACTGAAACTATAAGAGTCATAAGGCTGTTACTAGTCATGGCGTGTTAGGTCACATTCGATATTCTAAATACAAACACAGTCAAGCCTAGGGTGGGTAACACATAAGGCAATACCAAATTAAACCCCAAAATACAAACATTTTGGGCTCGAACTAGAACAAGAAACATCCACTTATCACAAAGTTCCATTCGGTCAATTGATCCTGTGATTTTCATAACTGCTGATGAAGAGAAGAGATCACAAGCTGATCATTCAAGAAGTCATCGAAGATATTTTGGGGGACGAATTAAGTAAGATCTAATATCCTCCGTACTCACTATATCGGATGCCGATGAAACCGGCGATTCGCCGGACTCGAGGCTCAATTGAGCAGATCCAAGAGTGAAGTAAGCATCAGACTCACCAATGATACTGACGAGAAGTGGCAGGTCTTCACTTCTAAGGAAAGGATTCGTCCAACGCGGAAAATCTCGGTTGAGTAGAACACATAGTAGAATAGGACGAATCAATGAAGGCGGGATGATTTGAGTGAACGGAAGCAGTTTTTGGTCAACCAACTCTTCAATTTGAGAGATTATTAACCTGGTCTCTACCCACAAGCTTCTTAAAGTAAAAGCCGAAGCGTCCTCGACGTGTAAAGTCTTCCGAAGGAAACGAAGAGCAGCCATATGGTTACAGGCAATAGAGTATAAAAGCATTAAGGAACCATGGTAAGCATTATGCAGTACTTTCCCATTTTTGCTCAGTACGGAGACGCTGGCTTTGGAATTAGACAGTGGCACAGATGCTTCGGCAAGCCAACTATCTAGTTCCCAGCCAACTTTTTCGAGGTCATATAACGTGGGCAGTCTGTGGGGTGAAATGATCATATTATATTTGGCAACATACGGTGTGCCACAAGGGGAAACATTTATCTTTATTGGAGTAAGCTTGTCAATCAAAGTCGTGAATTTGACTTTCTCAATGAGAAGAAGAATAATTTTCTGATTCGTGTCTGGGTTGTCACTGGAGCTCTTTGCGTCTTTTTCGACGAAAGGATGCTCAACGAAGTCTTGCAGAGACAGTAATGGAACTTTGTAAGAAGTTTCATCAAGCATCCAAGGTGTCCCATATTCTAGTGATAGAATTCGCTCACGCATATAAAGACTCCACCACATTCGCTTTCGTAGACTAATCTTACCACTGGAAGATGTCATTGTCGTAGGGTCTTGATGAAGGCCGCTTGAAGCGTATATGCCAATGAGACCGCATGTGAGATGAAAAACAGGGGACCCTTGTGATTCTCAATCTGACATGGATAGTAGCTTAACAGAAGCAATGATTGCAAAACAATGAACTGGTCCGTCTCCCAATCGATGTCGATAAGCAAACGGGCCGCGTTGAACATAGACTCGAGCGTAGCTGGCTTGGTAGTATGGCCCTCAAATGCATCCAAAAATAGGCGTGAAATGAGCATAACGCTGTGAAAGAGTAGAATACTTACTCTTGGTGCGCGAGTGTCGAGCTGAAGTGCAGAAAGGATTTCCTCACAATCAAGGATAGGAAGAAAGGGATGAACAAATTGGAAATAAGTGGCCCAAAGCTTTTAACGCATAGCTGGGCTCGGAAGACAAAAGGCACCTTTTTCCGTACGAAATCCACATCTTCTTTGGTAACATGAGCTGGGTCGTAATTGAGATAGTCAGGCAGTGGAGCTCGACAGTGGGACTGGGAAACATAGCCTCTTCTATAGTCGCTTTAAATATTAGCGACTAAGGAATCCTGTTGTCTCTTAATATGTCTGATGTACAGAAATACGATAGAAATAGACCCAGGCGGCTGATTACGACTTCAGTAGTAATGCTCATCTGTGATGCTTACCCTTTCTTTCGGAATATCGACGATATCGATACCTGTGGACGCGTTCCTTTCCAGTGACGGTTTCACAGGTTGATAGCCATATAGTAGAGCCCGGTCACCGGTTCCCACAAAACCCCACACGCGCGTAAATTAGCAGGCTTTTATAGACGATCATGGGGCAATTAATGTAAATGTGGTAGAATTTATGACAAATTTATCTTCCAGCACTAATGGATGGAAATAGGAGATTGGGATTTGTGAATTTCTCGCATCAGACCACTCAGGTAGGAATGCCGTGACCCGCAACCCGCCCTGACGCTACAATGCCAGTGACCTTGGATATACACTCTATTTATCCCCCTCCAGGTGTGGTCTTGACTTTTCCGGAAATCTCGTCTCGAGTAGGTACTTCACCAAGAAGCCATCCAATACCAGCAATTGTGTCAATATTAGCCTTTCGAGATATTGCGAGGTGAGGATAGGACGAGAAATGTACGTGAGGTACTCCTGGGTACACATCCAGCTTTGTCTTTACGCCATTATCCTTCAGAATATGCTCCCAGATGAGCCCATCATCCGGCAAAGGATCACAGCCACAAACCTGTATGTACGCTAAGGGGGGGGGGTCTTTATCTGGAGGCCCAGCATTTATTGGAGACCAGTCTGGGGACGAAACGTCAGGCTCGTAGTACGTATCAAGAACATCCAAGTCACTGGTTGTCAGACCGGGGACATGAGTGTTTTGATCTCGAGAGAACCATAACTCCTGATACTTCCTGGGCACTGTTTGTTTAGCTAGGAGATTCGGAACACTCAGCCATTGGCCAGTGAGTGGTGAAGAGAATCTTTCTGTGTGCAGCTGCTGGGCCACAACAGCGGTCATTGAACCTCCGGCTGATACACCACCGAGAATGAACCCGGCCTCTGGGTTCGCACCTAGAGACGATGCGTTTGAACCGAGCCATTTGACGCTATCATAAATGTCATACGTAGCTGTAGGGAATTTGTACTCAGGGCCCAGTCGATAAGAGAGAGTTACCACAACCGCTTTGTAAAAATTCGGCCAACAGCCTAGCAACAGGAATCAACTGGTAGTTGGTACCCAAAAGCCAGCCACCGCCATAGATTAAAGCAATTAGAGGGAGACCAGACTGTGACTCTTTGGCCGGCTGAGTGATACAGATCTCGCTGAGGTACCCATCGCGCATTGCAATATTTTTCGTGAGCTCCTTAGTACCATATGACGGAGTGGCATGAGCACGCGCTTCTTCCTTAGCACGCCTCTCGGCCGACAGTTTGTGCTTGTCGGCAGTGAAATCAACTTTGACAGGAGGGTTTGTTCGCAGATACTACATGTTGATGAGCTTCAAAGCACAGACAGAATGCTATGACTATCTTACTTCAGTAAATTCTGGATCTTGGTTGTTGCCCAGCGCGTGCATATTAGGCACAGAGTAGTAGTCTACTTCCTCTACCATGTTGCGTATTTTCTATGCAAGCTAGCGATAATGGAAAACAGTAAGCTGAACAGGGGTTACGCTGGGTAAAGACTCATATAAAAAAGCCCGCAATATCGACCCCTCTATTTATAGACAAACTACGTGCCCTGCGTCGAAGATGTCAAGGATTCCGGAAGTGCGGCTAATGCGGACCGGGCGTCTTGTCAGTTTATGTCCCGTAAAAGTGTATTACCTTGTTAATTATTCGAATTGTATGAGGGGAGCCAGACCGCCTCCCGGCTCGGGATTACCATCTGGAGACGCCAACCTTACTTGACCATCCATCAGATTCACATCAGGTACTGCAACATTGAACCGACCTGCAATGTCTGCATCGTAGTCCCTCAAAAAAATCTCTCTCTTCAATGCTGTAAAACCCACAGAGGCTGTCGTTTTCTAGCAAGCGAAGCACATCTGCATGAACTGGGCAGTCACTTTCAAACGGTTGCGCACGCTCTCAAAGCCATCCGCATAGAATCGCAACGTTGCAAGAAATCTATATATATATACATATATATGTCTATTCCAAAAGCCATTATATGTATAATTTTACAAGTATAGCATATGCAGCATGCACAAGTACGTATTAATCTTACATCGTTACATGTGTGTATATGTAGTGTTGCGTACTCGGACAACCACTGACACGATCAACACATATGCAGATAAATGTTATGTCCGTAGGTGATTATCAACACTTCCTACATGCACCTAGGTATTTTATAACAGAGTATAGAAGGGTAAGCAATTAAATGATTCATAACCTACAATTACATTGACTGTAAGTAAATTTTAGTACCGACTGAACATGGTTGCGTGTCCGCAGTAGCTTAACGTCGACATACTCTCTTCCGTTGATATGATGTTTCGGACATGATAAACTCGACTAGTACGTAGAAATATCGCGTGAAGATAATTCTGTCGGTATTTCTTTTACTTTAAATATAAATAACCCTCATAAACTTGCTCCTGGGACATATGCAGCATAACGTGGAAGAGTACCTCGGAGCCGAGGTGGGTCTTATCGCCGAGATCTCCGAGTCTTGTGCACCGTCACCACATCTCCGAGTTATTCAAGGGAGAAAAAGAACACCCCTTGTTAGGGATCTCGCACGTTGCAGTTGGCCATGTTTTTAACAAAGTTAGACCACCAAGCCTCCACCAGTTCAGCCAATCAGATGGGCAAGGTTCCTATCTCCAGGCGCAAGCGAAAAACCCTGTCGTGCTACGAGTGCCGACGGCGCAAACTGCGATGTGACCGCGAAGAGCCTTCCTGCGGTCGATGTCGCAGCACAGGACAGGGAGACTCTTGCTCATATGAGCAAAAGCCAATTCCTAAGCGCCATGAGCATGCATTAGCCTCCTCTCCATCCGCATCTCCGCCAATTTCAACGTCGGTAAGGCGGTGGACTCCAGCCACATCGCATGGCGCTCCGTCAAATGGCTCCGAGTCGGTAAATCCGACAGCATCAACCGCCAGAAATTTGGGCGAAAATGTAGGAACCCAAGCGCCTCTAGTGACAGCACAAAACTCCGGCAGCTGGCAATTGCTTGGGGCGTTTTCTCTTAACAGTGCCAACGAACTGCGACCGGCAATCAGACCAGACAGCAATGTCCCCTCGATCTATTCACGATACAAACCGACAACCCCTGAGGCGGTTATTTTCCGAGGTGAAAACTTCAGGACACACTATTATGGCAGCAGCAATCCAATTAGCCTAATTTCTCATGTAGGGAGAGACCTCAGTCTACCGCTAATGCAATCATGAAATTGACAATTTGTTTAGTTCCCTGAGCTACGATCATTTATGAGAGAAACAATTATGAATCGCTCGTCTTTGCCCCGTGTTCAGCGGGAGTTGAAGTCTTTCCAGGCTCGATGGAAAGGGGTTAAAGCTGGCCTACCTCCTGCAGCGGATTTTGATTTCCTCTGCCTCCTCCCGGACAAAGAAACGGTGGATCATCACGTTGGCCTCTATTTTGAGACAGTTGAAACCGTGTATCGTATCATACATTATCCGAGCTTTTTAGACGAGTATGAATCTTTTTGGGCTGACCAGCGAGCGGCAAGACCGGCATTTGTTATTCTCTTGCTGATGATTATGGCATCGGTGAGCTGTGTTGCTTCGAGAGAACAGCCAAAGTACATCGGTGACAGCTCAGTTACTCGGGAACGTGCAGTCTTATTTATCGAGATATCAGAGTGGTGGCTATCACGACATAGCCATAAGCACATCTATTTAGCCATATGGCAAATTCGCTGCCTATTGTTGTTAGCCAAACAGGTCAATAACGTCAAGAAGAAGCGACATTGGGCAGAAGCTGGTCACCTAATCAGAGAGGCCATGTCAGCCGGCTTCCATCGAGACCTGAACCTCTTCGGAGATCGAGTTTCTTTCTTCGACCAAGAAATGAGGCGAAGACTATGGGCCACTATGCTTGAGTTGGAATTGCAGACATCAATTGACAGGGGCATGCCATCTGCTGCAGTCGGGGTTTCTTCTGACAGTGCTGCAGCCCTAAACATCAATGACGAGGACCTTACGCTTGACTGCGATCATTTACCGATTTCCAAGCCATTGAGCCAGTATACCACATGCTCGTTTCTTCATTTATCGGCTACTAGTTTTCCCCTTCGAGTCTCGGTTAACTCTTTGGCCAACGATCTATCCTCTCGCTCTCGATATGAGGAGGTCTTGAACTACGAAGAGCGTATTTTAAAAGAACTCGAAAAGCTGCCAAAGTGGACAGACTCCAGTTCAAACGACAGAGGCTCTAATATGGCCCATCTTCTTCTAGATATCCAACTTCGCCAATTTCTAATCTTGCTTCATGCACCATTTGCACGGCAAACAGATACCACAAATCCGAGGTTCTCTTTGTCTAGGATGGTCTGTCTCAATGCTGCATGTGAGATAATTGACAAGCATTCGCAACTTGCAAAGTCTGGAAATCATCTACTATTGCTCTTTAGGCACGACTATTTTAGAGGAGCGTTGGCCATCTGCCACAACATGTACACTTCTCTCAGTGTACAAAGTATGTACCTGTCTTTGATTGGAGTTCGTTTATGGTCTATTCTCAGTTAACAATAACCCAGATAACGTGGTTTTTGGCATGAACAGTAAAATCCTTCTTCAATATCTCGATCGCGTCCTTGTGATGCTGGAAGATAGAATTTCATACCTTGGAACTGGATATACGCATTACTGGTACATATGTGCAGCGTGTGCCCTTCTTCGATCAATCCTGGACCCTGCCGACTCCAAGGCACAGATGGAGGAAGCAATCGGCAAACTTACCAGGCAATATCATCGTACATTAGCAGGGCAAGAGGAGACACGCCAAGCCGAACGGAACCTTATTCCTGCCGCGTTGAAAAGAGTGAGATACCTCATTCCCATTTTATAACTTGTTTTCAATCCGGACTAACAAACCCACCCGTTAGATGAACGTATCAACGGATCAATCCCACTTTTCTGCGGATATTTCAAATGGAGTTGGATTTGGCGGCTTCGGTGAAGAGTTTCCACAGGTAAGCCACTCGAATATTTCCTTTCGTTCTGCTTTATTTCTTCTTTCAACGGCTAATTTCAAGAAGATTCCATTCGATGAGACGGATGTCCCATTAGACGAATTCTTTTTCGGTAATCCGGCGGCATGGACATTCGAAAACTTATGGGCAAATAACTAAAGTAATCACGTTAAAAAAAAGAAAACCCAAAAGGAACAAAAAAGATAATCATAATAATAAGCCATTTGGCAATTCATTCCCTTCTTTTCTCCTAATCATTCTTCTAACCACCAAGTAATTAGAGGCGACGTTTGTATCGGGGGTGCGCCCAAGAGTCAAAATTTAGTCAGTCGGTCCCTCAAAATATGACCATATAGACATAATAGCGATCCCAAAGAAAACCAAAACCACCAAAGTATGAGGATTAGTATCTGAGGGGGCCACCGCGTCAACCTCGGGGTCCTCTGCACCTGGCTCTGTGGCCTCCCCGGGTGTATAATCCTCCCCTTGCTCGACCGGCTCTTGTTTGCTTGGGGGCTCTTGAGGTAGCGATGGCGCGGCCTCTTGTTTCACTTTTGAGACCTTCCATTTCTGAGTGGTGCGGCCTTCTTCCCTGCCATTGTTGCCTGAGCGCCGCCTCCGAGACACATGTTTCTCGGGGATCAAGGTCTCCCCCTGTAGAATCTTGTTGTAAAAATGAGTCAACCCGAGAAACGAATTGTCAGTCAGCTTAGCTGGGCCGCGTCTCAGCGGTTCAAGCAGCTGCCGATTAACCCGACGGCTTTGTCCTAGGTTCACATAGGAGGTCCTCGTGCCGTCCCATGTTCTGGGTTCTTCAGGTGCAGTGTTAACTTGCACCAAGGATGAGGGTTTTGCGACTCGATAGGCAAATGGGTCATCCAGCGGTTAGAGCCTTTGTCAAGAGGGGTACGGCCGAAACTGGTCACCTAGTGTCGATATTTTATTAGTAGGAAGTAATAAAGAGGAGGGTTTTGGGAGAATCGAATAATTACTATCAAAACATCCACGAATTCCTCTTCTTCGTCGATTTCAGCATTGAGGACCACCACTGGGTGGCCTAGGCATCCTCTGGGCACCCCAGGGTGCAGTCGATCTGTAGGTTCGTCGCGGTCTCTCATATCGAGGATACATCCATTTCGGATGAGCCTATGAGGCGTCTTGGAAGGGATTGTCCTTGAAGGCATCTTCGCTGCTACCTGGTGAGAAACTTCCTTGTCGCTAACAGTTGGTTGCCTAGGCTGCGTTTGATATGGGTGAAGATTTTTTTTTTTTTTTTTTTTCTTATTATTATTGTTATTATTGTGGTGTAGTGTTCTAGCAGCGTCAACAACAGCTTGAAAGCTCCCTGAGACCTGACAATGTTGGGTAACGCTCACATAAACTTCACAGTGCGTTGGTTTCCCTATGCCTTGCTTTTAGATAGTGAAGTAAACGTGAGGTGTTTAGTCATTAATTCTCATTAATGAGTAACTCTAAACCTATTTAAATGTTAATTCTTTATTTCACTCACCTGTCAATGTAGTGAATACTGTGTGGTAGTATACCTATAAAGCATCCCTGCACATGTGACACAGATCTCACCTTGTGAAAACAAAATTATTACTTTATATCAGTTAATAACAGGTACATATGTATTAGCGTTCAGAATTGGCCAAACTGGTTTAAATAAATGTAAAATACTACATTTTAATCACATCCTAGTTCCATACAAAAGCCCTAACACAGAGAAAACGCTCAGTACCAAAAACAAAAATATCCTGTAAATGCGTGTACATATATCCAACCATAAACTCCATTCCTCGATCAATTCATATTGCTTCTATCTCCATCCAGGAAAATTCTCCGTCATCTTTGGCGTTCTTATTCGACTATCCCGAAAAAGCGACGTTGTTGAATTCGAGAATCCGAATATTTTGCTTCGCGTGATTGAATTAGTTTCAATGGGTGTTTCGCGCCATTTTTTCCAGCGACTAAGGGCTAAAAATCCTGCCCCGGCGATGAAAATGGCTCCGACAGATGCTCCAACTCCAAGTCCAGCTTTTGTTACAGTGCTCAGACCAGATGAGGAGTGGGTCGAGGATGTGGTGGTAGGCGTCGGCGTGCTCATGGATTTTGTGGTAGAGGTGGAGGTAGGGGTAGAGGTAGATGATATGATATAGGTAGGCATGGCCATAGAGTCTGAGGTAGTGATAGGTATTGGCACCATGTCCGATGCGGTTATTACGGTAGGCATGGATGTCCGTGTTGTTGTTGACGATTCCTATACCTTTCATCAGCTAACCAGGTCTTTTTCTCTTTTAAAGAATACTTATTTTCATTTTTGAAAATCTTACCCTGGCTTGCGTATTTAACCCCGAATGGGTTGTACTTGGGGCTTGAGTCCCGGCATCAATATCTGTAATATAGAAGAAATTGGTGCAAGCATCTGCATGTGTCGTGTCTTCCGGAAATAAACACATCCAGAAATTATTAGAAAATGTGAGATTTTTCTCCGTCTGGACTGTCCACTGAAAGGACGTCACGCCGGCATCTAAATTATCTGTCGTAACCGGGGTTAATAACAACAAATTCTACATCCGTAAATCTAAAGGCTTTGGAGAAAAATGAAAACATACTAAATAAGTTTTCATATGGGTATAGCGAAGTCGTACCACTCAGCTGAAATAGTGCCAAGGATACATTGCGCGGAGGTTCTATCGTCCACTTGATGTCCAATGTAGAGCCCAGCCCATAGCTTGGGCTAGTAGCGAAGTTATAACCACTCTGAGGGTATGCAGGAGGATTGATAAAAGCAGCACCGCTCGCCGCGACTGTGGAAGAAATCGAGCATAGCAGTGCGAACGATTTGGAGCCCAGGCACATGGTGCTTGTCACTGGCAAAAGGTCGACCGTCTCACACCCGCCCAAGAGCGACAAGAGGGGTGTTAAATGGAGCTATGCCCCTCGGCCGATGCAGCATTTGGCCCTCCGAAAAGGCCGTTGAGTAGGAATCGCCAAACTTGTCTCGAAAAGTTACAGATTACCGCTTTAGGCAAGCGCCCAAAATAGAGCAGCCGCTTAGCCTGATATATCAGGGCCCCCACGAATCTGCCCAATCATGTGCTCGCAGCCCCATCGCCATCTGATAGACTTACAGCCATGATGGCGCTCGGCGCCCAAAAACTAGCACTATTGTGTGGGACTATTAAGCCTAAATCCCTGCTCAGGCTGCTCTTGTAAGCCCCGAGGCCCCCCATGCTTATGGTGGACGCGTTGGGCTATCCGCCACCGGAATGTTCGAGGATCGAGGATGCTGTCTCGGCCTGTAACACTGTTGGTGGGCTTGCTTGCATACAACGTATCAGCAGCCTCGCTGTCAGCAATGACAGGCACGAGGCCACCTGAGATCGAATGCCAAGAAATCGAACCTGTTCGACCTGGCTGGACCATAATTTGATCTGTTATTCCCTTCGCGCTAACGTCGCTTTTCTCAGCGTATTTACTGTCCATCCAACAATAAAACCAAGGTCGCGTCCCTAGTCCCCCAACGAATCCCAGTATGGTACACGTGCGTAATTATCGAGTATTATCCGAAACACTAGTCTTTTCCGTCCAATGACGAACCTATTTTTCATTGTCTCCAATTTTGTGGAATCAGTTCTTGCTACAGTCACCTAGTGAGGCTCTCTTCAAATGACAGCCGAAGTATGCTCCACCACATATCCCACCAAGACACGCGCATACGAAGGCACTATCAATTCCCTAGTTGCAGTCTCTATTATTGTGTATTTTGAGGGTATTCCCCTACGTACTTGTCTCGCCGCACGTGGCAAAATAAGCTATGACGCCAAGCATCAGGTTTGGGCCGCCGCAACGACGTCATTCCCGCCCTCGACTAATTTCGCTGCCAAGGCAGACGAGATGAATTACGCCATTATCGTCATGAATCGCTGAGCATGTTATCCTGAACCTTGGCCGCGAGATCTGAGAGTTCTGGGAAAAGACGGTGTGTGTGGTTATCTATAACCAGACCGAGATCCTCGTCGGCATCTGTTTCGTCGCGAGAAATATGGTCTCAGAGGGCCAAGATTCTATCTACCAAGCGGCATCAATCGATTGACTCGCCCGCGTAACTGACAATGAACGATCCAGGTTTCGACCCAGCCATTACGGAAACGGCAAACAACGCCGAAAACCGCGATCAAGATGGCCGCAAACATGATGGCTCGTCAATGCGTAGCGTGAGCCAGGAAGACCAGGACACGAGCATCCGTTGGGTGTCGTCAAACAGAGAGCTTTCAGAGTTCCTCCAACCTGTGAAATGGTGGTACGCAAGCACTGAAATTCCGCTCCTCGCAGCAACGATTGGTCCCATGGCCAGTGCCTTTAGTATTTGTTCGCTGGCAGATCGGTGGAGACAGATCAATCAGCCCGGTCAAACGCCAGTAGGCCAGATAAAAGCCCTGCCTGACCCTACATTAGTTATTGGAATGAATGCGGCATCGCTCGCAGCGGCCTTGGTGGCCAATATTTGTCTGCTTATGACCATGACTAAGCGAATACCGTTCAACATCGCGCAGCCCATTGTTATCGTTGGCTGGTACATAGCATCCGTGTTGTTGACCGTCATTCTCATCACCATGTTTCACAGGGTACAGTCGGAGCGCCGAAACACGCCAGGTTTAGAGTTTACAGAGGCCTATTACTACGCCGCTATCGCTGCTGCTCTCTATTTCGTGCTGTCTACCTTACTTATCGTCACCGTCTATGGGGCATATAAGGGTCATTATAGCCCTCAGTTGCAGCTGACCAAGAGCCAGCGCACTTTGATGGTTCAAAACACTGGGTTTTTTATATATCTACTAGCAGGATCAGCTATTTATGCGAAAATTGAAGGATGGAGGTTTACTGACGCCGTGTGGTGGTCTGACTTTACCATCCTCACCATTGGTATCGGGTATCCAACCCCAAAGACTCATCTGGGACGTGCTCTGCTTTTTCCATATTCTTTTGGTGGAATCCTTATTCTCGGTATTGTGGTCAGCTCAATCAGATCACTTGTTATGGAGCGCGGAAAGACGAAAATGGGCAGTCGTTTGGTCGAGAAAACACGTCGAGCTGGCGTGAAGAGGATGATGGCCAAGTACGGGCATGGCACTGACAAGAACGTCAAGCTTTGGGATCTAAATCCGTTTCGAGTGGGTATGGATACTGGTGACTACGAAAACGAAGAAATAGGCGAGGAAGAGCGCCGTAGACGCGAGTTCGAGACTATGCGCCGAGTGAGGCAGGTCGCGCATGTGGAACAACGTTGGTTGTCGCTTTTGACATCAACTATCGCCGTTGCGATATTGTGGCTTGTGGGAGCGCTGGTATTCCAACATGCGGAAGCTATCCAGCGGTGGTCTTACTTCGAAGGAATGTATTATGCCTACACCAGCTTGCTCACAATAGGATACGGAGATATATATGATATTTCCAACTGGGGACGAGTCTTCTTCGTCTTCTGGTCTTTACTGGCTGTACCCACGATGACAATTTTTATTTCCAATCTGGGGAACACAGTCATCATTGCATTCCGAGATTTTGTAAACTATATCGGGGAAATTACCTTTTTACCCAGCGATCTGGGATACAAAGTGCGTTTCAAACAATTTTACAAGCAAATTATAACCCTCTTCCTACTATCTGGGGACGAAGAGGCTGAGGCAAGGTCAGCAACCGCAAGCGAAAATGCGAATGTGCCCGTAGCCCGTGCAGAAGAGGCGCTCGCGGAAGAACAACTCGAAGAAGAGGAACAAGCACGACAAAGGGGCGATATCATCGCAGAGAATATTCATCATCATCAGTATTTGCTCATGAAGGAGCTACGGCAGATGTACCAATATGTGAATGCTACGCCACCAAAGGAATTCCCTTACGAACGATGGGTGTATTTTCTCAAACTTCTCGGCGAGGAAGAAACATACAGCGAGTATCATCGGAAACCGTACGGTAAAAGTGCGAAGGACGAGGAGGAAAAAGCGAAATGGAGTTGGATTGGTCACCGAAGTCCGCTTTTAGGGGATAAAACGGAGGCTGAGTGGCTGGTTGAGGCGCTGGCAGACAAGCTGGAGAGGGGCTTGAAAAGGCTTAGGGACGAGATGCGGGAATCCAACTATCGTCGAAGGAGCGAACATTCGGGGCATTCCGACAAACCATAGATTTCACTTATTGGGATGATTCATGCGAAATCATCTCTTCTTGCATACATCATCAGACAGCTAGTCATTATTAAAATGACTCACTGCCCCATGCATTCATCTTGCTCATGATTTCTTCAACATCATACTCCTTATACTTGTTTCCTGGGCATGCATCTCCAAATCTATGCCGGGAAAATTGATGCATCATGAATGCTGCAAAGTCAAGAAAGCAACCTGAAACAGCAAGCCTCGGGTTGGTCCATACTTTTCGGTGATTCCAATGCTTCCCTCTACGATGAACCACAGGCTACTCCTTCTAGCTATATTACCCAGCCAGTTTTTTAATACAATCGGCGCAATAATTACTCTGAGCAGTTTTGTCGAGGTCACAGAAACCCTTCCTCCTGGCGGAGTGCCACCGACAACCTCAAAACCACAGCCAGAGGCTACGGCTACATCAAAGATAGATCATATTATCACGACTACTGCTCAAGAAAATTCTCAACCTCACAAAACCGACACTGTGCCCCCTCCTCCTCCAGCTTCTACCACGACTGCGGCCACTATTCAAAGTACTTCTATGGGTCCCATACTTTCGACAACTGACTCTAACCTCTCGGCGCTGACATCTGTAACAACTTCTACTGCTCCATCTTTGAAGCCGTCGTCCTCTGTCATTGAGTCACCAACATCTAGTTTCGCCACGCCATCGGCCATCGCGTCCCCGAACGCGGGCAGCACAATCAACAAGAGTGCTATTATCGGCGGTGTTAGCGCAGGAGGCGCTGTACTTATTGCTCTTATTGTTGCAGCTCTTTTCTGGTGGCGACGGCGGAAACGTGGTCAAGATGCACCAGCAACTCGCAGCAATAATCACAGCTACAATACAGGCAACATTTCCGAACCCATCAATAATTATCGCCAGTCACTCTTGAAAACAAAACCAAAATTCAACATGTTCAAGCACACCAAGGAAAGCGACGAAGCCAGTGTGACTAGCTTCAAGAGTCGTGGAATGAAGTCCTTGCTCAGGGAGGGTCGGTTTAGCCGTCAACCACCACCGCCTATACCCATAGGCCAGATATCCATTTCAGCCGCCATGCCTTATATTGACCATGAGAATCTGGCGGATATAACCAAGGGGCCTTATGAGGCTGCATCTCAACGGGAATCCTTACCTGCTCCGCCTGTGCCGCCTAATCCTGCTTGTATAAATCGGTCAACATCGAACCGCGTCTCTACCATGTCGGTGATACAGGAGTACTCGCATGAGGATAAAGGTAGCCGCCGCAGTACCGAATATAATGATGATGACAAGTCTCAGTATAACCAAGCATACCCCATGACCAAACTCCCTTCAACTCCGCGGCCCTTGGGCAGATCGTCGCGGATGGGATCACGTTCACTACACCGTTCCCAAATGACACCGTTTCCGGGAGATACTGATCCTTATACGAGCATGCATGGAGCGCTGGGAACTGCCAGTTACGTGCCTCCAACGCGGCCGGCTGTGAGCAACGTGAAAAAGAACAACAATTACCGCTCCAGAGAGTTGAGGGACTCTGAGTACACGGAGATTCGCTGGGACCCCGATCATCGTGCGACTCGCTACCCCTACTAGTTATGACTAGTTGAATTCCAGAGACATGAGCTGTGGCATGAGCTGGTCGAGTGGTTGTATTGTTGGTTCCTGTTACACTTCATGTCCTGATGTGCACTCATTTTCTTTTCTTAATTGTTAA
This sequence comes from Talaromyces sp. DC2, assembly GCA_039119965.1. Classification (NCBI taxonomy): domain Eukaryota; kingdom Fungi; phylum Ascomycota; class Eurotiomycetes; order Eurotiales; family Trichocomaceae; genus Talaromyces; species Talaromyces sp. DC2. The sequence goes on along the minus strand of JBCLNQ010000020.1, from coordinate 680,442 downwards.
TGTCAATATCTTGTATCTTATGCTAATTAGTTTCTGGTGTTGAACGTCTAAGCAATCATGATTTTACATAGGCCATGTATCTTATATTCTATCCATAAATAGCAATCACAAAAATATGAAAGCAAAATAACATTAGATTATTGTAATTGTGCCCCCATGAAAAGTATGGGTGTTTTCTATGTTTCAGATGTCAACAAGTTAGTTCGTTTTCTATTTCTAGTCATATCTGCAGCGAGAGATCCTCGCACAACAATTCAGAAAAAAAATGAAGATACTGAAAATGAAAGAGTTGATGTCCAAAGCATCGACATGAACGGTGCGTCTTGAATTAAAAGTCGTTCAGAAGATATATCAGGTTACAAGAAGCAATGTAAAAGTGAAACGAGAAAAGGAAGGTGTAACTCTCTGGCCTGCAGGAGAGTCAAAGGTCGTAATTAGTGTACATCGTACAAATATCTACATCGGTCAAGACGGTGAAAGAAAGTATAATGAAGGAAGGGTTTAACCGGATATTAAAACCCAAAGGAGGAAGAAGATCTGCACGTATGTCAGTATTCGAGTTCATTGATATGGCTGGACAGGTTTAGCGAGCAGGAAAGACTTACCATTAAAATGCCAAACATCTTGGCAATCAGCCATCTGTTACCACTCATTCTCGACCAATACTTCATCAACTCGCGCTGTGCGCCTTGAACATTGTCAACCACATCCTCGGTGTTGGCATCGATGCGTTGAATCATCTCTGACTGCTCGCTCACCATGGTCGCAAGTTGACCAAAGATACCACCAAGCTCATTGATGGTGCGCTCGATGGCTTCGATGGCTTCGCCACGGGCTTGGATGTATGTGTTGTTCGGTTGGGCTTCTTCCATCATGAGAAGTTGCTGGTCTGAGGCGCCACGGGTTGAGCCCTGTTGGCCTAGCACAGAAGTCGAAGAAGGTTCGATGGATAGCAGGTCGGATGAGTTACTGCTGCTGCGGAATCCTGGCTGGGGTGTTCGGCTTCGGGGAGCATTGTACAGTGGTGAATCGGAGCGTTGCGGATCGAATTGGTTTTGGCTCTTGGAAGATACAGATGACACAAAGTTTTCTGTTCGGGAACGCGATGCTTGGATATTCTTTGTTCGTACTTCAAGAACTTCTTTGAAGTTGGCACCTACATCCGCGAGTTTTCCTTGAAGCATAACTACCACCTGCAAAAACAGATCAGTTGAATGAATCGGTAAATAAAAGGATCTAGCCGTACGTTGTCATTGTGTTCACCCTCCTGGTCCGTCTTGTTACGGCTTGCGCGGGGATGTTGTGCCAATGTGAGAGCTTGCAGTTGTGCGATGTTGGAATTCAGTGCGGCCAGGTCTTGTTTAATCACATAGGTCAATTCTGATATCTCCACTGGGCGGTCGTCAAAAAGAGTTTTGCGCTTAGCCACTGCATTCCGTTAGTAAATCCATTCTTCAAGTCTGCGCTGTGATAGAACATACATTCAGCCAAACGCTGCAATTTCGCGGTCGTGCCTGTGATCCCCCGGCCAATCTCGGCGGCTCTTCTGGCAAACTCGGACCGATTTTTCTTCCCAGAAGGATCAGGGCTACCGTTTGCCTGACGACGTTGCGAGTCCGAAAGCAATGCTTGACGCTGGGCTCCAACTTTGTTCGATGCCATGCGCTTCTGAGCCTGGCCCAAAATGGACTGGAATTCATTCGTCCGATCCTGTATCGAAGCCACCGCCATCTTGACAGGTACGCAAAGCTTGGTCAGAGATATGAAGCGTTTCGATACTATGGTATGATATGTATGAGCTGATTGTTGTTGTCGATCAGAATTACTGGTGGTCAACGAGGGGCGAGTAAACTGATGGGGGCGCAGCCACAATAGGAGACGTGGCCTCGTCAAGGGAAAGTTGGAGGCGAGTCCGAGTTAACAATTAGCTGGTTGCGTAGATTTCAAAGGAGTAGTATAATAAGAGCAGACTGAAGTCCTGCACAGGTAACCAGGATGGAAAAAGAGAAAGGCCAGGTGGATAACAGACTTTGCCCTTGTCGACGAAATGCCGTGTCCGGAAGACGTTGAAGGCTCCGGCCGAAACGGGCTTAGTGCGCACAGGACAGCCTATCCATGGCACGTGACCGTGTCGCGCGAGTCACGTGCATATTCTCCACTTGCTACATGTAAAAATGCGCAAAAAGTAGAACCAGGCCTATTGCACTTTATTTTCAGTAGAGTAAAATTCACTTGCAGAAATATATATACTTTAAAAAAAAGGTTTGATTATTTATAATCTAATTATGTGGTTACAGCACGGTTGGTCGCGGACAAATATAAGTCAATAAATATAACATTTGAAACCAGAGAATAAAAAATACAGCACTTTCTTCAAATCGATTCTTCTTCATTATTAAGAACGTCCTAGTACCTTCTTATCTAACCTGCCTCTAGAACACAAAGAGGGTTTTCTATTTGATATATCTTCATCCGGACCTCACATATGTGAATACACGGTGATCGTGTTGCTAGTTAGGCAATTTGAAGCATTCAAGCCAAATACCATGGTTCCTAATATATTATACATAACCTTGGGATTTATATCCCTACATGGTTAGTGTTCTCACGAAGGAAGATGGTCCCCTAGGCTTGGCGGATGTACTATGGAACATACAAGATATACAAGACCTTCAAGTCTGCGCGTAGGGTTTTCTGCCTTATATTCACTTATTCAGATGACAAGGAAGGTGTACTATAAACATCCAGCACAATGCCAATCGATTTTCAAGATCGAGGCCGTCTCGCTCTCTACGATGTACAAAGTGCGTTTGTCTCCCCAGGTTAAATTCGTGGTTCCTGTGCCCAGAGGACTGCGGATTTTCGCTCTTAGTTCTCCATCCGCGCGGTGGACAAACACCGTTCCCAGCGTCGAATGAGCTACAAAGACATTTCCTTCGGTATCCAAAGCCATTCCGTCGGGACCTCCAATCCCAAAATAGCTCGAAAACCTGCCGACCCGCTGAACAGACCCATCTGCATAGAAGGGGACATACCACACCGCGTTGTCGCGAGTCATGGCCACAAAGAGGGATGATTTGTCACGACTAAGAACAAGGCCATTGGGCGAGGGTCCGTTTGTGAGAATCTGGTCAAGTCTACCATCGGGACGTAGTCGATAAACTCGACCGGTTGGTTCATGAAGACCGGTCATACCCTGATCTGTGAAGAATATGGATCCATCTTTACTGACAACCAAGTCATTAGGTCCCTTGAACCTTTCGCCGTGGTAGCGGGAAACCAGTGGCGTGACCGTTTTATTTTCTGGGTCGAGAGAGAGGATGCCTTGTTTGAAGTCCGCAATCAAGATGGACTTGGAGATCGGATTCCAAGCCATCCCATTCGGCTCGCCATCATATTCGACGATGAGAGACCACGACGCCGTGAGCGCATCAATGGAGAATATCCGGCCATATGGAATATCGGCGACAAACAGACAGGACAGAGAAGGGACAAAAACTGGCCCTTCGAGAAAAGAGGTCAGAGGCCGTCCGCGCTTCTGATTCTGAGAGTGGTCCGACATTCCTGTGCGCCAAAATTGCGAAGGTAGAGACGTCCATTTCTCGGCGGTGATTGTGACGCATTCTGTATTGGCCATATCGTGATTAATCGGTGTGAGGAGTTGATAGTTCTTTGAAAACAACCGCTCTAGTATCTCACATATTCTCAAATAAAATCCAAGCAATGTTCACAAATATAATAAACCACGGGGACTAAATCCCGGTACCTCAAGTTGCCCACAGAATGCTTTTAATCAGGTCTCAGCAGGTACCGTGGGATTCGGCGCGGAGGCCGATGCGGATGCGCTCCGACAGGCTAGATAAACTTCGGAGACGGAACTTCCGTCTTGTTTTGTTGGTAGATGAGACTTCATAAAGCCAAATCCGTTGGCAACCATGGGGGTCGCCAAGGCAAGGCCCTTCAAAGCACACTTCAGACAGGCAGCACTTGACCATGTCTGGTATCCCGGAGGGTGGTTGGGATTCCCACATACATGTCGTGGATCTAATTAACTATCCACTTTCCCCCAATGCCCTTTACGTACCATCTTCACACAGTCTCTCCCAAGCCCTCGCCTTTGAAGCGTCGCTCGGCATTGAAAACATTGTTTTTGTACAACCTTCCTTTTACGGTGAAGATAACCGTTGTATGCTTGATGCTCTACGGAGGTTGGGCCCGGAACGTGCCCGAGCGGTGGTTGTCTTCAATCCTCTTGATATATCTCCTTCGGTCCTGCAGGAGTGGCACGCAGCCGGTGTCCGGGGTGTCCGGGTGAATCTGATATCGAGGAGTAACCCATTGAGCCATAAAGCCGAGCTGTCCACTTTGCTCTATCAATATGCAGACATAATTCGGCCTCTAGACTGGGTGCTTCAGATCTTTGCCCCGCTTGATGTGATAGCGACGCTGGAGCATATCGTCCCAGAGCTGCAAGTCAAGGTGTGTTTCGATCATTTTGGCCAGCCCGATGTGACTGCGTCATTCTTAAAGAGCAAGGATCCGTATGAGCTCCGCGGATTTCAATCCTTGATAAACCTCCTTCTTCAGGGAAAGACGTGGGTGAAGTTTTCGGCTCCATATAGCTTTAGCCAATCAGTCGACGACCTGAGTGATATAGAGCCTATAGCCCGTGAGTTGCTCCGGGTCGCTGGCCACCACAGAGTGGTATTCGCCACAGACTGGCCACATACTCGCCGAGAAGGGTATGATATTAGGTCATATATTGAGAAGGCCATTAGCTGGTGTAGAGGACAAGAGACATTATTGCAAAGATTATTTAGGGGAAACGCAGAAGAGCTCTGGGGGGTAAGGTCGGGCAAATCACCAACAGTCTCCGTTTAGTCAATAAGATTTCACATGAAATATAGTTACATATCATCGGAGTGCAGGTGTATTTTGCCTATGCTCAACGTAGCCTAGCGTACCGTGAACAATACCGGCTCGTCGGCATGTATTATATACCGGATACTCTCCGTCGAACATTGGAAAACTCCATGCGGGGATCCGGGGAAGACTCAGAGCAACTTTAGGATACAGATAAGCTGGCGGCTTCCTGCTTATTTGGACGATTTGCTGTTTGCTACTGTATACCTGCTACCGCACCATGCAGGCTGCAGCTGATCCAGGATTGTTGCCATCAACGTCGAGGGCTCCCCTGCGACGCTGTGTGTTTGCATGCGCGCGATGCCGTCGGCGAAAAGTGCGTTGCGATGGAGACACGCCGACATGTTCCAACTGTAGGAAAGCAGGTGCTGATTGTATGAACGGAGCTAGCACACTATCTGTATCTCACACGTAAGATCGATCCTTTGTGACCCTAACAGCTTGAATTGACCACAGCAACTTGTGCCAGTCGCCTGAAATATCTGGAAGGCCGTGTGAAAGAGCTGGAGAGAGAAAAGTTAATCCGCGAATCCAACCAAAATGGCCCACCTCAGGGCACACCTTGTGGAGGTGACCAGCCCAGTCCGCAGCAAGCGACTTCCTCTCACCAGGGGCAACCAGGCGACAAGATAAGTCAGCATTCGGACTCTCCAGCCGCAGCATATGTGTCTAGTCACATCACAAGAGAACAGCCCCTGGCTCACAAAGTGGGTTTGTTATCGCTGGCAAATGCATGCGATCCAAAATACCTTGGCCCGTCATCTGGGGTCCCTTTTGCGCGACTGATTTATGAGAGTGCTCCTCAAACGCAGGGCCTACCAAGCAGTGTCCATATGAATGACGATGCTGCTCGCCAGTTTACGCTGTCTGAAGATGTCCCACCAGCCGCTTTACCGTCGCATTCGGATTGCCAGCAGTTCGCGGATGCATACTTCTCTAGCTTCGGCCCTCTGTACCCCTTCCTTCTGGAAGATGAATTTGACGGGCTGTTGGATATGATCGATCGGGTTTCTTCTGGAACCGCTACTTGGGATCACCAGGTCCCTATGCCCCTGGCCCACGCACAGGTCTACCTCGTACTCTGTTTGGGCGCTCGCACTCTGGAGACAAAGCTCCAAACTGAATTTTCGTCACGAGGCTTGTTCGCAACGGCGATGGTGTATGCTGGCAGTGTACCGCTCCATGATAATATCGAAGGCGTTAAGACTCTTCTGCTCTTGGTTCTACACAGCTTTTATAATCCAGGTAGCCTGAATGCGTGGTTCTTGATGCACACCATCATCGCCAGCTGCCTTGACCTGGGATTACAGCGGCATGCTGGTAAGGGTTCCCTCGTTGTGGTTTTATACTTGATTCCATCTTGTTGACGAACGTGTCATTGATATACGGTGCTTTTAACAAAGGGGGTTCACCAGAAGAGCGTCATGCTCAATATCGTCGCAGTGCTATTTTTTGGTCCGCCTATTCTCTGGACCGCACACTCACCACAGTTCTGGGTCGACCCCTCACGTTACGCGATGAGGCCATTGATTGTCATTACCCCGGCATGGAGAAAGGAGAAGAAGTCGACGGTCTTGCCACCAAATGGCACCGAATTCGTCACGAAGAGGGAGCACAAGACGCGGCTCCCAATTGCCGGATCCAACCCTACTCAGCCTTCATCTTCTTTTTACGATTTGATAGGATCGTGGCCGAGATTAAGTTGATGATTTACCGCGTTGCCCGCTCAAGAGAGCGCTTTCCCTGGCCGGAAAACATCCCTGCCTGGCAGCAGGAGACCGAACAGGCATGTGAAGTACTTTTTATGCAGACTCGCAGTTGTTTACTAGCGAGGCCCGCGGTGGCATCGCGTGCGACGTCGCAGCGCATCGTCCAGTTATTAGAACTCAAGTACCATCAATGTGTCATGCTTCTCTACCGGCCAAGTCCTCAGGTGCCACATCCGCATGCGCGTGCGATTCAACAATGCTTTACCAGCGCTATGGAAACCATCCGCATATATACCGACCTCAATCGATTTTCGAATATGGACGCATCTTGGCTAACCGCCCACAGTCTTTTTGTCTCCGCCATCACCATCCTCTATTGTCTTTGGATCCAACCTTCTGTTTGCAAGCAGTTGCCAATGGCACACTGTTTGGATCGAGCAAATGCTGCATGTGGCCTCCTCACGTCGCTTGGCTGGATATGGCCAGTTGCCGAAGAAGCACGTCAGAACCTGACTCGACTGATCGCAGTCACCGCCGAAGTGTGTGATGCTTCAAGCCATAGCGAAAGTAGACCGGCCAATTCGGTAGAACCGGTGCCATTCCCAGCTAGCAGTAGACTCACGCACGCAGAGGCCACCGATATCTCGTTTCCAGCGGACCTTATTTCGCCTGAAATCGAGAGCTATGGTCACGACAGCGGCACGCCCTCTCAATATGATACCGATCGATTCTTAGACGAATTAGGCGATTTGAGAGATTTTTTCGATCTAGACTGGCTACAGTAATATATTATGCAGATTTGGTTTCTCGAATGTTGTCTGTTCCTTGTGGGGTTTACAAGTGTCTCAATGGGACGGATTGTGAGGTATATTAACTGGCGAAATGTTATATAATGTGCCTATATTTAAGTTCTAGTTGCAAACCTGCATCTATAGTTATACATCTACCTAGGTATGTCTAACTAATAGCGTCCAGAGGACCCAAGTACATCCATCATTCTTTCCACGGAGCGTGAGTAAACCTCAACGGCCTGCATTTTGAGATGCGTCAGTTCTAAACGACCGGCATTCTCAGCAATAAATTTGGTGTAGTCGTCGCGCACAGTGCGGTTCAAGTTGATCTTCCGCACGCCTAAAGGGATAACCTTCTGAAAGAGTTGGTCCGACACAGGATGCGTACCATGGAGCACCAATGGTGTGGTCGGGGAAACCACCTTTCCTATGGCTGCAAGTCTAGCCAAACTGTTCTTAGCAAACACGTATAACGATTACATATCGAGGATAGTGGTATACCGTGGAAGATCCCAAGCTCGCTCTGCGCCTCCAGCAGGATAGTTCCCGTGAATGTTGCCAAATGATGGGGCCAGGAAATGTACGCCTGTTCGTTTCAGAAAGTCTTCTGCATCTTCAGGCCGGGTGAGGACCGCATCCATATTTATTGTCGGTAAACCGTCCTCGCCACCTTCGATCCGGCCCATCTCGGCCTCGATGGTGATGTTGAGGGCGCGAGCGTTGTCCACCACCATCTTGCACTGGCGGATGTTTTCCTCTTTGTCTAGAGTCGACGCATCCACCATGATCGAGTCAAAGGGCAGGTTCAGGGCCAGCTCCACATCCTCGGGCTTGATGCAGTGGTCCAAATGCACCGCAATGGGAACGCTAGCCGCATGGGCGGCGTCCACGGCGTAGCGAATAAAAGCAGCTCCCTGGTAACGCATGCTCCAGGGGAAAAGTTGAATGATAGCGGCCGAACGCTTGTGTTGAGCGGCTCGAATAACGGCCATGATTCCGTCATCGTTATAGCTAGATCCGCTTCGTTAGCGAGGATCAAAGGGCAAGCATCAATGGGAAATCTTAGATTAATTGGGGTGTACATGCCAACTATAAGACCCGATAGCGTAGTTGTTTGCGGTAGCATGGTCGAGAATGCGCCAAGTGAGGTTACTAGCAGGATAACTGGCCATGACGAGAGGTGTATCTCTACATATATTAAAAATGTGAAACGGATTGTAGCACAGTGCAGATGCTCAACGGTGAATGGCTCGATAAATACATCAATTGGTAAGTAGCCAATTGCTTCGGCTCGGCCCGCACTCCGTCTGTACTGCACTTCTCTAGATTTCCCCCCGCATTTGTTCTAGTTTCTTGGTCATCATAACAAGAAAAGAACAAAGATGCCGATCCCATGTAAGGTTTACAAATCTACCCGACTCTATTCATCCTTTCTCTCGCCATTAACGCCATGAAGGGGCAGGAAATGCCACATCCACTGATCCTCTGGCGCGACTTCAAAGTCGAATCGCACCAGGTCTTCCTTGTAAGGAAACATGTACGTGCTCGTTACCCTACGCTTGCATGCAGACGTTAGCGTTCGGAACGCACGCAAGAAAGACCATGTTGCCGTTCCGACACACCAGGAATGCTCTTTGCTGGCCTGATACTTCTCCAACTCGGCCAAGTTCTCGTGGAAGCTCAGGAGAGCGATATGGAATCCCTTGCTTCTCTCAATCGGCTGCGTGAGTGACGGTCCACCGACCACCAGTCGTTGTCCCTTGACACAATCCAGATCCTTCAATTTCTTGATTTCGCGGACAAAGGTATCTTTGTGCTCTTGAGTCACCTCTGGGCGAAATTTGAACAACACTGTTGAAATCAAAATATGCAGTTGTTGGAGATAGAGAATGACTCACCCATATGGACAATAGTCATTGTGAAGATCTTGACGTAAATAGGCGAGGAGAGACGTGTACTTTTCAGAAGGAAGAGTACTGTAGCTAGCGAAGTGGCTTTATAGGGGGTCGGTCTTTGGACGACAGTGTCAGCGGCAACTCCGAGTGCGACAACGGAACCCGCCGAATGCACAAGATGCTGGCTCGTATTTATGAAACGTTGCTGGCAGCAAAGTACTGAATATTTTCTCATGGTCCGATTTAAGTCTATACAGCTAAGATTATGGGTCGCGACGCACACGACATTCTCCAATTTCTCCAGACAGTAGGGGCCTGCGATGTAAATGCGCAACCACTACTCATCTAGCATTAATAAAACCTAACTTTGAATCCTAGGTTGCGGACGGCCTGTCGAAGGTGAAGCACCAGTATGGTGGATTTCTAGAAGGCCTCGTGATGTTCTCGCCGAAATTTCAGGCTGGAGAAACCAAGGTTATTGGCCAAGCCTTTACTGTGAAATTTGTGAGCGTGGACGACGTGGACGCTCCTAAATTAACTGGAAACTATGTATGTACGCATCTCCATGATGGCTCCAAGTGGACAGTACGCTCACTAATCATCTATGGCAGATTGATATGGTCCCTCGCAATGGAGTCTTGTTCATCTCTCAGCCAACACCGCATATTCATGCCGTCTATGGAGGTTTGATGAGCCTTCGAGCCCACAGCCTGGGAGCGGCCGGAGCAATCATCGATGGCCGGTTACGAGATCTCGGGGAACATCGCACCCTCGGTATACCCGTACGTTTCTCACCTTCTTCACCTACCCAGTAGTAGTGGAATCTCTAACACAAGGGACGTCAGGTATTCGGCCGATCAGTTGGTGCTACAGCTGCTAATGGGGTATGCCGCGCTTCGGAAGTGAACGTGCCTGTCCGACTTCAGTCCCAAATTCAAGAAATGTGGATACGCCCGGGGGACTATATTATCGCGGATCTCAATGGAGTGGTGTGTCTCCCTCAGGAACTGGCAGACCAAGTGGTGGATGCTATTCCACCGAAGCTCGCTGCGGATGAGAAATGTGCCGACGGAATCGCGGAGGGTAGGAGTGTTCAGGATGTCTTCAAGGAGTTTCGAGGGAAATGATCATCGTATGCTGGCTTTGCATCCAGGATCCCGGCTATTGCTTCATTATTACTATCTTGTTTTACAAGAGACAGTCATTAGAGGACCGAGCTAAGGGAATTGTAACTACTCGCTGGCCAACACATAGTTTCTTGTCATCAATTTGATCATTTCTCAATATCTTCCAAAGCTACAGTGGAGTAATGAAAACCGTCCACAACTGGTCTGTCAGTGACCGTGGTTGACGGAATACCCGCCGAGTCGCTCGCGGGGATGTCCGTCTGGTATGTACTCCGTATACCGGGTGTAAATTTCAGGGTATTACAATACGGGGGTGCAGATGTCAGGACTCTCGGAGGAAGACCGCCTCGGTCTGGGCCGCGTCGACTATAGACGCATCAACTACTTATAACACAACCATGTCACGAGTTGTTGAATTGGAATTCCACTTTCATCTGCAAACATACCACTTCTTCCCATTCGAGTAAACCTGCATACAGGCAATATGAGTTCATCCACCGCTACGACTCGCCATGTGACCCCGGCGGACCATCAGAGATTCGTCCAGGCAGTGCTGGTTGCAAATGGCGTGCCCCAGGAAAATGCAGTGATCATTTCCAACTGCCTTCTTCTGGCCGATCTGCGTGGCGTCGACACCCACGGAGCCAACCGCATTCCCTCGTATATGGAGCGCATTCGCCACAAGATCTTGGATCCAGCAGCCACGCCGCAGTTGACCCAAGTGACCCCAGTCGTCGCCTCAGTAGATGCCAAAAATGGATTTGGTTTTGTGGCAGCGCACATGGGCATGAAGCGTGCGATTGAAATGGCTCAGGAATTCGGCGTCGGCCTGGTTTCAGTCAAGCACTCGAATCATTATGGAATGGCGGCCTGGTTGGTTCAACAGGCCATTGACGCGGATATGATGTCCCTCGTCTTTACCAACTCGTCCGCAGCCCAGCCGGTGTGGGGTGGGCGTGAGAAACGGATGGGTGTGTCTCCGTTGGCATGTGGTGCTCCTTCTGGGAACGATTCTTGCCCCTTCATCCTGGATATGGCCCCTTCAGTGGCGGCTCGGGGGAAAATCTACAAGGCTCTGCGTCGAGGAGAGCAAATTCCTGGCGATTGGGCGTTGGATGGTAACGGTAAACCTACAACCGACCCTGCCAAAGCTCTGGAAGGCGTGATGCTCCCAATGGGGGGTCCTAAAGGATCTGCGCTCTCAATTATGATGGACGTTTTCTCGGGGGTCTTGTCTGGTTCAGCTTATGGCGGTCACGTTGGTGGCCCGTACGATTTTTCTAAGCCGGCTGATGTTGGCCATTTTCTGGTCGCGATCAAGCCGAATTTGTTCATGGACATTGCTGCTTTCAAGTCTCGGATGGAGTATCTCTACCAGCGGGTGGTGACGAGCGAGAAAATGGCTGGCGTCGATCGAATCTACTTCCCCGGCGAAATTGAGCTCCTGAACAAGGAAAAGCGTATGGCAGAAGGCATCCCGTTCACAGAAGCGGAGATTGCGACGATGAACAAGGAGGCGGAATTGGCAGGTGTTGACAAGCTCGTATTTTCCTAGTTCATTGAATTCAAGCGGTAACATAACGACGAATTTTGTACATCTTTGGATGTGATATATAAAATTACTGGAAAGAAATCCACAGAATGGTCAAAAACGCCTCTAAGCAAGAAAACTACGCAGGTAAACCCTCTAATACTGCGTTGGATACCAATGCCATTAATACAACTGAATCATATGTTTGTGACAATTCTACCCCAATAGCGCCAGCAGATGCATTTAATCAAGAAACCTAGCAAGCAGAGAGTAGATTCATTGAGGCCAATGAAGCCGAGCAAAGGCCAAACTTGGTTTTCGGCGTCCGCCCGCGTGTCCCTGACCCCAGACTTCGGGCAGTCCGAAACTTAACTCTATGACGCGGAGATGCTCCGCCTCTTGCTCTGCATGGTACATAACTCTGCAACAGCCTACAAATCAAGGACTCCCCCAGCCTTTCAGTTCATCCATCAGTCTACTCGTCTCGCTACTGCAGTCTACATGTGAGCTTTCCCCTCGTTTTTGAACATGAATGTCCGCGGCTATCGTATATTGCAGATTGCTTGCATTACTGCTCCAGCCTTTATCTTGTTCGGCTATCATCAAGCGGGACTTTCAGCCCTCTTCAATCTGCATAGTTGGGTAGAGCAGTTCCCACAGATCGATACTGTCCGTACCCATGGCCACCAGAAGGCAGTGAACTCAACCAGACAAGGAGTCGTCAACTCCTCCTTCCAAATAGGAGCCCTCTTTGGCGCCCTCTCCTGTTCTTTAGTCGGAGAGGGTGTAAGCCGCCGCAAGCCCATATTTGCAGCTGGCATCTTAACGCTCATCGGACAGGTGCTGCAATGTTCCGCCTTCTCACTGCCCCAATTCATTGTTGGGCGGATTTTACTTGGCTTCGGCATTGGTCAAATGAACGTAGGCATTCCAGTATGGCAGTCGGAAAGTTCACCCGCCCGAAATCGGGGACAGCAGGTTGTGACTATGGGCATGTTTATTTGCGTGGGATTTGTGCTTACCAGTTGGATCAACTTTGGTTTCAGCACCCTCTCCTCGAGTAATACCCAATGGCGAGCTCCGCTCGGTATCCCACTAGTCCTTTCGGTGGTTATATGTTTGACAGTATTTGGAATACCAGAGTCCCCCCGTTGGCTCGTCCGTGTGAACCGAATTGAGGAAGCGATCTTTTCCCTTGCAAAACTCCGCGGTTTATCACCAGACGATCCGCTCATCCAGCTGGAAATCGAAGCGATTGGAACATCCATTGAAGATGCTCGTGGCAGCTCCCTTCTGGATATCTTCAAATCCGATGACGACACTCGGCTCCGCTATCGTTTCGTCATTTGTCTGACTCTCAACTTCTTCCAGCAGATGTGTGGCGGAAACTTGATTTCAATCTACACAACCACGATTTTCCGGGACAACTTGCATTTTGCCGACAGACTTGCTCGTATTATGGCCGCGGTGTCTCTGACCTGGAAGTTTCTGGCCTCCTTTATCGGATATGCAGCGATCGACCGACTCGGTCGTCGCGTTGTCATTATAGTCAGCGGGATGGGCATGATGTTTAGCCTGGTTGCAATGGCGATAGCTACAAGTCGTCCACCGCAAGATAACTCCGCATCTGTGGCAGCGGGTGTTTTTATCTTTGTCTTTAATCTTTTCTATCCATTTGGCTTCCTTGGACCCAACTATCTGTACGTCACCGAGGTCGCCCCCGTTCGACTCAGGCTCGCCATGACTTCAATCTCCGTCGGAATGCATTGGCTTTTGAATTTCGTCGTGGCTCTGGTCTCCCCAGTTGCACTTGAAACAATCGGATGGAAATATTATTTTGTTTTTGCATCCGTCTCCGCGTTCATCTTTCCTGTAGTCTACTTCTTTTTCCCGGAGACCATGAACCGCAGTTTGGAGGCCATAGACTCTGTCTTCAAAGATGCTGATACAATTTGGGAAATTGTACCACTCTCAAGGAAACTGAAGCAAGGTGATATTGCTGTTGCTGCTGATTTATCTGGATACGAAAGGGAAAAGGATGGCGTGGCAGCTGAGTATCATGAGTACGTTTGCTAAGGGCTGCATCTTTTACCATTGATATTAGTACCTTTACGTAGGTACTTGATGGCATTCTTGTAGAACAATTTCAATTTGATTAGTTATGGTTACGGTTGTCTGTATGGCTTTGGCTTGAAATCGGCAACTTATGACTTTTTATACACGTATAAAATGAATGTTCTTCAAGCACCTTCTTCCTTTTTTCTCAATATTTACTGTCAAATTCTATTAAACATAAGTGATGTGACTATTGGTAGGTAATTCTGAATCCATCATCTAATTTATAGTTGGCTCCTTCTATTTTGTTCATGACACACTCATACAGATATAGGGTTGGTATGTCATGTGATTGCTGCCATCTACAATCTGAGGAGAATGTGAATGATCATGCTATGCTCCAACATCGAACCTACCCTTAGAAGAGTAACTTCATTCGTAATTTATCCGTTTCTCAGACAAAACTTGGAAAATCTCTTATTATGCCTGCTTGTAGGCTTAAATTGCTGTTCCCATCCTTGAGAAATTTCATCCCGGAGATTTGAAAAGTATTCGTTGGTGATGATTTCTGGTGCTATAGTGTTCTCTCGAGATATACCTTGATTCAAGTGGCATAAAAGCGAAAGCTGTTTCATGTCATCATCAAATGATGAGTGCGGACTTTATCTTGGCAGGCTTTCTGCAGACCTCACCTATCTTAAACTAAGCCCACATTCTTTGAGAAGTATCTTCTGTCCTATTCTGTTACCTTCAGACGGATATCTTTTTAGTTTTCATTTATGACACCGCCTACCACATCACTCACCCGACCCTGTTATCACGTAAACTCCATGTCATTAGCTGGGGCATTTCCTCTCTTTCTCTCTCTCTCCCTCTCCCCTCTTCCCTTCCATCTCATTGAGTCATTTATTGGAATTTCCAACGATTCTAATCGTGCAACACTTCTATTACTCAAAAGTCATCTCAACAGCCGCCTAGAATGTTTACTACAAGAGAACTCCGAGAAAAATAAGAGCAAAAAAGACGCCTAGAAAATCGACCGTCCCAAGTATGAGTGGAAACTTTTTTATAAAGTCAGGAACACATATGGGAAATGATATGACCGCTACCTTCTATACTTATTGAGTCAATCTAGGATTAAAAAAACAATTCAGTCGGTCAACAATTTTTGTACACCTCTGTGTCCGAAGTCGTTATGCACTACCTGGAAAATCATTTTCTGAACTTTTGTCGGAATGCAAAAACGTTTCTTACCTGTGTCCTCATCGGCAATTCACAGTACTATCTGGGGGCTGTAATGTACCATCGTCCAGTGACATCTCTCATCTATGTTAGTACCTGACCAGTGAGTGATATTAAAAGCATCAATGGTCCCTCTATTTCGTCGATTAAATCACCAGTTGAATTGCATCGTTTCCTGCTATACTTTAGGAGTAGACTGGAACATATTTAGATGATGCTAGTCAACTGGTTGTTGAAAGATACAGGTGTAAGTTGCAAATGTTTTGCGTATTTTTCTAAAGAACATGTACCAAGTTTGCACTATCATGGTTCACAGGTTATTATTAATAGAAAATACAATGTATTTGTTTGTTCTGGTGATATATCCTGAAGATTATTGCATCTGTCGAAGGGTAACCTACCCAAGCGGATAAGAATGCGCACAGACTTCCAATGCCCTGGGTGAGTGGAGCAAAATCTGCGAATTCAACAACGTGGCAGATTAGTTAATTACAGTTGCGGCCGGAGGTTGTTCCTATTCAGGAACCATTTGCTGCTCCCACTGACCTAATTTTATGGCTTGTACTCCGTGGGCGACTTTAGATTCCCAACGCCGAGACGTGGTATATGCACGGAGCATATCGCTGCAGGTGATGGGGGCACAAAAAACCCTGGGATACTAGATAGAGACCATTACATACCTAAATGTTGACACAGCCTATGAGCGATATTCTCCATGAAGGCCAAGAAGTTAGAACGAGTTTCAGGTGCTGCCAAGAACCCCCTGTAGAGGCGAGTTTGGCGGATAAATTTTATGCACATGCACGTTTGCCGGGGGCCAAAAAGAGGGAGCTCGGGTTTCAAAAGAACCACCACAACGGTACGTAAGAGTATGAACCTATGCAATTACGTGATGATGTTATTTTAATATATTGAGGTTTCCTGAGTCGCACAGGGTTCAATGGGACCACGATGGTCAGAGGTTGAGCCTACCAAAAAATTGCGTCCTATGTTGTTCCTATCCACTCTTCTTCTCAACAACGAACGCCGATGCCATTCATGTCAATATATACAAAGGAACCAACCACCATACCGAACGACGAAGAGACTCATGCGAGACAGTTTAGCGCATGCGACTGTGCTTTTCATTAATCATGACATGGCCTGATCAGCAGTCCCGGGTCCGGTGGTTTCTGAAACATCCTCTGCTTTGAATGTTTTTTCTTTCTTCTTCAATTTTTAAACTTTTTGCTCCCGAGACCTAATATATCATCCCGTGCGAACCAAATTTGCGCGCTGGCCGTCTATTGGTCAGTCAGTGTACCTGTTCAACGTTCGTTGCCTGAGAACTTGCCTAGGGCTTGCTTGGCAATGGCTAATAAGTGGATGAGCTTTCAAATCAAGGAATACATCATTCCTTAATCAAGTACAATACACATATATTCAGTCTGAAGTAACACAAAGAGCCTCAACGGGTCCTCTAGACAGAGAATCGCTCCTTCGGGGTGCTGCTAGTTTCCATCATCACGAACAAAACTAGATACTGGGGCCTAATTTGCGTACTTCATATACGGAGTACCTAGTAAGTCGTCGGGAGGACGTTCCTCATCGTTCTGGTCACAGTCGGCGACAATCTCCAATGGAATGTGGAGTCTGGCTGGGAGGGGAGCAAAAAAGAGGCTGGGGCAAAAGGAATCCTAGTGGGTCGCGAGAATAACGACTGGGATGCATAAAAGCACAACCTCTTTGAGTGTTTAAACTTTATATAGCAGAGAAGTTATACGATGAAAGCGTATAGAGAGCCAATTAGAGCCGTAGCTTGCTTGATATGGTAGAAGAATATCGAACTCGTTGCTATGTTGGGACAAAACGAATCTTAGTGCGTCTTGACGTGCGTGTGTTGTGGCAAAGGAGGATAGCGACTCGCATCCAAAAAATTGCCGAATTTCTGAGTCCATATATCCAAATCGGGAAAGACATATGTAGAGCCAATTAAGAACTCTACGTAGGTTAGCTTGTTGTGATAGGGTCTCCGATTATTGCTGTTTTAGGAGAAAACGGCGATTAGCAGAAGGCTTGGCACATACCTGGGTCCCCACGTGTAGGCTCCGCTCAAGGACTACTCACTACTCAGTGCTCAGTGCTCAGTGTTCCCATGATTTCTCTCAGGAACCTTCGAAAAAAAAAGAGGCGGAGGAAGAAAGTCCTTGCGGGGAACAGATTTGGCTTCGAGTTGGCAACTTTGCTGCTAACCGCACAAATTTGTGCTCTATAATGGTATGTGCCGAAGTTTGCACCGCGTAATTATTTGAAGGATCAGCACGGTTAAGATAAGTGCCAAGATCGCTATGACTATTATTTCTCAAGCCACGTCCACTAGGATCCTAGCCAGGTGTAACCCCTCTAAACTAAGACCAGACCCGCTATGGAACCACTATGCCTATCTCAATTATAAGGCGAACCATGGCCTGTTAATATCTACAAGGCTAGAGTGTCCATAGAATAAATACCCTGCCTCGTGGCATGTACTAATAGCAGCATTCCAGAGAAACCCCAAGGTTTGAAAATCTCCCAACCACAACCCCCCAAACCTTACGAAAAGATGCCATTCAACCCAACATATAGTTCTGTTGACACAGAAGGGTGCGACTTGCACTACTGGTACCAGGGCTCTGGTCCCTTATTAGTCCTCATTCCTGGGGGTGGTGGACTCGGAAAACAGTTCAACTCCTTATTCGAGCACCTCGACCAACATTTCACAGTATGTGCATACGACAGGCGGCAATCGGGTCTCAGTAGTACTGTCCAGCAGCGCAGGTTGTTGAACCCGGCACAGCAAGCTCGTGATATCATCGCCATAACCAAGGCCCTTGGCCGAGAGAAAACATCGATATTTTCGAACAGTGGTGGAGGTATAATAGCTTTCCAATTTGCCATCAGCTACCCGGAACGCCTCGATCATGTCATCGCCCACGAAACACCAACCACGAGTCTCCTTGAAGACTCCACCGATTACCTCGATAAAGCAATGAGACTGATTGACATGTATCACAATGAAGGTGTAATGGCTGCTTCCCAAGCATTCTTTGCAGACATGAAGGGCTTCGAAGAAAGCACCCCAATGCCACCACCGGCCCTAGAAGACATCCAAAATTTCTGGGACAACGAATATCTTACATTTATGACATACTGCCCGAACCTTAGTAAGATCGTTGAGAACAAAGTGTCTATCGCCGTGGCCACGGGTCGAAAGAGCGGCGATGCTTATTATTCCGTCTCCACAATACACCAAGAGAGTATTCTAAAATGTTCTCGCTTTGTCTTTCCAGGCAACCACAGTGGTTTCTATGACGAGACGGCTGAATTTGCTTCACTTTTGCTGGACGGATTCAAGAAAATGGAGCAAAAAACTCCTCTTTTAGGCTGGACCTAGTTAACGATCGCCAATAGCTTCTACGAGATTTGAGCCGTCACGTTTTAAGTCGTCATACCCGCGATTATAGTGTGTAATGTTTCCAAGCTAGGGTCATATTTAAGCCAAATCACACTAGTGAATAACTGGCTTGATACAAGCACGCCAGACTGTATGTTCTCTAATGACTTACTAATAGCAAAAAAAAAAAAATCTTTATGACAACATGCATGGATCAATCTTTCTATATATATTTCTTCAGGCGATTTCGGACTAAATATATCAGCTTACAGCTGTTCGATAACCGTCACAAGATCTGTCATATCCTCTAAAAAGAAATCATTTTCCCCTTTTACAACATCCATGTCTTCGTTGATATCGTCCGTCCACCGATGGATATAAACAGTCTTCATCCCGGCCTTCTTTGCACCGCGCGTATCATAGGCATGCGCAGCCACGAGAACACTTTCATCTGCTTTTACATCGACCAGACTGAGGACCTTTTGATAGCTCTCTAGGGCTGGCTTGTATACATTCAGCAGCTGACTAGAAAACAACATATTGAAAGAGAGACCGGAGGATTTGCAGAGGTCGAGCTGCAGCCGTGTGGTCCCATTGGCGTGGACAAACACTTCGTATCCTGCTTCTTTCAACTGTGCAATAGCCCTCAAAACATCGGGCCAAGCTGGCATTGAGTGCCACACAGCTATGGATTCATGCTTGACTTGTTCGTTGAATAGATGCTTGTGTGTTGGACGTTTCTCCAACAGAGCGTCGAGGGTTCTTTCAAGAGTAACTTCAATGTTTTCCACAGGCTGGTTGGCCGCAATTCGAGCGGCAGTAGCATCGAAATAGTCATGACGCCATTCCAGAGCAAGTTTCGATCTGTCGCTCTCAGGGATAGATTCGGGGAAGGTTTTCACGACCCCACTGTGCCAATCTAGGCATGTGCCCATGAAGTCGAAGAAGACGGCCTTTATCTTTGTGTTTGGCATTATTTAACTGAATGTTTGGATTTGGAAAACCGAATGTTTTACACGTATTTATTAAGACAGACAAGGGTTCGGTTCTATATATAGATTGTCAAATTGGAGGATGACAAACTAGACGATTTCCCCGCCTAAAGCGGCCACAAGCGGGATTTTCCCTCATTGGCCGCAATGGCACGGGGGTTTTCCAAAAAGGCAAATAGAGTGGAATTAGGGCTGGGCCGTGCCGCTGCTTAAAGAACCAAGGAATCTAACCTAGCAGATTTATTTCAGAAAATAATCTGCCGGGGCATTGCTCTTAAATGTATAGCCTTTAATTTCCCATGAAGTAATTGAGCGACTTACTTAGTAGTACTCCTCCAGAGGACCTTGTAACTGCCACTTTGTATGGAGCTAGAAATTTCACTGGTAACTAAAGTGCTTCATATGTGGCCGAGAACTATAGAGAAAAAATAAGCCTTTGAGAATGACGCATACCAACTAAATTGATTTATGTGCGAAAAGACATATGGCAATCTTGGTATGTCAGTGGTGTAATAAAAAGTTGAAAGAGGATATATACCGTGCTTGGCGCGGCGATGGCTTTCAGGGCTAGCTTGGCATCAGTTGTCAACACGATAGGAAAAAAAAAAGAGGGATAGTTAAATCAACCCCGCAGTGCTGATCTATCAAGTCAGTTGTTATATGGTCACACTTGAGACTGGGAATCTCGCTCTGACGTGCCTGTAGGAACGGTCTAGCCCAAGGCTAGTATGCAGAGCATTAAAGTTAAAAGGTATAATGTTGGTCCGTCATACGTCGTTGTTGAGGCTAATTCTGGCATGGGCGTTTCAGATTGTATATGATCTGACGTTACATGAAATCCGATCCCCGTTGGTACATAGAATCATCCGACAGCTTCAAGCGTATGTACCCTGTTAGGTCCAATAAGTTCTCACCGATGAGTCAACGAACTGAATGCACTCTATAAGTCGCGTCCTTTATGCATGGTACGTTATAGTTAGCTGTGCATAATTTCGACTCCTTATGCGATGACTGAGATAAACCACGCGATTTTGCGGAGTATCTTGAATTGCCAGTTGTGAATTCAAACGAGGCTAGAAACGGAGCATTGCATCCTTATCATAAGAGGAAACAGAAATTGAGTATTGTTGATACATTTTTTGTAATAGTTCCAAGCATGTTTGAAAAATGCCCTCAACAAGTAAACTTTCGTATGTAAGCGGAGATATCTCTTGAGTTTGTGTCAATATTAAATGCGTTGATCATAAAAGTCCGATAAAAAGCAGAATCTAGGTTTCTCTCGACCGTTCTACAACGGAAAAATAAAGTATTTCTCAACTTCCTTTGCGCTCGTCAGGACTAAGTCAGATTCCTTCAGAGATGTTGCCACTTTCAAGGAATACACGACGCAGAGCAAGTAAGTACATCTCTTCATGTTCTTTTGATAAGCAGAACACATATTGATATTATAACGTAAAATAGCACCGTATGTAACCTTAAGTCGTGTTAGTGGGATATACGGAGTCGCAGCTGGGGGCTTTTCGCCTGATGTCTGGCCTGGTGATAAGTACTCTGAATCGATTGACCCTTCGTTGTGGTAGACGTTGACTTCAGTTACTATCTGAAATAAGTGTAGGTAGGAGTTGACATCTCCAGTGAAGGATAAAATCCAATCCCCGGGTACCAAGGCCCTTCATGTCCCACAGCTACCTGCGGTCAATGCTGGAAACTTTTCAATACTGGCGGGAATGATGGTGTTTCCGTGGGAGGAGTTGGTAACATTGTCACTATGAATCACAGAGGACAAGGCAACTGCGTAAAATATCTCTTGGCATCACGTGCCAGTGCGAGAGTGGGTCAGAAACATGGTAGTTACACAGCCCCCAATTGGTTCAAAAATTGACGTGCGCTAGACTGAATATAGAACTGATCGCTGCTAGCGGGCGGGCTGATTGGACCAATGTTTGTTCTTCACCCCCCTAAGCCCCTCTTCGGGTCAGCGCTAGCCGGCTCTGGTCTTGCCCCAATCTCCAGCCTGTTCTCCTTCTGCTCAGCATCCACGCAGCTGTGGTGAGAGTCTGTGACATCTCAGCCTCGCAACGATATCCTTTTTCTTTTCTTTCGTTCTGTTTGTCCATTTTTGATTTTCTAGCCATTTCGTTGCCGTCGCCGCGCCCAGGCAAGGTTCCAGCTCTTTCTGCCTTATCTAAGTGCTACAGACCCCCGTTCATTCAGCTGTCTCAGCTTGTGCCGTCTCCGTTAACGCTAGCTGGCAGCCTGCTGGCGCAATTTTAATTCACTTGTTATGCGACCTCCTGGCCCTTGATGACGCTTTTTGGATAATTCCTCGCCTCAAACGAATTCAGGATGTCGAAGCCGTATCGCGCGTACGTTTCCCTACGATTTCGCGGTGGAAACACTCGTGTTCCCGTATACATACCATTGCTGACAATACTGGGTTTTTTTTTAGCTATCCTGGTAACGGTGGCCAGCTTAACCCTGACTCGCAGGCAAACCAACCAGTATCTTTCAAAACGGACATAAATCGCAAAAAGACGAAAAAATGGGTTTCCGCCAAATCCGTTTCCTACGATGGCGATGATTGGGGTGACGAGGATGACGAGGAGGAAGACGAAGAGGAAGCGCCGCCGCTTCCAACGCTTCCAAGCAGCACGTCGCGGTTCAACCAACCTCAGTCGTCTGTCGGAGCAAATTCTACCCAAAGCACGTCGACGCTGACAAATGCACAACAACCGACCAGTTCGGAACCTCTATCCACCGACACACCCGCCTTTGTTCGGCCTGCGGACATCTATAAGCGGATGCAGGAAGAGCGCGCGAAAGAAACTCAGCCCGAGGAGTCTTCGAGCTCAGCACCCATACCACCAACAGCTCCACCACGCGAAGAATCATTGCGCCAGGGAAATAATAGCGGTCTATCTACCTCTACCTCGCCACTTGTAATCCCGGAACTGAAGAGGCTATCTGGGTTCG
This sequence comes from Talaromyces sp. DC2, assembly GCA_039119965.1. Taxonomy (NCBI): domain Eukaryota; kingdom Fungi; phylum Ascomycota; class Eurotiomycetes; order Eurotiales; family Trichocomaceae; genus Talaromyces; species Talaromyces sp. DC2. The sequence continues at coordinate 657,792 of JBCLNQ010000020.1, read as the reverse complement.
GGTCAGATTTCATGAGTGGCACAAGTCTCTCCGAGCCACCCACACAACCTACACAGCCTGCGCAGATCAACAACCCCCAACCACAAACGCAATCGTTGCCCTTGCACCACAACCCCTCTCTCGGGTTCAATTCAGTTGTTCATCAAGCTTTCGATGTCCCGGAAACTCCTACTTCCAGCAATGACAACTTTAGTCGGTCGAATAGCGACAGCACAGCTGTTATTAGCCCTGTTCTCAGCCACGGCAACTTGGAGCCAGGAAAAACGCCTACCATTGCCGAAGACTACGCTGGAGAAGTATCTGCTCAGGAGCCCCCTGCAAACTTCAAGCCCGGTCACCGCCGAGACTTGAGTCTTCCTTCTCCAGGAAATGGTCCGAACCGAGTCCCAATCGTTTCAAATAGCGAGCACGGCCAACAGGCTGAAGTTGTTTCGTCATCACACCCAGGGAACAACCTTACCCCGTCAGCTGATGATGGCCAAAAGTCCCCTCCTGACAGCGAAGGAACCGTGTCTGGAGAAGCTACGCCTAAACAGGCGTCGGAGCCTCGGCAATCTATCGAGAGCGCCGCCCCGATGGAGAGCCAGCTCGGATCACAAAAGAAAGATTCACAGTCACCGATACCAACACAGCTCCACATACCTCAGGATCAAAGACATGACGTTTCGCAGGTAAACCCCTCTATGAGCACCGAAACTTCGCCGCAGGATATGGAGAGTGATCGTCTACGGAAAGAAATCATGCGATCTCTTAGTCCGGATCCGACATCTGTTGAGGATCCTTCCCAGACTGGGAATGGAAGCACCTTTCTGCCCAGAGAATACGATGGTTACTTGAATGATCACAAGGGAATTCCTTTAACCAGCCCTCTTCAGCCAAAATCAACCGCCGCTCCTACAGCCCCGGCGGAGCCTCTGAGTTTAACAATTAACCCCGCGGTAGTATCTGAGAGCTCCGCCAAGGAGCCCGAAGCATCTTCCGCTGTGTCCCAGCCTCGTTCTGGCCTTAAAAAGAGATTTTCCTGGGAAGCTAGTGATGACTCTGACGAAGGAGACATTTTGGAGGAGCAACCAGAACGACCAACCAGTATTCCTCATTCCCCATCAATTGCTGAAGCTCCATCAATTTCCAAGACCGCCATCCGCGACGGAAACGACGTGCCGGATGAGCAAGGTTTACCCCGGTATTCTACCATCGCAAATGAAACCACCCACCGCCCAGAAGACATGGCCCCGGAAGTTGTAGAGCCTACAGAAGAGAGTTCCTTGGCTCCTCTACAGGAAGTTGACCCTTCAGCTTTGCCAGCATCGCCGTCAATTGACTCTCCGGCTCCAAGTGCAGTCCATAGGGAGCCCACTCAACCAGCTGGCACCGAAGCTTCATTGCCAAGCTTTCGCAAGATCATGGAAATCCCGTCCGGCAACGAAAGAATCCGGGTTTTCAAAGATACTCGGGAGCAATTCGCTCGTATTGATAACGGCCTAGAAGATTGGGTTCGCCGTTCTAGTGAATCTCTTCCTGAACATGGGGATTTGATTCGAGCAAATGGCCGACTTCCTGGAGGCGCGCCAACAGGCGTTCTGCCTCCCAAGAACAAATTCCCGAAATTGTCCTCTCTCGGAAACTTATCTCTACCTTCTTCTCACGAAGGTTCCTCCCAATTAGGGTATTCCCCCAGCCATGTCCGGCGGTCGTCTGGTTCTCCCCTAACTGGTGTCATGAATAGGCAAAACGTTGAAGCTAAAGGAAAAGATTTCCTGCATAGTGCTGGTGTTTTCGGTGGAAAGGCTGGCGGAGCAGCACGTGGACTTTTTGCCAAAGGCAAGAGCAAGTTGAGAGGTGGTGCTGACAAGGTAGATTGATTTTTTCCCCTCTCTTTCTCATCTTTCTGTTTTTGCTGTTCTTCCCTTTCATTTTGCACTATGCGACTTAGTCCTTGCTATCTTATGGCCTACGGCCAGTAACGTCAATATATCCCCTTCGAATACTTTTCCCAGTTTTAATGCCGGTCTCGTTTTATCCGGGCGTAAATCCAAAGTTGACCGAAGTGATTGGGAATGAACGCATGTATTCGTACCTACAGCTACTCTTAATGTTCAAACTTTCATGACTCTAATTCGGCTTTCTTTTGTAGGGAAAATCTTCCATATTCAGTGGCCGGCGGCGAAGTTCGCAGCTGACCAACGACGCCCTGTCATCGGATTTAGATCTTATCAGTGTTAAATCAAATCCCCCAGCGAGTTCATCGGCAGGTTCACGTTATTCGCTCCAGCCAGTCCCTCGAATTCCATCCTTTAAATTCAACGGAAGCCGGTCTTTCACAAGTCCCTCGCTAGACGATGGCCTCATGTCGCCTAAACCGCGTGCGTTGTCCCTTGACTGGGGGAACCAGCTGAAGCCACTCCCGGAAGAGGTATCTCCAATTTCACGATCTGGCAGTAGCAGCTCTCTCAGAAGAGCAATGATGCAGTTTAATCTCGATGGAAACGCTGGCGAGGTACACGACTCGGCGGATTTGTATTCGGCTTATAGTCATCCTTCACCTCGGGGAGATTCCTTTTCGATTATTGACAACAACGGTCGGAAAGAGGGCCAGGACACTGGTTTCCTTGATATTGGGAATTCTCGGCTCAATGCAGTTGGCGCCATGGATTCGCTGCAAAGACAGCTGACCGCACCCGACGTACCTACTGGTGCACCGCTGAGTGCTGTTTCAAGCCTATCCCATGACATCAACCAGAAATCGGTATCTGCTGGCTCAGCGGCTGTTTCTCCGAGGTCACTGAGTCCTTTGCGTGGAGAAACGTCAAAAAGATTTTCGGAAGACGCGGTTCCACCACTAGTGACCCGTGGTTCATCCTTAGAAGTTTCCAAACAGTCGAACTCGGCTCGAAACAGTTTGCCCTCTCATATTCACAACATTGCGAGATTCTATAGAAGCGGTTCTGCAGATCAAACAGGCAACGCGGCAGGTCAATCCGTTTCTAATCCTAACTTTAACAAAGTGACGAGCTATAAACGAGATGCACAGGGTCCTGTCTCGCCTCCACTGCCAGATACGACAGGATTACAAAGTCAATACAACGATCGCAGGCTCTCGTCGGAGTCCCAAGTCTCTGACATGTCAAAGGATGAAATGGATCGCATTAGGGAGAAGTTTGACGAAGATGCAGTCTACACCCACTTCAGAGATCCATCACCAACAGGATCTAAGGTTTCTGCGTTGTCCGAGGACCAGGATAAAGACTTAGACGCTATTCTCGAAGAAAAGCTAGGAGAAGCAGGTTTGGAGGAAGATTTGGAAAAATCCCAAGCGATGCAACAGCCTCGTCGTACTTCCGCACCTCGTCAATCATCACAGCCACTTTCTGTTGTGCGATTATCACGCTTGCCTGGAGAGAGGCGTGTCTCACAAGCTGAGAGTGTTAAAAGATATTCCAGATTCTCATTTGAGAGCGATGGGAATGCCCTGGCGGAGGCGATGCTCGTCACTGGATATGGAAAGCCAAGGCTGGTCGATTCGTCTCTGGAGCAGAACATTGCCTCGCAAGTTCCAGAAACGCTGGGAGAGGAGGCCCCCGATGAACCGCCTCCGCCATTTGATGATCCACAGGCGCCGTATAGACTAGATGAGAAGCACGCAGATGTGGAGAATGAACCCTCTGTTCATCATGTCGAATATAACCCGACTCAGCAAAACCCTCCGCAATACCAGCCTCTTCGTTCACACCCGCCCACTAGTGAGCGCACGCAGAGAGAAAATCGATTTTCACTTCCCCATGCTCATCGTGATTCTCACCACTCATCTATCTCCTCTTTGAGTAACACGGTCACAAACAACAACGCTCCTCGAGTGACAATCTCTCCGGAACCTCGTTCATCCCGACCTAAGCAAACTGGTTCTTTGGACCCAAACAGTCAGATGCAGAAAATCAAAGGGCATGAAAATCCAGTGTCCCAATCTAGTACATCGCGCTGGACAGATGGCCGCCTCGCTAGAGGAGCCCAAACTGATCCTACTGGTAACCCTACTGGCAACAATTCACAAAGTACAAGCAGCGGCAATCTCTTTGGGCCAGGACGACGTGAGGAAGATAGTTTTGGAAGTGGTGATAGCATGGCAGTTCAAGCAGCTTTATCGAGAAATGATCTACGTGCAGAGCCATCTCCTTTACACCGGGAAAGTGAGACTGCTTCGGCTACTTCCGCGAATTCTTTCAAAGTCTCGGTACCGTTCAAAAACAAGATAAAGTTTGTTGGAAAACGAGCTAGGCGTTCCTCTACCGATACCCCAGCAGCAGAAGAGCCTGCTGAAAGTAAAGCAGCTGACAAACCGAAAAAGTCGGATAAGGTGGAGGGGAAAAAGGGGGCTTTCAATAAGATTTCTGTATGTTCATATCTGAACATTATTGGATACTGTCTAACTTCTATCAGGGTATCTTCAATCGGTCCAATCCGAACCAGCGCGTTAAACAAGCAGAAGCAAAACCGCGCTCGTCACTAAATGATCTTCCGTCCAGAAATACTGAGCAAGTTAATGTTACATGGCAGAGATCTCATACATTACATGTTCCCCCCACAGCTTCTACTCAGAATGTCCATCAACACTCATCTTCCTACCCAGCTCCTCACCATCAACCACAGCAAGCTTCATTTCCTGGCCATGGAAAGGGATTGCCACCACCTCCTGGTGGTTACTATGCTCCTTCACCACCCATGGATGCTTTGCAATACCAAGAATATCCACCCCATCCTGACACTGTTGGTACTTATCAACCAACCTATGAACAGTCTAATCCAACCAAAGCTGCGTATACGTTTTATGCCCCGGAAGAGCGACTTTCTGGGTCTAGCCATTCATACTCTGTTGGTTCTCCTGTTAGTGGATCTGGGTCAATGGCATGGCATGATGCATCTTCTCCTCCAACAACGGAGCGCGGGCGGAACCGAGCACAGGATTTGCGCCTGCGCTCTCGCAGCCCTCGTTCGCAGCCGATTCGAGCGACAGATCGCTATAACCATAATGTCAACTACTCTGATCCAATTTATCACTTGGGCAAATTTAATGCAGTCACTGAGACCCCTCGCATTGGCGATCAGTCGACACCATTCCCAATTACTCTTCCCGACGGAATGGATAGAGACCAACTATCCCCTAGAAACTCCATCCAGCCTGAGCATCTAGCGGATATCGAGCAAGCTGTGAATCCAGGTTTGGGATTGCGCCGACCAGGTACTACTGTCCAGTCAGTGACAAACTCTTCTACTCCTCGTGATCAAGCTTCGTCACGCAACCCTTTGGCGCTGCATATACCACAACAGCAGCAATACACCCCTTCTCCAAACGCAAGTCAATTCGGCGTGAATCCACCTAAGAACATCCAACATGCAGATGGTGACCAGTATTACGATGATCGATCCGTGGTAACGAAAAACGTTGTACCTGTCGAGTTACCTGTGCCTCGAGATGACAGTTCAGAAGAAATTGTCATGTCCAGCACAGCCTACCCAGGACAAGAATGGCAGCCATCTGGCTTTGAGAATTGGATTCCCTATTGATTTCTCGAACAAAATTTTTAATGATATATACATATAATACCCACACCCCGACCAGATTTTGATGCTGTGCTGGTCGTGAACCGTCCAACATTGACATATCTGTACATTTTTCTTTCTCATACGAGCGTACAAGCGGTCCGGATACCCCATTTTCTTTTTGTCTATATTATTTGGTTCATATGTATTAATCCTCTATGGGAAAATAATATAATTTCGGAATTCAATGTCAACTGTCAATTGACATAATAATAAGCGACTTCGTTTAACATTGACCAGAGACATGACGATACATCTCAACTGGGCATTTCTTAGTAACTCATCAGCCCATCGATTTAACTCCACACAATGTGTAAGAAGCCATAGAAATTCCGGTTGATTGAGTTTTTGTCTATTCAATTGAGGTATGAAAACCATCCTAAACCTTAGACCTACGGCTCAGCCGAGCCACCCGTCGATTTGGGCAGGTCTGCCGAGCCCAACAGGTAAGCTGCAGATCTTGGAATTGTCGGTGAGTTCGCCGATAGGCAGACTATGTGTACACACAAGTAGCCATGTGATCAATCTTGTTGGATAAAGAACCGCTTAGTTGAGAAGTCAATAGAGGGGTTTCTAGGTTTATACATAAAGACTGTTGGACCTCTCTCTCCGCAATTGAGCGTTCGTTTTCTCCTATCAGACCAGTAGATTAATGATGCCTTTTTCAACATATAGACCACTTGTCATTGGCAGAGTATCTGCATTTGTTCATAGACCCCTGGTCAGGTTCCTGACGACAGCGTCCCAAGGGCGATTCAATGTGAGACCGCAAACACTTCCTGTTTTTTCACTCGAGGGGAAAACATGCGTTGGTAAGTTATCTTCTCAGATTTAAGAGGTATTACGGCGTAACTGAATAATGCGATACAGTCACTGGGTGAGTCTTGACAGATACAGAATGAACGGTAGATGATTAACAACAAAATACCACAAACAGTGCAGGGCGAGGCCTGGGAAAGGAGTTCCTAACAGCCTTTGCTCTCTCCGGTGCCAAAGGGTAAGCGACCAACAACCCGCGCACCCCAACGATCCAAAACTATTCCATAGTCTAATACAAACAGTGCATGCATTGACCTTAGCCTTCCCTCTGCCACCTCGTCGATAAACCACATCACGAAGCACATCCAAACCGAGCACCCACAAATCTCAACGCCCACTCTGAAGCCATACGCCTGCGACGTGACCTCGGAATCGCAAGTCAAGCGCACGATTTCGAACATCGTTTCCGACTTTGGCCAGATCGACGTCCTTGTGACGGCGGCAGGAACCGTGGACAATGTGCCCGCAGAGGAGTATTCGTACGAACGGTGGCGGAAGATGCTCAATATCAATCTCGATGGTACTTTCTTGTGTGCGAGAGACGTCGGGAAGCATATGATTGAGAAGAAAGTTAAGGGGGGAAGTATTGTCTTGGTGGGCAGTATTTGCGGGAGCGTATGCGTGAAACCGCAGAAGCAGAGTGCTTACAATGCAGTATGTCTTCATTTTCATTTGGGTGTATGGGGTATGCTGAAGAAATTTATAGAGTAAAGGGGCTGTTATAATGTTGGCCAAGTCGCTGGCTACGGAGTAAGATAACGATTCCTTTCTAAGCCATCCATTTCGATCTGGACTATATATTGACATGCTAAACTAGATGGGCGCCCCATTCCATTCGCGTCAATAGTCTTTCGCCAGGATACATGCGTACTGATCTTATTCTCGACTTACTTGATAAAGAAGGCAAGGAGCTGGTCGATTCGTGGGTCGAAGAGACACCAATGCGCAGAATTGCCCATCCGTCTGAGCTTCAAGGAACTGTTGTATGGATGGCCAGCGAAGCAAGCAGTTTTTTAACAGGGTCTGATGTGGTACGTTGTTAAAAGGGGATCGTCTTTGTTTCAAAATAACTCTGCTAATACTATTGGTGGTAAGATTGTCGACGGGGGATATACTGCTTATTAGAAGAAAAGAAGAAAAAAAAGGGGTAGGATAAAAATAGAGGAAAAGAGATTTGGTCTATTTGCTTCTTTATGAGTAGGGACTACCATACAGTGTTAAATGCTATATTTACAAAGGTTTGCCGCAGCCAAGGCGTCGTCATCAAATCAGCCCTCGAACAAGTTTTGGTTCTGATCCAATTCCACGCCCATATCCTTGGCTACCACTCTCATCTGTTTCTCAATATCGTCTTCCATGCCGCCACCCCATCCTAACCACTGCCGAATTTTGCTCAAGTAAAAGACAAAATCCGACGATAGCAGGACCAGTCGGAATACGACGTGACGGCCGTAGTTGCGGATTCGCTCAGATACCGGCATATCAGGTGCTTCGGCCAGGGCACGAGACGCCCACATTCCAGTAATTTTAACTCTGTTGACAGGTGAGCCGAGGAACTGGTTGTTCCCTTGCACGATGCGCAGGTTGCGACCGATGAATATAAGCTCGCGGGGCCACTTGGTCTCGTCGCCAAGGATCTCGCGCATGGCTGTGCGGAAGGCTTGCTGCATTTCGTATTGGCGAGCTTGGCGCTCTTCGCGCGTGAGCTTCTCAAGACCCTTCTGGGTTGACATATCTCCGCCTCGATAAGGACGCATCAGTGTGGCAGATGCAAAAATGTCCGGGTTGGTGACTCCCCAGTGGGTGACGACTTCCTTAAGGGTCTTGTTGTCTAACGTCAGGAGGGCCTTCCAAAAGGTGGCGTATTGGTGTCGGAATGTAGGATCCATCTGGATGTAAAGGCCATGGTCAATGAGAACAATCTCCGGTTTGCCATTCGGCTGTCGTCGAACAAAAATGTTTCCGGGGTGAGGATCACAATGAACCCATCCCCACAGGAACATCTGGGCAGAAAAAAGGTCAACCATTGTGGTCATAACATCTTTCAAGGACAGGCCGAGTCCACCTCGTTCTTTCCATCCCTTCCAGTAAGTCCTGTCGGGTTTGATAGACATCGATGCCACACTTCTCCGGGCCAGTTCTTCTCGGGTTAAAGATTGTCGGTCAGAAGGATCAAGCGGTGTTCCATGGGATCCAGGACTCCCCTCGCGCCAACCCCCTCGCCATGATCGAGTGATAGCGTTCTTGTCCCACAAGCGAACACCTTCAATCCATTCCGCCGTCATTACGCGCTTGGAGCTGAGTTCGTGGTACACTTTGGGAATATATACTCGGTCGCGGAGTCGTGGCTCATTTGACACAAACTCTGCCATCTTCTCCCCGTTTCTCGCTTCGTTTTCGAAATCCGTCTCTAGGAATAGGCGCTCGCTCACAAACGGGACCAAATTGTAGAATGGAATATCGAACCACCGGCTGTAGATCCAGGAGACGACTCTATTGTTTTGTCAGCATAGAATATGATAACTTCATATACTACATATACTCACTTAAATGCCCACAGATCCCATTCAACTTGGGCCGCAATCTCCCTCTTCTGGATCTTGATCGCCACCTCTCGGCCATCGGCTAGTCGAGCCCAATGTACTTGTGCAACACTGGCACTTGCTCTAGCCTTTCGCTCCATGACACCCTTGGTTGGATCGCCGGTGAATGAGACGCCAAAGACATCCTCAACGGACTTGCCAAAATCCTCTTTTATCACCTTTTCGACGTCTTTCCAATCGTTCTGTGGCGCATCGTCAAACATACGAGAAAACATCTTCTGGAACTCGGGTGGCAAGATAGCGGATTGCATAGCAATCGCCTGGCCGATCTTGAGGTACAAGCCCCCATTATGGCGCAAAAGATCCGACAAGCGCTCTGCGTTTCGCTGGTGAACGTCCGCAATTGACGACGCAAAAGGCGGATCCGGTCGGAAGTTTATTTTATAGTCCAGCGCAACCAGAAGACCGAGACCAAACGTACGAGTGGTCCGAATCAGCGACGAGGCGTAGAATTGCTTATCTATCAGGTAGATAGCTCCGGTTGTGAGCGAGACGTAGAACAGCCGACGCAACCATTTCCGAGTCCGTGTATAGGTCTTTGCGGGAGTTGCTTTACCAAGGGAGCTTGGAGATGGAGGGACGAACGCGCCGAACTCGTTGGGGTGGACAAATCTGCGAAAGGCGAGGTTCGTTGTGATCGCAGCTGGCTTGCGACAAGGCACGCGAGAGGCTGACATTCGCCATAGGGATCGGACGGCGCCTGGGGACGTGAGACTTCTCATGGCGGATGTCGGCCGGAAAGAAAAGAAAGAACTCAAAGAAGGGAAAGTGGCCGAGCGGCCTGGATATGCAACTGGGCTCGCGTCAGGGCCATGTAGCAGAGACGACGAGGTGCAAAATGAAGAAACCCGTGACTGCTGTGCTGCCTATTCCGTCATAGTGGAGCCCGCGCAGTCCCGCCGAATGCCGCCAATCACGGAGAGCGACAAGGTGTACCTTAAACAAAACATAGTAAATACAGCTTGTTTACACTCGAAGTACGAAAATTATAGACGTATTTAACCCCGGAAATTCATAAGAATATACACATGCTTATCAAGAACCAATTCCAAACACCCAAAATAGTGCTAATATATACACATATGTATATGCATCTAGATAGCCAGATCACGCCTCCGCGGGCCACAATTTGACTCGCACCCCCATTCCAGGCGTTCCAACAATCTCAGCCTTGTGGAATTGGTCCTCCCATTGACCAACATATTCAACCCGGTCGTATCGCTGCATAATCCGGACGATGGTGTACCCAATCTCAGCGAGCGCAAAGTTTTGTCCAATGCAAATACGTGGGCCGCCATTAAAGGGGATGTATTGCCACGCTTTGGGCTGCCAGGACTCCCACCTCTCGGGCGAGAAGATCGCGGGGTCAGCAAACTTCTCAGAGGCGGGTGGATACAAATCAGCACGGCGTTGCATGGCAAGCGTCGAATAGATGACTCCGTCGCCCTTGAGGACTGGGAGAGGCAAGTCACCGTTGGGACCGCCACCAGAGGGCAGAGTGGTATTCGAAAGGGCGAAACGGACGTTAAATGGCACGGCAGGATAAAGGCGCAAAGTCTCGTTAATTGCGTGCTTCAGGTAGGTCATATTCTTGAGATCCTCGTATGTAGGCGCTCGAGTTGGGCCAACGGTGGCTAGAATTTCTTCCCGCAGTTTCTGTACGATTTCCGGATAACGTGAGATTTCATACATGAACCATGATAAAGTGGCAGCAGTAGTATCCCGACCAGCGAGTAGGACTGCAACTACTTGATCACGGATCACCTTGGGGTCGCGAGTGAAGTTGGCCAAAGAGTGTAGGAAAGTAAACGACTTTTCAGAGCGAGACCGCTTTTCGAGCTCTTCGGGCGGGAGGTTCAATGCTTCTTGGACAAATGGAACCACAAAGTCGTTGATGGTCTTAATCCCGCGATGATAATCACCTTTAGGGACTAAATGATGGATTGGTCTAGTTGGTTGTTAGAGCTAATTTCGACGTGGGTCGGGTTTTTTCTAGGGCAACCTTACTGCAAGACAGTCAAAGTCATCTGCTTGCGTTGCACATCTGTGAACGCCTTGACAAACTCTGCCTTTGGATTTTCGAGAGACTGGATGCCGTGTCCAAGCAGAAATTCAGTTGTCACATCCAACGTCATACGGTAGAATAGATCCATGATATCAAATGTCTGTCCCGGTTGACCAAATAAGCCCATCATCACTTGTGTTCGACGCTCAAAGATATCCAGGTCCGAGATGCGATCTTTGATAAACATGGGCCGGATCAATTGCCGACTATTGCTCCACGATTTGCCGTCGGTGGTGAAGATGCTGTCTCCCAGGAATGGGCTCCATAGATCGTGGAAGACCTTGCCCTTGCCAAAGTCGGCGAAGTTGCCGGTCAGCACAGCCTTTATATGGTCGGGCTCCTGCGTCAGGAAATAGCGAGGTCCACCGGTGAAGTTGCCCTCGACGCAATTAGGACACGCGGGGCTGCCATGTTGTTTGAACTGGTCCATGAAGAATTCGAAGAGTCGGTTGTTTCTGTGGGCATCGGCAGCGGACAGAAGAAACTTCAAATCTGAACCATCCGCTCTCGTAAGCTTTCTGTTCCCTACTATACACTATGTGATAAAGGTCGTTGACATACCTTTAATGGGCAGGATAGGGCCTGATGGAAGTTTCGGGGCGTGGAATCCACCATGTTGTCGACTGACCCGGAAATTGTACCATACCTTCCTGACATTTAACACAGCTGCAATCGCCACGACCAGCCCCAGACCAATGTAAATAGGGAGCAAGAGGCAGTCGCCGAGACTCAAATCGTGCAACATGACCACGACGGCGGATGTTCAGGAGATATAGCAAGACGATCACAGAGTCCTGCCTGAGGTGTGAGAAGAGAAAGTGGCCCAGCGGAAACTAGTTGGACATACGGAGTAATTAATTATTTTAATCGCAGGCGGCCAACACGTGAATGCGATGCGACCATGGGCTTGACTAGCATAGCGCACGCCTTGAGCCTTGGATTTACACAGTAATCGCTCGCTTAGGAAGTCACTTACGCCTCAATCTGACAGCGGCCCAATAGCACGGGCGATCGGCGGGGAAAAAGAACTTTAAAGCAGGGGTGAACGTGCTTCACCCCGCAATTTGCTTTTTCCTAGAACGAGACAAGTGGATCTGACCGGCCTATGGGATGCTGCGGATAGCTCCACTCATTGCCCAGACCCCCCAAAATCCATTCCCAGTCAGGAAATAATCTGTGCAGATCGATCTTATACGATACGCTCATGATTCAAGGCAGTCTCATTTGCTACTGCGGTTTTGCTGCTTGACGCCATTCTTGTTGCGCATCTTGTGTCTATAAAAGCCCCCTCCCGTCAGTACGTCGAATCTGCCATTCAAAATGCATACCTTGTGCCCACGGTACACGGGACCAGACTGCCGGGCATCGCCTTTTCGATGCTGAACTTGGCGCGCCAGCCAGTGCAGTGCCCTGGCATCAGGATGGCAGGGTCCAGTCTTTTCAGGTCCGACACTGTGTCTTCGATCGTTTTGTGGTCGCTGAGGGACAGGTGATATCCTCCTACAATGGCATGTATCGGCACTTTGCCCCCCAGCAGATTACTTGCATGGCGAGATGCGTTGACCACCCCCGCGTGGCTGCACCCGGTAAACACCACTAATCCTTTGCCTAGACGATATATGAGCAAAGTCGCAATGCAAAGAAAGCCGATGGAAATACAAACCTTTCAGGTTGCACATTAAGAATCGTTCATCAGCAACTTTTTCGTCCGAAAACCACTCCCCCTCAGACTTGTCAAACCGCATTCCAAACTTCAACCCGGTTTCATAGCTAGTCTGTCGGGGGATCTCACCAGAGATAAGGAACATGTCGTCGAGAACGGTGTGTGTTTCATCATGCTGACTGGCTTGGGCGCCATTAACTTGAATTTCGTCAATACTTGGATCGGCTTCGAGTGAAATTAGTTTTTCGCCAAACAGAAAGCCGCGATAGTCGGGCCTCGACGGATGCACATCGACTATCACCTTGTCGCAAGTATTCCCGTGGTCATGCTTGGCTTGGTTTATCATACGGATTGCTTCGAGCAATCCTCCTGTGATCATGGCAGACACACGTCAGAAAAGACCACGCAATGAGAAGTCGTTCCCTTCGTTCAGGCTTTTCCCCTGCTTTCAGGACATGTCTCTTACCAGAGTGGTCACGGTGCCAGTGCGACAGCTGAATAAGTTCTATCTGGGATATATCAGCCTTGAGACGATTGACATTTTTCCGCCACGCTTGTTCTTCGGGGCCAACGTCGAACAGGACCGAATGTTTGACATCGCCCCTGGTAGCTGTCTACGAACGCATGTCAATATGCGGAAAGAGGGGACGATGTGTGTCAGATATTTCAACACGTACAACCATAAGCGACAACCCATGTGCTGAGCAACATATATCCTCCATGCGTAACTCTTTGACTGCCCCTCCGCGCTGATCGGCCCGCAGACTCGGCGAGGTCATCAGTGCAATGTGGCCCATGGATCCACCGGTGACTTGCACAGTGTCAGGCTGTACCGGAGACATGGGATCGAGTTCATTATCGATGATAACTTGCACTTCGAGAGCATCTATCTCGACAAGATTGGGATGGTCCGCCTCCATTTTGCTAATCACAGTTAACGAATTTGTGATGTCAGGATGAGTTGCTGAAACGCGTCTACCGTCTGCGGATCGATGGTTATGTCTATGATTATCAGCAAATCAACAAGCCACCAACTCGGTGATTTAATTTACTTGGCCCTTCTTTCAGCCAGAGACAAACGATCAGCCTGCCTTGACAACCCGGAGAGCCACGGGGACATTACGCCGAGACGCTAAGCTTCGCGCTAGTGGTTCGATTTACGCTAATCTATGTTAGGAAGAATTTGCGATGGCTGCGTCAACAGACTGTTTTGTTCCAATAGAAAAACGAGTTGTCGTTAATTTTTTCAATTAATAATAGCTTCTTCTCTATTCTTTTTAGATAAATTCACAGCCTGTATTGGGGGTACTATCATTAGGCACCACCTCCGGTCGAATATATTAACCTTGGTAGTACTGACAGTTTCCACTGCGTCCTGTCTATTTTTTTTCTACAAGTCACACAGAGGTTCACATGCCAGTATCTTATACACATTTCTTGCAAAACCAAATGGCACCTTTAAAAATAGCCATAGTCGGCGCGGGGCCTGCAGGATGCATACTGGCCCGGTTACTTCTCTATCAGATCCAACCCGAGCAACTCAGAAAAGAGATGACCGTGGAGAATAGCGCTCGCTCTATAGACATTACTGTTTTTGAATCCGAGCACTCTATCGACTTCCGGTCACAGGGTGGCACGCTTGACCTACACGATGACACTGGAATCTTGGCCCTCCGGAAAGCTGGCCTACTTGAAGAATTCCTAGCCAATGCACGATATGATGGCGAAGCCATGTTGTGGGCAGACAAAAACATTAGGCCATATGTTAAGTTATCCGGTAATACAGGAAGGCCAGAGATTGATCGCTCGGATTTGAGGAGGATACTCTTGGAGTCCCTTCCGAAGGACATTGTGCAGTGGAACAAGAAGTTGGCGGGTGTGAGAAAGAAGCCAGCATTGGGCATTGAAAATACCTTTAGTGCTGATCAATGGGAGTTGGAGTTTATGGATGGGACGACCGCATCTGGATACGACTTGATTGTTGGTGCAGACGGAGCGTGGAGCAAGGTCCGTTCTTCTGTTTTATCCGACACAAAGCCGTTCTACTCCGGAGTCGCGGGCTACACTTTGGTCATTTCAAATGCAAAGAAAACAGCACCGGACATGTATCAGATCGTCAACAGGGGTTCCTGCTACTCTATTGATGGAGGTGACAAACCTCACTCAGGCCGGGCGTTCATCAGCCAACAGCTTTCGAATGGTAACATGGTTGTTGCGTTCTGGATGGCCTGTCCAGAGAACTGGCAACAGACGGCCAATCATGATATCAATAATGGAGCGGCTGTGAAGCGTTTCATCATGGAAGAGAAGTATAAAGACTGGCACCCGCGATTACTCGACGCGATTCACCATGCAGATGAAAATAGCGTGGTTGCGCGATCGCTTTATATGCTCCCAGTCGGCTTTACATGGCCACACCAACAGGGCATCACCATTCTCGGAGACGCTGCTCACTTGATGACACCGTTTGCAGGCGAAGGAGTGAATCTCGCTTTTGAAGATGCTATGCACTTGTGTGATGCCATCAAACAGACACTCGCAGGGAAAAATGATTCATCTGTTAAAAAAACTCTGGACAACAATGTGATCAATTTCGAAAAGAACATGAATAAGCGCGCCACCATCACCCAGAATCATACACTTGAACAGATGAAAGATTTGTATTTCACCCCAGGAAGTCCCGGAAAAGTCATTGAGAGGTTTGTTTTACGAAATGCGAAATTTATGTGCCAAGGTTGGAGTCGAGCGTTGTATGATCTGATGTATCCCCTCACTGCGACTATGGTTTATACTGGGTTTTTCATATACAAACGATTCTTTTTGCGGTAGATCTATCTTCAATATCTTTTGTCGTTTAATGACGCAGCTGAATCTCTTATAGTGTACTTTTAGCGGCTACAAAAATACCATTTAATCCCAATTCAACCTATCAATTTGACCGTTGACTTTGGCGTTAAAAATCATATAAAAATATTGACCCTACAATATGACACGAATTTCCATACGTTGCTAAACTATCCGCACGTAGTCTGAGTAAAAAGTTTCAGTTTTTCTCTCGATTGCCAAAATACCCTTAGAAAGATCCTTCCAGTCCTTTCGTTCCTCTGTATTGACGTGAAAGGGCATTAGCTTTCCTTCACGATTTCGTATTTCCCCGTTGACTATAACCGTATCGACATCCCTGATCGAGCTGTGCAGGATTATCCATGCCCTCCTGAGCCCGACCTATTCGGTCACTCATTCCATTAGCTTGAGCACCTTTAGTTGTAATCAGGTTGAAAGCATCAACAACAGAATCCTTGATTGGCAGGAACTCCTCGCTATTCTGCATTTCATTGTTATCGTTTCTTGAACGTGGACAGCCCACGAATGATGAGTTATAAGGCGGGCCTCGTTAACCAGAGAGTCAGATGTCGCTGAGTGACAGTCAACTCCTAACGATGAAATATCACGAAACTCATTTTTCAAGCATATTAACTCTCCAAGACCTATCTGAAGCTCGGTCGACGGCGTTGACGATATGAACGCCCCCGCTTCATTGATGCGAACAGCATCCGAATCTGTTATTCCTATAGCATGGGAGATATGATAATCCTAGTCCAAGTAAGCCGTAATCAGCAAGCGGATTTATAGCGTCAAAGACTTTGGAAAGTTAGTTATAGATGTACAGCTGTAGAGTGCAGACTCCAGATGGAAAATACATAATTATCGGCCCTTCGAAGTGATGGGATGTAAAGAGCTTGATACCACACTTTTTGGCCTGTTCATATGAATCAAAAACTTCTTCTCTAGGTAAATGAAAGCCATCAAACCAGAGCCCCCATTGGATTCGACCGTCTGCCACGGCCATGCGCTCTGCTAACTTTCCTAACAAAGACAGAAACCAGTCTTGAATCAGATGGTCTTTCCGCTTCTAGACTGGTTTCTAGCTTTCTATCTAATTCGTTTGAACAAGACAAAAGAAAGCTCGTACCCCTGAAGCTACCAGACCATCGATGGCTCGGTGGAGACGGTGAGCGACTCACATGGGCATGGTCCACAACCGTTGTTGTGCCTGCATCAATGCTTTCGGCTGCAGCTCCCAATGTTCCAACGAAGACGTCTTCTGGTGAATATAAGTTTCCCGTGAGGTTTCCAGTTGGAATGTATTCCCCGAGTTTGTGGTTCCCATGTCTCCCATCTAGTTGGATCTGCCACATGTGTCGATGGGTGTCGATAAGTCCTGGACTAATCAGTTTATCATGACAGTCTAGTCTATAATTTTAGTTTCATCATTTAGAGTGGAGATATTTGGACGAATTTGCATGATACGGTCCCCCGAAACGAGAACATCAGCGTTCCGCCATGTGAATAATCATCAGACTCATGCTGGAGAATCACGCCCCCGCAAAGTAATATTGAAGTTGGTCGGGGTTGGTTTAACTTTCCGGTAGGGGACTGCATTATATGCTAATACTGACAATTGGTGCTGTTGAAGTGCCTCGGACAATAAGCTGTGGAAGTACCAGATCGTAGTGATTAACATTAGGTTATGATTATTATATCTAATAAGAGACATTAAATTACCTGAACAAATACCAATCGATACTCGACCAACGAAAACCTCAAATTCTATAATTACTAAGCTCGGTCATTATTTCCTTGCTATCAAATTGATATTTGAATTAATAAGTGCGGAGGAAGCGGACCTCCTCCGATGGATTAGTAAAAGGCCAGTTGTACAGGGTTGCAATTGTCTTGGAAACTAGGATATTATTTCTCTTTGGAATATATGGTAGTTTAAAAGATAGGCCTACATCGATACTGTGTAGTATCAATTCATAAAGATTCATTGAGAACTGAATTTATCGAAAAGGAAATCTCGCCTCGACTGTGTTTAGTTCATGTGTTTACCTCGATCCACAGTTCCAGATCTTAAATAATAAAGTCTGACGAGAAAATCCGTGGCTTAGTATATAACTAGATGAAAATAAATACTTTCCAGAAATTGATCATATGCTTGCAATAATGGCAAGGATTAATATGCTCCTCCACCCGAAATTCGGTGCGGGCGGAATCCGCGCGATGCAACCCCTCGGTGCTTAAGATGAAACTGATGCTTTATCTATTAAGTAACCAATTTAATATTGTGTAGAGCTGCAGCAGTCGGCTACGGACAATCGAAAGTGGCCCGCCCTTCCAGATCCCTTGTGGCCCGATAGAAAGATTCAAGTTGCTTCAATCAAAAGACTCCGAGACAAAAATACTAGCCTAGAGCTATGAAGTCCACTTTCTTTATTTGATATACTTTTTTTTAATCATCTATAATAGGTTATATAAGAAACCCACGTGTCGAAACCGATCAAGGACAGGCTGATGAAAGTGATATGCAAAGACGGGTGATTCCTAAGGAAGAAAGACGACATCCAGAACGCAATCCTACTAAATCATATACGAAACGCTACCTCGCTCGACAGAATTCTCGTTATATCTCAACGGATTTTCTTGTATCTGAAATCTGCAATTGTTGCTCTGTTTAGTTTCACTTGTGTTTATAAGCAAGGTCTCTTCTCACAAGATTTCATTCGCTCCTATGATACCACCGAGTAATTTGACGATACGTAATAACAATCGCCTAAAAAGAAAGCCCCGTATAAACCTATAAAAATTGAACACGGCATGACATGCCTATCCACCATCTCGGGGATAATAATATTGTCGGGAGCCGCGGGCTCCTTACTAGCGCAGTAATAAACTGATCGACACCGCGTTCAAACTAGGATTCGCCACCCGTTATTACATTGTTGGTTGCAATCCAATATAGGCAGCGGCACAACATTGTTGCCTGACAGTATTCTCGCCGCTGTCATCAGAACTAAGAGGGAGAATCAATTGCCAAGAATAACGCGACATGCGCCTCATTATACTGTACTTTCCGAATTTGGAGATAATCTTCCACTAAAATTGAGACTATTCGATCTTGTCAGAGGCTTCTTGCAGTTCCCCGCCATCGATATTTGATCCAGTAGATTATAAAAGCCGGATACAGATGAACCAATCGCGACTGATGGATTCACCAGCAGACTCGTTCCGAACAAATAAACCGAGTAGAAAAGAGTTGTTCGCCATCAGAACAACAAGGCATCGGACGATATCTGAGGATGAAGTCTATTAGGGAACTCTAAGAATGAAACAAAGCGATTAGCTCCTTGTATCCACGCATTACATGTATGTTTCGGATTCTCGGATGCCGGAGCACCGCACTGCGACCCCGCGTGAGTCTACTAACAAATAATGTAAATATATGATTATGAATAATGAATACGCTTATCGCGCTCTGTATGGTCAATTACCGGTGAAGTCAGTGGGTTGAGGGAGCAAAATGGATGCATCTCCCGCAAAATAACAATCGGAGGGCAGGCACCGCTAAAACTATTGATTGACAGCCCTAAACCGGGTTTGGTGACTAGCATAGTAGGCCTGTAAGCGAGGCCGCCTTGCAGCTTCAGCTGGCCAATAATCACCTGGCATATACGCCTACGATCCCCGTATACGCCGTATAGCTAGTGTGGAGTATACGGTACAAACTACGATCAAACTGTGATAAACGTTGGTTTAAAGGGTGCTTTGGTCTGGTACATTATTCATAAATACTGCCGTTGCGCATAAATATCGTCAATTCAAAGGCCTTTGGTACCAAATACCCCTTGCCCTCTACCATTTTCTCTCGATAGGTCACCATGTTGAAATCATCTTTAGTGGTCGAATTTCCTAAGCTGGGAAGCGTACCAGTAATTGATTTGATTATCAGTGTTGGGGCTGTCATCTTCCTGTCGGTATTTGCACAATGGGGATACCAACAATATCGATTTTCGTCTCAATGGCCTATCCTCAATAAGGCGGGCTTTTTCAATGCGTCCAAATCGAAAGAGATATTTCAACGCAATGCGCAAAGGTTACTCTTTGATGGATTCCTGAAGGTATATGAACATAGCTAACATGCGAAATCACTGGTCGATCAACAACTAACAATGCGATATTATCTAGTCACCCAAAGGCTACCTAGTGGATACAGACTTGAATCGTCAACTGGTTCTTTCTCCTCAATACGCAAATGAGATTCGCGGTGATCCACGCCTTGACTTTATGGAAGCTACTCACCGTGTACGCAACACCAGTTTCTAGCTTCATATCGGATTTGTAGAACTGACATCCGGGCAGGACTTCCTTGGACACCTTCCTGGTTTCGAAGTTTTTAGGAAAAATTATTCCAACGCGGTCGATGTAGTGCGACAAAGGTTAACACAATCTTTGGGTATGTGGCTACTCGCATATTTTTGGAACTAAATATGCTGACAATGGTTTCTAGGACTTCTTACAGAGGACATCTCGGAAGAGATGGCAGTTATTCTCCACGAACAGTGGAGTGAAGAGACCGGTTCGTAGCTTGGACCATTCAGAAGTGAAGTATTAACAACAAGCATAGAGTGGCATGAAATAGAAGGCAAGACAACACTCCTCGAAATCGTTGCCCGCGTTTCGTCTCGCGTGTTTCTTGGACAAGAAATCTGCCGAAATCCAAAGTGGCAGCGGATTACCATCGACTACACCGTGAATGCTTTCATGGCTGTTTTAGCAGTAAAGCGGTATCCACGATTTCTTCATCGATTTGTCCATTGGTTTCTCCCACAGACACGCAAACTCCGCGCTCAGGTCGCTGAAGCGCGAAGAATCATTCAGCCCGTGATCGATCAGCGAGCTGCTGCCGGCTGGGTTCATCCAGGAAATGCATCGGGCAAAAAGTATACGGATGCGATACAATGGATGCATGATTTGTCCAACGGCAAAAATTTTGATTTCGCGATAGGCCAACTTGGCCTGTCTCTGGCTGCGATCCATACTACCACTGACTTGCTCACTCAGGTAATTTACGACTTGTGTCGGCACCCCGACATGATTCAACCACTGCGTGACGAAATTGCTGCTGTACTGGGAGCAGAAGGATGGAAAAGGACTGCATTGTACAAGATGAAACTTATGGATAGTGTCATCAAGGAGAGCCAACGACTGAAACCTGCCGGCTTGTGTATGTTTAAGTCCAACAACAGATCTCCACTGTTCTGTACTACTTCGAAATCTGACTAACGACCACATAGTATCAATGCGTCGTTATGTGACCAAAGATGTCATGCTGCAAGACGGGCACTTCATCCCAAAAGGCAGTTCAATCGGCGTCTCGTCTCACTGGAGCTGGGATTCATCCATCTACGAAAACCCGAACGAGTTCGACGGCTATCGCTTTGTCAAGATGGCAGAAGATCCAAAAAAAGAAAGAGAAGCACAATTCGTATCAACAAGTCCTCAACATTTGGCATTCGGTCATGGAAGCCACGCCTGCCCGGGTCGCTTTTTTGCCGCCAACGAGTTGAAGATTGCCCTCACCCACATATTGATGAAGTACGACTTCAAATTGTGCGAAGATGCCAACCCGGCTTTTTTCTTCGCGGGCTGGACGATGCAATCAAATGGGACAACGAAGCTTTTAGTCAGACGACGCATGGAAGAGATTCATCTGGAATAGCTAGAGCGTTTGAGGTAATTGAAAGGGTGGGCGTTTGGTCACAGAGGACACCAGGAATTTGAAGCTATTTAGGAACATTTGAAGCCCATACAACACGAGGTTTTTTGTATCTCAATCAGAGAGAACATTTGAAAGATTTATTCAAAAACTTGAAATTTTTGCAAACTCCTGGTTTCCGAACATAGGTTGATTGCATATTTATTCAAGTATTCAATAAAATGGTTCCTGTAAATTGATTTTTTATTTTTTTTTTTTTAACAATGACTGCTCTTAGCTTTTTATAGTGTTACTACAAAACGCTTATTAATCAAACAGCAGGATCCGAGCGCGAACAACCGCACTGTCTTCTCTCAATCGCCTTCATGCATATTAATGTCTAGAGTATCGGTCGTGTTAATCTGTGATGCCTGTCGAGCACAAGCAGATCCGTAAAGAGAAACGGAAATACCATCATAAATCGCGCAATGGCTGCAGCCAATGCAAGCAGCGCCACATCAAGGTTGAACTTGCTCCGACCCACCCAGGAGATGCAACATGAAGACTATAAAAATGTATAAATGCAGTTTGCTGACTGTTGTCTGCAGTGCGATGAGGGCAAACCTCGCTGCGATAACTGTACTCAGGCAGACCGCGCCTGCAGCTTCGTGGGCTTGAAACCATATTTGCCGTCTCCAGGCAGTCAAAATCGCCCAACGCTTAAGAGCACCAGACTATCACCACCAATTACGCCGGCCCTGCCATTCTTCAACTTTACCAAACTCGCCCAAACATCAGAGTTTAGTGCGATGGATTTGGCGATGCTCCACAACTTCAGCACGCAGACAATTCGAACGCTGACCTCGCATCCTGAAATCCAGCACCTCTGGGCTACCACTATAGTTCAAATCGGGTTCGGCCACCGGTTTTTACTACATGGCCTACTTTCTCTATCAGCATTGCAGGCCGCCTACACTGGGTCCGAAGACTCGCGGCAGCTGATTGATTATGCGTCACAACACCAGACCAGTGCGCTGAGACTTTATCAGCTTGCAATTGCAAATCCGACAGAGGATCAGTATGATGCTGTTTTCGCATTGTCAATAGTAATCCTTATTCTCGCGATCGCCACCACCGGTGATGAATACGGAGAGGACGGCATGTTTGATTGTAAGTGGATTCGCCTAGCCCGGGGAATCCGCGATGTGAATGAAGACCGCCTCGGTAGGATAAAACAGGGTCCCTTGTCGCTTCTCATATATGAAGACGAATTTCAAGACGCAACGTCTAAGCAGACCCAGGCTGTTTTATCAGAGAAGGCACGAGACTGCCTGCCAGATGATTTAAAGCGCCTAGAACGACTATGGCACGGCGAAGAATCGCTCCCAGGTCTGAGCGAACTTGAGCGAAAAACATACGACGAGGTATTTGTGTGTCTCATGCACACTTACCTGGCTGTTTTGACGCAAGACGACGAGTTCATGTCCAATGGAAATAGTCCTTCCGGAATCAAGCGTGCCTACACCCGAGATCGACTCGTCGCCGAGGTTTTCTTCTGGATTTACCACGTACCGACCCGGTACATAGAGCTTGTAGAACAACGGAATCCGATAGCCTTGATATTGTTTGCTCACTACGCAGCCCTCTTTGGAGAGGTGTGTCAGGCGTGGTTCTCCGATCGCAGTGCGCGTGCCATGGTGAATAGCATATGGACGTATCTGGATGAGAATTTGCGGAAATGGATTGAGGGCCCTATGGAAGTATACAGGAGGAATCTAAAAGAGAATACATGATGTACGTTGTCTTGCTAGTCTTTGGAATTGGAATTGAAGTGGTCAGTCTACTATCAGAACCTTTTACGATTTTCAACGACAGAGAAGTGGGTTAATAATATAAGAAGGAAGTCCCGGGTATAGTTTTAAAACGTATATAATATATTCCAATAAATGTATTATGTTGTGAGTCTCAATTGATGGATGACCGTGACTTTAAAGATTGTGAAACAGGTCTGTATCTTTGTCAAATTGCAGAAGTGCGAGATCAAACGGTCAACATGTTAAAACGGACCAAGATTTCGATTTAATAGTTCTGCTCCTCCGCAGTGCATGGGCCATCATGCAACGAGACATGCGGAGGGACCTTGCCGTCCGCAAAAGGCAGCTCCAGCGCCGTCGTCACCTCATTGCTCGGATATACGGTGATATGACCATCGGCACTTACATCTGCTGTGTCGAGAGCCAGAATGCCGCCGTGTTTACCGCCGACAATAAAAGCCTCGTCCGAGGAATGTGGCAGCGTGATGTGTGCCACCCCAGAGAGGAAAAACACCCACCTGAAGGTTTCATTAGCAGGGCTATCACAGGTAGAGGAGAAATAGGGTATGAAACAAGGAAAGATAGGAATACGTACTGTGCTGCAGGCGCATTATGCTTTCCGCCATCGAATTGCCCAGGTAGAACGGAAAAGGTCGCGTTGGTAGTCGAGTCTAAAGCGCCTATGTTGGCGATCGCCGACCCGGAAATACCGGGCTGAGTAGACGTGCTGAAGCCACCTAGTAGAGACCAGCACTGAAGAATAGAAGCATTGTTGGACGCGGTGAGAGTAGTGACGTTGAGAGATGACGGCGGGGTGTACTGGGCCTTAACCAAGTGGGCAGCACCTGCCAGGGATAGCAGCAGGGCGAAATTAATCATTTTAGGAGGATATGCTGGATTTATGAGACTGGCGTGGTATCCTCTATTGCATTAGATATCAAGGTGGGGGGGAAAAACGAATGAATGGGTGTTTTGCAGGGAGAGATATCCGACGACACGTCAAAGCGCCTTTAATACTTAGTGATGCCGATCTGCCCAATAGTTTAATGACGCTGATCGCAGCGCTTATTTTTACGTACAAATCCAGAAAGAAAGTGCGGTTGCAAAAAATCTAATTCATTGAATAGAGGTTAGTCTGTTTTTGATTACAGTACCTGAAGTACGTATTTTACGTCGAGACTAGGTCTTCTGCGACCTGATGGATCACGCCCGCAACAGCTTCTGGCTGACTCAACATGGCAAAATGGCCTGCGTCAATTGAATAAGTACGCACAACGCCTTCGCCAGGGATTCTTGCCATCATCTGCTGTGCAACAAGCGGGAAGCCTGCGTCTTTCGTGCACAATAGGTAACTGGTTGGCACGTCGCGGTAGGCCTCGTACGAGAGAGGAGTCTGGACACAGGGGGCAGCTTGGTACACAATTGCGGCTAGATATTTGTCGGCGGTTTGGTCATCAAGGTCATTGTAGAATCTTTCCCTTGGGTTTTTGGGATACATTTTGTCGCCCTGGTTGTACAAGGTTAGTACAGTGTTCTATTTTTAGCTTGGGGTTCCTTTGCTATTCCACACAAGAAGACGCACATCAAGTTCCATGAACGAGTCCAGCCCACCAGGAAGAGCCGACGCAACGCTTGCGCCAGCCGGGAGCAGCAAGGCTGATTCGTAGAGGAGCCCAATCACGCCGCCCTTTTTGCCTTGGGCAGCCAGATCTTTGCGGGCGAAACCCTTGACGCTCTCCGTTCCGGGGAGGCCGCTATACGAGTGCATGACGAGAATTATATTCTTACCCTGCGCAACGAGGGGCTTGAGATAATTATCCTGGATGTGTTTGGCATCGTCTGTTGCAGTACTTGATGGTGGTCCACCAGCTGAAGGTAGAGTGATGGTCTCTGCCACGTATCCACGGCCCCGAAGTAAGCTTGCGACAGGCTCAAATGTAGGGCCTTGATGCCAGCTCCCTGGGATGAGAAGAATGGTGGGTTTTTCGGTTGCCATGGTAGAGTCTTAGATGTCAACTGGTAAAAGAACACTGGAATGGCTTCCAGGAAAACGGATGGTTAGCTGAACAGCGCAACTTTGCGCAAAAAAAGTCTCCACCATTCCCCTTAGCGTAGTGAGTGGTTGGTTATGATGCTATTTTTGTCCCCTACGGTCTGCTGCCTCCGTACGGGCAGAACAATTTTCTACTTCTTACGCAAACTGGTGGGGGCCCCGGTGCGAATAAATCTTTCTTATTGCCAGAAAAACCAATGATTAACAACCAATAGGTCCTGTTATGGAACATAGTGATTGCGGATAGTGCTTGCTATGGTGACGGTGACTGGTACTGCGAACTGATGTCGCGAGCTCGTTGTATTTTTTTTATTTTTTTTTTTTGTTCATAGAAGTGCTTTTAATTCCAAGTTACAAAGTTTGAGGGGGTCGATACAGCTTATTTGCCGTTAAAAAAGATATAGGGCCGTGCCACCCATTGAGAGACAATACCAACTCGATTCGAAATGGAATAAAATACTTGTTTTCGTAAAAACAAATGTTGAGAAATCAATTATTTGAAATGAAGACCGAACACTGCCTGGGGAGTAGAGCAAGGGGGTGGTGAAACTGAATTCCGGGCCAAAGCCAGGTGCTGATATCAGGTTGGCACATCGAGAATGACCCAGATAACTCCGCACAGGAAATAAGCACTTCCTTACACAGATTTTTCTCCTTGAAGAGATCTATAAACTTTGACAAACGACTCTAACCATTCCACCTCTCTGTCGTCGTGCTTGTCCCACGACGCTTCTCGGTTTCCCCTGTATTTCTGCCTTTGCGCATGCGGAAGAAACCGATAAAACTTTGTATATCCTGAAACAAATTTCAATTGCTCAAGATCTAGGCCCGATGTGTATAGATTCTGCTGCTCGTTGTACGGCTGATTTTTGTACATGACTCTAGGAATTCGTTCTGGGTAAGTCAAAAGTATGTTTTTTCGTCGTCGATAGAGCTGTGTTGTCTCCTCGGCCAATTGCCACTGTTTATGGGGCGTGTATATTGAGCTGATACCAGCCAATAATATTTTAATTGAGTTTTCTTGTTCAATTTCACCCTTGGTGGCTTGATGACGGGCCTTGAGCTGCTTCAGCAAAAGCCGGAGGCTGGCATCAAATGGAACAACGGGGAAATACACAAAGAAATAATGTTTCCCGGTATTCCCATCACCTCGAATCATACTATTTTTTCGCATTTTCTGGATTGCTGTCTTCATTCCACCGACGATATGGGCTATGTTGTCCCGTCGCTGCTGCCCAGGATCTGAAGCCAGTTTGAGAATATCAGTATTAGATTCAAGTAAATCAGCAGCACGCGCCAGTTGTCGAGCTCTATGCTCCATCAAATTATTCTGTGCGTGCCGTAGAGCGTGCCATTGGCGTTTCAAACCACCCAGGGTATAATCAATCAATTGAGGTGGTAAACGGAGAGATTTGTCGGAATAGAAAGGCAGCAATTTAAACCGCTCATCAGAAAGATCATGCAAGTATAACGAAATTTTCAATTGCATGTATTTGCTGATGATATTATAGTTATTATTCTGGTGATCACTCCAGTTCTGCAATGTGAAAGACATCGGGATCACTGAATGCGAAGGTACCAGTACTCCGAGGCGCCGTGGAGTCATGCTTGGGTTGTTTAAAGAAGTCCCCGTTAAAAGTGCCAGCGGTGAATTCAAAGGGGCAAGCTTCCAGTGCATTTCACGTGCGAAGTCCCAGTACAGTTGCGCTACCTCACGCATGTCAGATAAGAGCTCAATATTCTGTTCGAAAATATCGCCCCACCAGCGATTGAGAAGCACCGAATTGTTTATTGCTGGGTCATTGTAACAAATGAGGCGCAGGACGTCCCATATTCGCACGTCGTTCAGTATCTCGCAGACGATCTCCGGCGGCGTGGCGGCCAACCGCTTCGCAATAGCAGGTAAAGGACCTGGCATGTTACTCAACCCGAAACGGTACCATCTGATGTCAAGTTGTTGCTCTTTTGATATTTATTGATGGCTAGACGAATTTGGATGAACTTGTCCTGTGTATGAGTGAGTCATAGGTTCCAGCAGATGTGTACAAATCAAGTGCTATTTCTAGGCAGCATTTCCCTCGCCCAATAGGGCATTTGCCGACCCACCAGTTTTTGTTGGACACGAGCAGATCTACACCGGTCAAAATAATTCGAAAGATGTTGAAAGCCGCGGAAGCAAATGTCTTCTGTTAGACCAACCAGATTCCTGCCTTTGTGTTCTTATATTAATATCTGAACCCTACTGCAATAACACGGTAATCACTACAAGATTCAAACTCGGTTGATAACGCGATTGTTGGGAAAGTTTGTGCGGCTGAACTTTGCCGTAGATTTGACTCATCGCGGGGCGGCTCAAGCTGAATATCAATTGTTGCACTAGTGAACATTTGAAAGCAACATTGGCCACCACATATAAGTCTCCTTGGTGAGATATTGACAGAGGAGGAGAATAAGGTGCCGCTTGAGACCGTTTGACTAGAGTGAAAATATGTTGCGCACCCCAGCAGAATGTCACAGATTCATTGAATCGCAGACGCCCGCCGCAATCGCAGACCATTTGCGACGCGACCAACAGCGATGCCGCGACAATAAAATGCCCAGTATGCTGGCTTTATACCTGCCGGTATCTTCGTCTTCGACCTCACCGCTAGCTGTTGCGGTTTCGGATCACTTATCCAAAGAGGAAGTACACCCGAGTGTCAAGAGACTACGATATGACGGTATAATCAAATCTGTCAAGGCATATCTACACCAATTAGACCAAGACCAAAACGGTGAAAGTAATGTTGGGATAGATATCGCTACTACTCCAACACCTGAAGACTTTTCCGCTGCTATCAAGGTGTTAGAATATCTTCGAAAGGAGAAGAAGAATCTGACGGGGAAAGTCACCGATTCAACGCCCCTCGCAGATATTATGAACGCTATTAACACTCATATGGGCATCGACCCTATTTTTCGCGCTGCCTTCACGTCAGCTTTTGACGTCAGTGCAAGTCGCAAATGCTACATCTGTAGGCAGAGTTTTCTCTGTTCTGACTCACATCATCTCTACAATGCGCTGTGCAGGCCATGCGGCTCCTTCAATCTCACTATGTCTGAGCTGGCCTACCCTCCAAAATTTAATCTCAGGGGAAAAGCTGCTCTTGTGACAGGAGGACGCGTCAACCTAGGATTCCACACTGCTTTGCGATTACTGCGCTGCGGCGCAAATGTCATAGTGTCGACTCGATACCCTCGCGATGCCGAATCTAGATTCTCTCAACAGCACGACGCGGAGGAATGGTCGGAAAGGTTACGAATTATCGGGGCCGACTTTCGAACCGCTAAAGATGCATTTGAGCTTGTTTCTGCGGTGAAATGGCTCCTGAAAGAGTGGACCAAGTCGAAATTGCACATTCTAATAAATAACGCTGCCCAAACGCTCACCGACCCTGTCAAGTCGGAGGTAGCTGCTATTGTTCGGGAAAAACATCTTCAAGAGAGCTCTTCCTATAAGTCACAAAAGTTTCTTCCTGAAGTGCAACACACGTACGAACCACGAGTACGAGGGGGTATGCAATCAGCGTGGGTTTCCGGCATTGAGGGTAATTTCCAGCGCCAAGTTGAAAATGGCTCTTCGAACCCTGCAGACAACGAACATCCGCCTTCGAAAGGTCTTGGGGGGCATGAAAATGAGACTGAAAGGTCATCATGGGTGCAGACTGTTTCGGAGATCCCTTACGAAGATATTATCAGTGCCTTTTCCGTTAACTCATTCGTGCCTCTTATCTTGTGTCGTGAATTATTACATGTCATGGGCGGCAGCCCTAGAGGATCCCGACCAGACGGATACATTGTAAATGTCTCATCACGCGAAGGGATTCTGGAGAACAAAGCGTCCAAAGCAGGGTACCATGTTCACACCAACATGTCCAAGGCTGCCGTCAACATGATCACCGAAACTGAGGCGAAAAACGCGTGGGCACAGCGTGTAGCAATGAACACAGTCGACCCAGGGTACATGAGCGCTGCACCGGAGATGGTGAAAGATGATGGATGTCCCATTGGATTCGAGGACGGGGCTTCTCGCGTGCTATGGCCGATTGCTGTTGGCGAGATGGAGGATGCGACGGTCATTCGTGGTCGTTTTCTCAAGCATTTCGGCGAGGTTGGCGCGAGCATCCAGCGAGGGTAAGATTACGTATAATGTTCCTATATCCTTATGATAGTATTCAACGATTATATACATTTAAAAGGCAAAAGTGTTGTGATTGGCTATATTTTCAAAGGAAGCTAAATTTAGAACAAGCTGCACTTATTGGCTGATTATGGCCAGGCAGGTTCCTGTGGGGCGGATTAAGGATCGCCGCAACGCCAAGACTACAAAGCCTCGAAACTAGCCAAAGGGAAACTAGCGTTTCTTGGACGGGGCTCAGCTGCGGATGAATTGAAATTATGAAGGCGATCGTGGAGTTGTGTCCTCTTCTCTCTCCTCGAGATGGTTATGCCTTCCTGTCGTCATGTTTCCGAAAAGGCTAACTCTCGGTTTGTTTACTCTGCGCCGGCTGTCCCTGTGGCTTGTGGCCGTATGTACGCTGTTCCTGTTTTACCACCTCTCCACCCGAGTTCCCCCAAGCGTCTACGATGATACCACGCCGCGTTTCCTCTATCGCTCCAGTTTCCGCGATAACCCCGATATAGCATATGAAAGAAACCTATCCATTGCTCTACAACGGCTCGAGCAGACAGTGCTAGCAGAGAATGGCGGCAACGACGTGGCTGAGGACCAAATATGGCAGATCGCAAAGGATGCGGACCATCGAGGATCCGATTCCATATCTTTGGAGAAGGCCAACAGCGAGTGGAAATATTCTGTGAGTCCATTTGTCTCACAGCTTGCTTTTTCTTTGAGCTAACTTCTTGGGGGGGAGCATAGGTAATGACAGACGACCTAGCCATGGAATTTGTCACAAAGGTCCTAGCCGCCGTGCCTGATATTGCGGAAGCCTACTTATCGTACCCCTACTACGTTCTCCGTACCGATCTTCTCCGATATCTCTTGATCTGGTATTATGGCGGCTTCTACGCTGATATGGATGTCTTTCCCACCAAGCCGATCAAATCGTGTCCAGATATGCAACCCATTTTCGCGAAAGACGCTCAGAAACACCGAAACGTTTCACTTGTAGTTGGTGTCGAGCTTGACGAGCCTTATGCTTCCCTTCGCATCATGCACAACTGGAAATGGACTAGGAGATACGGCTTTATGCAATACACCATGTACGCGCCACGACGATTCAGTCCTCTTCTTCGAGAAATAATAGTCAGGGCTATTGCACATACCAAGCAACTCAATGATCACCACAGAAATATCTTTACTGGTCGTCCGAGATACAGCCAGGATGTTATCCTGGGAGTCACCGGTCCGGACGTTGTGTCAGATGCTATTCTTGACGTTTTGTCGACGACACTGCCAAGCACGCACGACTTGGTGAATAAATCAATGGAAAAAGACGGCGGGATCGATGGTCTTACCTCTGAGGTGACTGGTGATACTGAAAGGCGTGTCACCTGGGCCCCTTTCCATCAACTTCGAGAATCGCTTTGCATTGATGCCAGCGAGGCTACCGATGAGACATCTATGGGGGGGCTCTGCGTGCTCCCTGTCAACGCCTGGGGTAATGGACAGCGACACAGTGGCTCCCAGCCCTTTAACAGCCCACATGCTTGCATTAACCACCGATTTGGTGGGTCGTGGAAGAAGGGCTGGTGGCAGAAGATATTTGGATGATTTTGAGCCACCCCGAAATCACTCCCTTGATATTTGTTGGCTTCTTTCCATATTTCTGGTTTGATTTGACGATTTCTCGTATATTAGATTCATATATACCCCATGCATTTTTTTTTTTTTTTTTTTTTTTTTTTGGATACCAGCATAAAGAGGTTGCATTATTGTGTCTCATCTATCTCAGTCTATGAATCTTCCTGCTTTCTATTATATCTGTTTGTGGTTGGGGAGTAACCAAGGTTTTATTGAACATATCTTTGTTATTTTGAAAAAGCAGGAACTCCTATTTATTCTTTCATGTCTTTGTTTTCAAATGTACAAACACTATGAGTTCATTGTTATCCTATCCATGTCTACAAATAAATGACAATCTTATCAGGGCTACAGATGTCACGTGTGCTTTCTTTCCACGGTTGACAACCTTCCAGCCAGATATTAGGAGAAGTTGCCCGAAATTGTTAGAAAAAAGGAATCATTCCTAAATTCCTTGATCGTGGGATTTTTGAATAGGATGCAGATTTTGCATCAATCCTTCACGATGTGAATTCACTAGAAGTCCAAGATTTCGATCTTTGTTATTCCAAAGCCCAGAGAAGACTGGTGATACAACAGCCGGAAGAACTATCAATTGTCAGGTTTTTAATGTTATAATTCTACTTTCGATTCCATTCATTGCTGGAGCAAGCAAACTATGCTCAACTTGGGTGAACTACAGACTCCACTCCTTAATCCATGTAATAACAGAAAGACATCAGAAAGCATCGGTTTCTTTATAGCACATGTTTTGTTTCACTTGAAAATTGCTAAGTCATAAGAAAATGATCCGAAATCTCATTTTCTTTTCGGTTCATTTTTCCCGTCAATGGTCGGTCGGCGACAGAATACTAGGCAATCCGATAACAAGCCGATCGGGGTAGTAATTAGGCTAACTTAGCATTTTCGGCGTACTGCGAGGAACATAATGCTACCTCTGAAGTTACACTTCGGTCGAATTTTTCACGAAAGACCGAGGATAATGTCGGTACTCATGTTAATCGATAGTATCATCCTTCAAATGTTACGAGAGGTAAGAGGCTGCCGCGCAACTCCGGTCATACATTTCCCACCCTACAAAAACAACTTTTAGTAGTCAGTTGATTCATTTTGACCCTTGGGACTACATGTACGAAGTAGATGTATACCGCTTTAATTAACTGGAGAAGTGGATAGTAGTGGATCCTAAGGGGAAACAACAATTCTATATCGGTGAATGAACAGGTGGATTCCGGGAACTCTCTCAAAGGAACAACGACCCAGTTCCTAACCACAACGGACTCGAAATTTAAACACACAAAAGAAGCTCTAATACATTTGGCAAATGAAGTATTTAATTGAAACGATGTGGCTACTCTATCAATAGAAACCGAATAGAGACGGCCGACGGACTTTAGGAAATGCTTAACACAAAGCATTGTTCTTTTCATTCGCCTCGACAAAGCGCTGAAAGAAACAAGAGAAAAAGCATATGAGAGTGTGGTCTGACACTGACCGCGCGGCGACCTACATTCATTGGTATCCTTCAGATGTTAATATCATACATGCCGGCGCCATGCGCCACTTCAAGTGGTACGCGTAGCGCGTTACGTACTACGCTCGACGCCGACTTGAAACAGTTGATAAAATGACCACCGCTTGCTAGGTGCTGTTACCGCGAGCTTATTACCGCAAGTTCTTTTACATGCACTTGATCAAAAGCTGATCCATAGGCAATAGACTTCAAGTTGTTTGCTGTGAGTAGACGGTTGGAGCTGCTTTTTCGGTTCTGCTCAAAGGAATGGGGCCAAGTTGCAACATTAGACCAATATTATAAGCACTGAGTGGCGCCACAAGGGGACTGTGAAATAATACATGTAATTGGTTTGCTAGAGTACCGTGAAGCACTGCGCGATGTCACTTTACACTAGCTGGCCGACACCTATCATCTCGCCGATCGCGTTGAAGCAGCCCCGGGAGGTCGATAAGCATAATTAAGCACTATGAGCGAATCGAGGAAGAGGGAAGGATTTTCAGGCCCGGAACTTTATCACCGGCCAGAAGCCACGAGTCGGTCCTTGGATTGCCCAGACTATGCGTGGCTGTTTCTTTGCTTCCCCGCTGCGTCGGATTTTGTCCAATATGGAAATCCCCGTGTTTGAAACGTCGCTAGAACCCAAGCCACACGGTTTTGAGGGCCACCGCTCCCATCACGAGATCTGTATTGCCATCGTGTCGAGAATTCTCAACCAGTTGAAAACGCCACTGTCCAGGTCCTATCCCGTGTGTTCGTGGACACACCAATCACGTACATATATGGGGCGTCAGCAAGGCGTATTGATGGCTTTTCCCGTTGCTACTAATGCCATTTCAGATGAAGTTATCCAAAAAGGAGTACGGAACTCTTTGTTCATGTTATATGGACAACTTCTTTGAATCCTTGAGAACGGATGGTTGATGCCGCCCGAACCACGCGGCTCATTGTCCAGATGCCCATTGTTGTATCGAAACAGGTATAAAGCTTTTGTTATGTATTTTTCTCGGGGTTCTGTGCTTATATGAAGCATGGAAATCCTCAAGATTTGTGTTCTTCTTTTGTCTCCCATAACTCACTCCAAGTTGATCTCGGTTGAGAACATAGTCATTCATTTCTAAGCACATATCTTTTTACTCAAAAAAATCTTTTACAAGAACTTCATTCCTTTTGACCCTTTTGCATGAACAAAATGGTTTCCTTCACTACATTCATTATTGCCTCTTTAGCTGCTGCCGCCGTCGCAGCTCCGGCTAAAGCGCCTCTTGCTAAACGTTCCAACTCGAAGAAGGGCATTTCTTACAACGATGCCACTCTAGTCAGTCTCTTCACTGATGGTTCCTGGGCCTATAACTGGGACATGACCGTCGACGGTTCTCTGCCCAGCGGTGTTGAGTATGTGCCCATGATGTGGGGAACTGGTTCTGAGAGCGGCTGGGATGCTGCTGTTCAGACAGCCCTCGCCAGTGGAAGCACCCATCTTCTCGGCTTCAACGAGCCCGATCTCTCGACTCAGTCCAACATTGATGCCTCTACCGCCGCAGCCTTGTACAAACAGTACATCACCCCTTACGCCAGCCAAGCTACACTTGTCACGCCAGCTGTGACCAACGGCGCCGCCCCTATGGGTCTGACCTGGATGGAGCAGTTCCTCAGCGACTGCAACGGCGAATGCGGTGTCAGTGTCATGGCTTTTCACTACTATGCCGACGACAACGTCTCCAACTTTGAAAATTACGTCAACGAAGCTATCTCCACCGCCGCCAACTACGGTATTTCCGAGGTCTGGATCACCGAGTTCCAGGCCACCGGCGTGAGTGACGATGCTCAGGCAGCATTTATCAATTCAGTTGTGCCGTGGTTGGATCAACAGTCTGCCGTGGGCCGTTATGCTTACTTTTTTGCTGCTGATGGCTACATGACCAGCGGTGGCGCCTTGAGCGAGATTGGCTCTGCCTACAACAGTGCCGAATAAACCTGTTGCATGGTATTCGTTCCCTGCACCTGTTTCCAAAACTACCGGCCAATTCTCAATTTATTGATCCTGGAATATTGACTATTCCCCAGTGGTAGTTAGTTTTATTGACTTCATGACTCCAATACAATACCTCGGTATTCAATCCATGGGACCTGAAACGTAGTCCTTTTTTTGTCCCCAGTAGATATAAAATTATTGTAGTATACATATGTTTTTTCACTAATATTTGTAATCCTTGAAATAATAATTCATTGTCCCTGAAAATAGTCTCATTTACCTCGCGATCTGTCCTGCCATTTCGAGAAGGAGCTTGCCCAAATAGGAGAAACTTTATTTAAACGGGCGTATAATCACATAGCCCTATTCTAGGCCTTTCAGCCATTCTAGAACATTTCGCTTAAACTTGGTGTTTATTATTACTGCTGTTGTACAGAGTACTCCATACCTTGATGTAAGTACGGGGTAAGATAGCTGAAGACATTTAGCATCTCCGGATCTCGTTTATTCTTGCCAAGCGTGGAAATAATAAGCACTATCCCCCCTTAAGGAAAAAAAGGTGCTGTTCTTCTTATTTTGCTTCTTTGGAACCACTATAAGATTGCTGCCACTGGTCTAGCTAAATTAACACTCGGCTAAATCAAGCTTTTTAAGGCCAATTGTGGAAATGGTGCTGAGGATAATGATTCGCGTCTGAGGGCCTTAGGGCTGAAATGAAACCGTATCCCTGAAAAGCTTTTAAAACGGCTCGCCTAAGTTTCTTTTCTTCTTTTTCTTCTAATCTACAATAATTAAGTTTTTGCTATTTTGTTTTGTTTTTTGTAAAATGAAGCAGGGAAATGTCTGGAGTACGCTTCGCTCCTCGCCGGCGACGATGTTTTTCGGCATCTTTTTCGGCGTTGCCTTTGCGTTGGGTCACCATTTCTTTTACAATAGCTTGAATAATAAGAGTACGCCCAATGCCGACTATGATATCCTCGGCACTGCATATCACGTATCCGGTCAGCAAATTAACGTCTCTGCCGGCACCATTCTTGCGTTTTTCTCCAAGTTCTGTTTAGTATTTGTTGTTTCGAACGCGTTCGAACAAGTCGCGTGGAAGGCTGTTAAAGAGAAAACAAGGGTTGGGACTATCGATGATCTATTCAATGTGCTGAATAATGGGTTCCAATGTTTTAATTTTACATTGTGGAGAATGTTTCCTCTCGCTATGGTGCTTGGTCTCATTTTTTGGTCAGTCTTTTTTCTGAGGGTGAGAAGCAAAAAGCTAACTTAATAATTCCCAAGGCTGCTGCCAGTTGCATCATTCGTGACACCTGCAACGTTAACAGTACACCTACTTTCATCGGCCCACAGCCATCTTCGGCATGTTCCCCAAGTCGACTTCACTTCCCTGAACTTTGCCTTTTTACCCGTCGCAGACGGCCTATCAGCTTCTTTTACCTACCTTGGCCCTCAAGATCCAGTACAAAGAGTCGTGACTTCTACAATTACTGAAGGTAACATGCTACGAATCGACTCGACAAGCGCAAATGCATCATGGGCATTAAATTTCAATGGGCCTGCGCTGAAATGCACACCTGTCAACTCATCTTTCCATGATGAAGTCAAGGACAATGTTTTTGCCGTGATGAACCAGACAGATCCACCATGCGCAGTATCATATGGTTACATTTCATGGATACCAGACACGTCGACCTCGAATGGGTCTCTCCCATTCACAGAATTGAACGTGGGTGCGAATTACACGCTTCGCCCGGGTACACTTGGTCCGGTTGGAGAAAATTTCATGGCAAACGACGGCCTGCCTTATCCCACCGACTTTCCTCCTCTTTCAATCATGGTTGCTGCGTTTCCAAAAATGTCAACTGAATTTTTGAATACCGGTTGTTACGGAGCTAGGTCCTGGTTGAATCATTCAACAATCTTGCAATGCGATATGTTCAACACAACCTACGCAGTCAATTTCACGTATCAAAATGGCAACCAAAATGTGAGCGTGTCTCTTCCGCAAGACGAACTCAATGCTGTTGGCTTTATAGCTGGTGCCAGCGGAGACGATCCCTTGGGCGAAGCTTATGCCAACGGAACTATAATTCGGACAAATGGAACAGACGTATATAACGCAACTTACGTCGAGATGTTTGCCTATGAATCAGTTATGGATGCTTTGGGTCGGGTTCTAGTTGGCACAGTAGCCAACACTCTCAATGCAGGCGGTGTTTATGTCTCGAGTCTAGTGAGCACAAACACCACCATCCTCTCAACCTCTCTGGCGCGAACAGATGAATTGTTTTTTCTCAACGGTGCAACTGGTGCCACGGATACCATGAACCTAGGCAACTTTTTTGACGGGCAGTCCAAGACTCACGGAGTGAACAGCAAAATGCCCTTGCAACAGGCGCTAGAAGAATCCTTCCGAAATATCACAATCAGCCTTATGAACGAAGCGTCTCTACAGCCAAATTATTCAAGTCCGTACGCTCCTTCGAAAGTGAATGTTACGGTGGAATCTGTCCAGGACGTGTACTACTACTCGTCTCAAATATTGTGGATCGCTTATGCGGTGGTCATTGTCCTTACTCTGGGATGTACACTTGTTGGCCTACTCGCATTTCAAGCTAATAACCACACCACGTACGAGACCAAGTTCTCGACGATACTGCGGACAACACACGAGGCAATGTTCGGCCGTGGAACGAACCTCGTTATCCGAGAAGAGGACAGAGACGGGAAAAGTCCGCTACCACCGTATATTGCTAATGCGGAGATCTCAATGCGATACAGTCGAGGCAAAAATGAATCACCTGATGCTGAATTCTGCGGTATTGAGTTGGATCAGCCTCGTACGGGGGCGTTATGGAATCAGAAAGGGAATGGTAGCTATTCACAGTTAATACGCCCTCCTGACGAGTGAGATGTGTAAATGTATATTACTTGAATTTTCACCTGGCGGTGTAGAAATCAACATGAACTGACTTCTTCATGACTGTACTCCGTAAATAATAATGTTGGAATAGATATAAGAAACAATTTTGATTCCAGGTTCTAGATTCGCCAAAGTTCCCCTGTCAGCAAGTGCGAAACTATGTGGACTCAGCCGACGGCATAGGAGAACATTTGAATTGATTCAAAACCAAACTAGACTTTAGATCAAAATTCCGTATTTGCGGAGTTGCGCCGGCCTCTTAACTCCGACGTCATTTTAAAGCGTTGAAACCCTCGTGTGTATCTCCAGATCGAGACTAGTCTATAAAACCACCCAATGAGCACTCGGGAAGCCCTACTTAAGTATATGTTTCCGTATTATGAAACTTCAGAGGTAGCTCAGGTATAAATAGTTCAAATTCTCTACTTCAATTTACCGATGTAGTCATGGCCCTTGTTTGTAAAAATATCCCCAGACAATTAAAGAGAACCAACTTCAAGAAAGGCATCATGTCAAGCACCACAACCAATCTTCAACCACTCAAGGACCACGCTTGGATCGGCCAGGCCGAGAAAATACCGATTAATTCTCCTGACTCTTTTATTTCTATCAGTCCAATTAGTGTACCAGCTGCCGGACGAATCGTGGAACTGCAAGTACGGATTGCAGCGCCAAGAACAGGCGACAGCCTCCCTATCATACTTTTGTCACATGGCCAAGGACGGTCAAATCACCTATCTTCACTGAACGGTTACGGTCCCCTAGTCAACTTTTGGGCTGCGCACGGCTTTGTCGTTATACAGCCCACGCATCTAAGCTCTAAGTCACTCAGCCTCCCTCCCTCGGCTTCGGAAGGTCCCATGTACTGGCGCTCCCGGGCCGAAGACATGAAGCACGTCCTCGACCATCTTGACGATATCGAAACTGCCGTCCCTGAAATCAAAGGCCGCTTAGATAGAGGTCGTGTTGCCATTGCAGGACATTCCATGGGCGGGCATACTGCCAGCGTTCTGTTAGGTGCCCGGATGACCGACACTACCGACGGAAAGGTCGTCGATTTGTCCGAACCACGCATCAAAACAGGTATTCTTCTCACAGCTCCAGGCAGTCCAGGGGAGGACGGATCTTACCTAACACCATTTGTACGGGAGAACTATCCTTTCTTCAAAGGCATCAGTTTTACAGATATGACCACGCCTGCGCTAGTTGTCGTAGGAGACAACGATCCCTCGTCGCATTTGACCAATCGGGGGTCTTCCTGGCACGTCGATCCTTACTCGTGTAGCACAGGACCTAAGAGCTTGTTGACGGTTTATGGAGCCGGGCATTGTCTCGGTGGGATTTCTGGTTTCGATGCGGCCGAGTCGGCAGACGAGGAGAGCCCTGAACGAGTCGCCGTTGTCCAGCGACTTACCTGGGCATATCTTCGTAGTTCGCTTTATCCAGAAGAGGATACCTGGTCTGTTGCTTGTGCTGCTCTTGAACAGATTTCCTCTCTTGGAAAAGTTGAGTCTAAGTGAGAAGACTTTGGTAATTATAAAGGTTGATTAACCATATCATCATCTCATCAAATCCAAAGTAATCCAAGTCTCGACTTAAATTCTATTTATAAATAACAATCCTAAACAATGTGGAATGTTAACAAGCCCCTCAAGGATTGACGCTTTCCACATGCTGCGAATCCATAGCTGCCGCTTTAGTATTCTCCAAATTCATAACCAAGTTATCCAAATGGTCCGCTTCAAAATGGCCCATCTTAGCCGACTCAGTGAAAGCAACAAATGCAGAAGTCTTGTAAAAGATCGCATCAATCTCTTCCAGTCGTCGACCTGTTGTCTCTGGATAGAAGCAAAAGATGACCGGCACAAAGGCAAAGTTCAGTACAGTGAAAATCAAATATCCCTTCCAGCCCAAATCGCCCATCACTGACGGGGTCATCATGACCGTCGCGAAGTTCCATAGCCAGTTCGATGAGGTCGTGATGGCGGCACCTCTGGCACGTAGATGAAGAGGCAATATCTCGGCGTTGTATAACCACGGGATAGCGAGGAATCTAAGGGCGAAGAAAGTGTAGTAAAGGAAGAAAGCAACGACACAGACTATTGATGCACCGTATGTGCCAGAGCGAATGGTGAGTGACATTGTGAGGAAGCAACAGCCCATTCCCATGGCACCGGTCATGAGCATTGTGCGTTTTCCGAGGCGTGAGATTATTAAGGGTGGTAGGATTGCCGATACGAGATACCACAATCCATTAAAACCGGAGAGCAAGAGAGATAGATTGTGGCTTAGTCCGACGGAGGTCTCGAATAGATAGGAGATGTAGTATCCAATACTACACACTCCACTCCACATGACCATAAACATGAGCCTAGATGAAAGTTAGACGGAAGGAATTTTTCTCATTCGCTACGGACGAAACATACCACCAGCCGAGCATGACTCGTCGAAGGTTTTGTGTTTCGGATTTGTTTTTAAATAGGTCGGTCCATTTGCTTGCATTGTTCATTTCTTCAATCTCCACAGCCTGGTTGATCAACTTCAACTCCTTCTGGACTTCGTCGTTGTTTGGGTCGGTAGTTCCATGCATTCTCATCAGGATCGAAATAGATTTCTCGGTCTGGTTGTGAAGGAACAGCCATCGTGGTGACTCCGGCATTAGGGGCACTAAAACACGTTAACTTGACGCCTAACTCAAAGCATCACCAGACGACGAACCGAAAATCAAGGTGCAAACAGCAAATACCAACTGCGCAGCAATTGCAAACCTCCACTCAAACTCGCCGTTGGTCGCGTAGGACAACGCATACGACATCCAGTAGCTGATCGATGCGCCAGTACACACCAACACGTACTGCATAGATCCAAAGCTCTCTCGCTTTTTTGCCGGCAAAGTCTCGGCCTGCCAGACTGGAATAATCGAAGTGTTTAGTCCAGTACCGCACCCAGCAACAATTCTGCCGACGATAAATTGGGCTCGAGAGTATGACGCTGTCTGTATTGTCGCACCTACGATGACCAGACAGGTTCCGATCAAGATAGGCGTTTTACGACCAAGTTTTTCAGTAAAAGTCATGCTGAATATTGATCCAATAAAGGCACCGAGAGTGTATAAACTAGCTAGGAGACCTTGAGTAAAACTTGACGGGTGGCTCATGTGGTCGAGAAATTGATCGACCAGTCTATTCGGAGCATAGTCAGTGGAAGATAGCTATATACTGCTAAGAGCCAGTACTTACAAAACACCAGACATGAATCCTTGGTCATAACCATACAAGAGATACGACAGACCGCAAGTTACGGTCATTATAATACAGGCAGCCTGCCCCTCGATCTTCAACCCCATTTTGCCGGTATGCGATAGTTGACTTGTGGAGGTAGTGGGAATATAATTATGTGTAAATCACAGATATTCATATCAGAATCTCTCGTTACCTGTGATATTTCATAGAATAAGCCTCTTCCCTGGAGCGTTTCCCCGCTGGTTTTGCTGAGGATGGGGAATTTCCCGCAATTTGAACCAAACTCGATTTCGGGGAAAACAACCGTCATATCAAGAAACGCGGAGAAAACTCCGCTTCATTTTTACACGTACTTAGAATGCAGGAAAAAATAAGCAGGGCTTCCCCACGGGGCCATCGTTGTTTCGATATACAGAGTAAGCTTATAGCAGATAGGGTTATGATTAGCGGTCTCTAGATTGCCTATTTCGGAAATGAGCCGAGCATGCACGGAGAGAAACCCGGGGGGTAATGTTTTAACAACACAGCAATCAGCTTTGCTCTGATGCCAAGTAATTTAAATTGTTCTGCATTTGCTACGTGTGAGCTAAAAAATTGCCAATTTCGACAGCCGATAGATCGCGGTACCTGCATATAACTTTTATTCCATCCTCATTCAAATCCAGATTGCAGGGTATCAATATCGCTTCATGGGCTACTTTACTGCTTCAGTAAGATTCCTGTGTGGCCAAGTATGCTTTTTTATCAGAAACACAGTCTTGGAGAGGGAGATTGATCTAATTTTCATTCACTTCATTTAGCTAATAGATACATCGGCTCAGTTCATGATGCGTGGCCAGTCGCATGTGCACATGTGCACTTAAAAGACTCAAGTTGTTACACAGCTCTCTAAAAGTAGTTCTGTTCAATGTCAGGAAGCAGCTCGATCTGAGTGGGTGCCCATCCCAGTTCCTTCTGGGTCTTTTCGCTGGAAGCTGGGTTGTCGGCGGCCAGAGCATGGGCAAAGAATCCCAGCAAAGGCATGGCTTCTGGGATCGACTTGCTTGCAAGTGGAAGACCTGTCTTTTTGCTGATCAAGGTCACAATATCCTTTGTCGGCACACCCTCCTGGGCAACAGCATGGTAGACAGCTCCAGGACGTCCCTTCTCCAGCGCCAGGCGGAACACAACTGCAGCATCTAGGCGGTGGACAGTGCACCATCGAGATTTGCCCTCATCGATGTAGATAGCAGCACCCGCCTTCTGAGACAAGCCGGCGACGATATTGATGAATCCTTTGTCCTCCTTTCCGTGAACGCTGGGTGGCAGGCGGACAGTGATGCCGCGGACACCCTTTTCCTTTGTGAGCTCATTCAGCAAATCAGTGGACTTGATGCGGTCAGCAGCCGGGCCAACGCGTTCGCCCTCGCTATCCTCTGTGGCCAGTTCGCCGTGCTTGCACGACATAGTACCGCCGGTGATGACCAGGGGCTTTCCTACCAGTGACTCGGCCATGGCTGAAATGGCGGCACGGTCAGTGGCGCAATTTTCGGCCATCTTGGTGAAATCGTGACCAAAGGC
This sequence comes from Talaromyces sp. DC2, assembly GCA_039119965.1. Taxonomy (NCBI): domain Eukaryota; kingdom Fungi; phylum Ascomycota; class Eurotiomycetes; order Eurotiales; family Trichocomaceae; genus Talaromyces; species Talaromyces sp. DC2. Next base: position 615,622 of record JBCLNQ010000020.1, on the reverse strand, counting down.
AAGATGGATGGCGCCGTCAGCGGATGCTGCGCCGCTCCTGAGACTGTCGAGGTCGTCTAGGTCGCCTCGGTGAACTTCAGCGCCGAGCTTGGTGAGGATCTCTGCAGATGCATCGCTGCGAGCAAGACCGAGGACCTGGTGGCCGTTCTGAATCAGCTCTTGGGTGACGGCACGGCCGACAAAACCAGCAGCTCCAGTGACGAAGACACGCATGATTGTGGTGTTTGTGGTTGTGGGTGTTGGGATTGTTGATATTGGTGGTGGTGAGATGCTGGAGGGAACGGCTCGGTTTCTGGAGGAAGAGAGCACAAAGCTTCTTGCGAGTGATTGCTAGAGATGGTGATGATGATTTTCTGGATCATCCTGAGGTTGGCAAGTCGCGTTCTTATAGACAAACGAAGACTCGCAGCCAGCCGGACTTAACAAAGACCAGTCCAGCGAATGCCGCTAAATCCCGTTCGGGAAATTGAGGCCTTTCGATCTCCGGATGCTGCACCGCCCAATCAGGCACCGCTCACGGCGTCTTGGCGCGCGTCGGGGCCGAAAAGGGATTAGCGCAAGGGCTCGGAGCAGGCGCACGGGGATTGTTGCATTTCCCGTTCTTTGTGCTGCTGCACGCCGCCAATAGTCTCTCCACACATCACCCTGCATGATATCAACTTGCGATCCATCACTGCTGCAACCAGCTGGATGGATCGCCGCTGCTACGCGTTTGCTGCTGTGCTAGTCCAGTTCTAGGTGCTGCACTTCTGGCGTCTACACGGAGATTCAAAATCATTTCGGAGAAACAAATTCAATAGCCATGTTCTTTTGTTATGGAAGAGTCATTCTCGACACCAGCAAATTTCGCCTCCATCTAACGAACTGGGCTTCCAATAACGTTTGGGGCTCATAAAATACATGTATCAGTCTCCGAATCACCATCCTTCATACCAGCATCCAATTGCTGCGCTTTTTGGAATGGAGAATCTTTCCCTCTCAGGTCTGCCTCTGCATCCTGTATAGTTGCCGCCTTGGGACTTGTCCATACCGCCTCGTGCACCAGGAGAATCCGTTCATCATTAAAAGATGTCTTTGAGATTGCTGGCCAAAGGCTCAACTGGACAACTGAGCCCTTGCGCGTTTCTGAATTGGTGCTATTCATGTTTTTCTTTGAGTAGGGCTTCCCCTGATTACTGTATTCGAACTGATAGTCAGAGTCGGCACGCTCGAGCTTTTTCTTGAAATCCACACAGTCCCAAAAGACCTCAAACAACTTATCGTACACCAGTTGTTTGCTCATGCTGTTATTGTAGAACTCTCCAAAGTGAAACTCCACCGTATGAAGAAGGTTGTAAAGTTTCCCAAGCAAAAACCCGGACTTGCCAAAACATTCCAACGCGGTATTCGTTGATGAACTCCACTGTTCCCACAACTGCCTATCCCCTTTTTGGTGTCAGAAATCTAAATTCTACTAACACTTGATGTTGTTACTTACCTTTACTCTTCACATATTGTGCCATTGTGTGAAAAGCTTGCGAAACTTGGACATCGGGCATTTGGACAAACCAAACACTGAGAATTTCATCGAGAATGAAACGAGAAATATATGATTGAATGTATGCCCGTCGTGTATGCACACTCGTTTCCAGATATTTGTGTGGTGTCACTTTAGAATGGCCTTTGGAGATGAGTAAATCCAATGTCATCGTATTCAGGATCGCTGCATTTCCAAAGCTTTTGCTAACCCAGTTTTCGAGTTTTCGTCGAAGACCTAGCCATTCTGCGGTACACTGTTCGTCATACAGAGCATGTCTTCGTGGTTGTAAGGCATTGAGTTTCTGGCTCAACTTCAAGATAGTTTGCTGGTTCTTTGAAGTTATCTTCAAGTGGTCCTGTTTAACCTTTGCGGTATTCTCCTCCACCTGCCTCAGCTGTTCCCTCAACATTAGATATTTCCTTTCGGCAGCATCCATAAAATTCAGCAATTCTAAATTGAATGGGGGGTTTTCTTTCTGGAATTCTCTTTTCTGGGTCCCAAATGGACTATGTTCACCATCCCGTCCAAACATTGTCTGTTGTAGTTCATGAATTTTGGCTCGCAAAGCACGAAATTCTCCCCGTGATAAAATCTCTTTCTTATTAAGTTCATATCGTAATTCCTTGTTGGCTTTTTCAAGATGACACACTTGCACTTTCAGCTGTGAAATTGTTTCGAATTGCCCATCCTCGCTCGCACCATGTTCGAAAAACGTGGTTTCGGTTGCTCGTTTAAGCCCAGCCTCTAGCTCCGATGCTATAATTTAGAATTAATCCGTGCTGCTAGTGCAAATTTTCATGGAAAACTTACTTTCAGGAATCGTTGGAGTGTCTTTACCTTCTATAGAGAGTGAGAGTTGTTACAACTATGTAGGAAAGAGCTCCCTAGCTTACCACTGTTTAAACACCTGCGCAAAAGTGTGAACGTTAGGTTCAGGTGGTTTAGTCGGGTTTTTTTTATTTGAAACTTACCCCAGAATGTCCTGCATTAGTTCCGAGGCCATTTTTATTCTACTTTTGTCGTGTTTCGTGATGTGCTTAGGGGGAAGAAAATGATGCCTGTGATGTTGCATCGACAGGGTCACTACACCTCTATTCAATAATGACTTCTGAAATTTGTCAACTCTTTCCATGACAAAGTTTTACGGTTTTAATAGAATTAATTTTCCCCTTGATGCCTATCTTATTTTTATATATCTTTTTATTTGTCGTCACGTTGGTGCCTAGATTATGCATTACCCATACTCTCTGTTCAATGACGAATCATGAAGTTTTTCAACTACAGTATCAAGTTCTCACTTTCTCACTTTCTTTTTCAAAAAAGAAAAGAAAAAAAAATCTTTTCTGTCTTCCTATATCCGCATGCTTCCCTTCGGAAAAAAACTTTGGAGTGGTTAGGTATTCTTTTTGTTTAGATTTTACGACAAACGATATCAATTGATAATATTTGAAAGTCACCGCAATGGACTCTAATAGCTCTCCATCAGTCATAATTGGGCTTGACTTTGGCACCACCTACAGCGGGTTAGTAATAAGGACTATATATTGATTGTGACACGTGCCAATTACTTTATAATTCTAGCATTGCTTAGGCCCTGAAGGACAGTGAGAACCTTGTCGAAGTAGTTTCTACTTGGCCGGATGGGGGAAACAGTAATTTTCTGTCCGCTGGAGTTTTTACTGAAACGCTTTGCTGATCGGTCATAGGAACAAGTCCGAAAGTTCCTACGACTATCTCGTACGAAAACAAGAAATTTCTTGGGGCTTTCAGACCACACACTCAGAGGAAGTGATTCGTGGCATCAAGCTCTTGCTTGACCCAGATCAGGAAACAAATTACCAGCCATCTTTGGAAGCAAAGAAGCTCCTGAAGAGTCTTCATAAAACTCCAGTTGATGTTACAGCCGAGTACCTCGAGGAGCTCGTTGGTCATGCCAAACACATACTCAAGCGGCGCTTTGGACTTGCAGCGGACCATATGGACATGGAGTTTGTCTTAACAGTCCCGGCGGTATGGTCGGACAAGGCAAAGGACGTTACCCTGAAAGCTGCGCACTGGGCTGGCATACCTCCTAGCAAGTTGACCATGTTGTCAGAGCCTGAATCTGCCGCACTCTACGCACTGAGGACAATGCAGCCGAATACTATCAAGGTAATTCTTTTTAATACTGTGGAAGATATATGAATGGCTGATATTCTCTCTAGAATGATGATGTGATTGTTGTTTGCGATGCTGGTGGTGGCACAGTAGTATGGCTTGGACGTTTTCCTCTGTTTTGGGTGTCAAATTAATTTCCTTGGGCTATCATAAAGGATCTCATATCGTATGCCGTTAAATGCCTATCCCCTTTGAGCCTGAAAGAAGTTGTTGAAGGAACCGGTGAGTCGCTCACGTCCCCAGCCACATCCCATACTAAAGTGATCATTCAAGGCGGCGTGTGTGGATCCATGATTCTGGACGAGCGCTTTGAGAAGTTCATTGAGAAGTTAATTGGCCCTAGTCAGTTCAAGAAACTTCCGAAACGGGCTAAGGACGCTGCCCATAGATACTGGGAAGAGATGGTAAAGCCTAGCTTCGTCGGTAAATCGGAGGATGATTTCGATTCCTTTGAACGGGCAGTTCCTCTTCCAGGGGCCAAAAACGATTCACAAATTGGTCTTGAGGCTGGGTTCCTGCTAATGAATGAGTAAGATCATTGATTTTCCACAGGCGCAATCATGACTGTTGCATTTTACTATTTTGCCTTTTTTTTTCCTCTCTTTATTTCCTAACGCCCCGTACGTTAGGTCCCAAATCCAAGATATCTTCGAACCCGTTGTGCAGGACGTTTTAGATCTTGTACGGGGTCAGATAAAAAATGTCCAGGCAGCATTTCTTTCAGTTAAGGCCATCGTCTTGGTTGGTGGATTTGGTGGGTCAGAATATCTTTATCGTCGTCTGTGCCAGGAGAATCCAAAAATCACTGTTATGCAGCCACCAAATGCGTAAGTGCAAAAGGCCAGACTGAATATTCGAGCTACAGATACTGACATAGAATCTAGATGGCAAGCGGTAGTCCAGTGAGTACAGCTAAGACTTTCTCTGTTTTCTCCGGGTCTGAAAAGAAACAGTGGCGCGGTTTTGCGTGGTCTCGACGGGAATCTAATCAAAAGTCGACAAGCTCGGGGTCACTACGGCGTCATGTGCAGGGAAAACTACAATTCAGCAATCCATGATAGAGCGGACTTGTTCTATTGTCATTTTGAAGAAAAATGGAAGGTTAATCATCAATTTAGCTGGTTCATACACAAGGTATTCTCTCATATTCTAGTATCGACGATCGGTCTAATATTTTTTTTTTTCTTTCTTTCTTTTCTAGGGGTCAGCTATATCGGAAAATGATCCCATTCGACACCGTTTTTACAGGTGTTGGGACTGCCGTAATTCGGGTTCAATTGTGTTTCGAGACTTTTTGTATTTCTCAATTTGCGGTATTGCTCCTCAGAGAAAGGCAAAACACAGCAACGGTTTATTCTCCCTATGTAGCCATGTCAGGGAAACAATACTAACAAACACACAAAGACGTGACCCAGCTATGCACGTTAGAGGTTGACCTCAGTTCGGTTCCGAGAAAACTATTTACGATAAAAACTAACAGCAGGGGTGTGTCTTACTACGACATTATTTACGACCTTGTGCTCACGCCTACTTCAGCATACTTGTACTTCTCGCTGGAGTTTAACGGAGTCTCGTATGGAAGCGTGGCGGCAAAGTACTGATGCTGGTCTGGATGTACCACTTGGTTGTGCAGGCCGTTGAATGATAGGGGTTTTGGAAGATGCCGTAAACTTTGCTAAACTTGTGGTCGGTTTATTCTGTTGCTGTCTGTATAATTACAAGTATGTAATTAGCTTTAGTGTTTAATACAATCCTCCGATGCCTTCGTTATGGAGCAAACAAAAAATAAGTTAATTGAGCGATTTAGGTACAGCTCCTGCTATTAATTCATAAGAAATTATATGTTTGTGGATGCCTGAATGATCAGGCAGCTTATATAGCGGCTGCTGACACTTCGCAAAGAGACCTTTAAGATTTAGAGATATTTTCCTTGAAGCTCAATATAATATGAGGCTTTTCTTTGCTTTTTGTTTCTATATCCGTTTTGTGAGCGATATCTACATGTTTCAGAGTTTCAAGTTGCTGAGTCTAGCAGTGTTTAATGATGGTCATCAATATTATATATATATATATGCATAAAGCCTAACTATGTACTTAGAAATCGATTGATTACCAGCGAAAATCAATCCAATTATTATATTGATAACTTCCAGATATACTTGGTCATAGCCCTTGCTATAATCGAATTAATTAATTGGTCTAAACGTATGACGGCTTTTAGGGCAGCTTCGATTCAACAAGCCTAAGTCCCTGCAGTGAACAGATCGACGTCATCCCTAAACCTTTTTTCTATTTTTTGACATAGATATTAACAACAACCAAAAATGCCCCTTGCCTCATATATTAGACTCTTTACCAAAACCCCGAGCCATGCCATGGCTTTAATGTTCCACCGCCGAAATCACCGGGTCGCTGCAAGTCATGGATTCCCCCTTGCGACAGTGTCTATTTACAGATGGGCTATTTTTTTTTGTGGGATTTTGCCATGTTTATTTATTATTTACGGCAGGGTTTATATTTATCAAGTTCTGCACGGGATGGAACTAGTCTGCCAGCACATGTGGGCGCGAGAAGCAAGGGAGAGAGCGAGGAATGCCGAAACAGGCAATTCTGCAGTCGAGCAATAATTCGGGGCACGTGTGTATCTCAGATGCATAGCCACATAAACTATCGGAGCAAGGAACGGAATGTATAATAATAATTATAATAACACATAGCAAAGATAATAACAAATCCAACAGTGTGTATGCCCAGAAAAACTCATTTTCTAGACACAATATAGATAACCAGCCCATTGATAAACGCTTCACGTAAGATTCAGAGTCCTCACACTGATCGACAGCAATAAAGGGGAAAAAAAAAAAAAAAAGCAAAAACCGGGCCCCCGCGGGGTTTTTTTCGAAGCTGTAATTCCCATTTTTAACATCAATAATAATCGGCGAATTAGTGAACTTACATGCCCGACACTATCCAACTCTCAATTCTCAAAGCTGACAGAAATGACCATGTGCCAAGCGCATGCGGAATGTCCCAACTGTCGAATCGGTTCTTGGCGTTGCGACTCCTTTTTTTCTTGCTGATCGACATTCCCCGACCCGATTCAACTACGTAGTGCTACGAGTCTAAAGTGGTGAGTTGAGGTATTTGCCGAATGCGGCTGAGTTGCATCGATTGATTATTCTGACGTGGGATGGACCATTCGATGATGATGCCGAGAATTCTTGTGTAAATACAGGTACGTGCACTGTGCATGCGTATATGATGTATTACCGTCAATGGGGCCTGGGGTTGTTTGTTTTTTGTTTTGGAGGGCTGCTTGGCGTTGTGCGAGAGTGCAGATATTCGGTGAGACGTGTACGTACCTATGTAGCGGCCAGTTGGGTTTGTGTACAGTACATGGAGTATTATTTTGGATAGATAAATCATTTACTGTATATCTAGTGATGCGGTGAAATTATGAAATATTGAATTAAATTGTCAACATTTGAAGCCATGAGAATTCCAGTTTACATCGATTGATGGGCATATATATATATATATATATGTGTGTGTGTGTGTGTGTGTGTGTGTGTGTGGTGGGGTTATATATATATTTGCCTAACCACACCAATCATCGATATTATAACATTTAAATCCATGAGATCTACGTTCGACAACTCAATTTTGAATAAATTTATTAATTCCCTGTATCCAGAAATTCAAACACACACAGTTTAAATGTTAATATGAATTAATATCCAGAGTTGGATGTCGCTACCTCAGATACACCTAATTAAACGCCTGTCAGATCAAGATGCCGCACGCGACAACATCTGAACGGAGACTCGGCACGCTGATCACACAGCGCAATGCCGAACCGAGAGCGCCATTTTGCCCAAAGTATGGCGAAAGTGAGGCTTGAAGGCGTCGTACCAGACAGACCAGACAGAAATGCAGGGGTGGGGCTCGTTCTGTGGTACGCACGTATCAAACAGTAAAATTGAAGTACGTATAGTCTAACTCTCTGCTCACACCGGATAATTAATTGTAACAAGCAATGGCAAAAAAAAGGCAGGCAAATAATCCCTCATAGAATGATGGATTGGTACTAGGCAAATCTGCATCCGCTCTGACAGCGGCCTTTGTCCGCCGACTGTACCGGTCGGCCCGATCAGCCCGCTCGCCGCTTTGCCGTAGCGAGGAAAAGGAAAAGGAAATGCGGCAAGATGTGCGGATCAAGGTGAACTAAAAATGAGGAATAAAATGAGAAGAATAATGTATAATATTTAGGTTAAACTGCCGCGCGAGCCATGGTTGAGCCGGGATTTGTCCGTGAGGCGGGAATCCATAGCTCGGTGCATTTACGGAATCAGTAGTACAACAAGTAAAACACCAAGTGAGAGAGACTTTATAGAGTTTTCTGTCTGGATGGCCAATGCCGTTGTGTGTGCCGGAAATCCGTATATTTACATTATATAATCAAGGAACATCGAATCAAACATTGAATAAAAATTTTTTACTTTCTGTATTGTTTCGAGCCAGTCCCAGGCGAACCATGGGTGCGCCCGCGTTCTAGAAAAAAATTTTCACGTTTCGAATGAATTGCCCGTATCCATGGATGCAGCGGCACAATGGCACGGGTGTGGTTGTAATATCTCTTTAGGGCAATACTCAATGACAAAAAATGCAAAAACTGTAGTGAACTCTGCACAGAGAATTCGGTACATAGTACGGATACGGAGTATAGAATCAGTCGCGTCAAGGCAAAAGACAGACGTCACTCGTTGCCCCTGCAGCCTATAGTTGGTAATAGTAAGCTACGTAAACGATGTGCAGCGCCAGGGCTAAACATTCAGCCTTAGTTACTGATCGATTCCATAATAATAATCAAATAATGGAATCACTTGGTTCGATAATGGCCGCCCCCATCAGGATTTTGGCGCCGCTAAGTCTCTAAAGTCTGTCGTTGTGCCCCTTTTTTCCAAATGAATACTAATCAAATAGACTGGATGCGCCAAGCAACTATGCCCGGAATATGCTGCCTAGAATATGCCGAGAACTCTCCTTGCCGTGCTCTACAGGTTCAGAGTACGGAGTCGAATTGTAAAATAATACAAATGAAAAATAACAATGACTTATTCGGATGAAAATACCAAAAAATATAATATACCAAAAACTATTGTCTTGGGAGGGCGCCTAGAGCGCAACGGGAAATTGGGGCCTGAGTGGGCCGGTGGGCCGAGATGGAGAACTGGCTCGGAGCCCAGCGCCAATCGCCGACCGCCTCATTTCTCTTATCTGGACGAGCATATTATTATGCTCAGAACAATGCAGTTACATACCAAAATTATGGACATAATCTTGCCGGAGTACAGAGTACTCTGTCCAGAGAATATGATGATACTATGGCAATGTGGCAATAGCAAGGAAGCAATGGGCTGGGGTAGATACTTGCAAGCTGCAGAGCATAATAATAATAATGACTTGAATCGATGCAGCTGCAGATCGTCATTTTCGAGACGTTTTCGCGTGCAGCACCGGCGCAGGATCGGGACTAGCGCGTACGAGCTCTCTCGCACGAGTTGCGACTGACTGCAGTTCAGTTGAGTTGTTACTGAACAGTCCTGCGACAATCTGCTTACATGCACGCTGCGACGTCGTTACTTGTTGGACGGTTAGACGCAGCTTATGCGCGGCACAAAGTACTCCTACTACTACTTCCAAGTCATAATAGTAATACGGAGTCGCCATGTTCCTCGCTGGTGGGGCGGTTGCATCGCGCCGTGTTTGGTTTGGCGTCATCCAGGCTGGTCGTTTCTATGGCGACCGCGGTTGAAACGTCGGGAGCTCCCTGGAAACCGAATTGGACCTGTATCGCAGATCGTGGGGGAAAGCTGGACTGTTGGACACCAGATTCAAATACTAATACTATGACATTTCAAAGGATGCAAGTTACGTCTAGTGCGCGGTGAGAGCGACGGCAAGCCTTACAAAAGAAGCCAGCCATGACGTCAACACCATGAGGAGGATGGATGGGCTTCGAGCGCGTGCACGGCCGAGTGACACCTTTACAAGAGCTCTCGCGGCGGTACCGTATCGTTACCGTAACCGCCATACGAAGCTCTCTTCGCCGCTGACTCAGGACCAGGAGGGAAGCAATTCGCAGCGGCTGATTGGTGGCGTGCCGTGTGTAAGCAATCTCCCACTGGTGTATTTTTGTGTACGTTCTGTGGGTAATCTTACAGGCTAGTGGAAATCCCGGTATTGGTTGATGACGGATCGCACTAGCACCGTGGTAACGCTGCCATTGACCAATGGACGCCGCTCGCACCAACGTTGTGCCGATCATCTTTTTTTTTTTACTTTGCAGAGCCTGTCCGTTCCGTATTCATTGCTTTCCTGTTTGGGCTTGCTTAGCATGTATATTCTAACAATATACTTGAACCCTGGACAAGCGCGCTCTAATTGATGGTTAATTGGTTTAGTATGCGCTTATTCTTCAGCATTTTCAGCAGTCCGTACTTATAGCTGCCAAAAATCTCCGTCGAGAGCTCTGTGAGCTCCCGCCCCTGACTCCACCAAACGAAGCCCGCGTATTACCAGATAGTAACATACTAGCATGTATGGAGTATACACCATACACCATACGATGATCGCTCGCGGTATACTCACTCCGTGTTGTCAACAAGCAAAGGATCGAATAATTACCCCATATCAAAGCTCAGTCTAAAAAAAGGAGAAGAAGCGTCCAAGAAACGACATGACCCAGCTGTAGTCACTTCGTGTCCGCGTATACTCCTTGGGCTCTGAGTGCATTGATGCTGCCAAGTGATTTGCATACATAATTATGAAAATCATCTGCGAGGAGACCGCGTCATCCGTAGGGCTCGGCATGAGTGCCGAGCCTGCGTGCTCGTGAGGCTGTGAAGTTTACAACTCAGGAGGTGCAGTTATGGAGAACTGAGTATAGAACTTGGCATGGTGGTAACGTGCAAGGAGAACTAGATCAACCCCATAATTTTCATGCGGAGATCCTGCCAAGAGCTGTCGTTCCTGAGTTTAGGAGATATGTCCGCAAGGAGACTCAATCTTTTATCTATTTCGTACGGAGTCGATTAGTATTTTGTCCAAGAAATGCCCAGCCCGATGGCTTTATTACTGCGCAGGCTGATTGCACACTGATTCAGGCCTGATTTTTGCGCCCTGCAATGGATGGATGACTGTCTGAGCGCTGCCACTGCCAAGTGAAAACCAGGGCGGCCATGGGATTATTATTGAATTTGAGAGTCTTGGTGTTGTGCAACCTCCTGAAGCTGCCAAGACTCCCCAGCTGGTAGCCCTAAGCCTGACCTTCTCACTGATTGGCCGAGAGGAGGAGACCGGCCAATCAGCGGTGTCAGATTTGATGTACTCTGCATGGATTATACTAAATACAACAGGATCGAGCATAGACTTTGTCCTAATACAACACAGTCATGCAAATAGTGCGAATAGACGACTGACTCTATCGGTACGCTGCTCTGTCCGTACTACGCGTATAGAACAATACCGAATCTTGGCTCTTGGCGGATCGCCCCTGTCGCGGTCGCGGCATACATTGCACATACTGACTGACTGACTGACATACTCGGTCATCGTATAATATATGGAACCCAAGCCTGCGCCAAGCAGACAGCAACTGCCTCAACGTCAACAGCATCATTGCGATTCTCCAGCCAAGGGCTTGGCACAGGGGCGGGATCCGCAGGACCCGTCGCTATTCCTGGGCGTAGATCATGCAGTGCCGTGCGCGCGTGTCCGTGAGGATCTGCTCGCATAGGAACTGTCATTGTATCAATTTGTGGCATGGCATGATATCAATTGAATTTGCGCGGCCTGGTTGTGTTGTGTTGTATTAGTTACTCGGTTGTCGACGTAGTGCGAGGCCGGATCGTGCTCTCGGCACAGTCATCGCGCACCCACATGCCCCAAACGGGAGAAAACACTCTTTTTGAGTCTTTCGCTGCGTGTTTTTTTCTCTGATGCAGTCGGTCAGTCAGTTCGGCGTGATTTACCGGCAGAGTTTAGCACGTAGAAGATGAATATGATTTCAGATTTGCCGCCAGACCCGACTGATTATAATGATTTCGATGCTATGACGATTTCCGGATAGTCTCATCTGCACGATGGGCGAGTCACCGCACTAGAATCGCCTGCAAGTGAGGGAAAAAAAAGCTTGTCGGCTTTAGCTGAGCCTTTCTCTTTTTTTGTTCGCCAGCACAGCAAGACGAGTAAGCCGCCGGACGACCTCCGGGCAGATTGGACAATGGTAATAATCTGTCAGTAATAATACAGTGACGACAGCTAGAGGGGAAAAAGAAAGAGACGCAGAAAAATCGCGCATACAAATGTCCGACCGCGCGCGAATCAGGGCCCGCGTCGAGCTCATCAGCAGCCACTCACGCATGTCAGAGTTGCCCCCGGATGGAGTCTCATGGAGAAGATTGGGGAGCTGCTGGCGTTGGGGGCGCACGTCGGGACTGTGGTGCCGGTATTATTATTATTACTACGTATACATACTCTGTACCTTTATATGCTTTGATCGCTTTCCTATCAGTGTGCTTCTGTATAGATTGTACACAGTACAGAGTACCTGTATCTAGAAAAACACTCCGTCTTTGGTAAGGGCTGCTAATCCTGGCTGCAATCAATGCATCTGAACAGAGCCAAATGACGTCGATGCCCGCGCGATTTTCTCATGGACAACGTGGCCGATGGCTGCAGCGGAACACGGCAAATGCAATTATTAATTTTCTTTTTTTATGATTGTATGTGTCTGTAGAAAAGTCGTAGAATGCTTATGTCACCAGCGCAGAATTTTCAACTGAAAATTTGCATGGACAGAATAATAATGCCGCTGGAACCGACCGTGTCGGCACTCGATCCGGGCGCGATGCCGCCGTCGCATCGCGCATGCATCCATCGACGAGCAGCAGCGAGCCCTCTCAGCACAGCGAAAAAACTCTGCCCGCGCCCGATCGGGCATGGCGCCATTACACCCGGTTCTGGCCGAGTCACGCCGCCGTATTCGGCCCAGGACCGCTAGCCTGCTTTCGGCTGGTCCGCCCCACCCGGAATCTCAACACAGCAGAAAAATTTACAAAAGCCCGAAACGAGGAAACCGCGGTACGGCCGGTACGCGCGGTAATCTTACGCCGTACCGTCCGTACGTACCAGGGCCTTTCCTTTCCCGGCAGCGGACCCTCTCGAGCTTCCCAAATCTCGCGCGCGCACCCACTCCCCCCCCCGAAACCCAAGGGAAAAAAGTCTTCCTTGTCACGTCTCGTTGCCGTAAATAAGAAGCCGCGTCCCCCTCCCACTCTCGCTCGAATTCCTTCCTTCTCTTTTCTTCGTTACTTCTCCTCTCCATAGGAAAGACTCCCACTTCACCATCGTTGCTTTAAGTGTCCCTCCGTCTAACAGCTCATTATTCGGGTTATAGAGGCTCCCCAGCCTTACACCGACGGCAATCATGGCTGAACGGAGAATCTCCTATGCTCCCGACGTGGAAAACGGCCAGAACACACGCACCTCCGGCGACGTCAACGACGGTCAGGCTCTCGATGAGTACAGTGCCCTGAACCGCTACATCTCGACTGCGCGCGAGCGTCGTCGCGGCTCGACCTCCAGCGCTGGCGCCTTCGAAGAGGGCAAGAAGAAGAAGGGATGGCAGTTCTGGAAGAAGTCTAGCAGTACCCAGGGCGACGAGCAGTTCGTTGCTCCCGATGAGTGGCTCGAGACCGACATTCGCGCTGGTCTCAAGGGCGGCGACATCGAAGGCCGCCGCCGCAAGACTGGCTACAACGAGCTGGTGACCGAGAAGACCAACCTGTTCATTCAGTTCATCGGTTACTTCCGTGGTCCTATTCTCTATGGTAAGCATCTTTCCTTGGCACGCGGCCATCCGACGCGTTTGGTCCCATGGTTCGCGCGCTCTACTACGTCCAGGTGGCTAACCGTGGTTACGCGTTGCAGTTATGGAATTGGCTGTTCTTCTCGCCGCTGGTCTTCGTGACTGGGTCGATTTGGGTGTGATTATTGGTATTCTGCTGCTTAACGCCGTTGTTGGTTGGTACCAGGAGAAGCAGGCTGCCGACGTTGTTGCCTCGCTCAAGGGTGACATCGCCATGCGTGCCTGGGTTATTCGTGACGGCTCCGAGCAGGAAATCCTTGGTGAGTAGTACTTGACGCTTTTTGCCACATCTAGCAACTCACTAACGTGAATTTAATAGCCCGTGAGCTCGTTGTTGGTGACATTGTTATCCTTGAAGAAGGTCAGGTCGTCCCCGCCGATGTCCGCCTCATCTGTGACTACGAGAAGCCCCATGAATTCGAGAAGTACAAGGAGCACCTCACCGCCATGGCAGAGGACACCCTCAAGGAGAAGGCGGAGGACGACGACGAGGAAGAGCACCACACCGGTGTCTCCATCGTTGCTGTTGACCAGTCTGCTATCGTGAGTAATCCTGAACTGGTAGCCCCTGAGAATAAGAATCTAACTGGAACAGACTGGTGAATCTCTCGCTGTCGACAAGTACATGGGTGACACTTGCTACTACACCACTGGTTGCAAGCGTGGCAAGGCCTTCGCTATCGTTACTGCCACTGCTAAGCACTCTTTCGTCGGAAAGACTGCCTCTTTGGTCCAGGGCGCCCAGGACCAGGGTCACTTCAAGGCTATCATGAACTCCATCGGTACCTCTCTGCTCGTCTTGGTCATGTTCTTCATTCTCGCTGCCTGGACTGGTGGTTTCTTCCGTCACTTGAAGATTGCTACCCCTGAATGGTCCGACAACAGCTTGCTCCGCTACACTTTGATTCTCTTCATCATTGGTGTCCCTGTCGGTCTTCCTGTCGTCACCACCACCACCCTCGCTGTCGGTGCTGCCTACCTCGCCAAGCAGAAGGCTATTGTCCAGAAGCTCACTGCCATCGAGTCTCTCGCCGGTGTTGACGTTCTCTGCTCTGACAAGACCGGTACTTTGACTGCTAACCAGCTCTCCATCCGTGAGCCCTACGTTGCTGAGGGTGTTGACGTCAACTGGCTCTTCGCTGTCGCTGCCATTGCCTCGTCCCACAACGTGAAGAACCTTGACCCCATTGACAAGGTCACTATCCTCACCCTCCGTCGCTATCCTAAGGCTCGTGAGATCCTTGCCCGCAACTGGATCACCGAGAAGTACACTCCTTTCGACCCCGTCTCCAAGCGTATCACCACTGTCTGCACCTGCGACGGTGTCCGCTACACTGCTGCCAAGGGTGCTCCCAAGGCTATCCTCAACTTGTCCGAGTGCTCTGAAGAGGAGGCCCGTCTCTACCGTGACAAAGCCGCCGAGTTTGCTCGCCGCGGTTTCCGTTCTCTCGGTGTTGCTGTCCAGAAGGAGGGTGAGCCATGGCAATTGCTCGGCATGTACCCCATGTTCGACCCCCCTCGTGAGGACACTGCCCACACCATCACTGAAGCGCAGAACCTTGGTCTCTCTGTTAAGATGTTGACTGGTGATGCCATTGCCATTGCCAAGGAAACCTGCAAGATGCTTGCCCTCGGTACCAAGGTCTACAACTCTGAGCGCCTCATCCACGGTGGTCTTACCGGCTCCCGCCAGCACGACCTTGTCGAGCGTGCCGATGGTTTCGCTGAAGTTTTCCCCGAGCACAAGTACCAGGTCGTCGAGATGTTGCAGCAGCGTGGTCACTTGACTGCCATGACTGGTGATGGTGTCAACGATGCTCCTTCCCTGAAGAAGTCTGACTGTGGTATCGCTGTCGAAGGTGCCACTGAGGCTGCTCAGGCTGCCGCTGATATTGTCTTCCTTGCCCCCGGTCTCTCCACCATCGTCGACTCCATCAAGGTTGCCCGTCAAATTTTCCAGCGTATGAAGGCCTACATCCAATACCGTATCGCCCTTTGCTTGCACTTGGAGATCTACCTTGTTACGACAATGATCATCATTGACGAGACGATTCCCGCCGACATGATTGTGTTCATTGCCCTCTTCGCTGATTTGGCTACCATCGCTGTCGCCTATGACAACGCTCACTACGAACAGCGCCCCGTCGAGTGGCAATTGCCTAAGATTTGGGTCATCTCCATCGTCCTTGGTCTTCTCCTTGCTGCTGGTACCTGGATTGTCCGTGGTTCTATGTTCATGGCCAACGGTGGTATCATCGAGAACTGGGGTCACCCTCAGGGTATCATCTTCCTCGAGGTTGCTCTTACTGAGAACTGGCTCATCTTCGTTACTCGTGGTGGAAAGACTTATCCTTCTTGGCAGCTCGTTGGCGCCATTCTTGGTGTCGATATCCTCGCTACTCTTTTCTGTGTCTTCGGCTGGTTGACGAAGCCTGACCAACAGATCACTCACCCTGCCGACCACGCCTACTTCACCACCAACGGCCACACTAGCATCGTCACTGTTGTCATCGTCTGGGCTTACTCCATTGGTGTCACCATTGTCATTGCCACTGTCTACTCCATCCTCACTGACATCCCCTGGTTGGACAACCTTGGTCGTCAGACTCGCTCCAAGGCCGACACTCACTTTGAGAACATGATCGGTCACATCTCCAAGTTGGCTCTTGAGCACGAGACTGATGCTGCCACTGGCCGCTCTCGCTACGTTCTCACTACTCGTGCCCCTGAGGAGGAGGATGACGAGTAGATTCGTGCGACATGATTTAGGGCTTGAGGGAGTGGCGTTATTTCCTTCCCTTCTATAACCACATTTTTCTTTTAATTTTCTATTTTTTTCCCAACATATGCTGGGAAGTTTCCTTTGAAACGTAACTCAGCCACAAACCACAACCTCAATGCACTACTGCTAGCTGTCGTGTGAACGGAAACATACCATAGACTTTTCAAGTGTTGTACATCTTCCCGTGGGGTCATAGAGCTTGACTTTCCCGTGTTTTTCCTTTTATGTGTATGTATGCTTAATACCAGTAAATTTAGTGCTTACATTTAAATCGTTCTTTCAAAGTAATTTAACTATTACTATTATTTAGACTATATATTGAAAGTTGTTCTAAGCCATGTTGGCCTAACTTGACTGGTTTGTTTTAATACCTGACGCCAGTCAAGTTAGTCTTAATACCTGAAGCGTGTATGAAACTCACCACTCGTTTTAGTCTACATGTTGACAGGCATTTCCTCTTGACTAGTTTCTACTACAAATGTACGAACATGCTGACCATAGTTAAACACACGATCTAATTTGACTTAACCTATCTAGCTCTTGGGCAATACCAAAGAAAGTAATCGCTGTTTGTGGACACTCTGAATCCAGGCAACATCCACATTCCAGTTTTTCAGCGTGACCTCGAAACTCTGTTGTCGCGAATACTCTACCTCAAAATTTGCGACGAGTTCGCACTTGGCCATGCTGGGTGGAAGTGAAAGATTCGTGACGATGCCGTAGTACCGTACTCTACACATCGCTTCATCACTCTCGTTTGGCTTGTCGCTGGTGGGTTTCGCAGGGTTATTGTCCATCCTGAGGCAATACGATGGCATCGTGCATTTCAAGCAGCAAGGCTCTGGGTTGAGTTTGTTAACAACGGCGCCGATCCGGAATTTCTTGATGCTCAGACATTCTTCGATGGTGGTTATGTCTGTTGTCTTTGTCCGGACTCGTGCTCGTCGTTTGCCTCTCTTTTTGTCGCTGATGGTAGAGTCGTCACATTCACTATCCGATTCTGTGGCTGTCACAACTGGAATCTCCAATTCAAACTCAAACCGGCCAGTGAACTGTTGTTGTGTCGGGCCGCCAAGCAGATCGAGTTTCTTCCACAGAGTAGAATCTGCTTCCGTGTAGCAACCGTCACTTTCGGCGTCGTCGGTCGTCGACCCGCGGAAAATCAGTTCTGGCTGGAGTTTTGTTGGCTGCAGAACCTGTACCTCCGAATAATCAGGATTGCCGTGTCCTTGTGAGAGGGAGATTGGGGATATCTCACTTTTCTGGGTGAGGTCACGATAATGGTCGTCTGTAGATGACAGGGGAGATACAGGCGAGACTGGCGAGCCCCGAGGACCGTGGGAACCAGGAGAGACAGGAGAGACGGAATGATCTCGAGCATGAATCTGCTGCTGCTGCTGCTGCCCTAATTGCCGAAGTGGTAGGTTGTCGTAGGTGGATTTGCCAGAACCTTTTGAAGTGCCTCGGCGAAAGTTCCATCGATTCTTCTCTGGTGGTGGACGGCGTGGTTTTTCGGAGAGAGTGCTCATCATATCCGGACCAGCTGCGCCATAACCGTATTCCGAACCCGAAAAATTGCGAGAAGAGTTAGTCAGGGTCAAGGCCGGCGGTGGTTCCCTTTTAGAGAGGTATCTGCGAGACTTTTGCTCTTCCGGGGGCAGCTTTATACGAGGTAGAGGTTGTAGACGAGGTGGCAGGTTCATGTCTGACCCAGGGAAGGTTTTCTTGGTCAGCCTGGTGCCAGTAGAACCTTCCCATCCCTCGTCATACCGAGGATGGAATGAAGATTGGTAGGTAGATACTGGTTCGTACCCGCCCCAATTGTTGATTTCCCGTGTTATCTGTGAGTTTAAACTGGTAGATGACTCTGGTCTGTACTTTCCCTTTTTGGATCCAGTACGCTTTTGGTTATCGTAAGGCGACGATGAGTCAGTTGGTGGAAAAGGCCATTCTACACGTTCATCGAAAGGGCTTGACAGTCGACCGGAGGCAGGCGGTTCGACAAGAGACTCCTCCCACCTGTCAGGGTTAAAAGGGCTATTTAGACGACTGGAATGCCGGGCTTTATTACCAGGAGAGGATTTTTCAGGGCCCGAAGAGAAAGGCCCATCCAAACGACCAACCATCGGCTTTTCGAGAGGGGACCACGCTGCGTCTCCATCGCTGATCCCTGGCGAATGAAAAAAATCATCGTAATAGTTCTCTGGCACTGTGTTTGATGAAAGGAAACTCTGACCACTATCACGCTTATCCTTGTCGTGTTCCCCGTTTCTTTTGGGCTTGGCATCTGTATCACGGTTGTTTGCCATTGTAGATTCGATAGCCCCCATGGAGTTTTCGCTTTATTATTTGGTACTGGACTTGATTTTGGAAGAGGATGTATATTGACTGTATTGTGATTTCTGGGGAGTTACGAGGAAATTCTACTTCATACGATATTACTTACTCACATGGATCTGAGTCACAAAATGTCCCCGTTTGGCCTCACCGCCAGCGACTCACATGAACAGAGTCATGTTTGACTGCCTACATGTAAGTAGAGATTTCATGACTTTGCCTTTTAGAATGATGACTTTTCTGTTGAAGTTGTGTCTAAGATGTTCAGCCAAAAAAAAAATAATGAGGGATAGCCCTAATTTCCTGTTTCGTCCACTCCTACACATAGCTGCCTCCACTTACCGGATATTGACCACAGTATCAACCTGAAACAGGGTGAGTAATTAACTGTTGGTGCCAAGGGAATGTCGCACATAAAATAATTCTACCAAGCGACTAATTCCACTAGGGACCATCTACCTACGTTGTGCGATCTTTGTCTGCTAGGCACCGCCAACAGTACCCGCTTTTTATCGATTGCGATTGCTTCTTGACGTCAGGACATGCAGGTGACAGATACTTGGCTTTTCTGACGTCTGTTGATCGCCGTGAAAATGAAACGTCACATAAAAAAAAATTATTGGAATATTAGATAGGATTGACGAAGACTATATTCCCCATTAGCGCCGTGTGGAATTGTTTGTAGACGGCTGTATGGAACCGACCGATATCTGACCGAGCCAATGACTCTTTGGCTTGTATACCCGTCCAAACAAAGTCTAATTTGGCTTCTCATCTTTTGTGCTATAGAAAAAAAAACATGGGGGATTTGTACGGCGCGAAGGCAAAAGACGTATTTTGAATACACAACCGACAACCAGACAGGCAATTGCTCAAAATCATCCCATCACTGAATCCCATCATGCTTAAATGTAGAAGAATAAAGAAAACTGTTCACCGATAGACAATTGGACATGGATTAAGATTTAGCGCTAAATTAGCAACGTTTCATCCAACGGGAGAACAATTTCAAATCTTCCTTGCCCTATCAATTCCCGACAATCCTATCAATTGCCAACACCCGGAACTACGAATGCTAACTAAAGTTCAATAGCAATTGATTTATGTTAGTTTCGGACCCATCATCCCTAACTATAGTACTACCAATACGCAATCAATAACAGTGGGGCCGTGATGGTGAAACGACAAACAATTCCTTCGTACTCCGTACTCTGTACATTGTGTCGCACTCCTGACAAGCTTCACAGCTCCGATACTCCGCCATGATCGCCGCGCTCACTAGTCGGCTAATGATTTTGTTCCTGCATGGTCGAATAACATTCTCAGGCACACTACGTACTAATTGTGTATGATGAGTGATCTTCAGGAACGAAGGATCATTATTAGAAGCCGGACGACCCGATCGTGCCGTTACTCCACGGCGGCGATCTGTACTCGATTCAGATTTAGCTAGTACCTGGAGTATGGCCGTTTGAAGAATTTGAAAAAAAAAAAATTAAATAGAGGTGTTTTTCCTTCGTTGGAGTTGGGGATTCGCAGTTGGCCAAGTCACCTTCCTTTGGAATCTTCTCTTCTTGTGTATTGTACTTAACAAATGGCTGGATTTTTCGCACTCGGAGCACTGATTGCTCTGCCTCTAGTATCTGCCCAGTCGCCCGGTACTCCAGATGCCCATCCTCAACTGGTCACGCACAAATGTACCACCAGTGGTGGCTGTCAGGCGCAGAACACCTCTGTGGTCCTTGACTTTAGCGCCCACTGGATCCACCAGACGGACAACGGCAGCGCATCCTGCCTCAGCAATGGCAGCCTTGACAGCAGTCTCTGCCCGGACACAGAAACCTGCACCAAGAACTGCGTTGTAGATGGGACCACAAACTATACAGCGAGCGGCGTCACAACATCCGGTAGCTCCATTACTCTAAGACAATTCGGCACTGGAAGCGACGGTCAGCTCGATGTGACATCTTCGCGGCTGTATCTCCTCGACAACACGGCCCAGAAGTATGTCCAATTCCAGATGCTCAACCAAGAGTTCTCCTTCGACGTGGACGTATCGACTCTGGTGTGCGGTATGAACGGCGCACTCTACTTCTCCGAGATGGAAGCTTCCGGCGGCCAAAGCTCTGCGAGTCCCGCCGGGGCTGCGTTTGGAGCGGGATACTGTGATGCACAGTGCCCCAAATCTGCGTGGCTCAACGGCACTGTCAACACTAACAATATGGGTGCATGCTGTAGTGAGATGGATCTCTGGGAAGCCAATGCCTACGCTACCCAGCTGACCCCCCATCCATGCACCAAGCCCGGTCTCTACGCTTGCTCGGGCGACGAGTGCGGTTCGTCGGGGGTTTGCGAGGAAGGTGGGTGCGGATTCAACCCATACGCCATGGGAGACCATGATTTCTACAAACCTAGTGGCACTGTCGACACCAACCACCCATTCACGGTCGTGACGCAGTTCCTCACCAACGACAACACGACAAGCGGCTCGCTTTCTGAGATTCGCCGGCTGTACGTGCAGAATGGGACTGTCATTCAGAATTCTGTTGCCACTGTGTCGCCTGTCGCCGGAAACAATTCGATTAACGCTGCATATTGTACTGCGGAAGACTCGGCTTATTCGAGCTTTGGCGGACTGCCAACTATGGGCGAGGCTCTCGAGCGTGGTATGACGCTTGTTTTCAGTATTTGGGATGACAGCAGCGCCTTCATGAACTGGCTCGATAGTGGAAGTGCAGGCCCATGCAACAGCACAGAGGGAAACCCGTCTGTAATCCAAGGCAAGGCCCCTAACACGTCGGTGACCTTCTCGAACATCAAGTGGGGTGATATTGGGTCGACCTACGGCTCGGGTTCTACTTCAAAATTGCCCTACAGACATGCGCACAAGCATGTAAGGAAGTCGTGGAATTAGGAAGATATTGCTCTGTTCTAATAATGATCAATTTGTTCCAGAAAACAGGATTGGAAAACAATAAATGCCATTAGGAATCCATTTAAGACATCGTATTAGATATATAAACCTGGGTTAATGAGGAAATAGCGGACTGATTAGTATCATATCTTTGACACTTCTCGGTCGGCTAATACTTAGAAAGGCTGGTATCTAATCCCGGCGCCATTCGACGTATCTCTTTAACCCTGGCTGACCGGACCAGTGTACCATTTCGAACTGTTTCGGCGTACAGTTGTGATCCCGTCCTATTGGTGATTCTGCAATCGGCGCGTGCTTTGGCTTAACCTCCAGCCCGACGATCTTCCCGAGTTCTGGGAAGAATTTCAAGTATTGAGCAAAGAGAGAGCCCCTATCCACGAAAACCTGGTAAGCATCGTCTTCATTAATCAACTTGACTACTGACTACTCCAAAGCTGCTTGCAAAATGGTTCTGCTTCCCTGACAGGAAGCCGCGGACCGTTTTGACTACGGATTTAGGAGTCTTTTTGATACCACACTCCATGGCCTCGTAACAAGAATTGAGGAACAGAAATACTTGTGGTTGTTTGCCTCTGAACGGAAGGCGAGCCAGATAATTCCATACTACGAACAGGCCCTAAATAGCCGGAATCACAAATATTTGAATTCTACAGGGGTTAGCGGAGGAAAAAGAAAAAAAATAAATAAAAATAAATAAAAACAAAGTGGAAAGGGAATGTTTCACCTCGATCCCCAGACTAGAAGAATTTCTACTTGCTGCGCCGCCGATGCGGCCTGGCCTACACTGTATAGTGGCACACTGATGTAAGGCTTCCAGTCCCATTTGTATAAATATCTTAGCTCATATTCGATCTAGATGATCCACGCCTTGGACACAGAGAATCTAGGGGTGGGAAATGACGCCGTGGTTTATATTGCGGCGTGCCCGACGACGTCCATCAACAAGGATTACATCAAGTCGCAGTTACAGTCGTCACTCCCTGGTCTTCCACCACCGGACTATGTAATTGGGCTGGAGACCTTAATAAAACGACCTTCGAGGGCTATACAGGATTCGAACGATTGAGTGATGAAGGAGAGAAAGCGCTTGGATTCGACTAGTAAGTAAGTATTGGAAAGTGAATGAAATTGAACTTTGCGTACAAATACCTATCAGTTGCTGTCACCCAATATGAGCATAAAAGAAGAAAAGTCAGCCTCTCCAGGTGTAATATTACTTGGTATTAGTGGAAACAATAGCTATATGTATGGTCGATCTTGATCTATTAACTATTTCTATTCCAAATTCCTTCAGAAATAAATTTCTTAGCACTCTTTTTTCTGAACATCGAAATTAATTACCATGATTGTAAAACAAAATTGTCATGATACACTCTAGTGGCCACCCCGCCAGATCTTTTCGATAACTGCAGCAGCCCCCAGCACCTTTTCCTCCTCAAACCTCTTCCCAATCACTTGTAAGTTGACAGGATGACCGTCCATGTTCTCTAAATCATACTGACCCCAATTCCATGAGTCGGCCTCATTTCTTGGACAATAAGGCACAGCTGGCAACTGATCGTCATTCACCCTAACTTCATCAAGCGGAAATGTAATAGCTGGATAGTCCAGAATGTTCCAAATCTTAGTATATCCTATCCACTTGATGGCCCGATGCGGGACCGCGGTGTGCGGCAGCGTAGGCGACAGCAGTACATCAACAGGCCTTCCGGAAGGTGAACGCACGGCATTCCATTTATCAAGATACCTTTTCTGAAGGTCAAATTTCTGCTTGTTTAGTTGCCAATACTCATAGACGGATATAGCACTTCCACGGGCAATCAGAGATTTGACATGGGGGATAAAGGGCTCGCCGGCAGCGGTGACATCGCGGATGATGTCCTCACAGCCATCAGCTGTGTAGTAGAGATCCATGAGCTGGATGTACCGTTGATGGTCAGATGCGTTCCATAATATAACTTCATGGCCCTGCTCCTGGAGCAATTTGGATGCTTTAAGGAGAACTCGTTCAATTGGCGGATGCGGCTTCACGACACCATCGTCAAGGATGATCCCAATTACCATAGGCCGGGATTGAATTTCTTGGAAAGAATTCTCGTTCCAAGGAAGTGGCAAACATTTTGGGTCGAAATCCCAAGGCCTATTGTCTGCGATCAAACGGGTTATGTAGCAGATGGATTCAAGATCGCGAGCCATGGGCCCAATAGACGAAGGGACATGCTCCTGGCCTTCGGTGGATACTGGGACACCATGATACGGAAATCGGTGGCTCTATTAGAAAGTTAACCTTGTAACTGTGAAACACATGGTTCAGAAAAAAGAGAAACAGACACTAGGCTTGAATCCATACAAACCCATCACTGCTTGAGGAATTCTGATGCTACCTCCAATATCCGTACCGAAGCCAAGGATAGAGCCACGCAACGCCAATAAAGCCCCTTCGCCGCCGGTGGAACCACCAGGAGTGAACCTGGGATTCCGGGGATTGGTAGTGAGACCCCAAAGGGGGTTTTCAGTCTCAGCCCACTATTACAAAGAATTGTCAACTTCATTCTTGTGCATATGCTCCAAATTTCCAATTGTTGGAAATATGAGCGAAAAATTGTATCAGTAGAGATATACAAACCATAATACTCTGTGGCAGGTTTGTTTTGGCAATGATAACGGCACCCATGCCCTTCAGCATTTGCACCAAAACCGCATCATCCGTAGCCGGCTTGAATGAGCGGCCAACGTAACCCAAAGTCGTATCCACACCCCTGATGTTGAATTGGTCCTTTAGGGTGATAGGTATACCATGTAGAGGACCTTGTAATTTTCCAGTTTTACGAAACGTATGGTCCAAGTCTCTGGCTTGGGCCAATGCATCTTTAAACAGGGCTTCGGTAATGCTGTTTGTCTGATACAAAATTCTCACGCTTAATGAATAGTTCATGGCAAAGTGCTTGATCTTTGTAGTTAAATAAGGGAAGTGCTCACAATTTGATGGGCTAACACGGCTCTGGACAAGTGGTGTCAGCAGGTGAAAAGGAGCTTAATTCTAGGTCTCTAGCTGACCCTTTAAGATACAATTTTCTTTACGTTACCTTTTTATATATGCCGAAGTAACTTCTTCAGCAGTAAATTTGCCCTGGCACAACAGATCCAGCAAAACAGGGATACTGGAAATATCAGTGATGGCTTGGATCGTTGTATCATAATCGAGACGAGAACGGTCGTGGACATTCCGGACCTGTGGGACGCGCTGATCAACATCACTAACGACGTAGGGCTTCAAAGCTTGAGCTCGCAAAGATAGTTTGTGGGACGCAATCGTTTCCCACGTCTGAGTGCTATTCATTATTACACTGCCGGGAACTGCTGCAGACCAAGATGGGTATATGAAGTTTCGAATGTGCAAACTACGAATGAGCTCAACCACTATACCTATTCCGGAGGAAGTCAAAATATAATGAAAGGGTATGTATTTGAAAAAAATGTTTTTAATGTTGCAAAGTAGTGAGTCAGTCTATCTAAACAGAAGTGGGGATGCCCCTCCAGTGCTATCTATACTCTGCGGGATCGCTTATAAATTAACCGACCCCGAGACAATTTGACAGAACCCATGTGGAGTCTTCAATTTTGGCACAGAAGCCTACTAAATAGGCCCTATTGGTGCCTATATTACCTTGACAGGACATCTGGAGGCTTCAGTTGATGTATGTCAACAGTATGGTCTTTAATGTTGTAAAAATAGATCCTTGCCTTGCTGCAACATTGAATTAATGATAAACACCTTGATGAAGACCAGTTTCGAATGATATTTTCTTCTTTTTCGTTTATGTCAAGTCGATTTCAAGAACGGAGGCACCGGTCTCCCAGTTTTGTACGCTAAGCTGTAACACGGGACCGGAGAAGTCCGCTGATAATGAATGCCCCAGATAGCATCGGAGATACGCCGACCTGGACCGACCATCAAGAAAACCGGCATCTTAGCTTTTGGAAAATCAAGTGTCGAATTTCAAATAATTTCGTGAAGAGTTGAAAGGAAAGTTACAACCTTTTGATGTCTTACCAACATTACTGAAGGCAACACTAGAGCTGGCATGAATTTTGGGCTGAGATAGGAAAACTTTATAAATCCAGTCAATACGGCAGAAACGAAAGATAAATGGATATTGAGGAATTGAGTATCTCGCAGGTACACGAGAACTACCGCAATGGCACCTGGAAGTGCGAGAATCTTACTCAGGCCTTCCTTGACCGCATTCAACATGGTGCCCGGATAAATTCAACGCTTGCCATATCGACGGTTGCCATAAAAGAGGCTATTGAGTTAGATGAATATCTCTCAAAACATGGAAAGTTTCGCGGTAGATTACACGGAATACCCGTGCTGGTTAAGGATCAAGCGGACACAAAGGGAATGGTGACAACATATGGCTCTAGTATTGCCAAAAACAACATACCGGAGAAAGACGCCTTCATTGTCGAAAACTTGAAATTCGAAGGAGCCATTATACTGGGAAAGACAACAATGGGTGACTGGGCTACCACATGGTTCTCTACTTCATCTGCAACAGGCTGGGCATTCACACATAACCCTTACAAATTGGGCTATGAGGTTGGCGGTTTCTTGTCCGGATTTGCTGCAGCTGTCGCTGCCAATTTTTCCCATTTTTGGCTGTTTCGGAGGCGATGAATTCAAAGATCCCTAAGCTGCTTTGGTTTCGAACGGTCTTGATGCTCTCGCATTTTCCCGATGTTCAGATTCCGCCACTTTGGCATGATGACTCCACTAATGGCCGCTTTAAGACGTGTTGGGATTTCCAACGAATACCCTACTATAAGAGTGCCAGCCATTAGTGTCCCTGTTGATTTTACCGATGATGGACTGCCTGTTGGACTGGAGTTGGTGAGTTGGGAGTATCGCGAGGAGGCGCTGCTGCAGTTGTCAAGCGGGTTTGAGTTCTATGTCCCTTCGCTGGAGGCGCCTGCACTGGAATGATAGCATGGGAACATTTGAAGCGAGTGCGTGTTGAATTTAGCAAACCCTCGCCATGATATTAATTAGACAACATATGCCTGCCATTCACGGGGGCGTTAGGGTTAGGGTTCCGCTTTTCACCCCCCGGCCTGTTCACTCCAGTACGGTAACTCGTGCCATATAGTCTTGTTCAGAACGCTAGAAATGAAGCAGAGTTGTAAACAGATATTGAAGAAGCTCAACTCCATATTCTTAGTTCGTAGTTGTTATTTTCGACTGATCGACGTAAATACCACTAATTCAAAACTGTATGCTAGTCATCTCTCACCGCTGGCTTTCGGAGACATGTAATTAAATTATTTGCTAACGAAAAGTTTACATTGACAATTTGGCATACTTGATCGTTTATCTTTTTCAATATTACTCACGTAATAGTCAAGTAATATCTCTATAGCTGTTCTGGTTGCCCTACAGAGAGAATAGGAGCGTGTTTGCACTGTTTGGACTCCTCCGCCCCGCAAGTGGGGGCAGATGGATACATGTAGCCAATAGGAGGGCGCTCTCAGTCGTGCTCAACGGCCAGCTGAAGCGCACGGGGCCAAGGTTCTTCTCCGTCTGCTTCGCCTCCTGGGGGCCTTTTTGGGTCGCGATTGACTGTTCTCTCCGAAGAACCGCTTCACTCTTGCACAGGATCATGCGCCATTCTATGCTTCTATTATTATCAGTGCGGAGATACGGCTGAGAGTGAGGCTACGCGCCTCTGCAGAGCAAACTCCTGGACCCCAGAAAGGGCAGGGCATCCCCAGACGAAACTGAACCATCGACCCGCACGCACATCCTCCGCCTTTTTTTCCCTCCCAACCAGTTTGTCTATCTCACCCAACCACCTTGCGTGATTATCGCGAAAGAGCGGCCGATCGCATGCTGTCATGGTGTCGAACAAGTTTTTGCGGAAATGGGCAAGAAATGTAGTGGTTGCGTTGTTCGCGGTAGTGGTGCTGTGGAGATCGTACATGCTGTATAATTATGACCAGTATTACCATTCGTCCGGTGACCGAGCCATGAACAAGATGAACCTCAGTATGTGAACTGTCCCCCGCCGCAGGCTAGCATCATGCTGATTGATGAAATAGCACAATTCGAGTTACCGACGTCGGATCTGACCACCGGCCGGGCAAACGCGACTCTCATATCCCTCGTGCGCAATGAAGAATTGGAAGGAATTATAAGCTCGATGAGGCAGCTGGAAGTGTCATGGAATAGCAAATACAACTACCCATGGATTTTCTTCAACGACGTGCCATTTACCGAGGAGTTCAAGAAGCGAACTCAGGCAGAGACCAAGGCACAGTGCCACTACGGTAAGTCTCTTCGCCGGCATACTTTACACAGATCTCTAACGGGCAATACTAGCACTAATTCCGAAGGAACACTGGGACATCCCTGAATGGATTGATGATGATCTGCTCAAAGAGGGAATTGCCGAACAGAAGAAGAAAGGCATCAAATACGCAACATCTACGAGTTATCATCAAATGTGTCGCTGGAACTCTGGGTTTTTCTACAGGCACCCCATTTTGGACAATTACAAGTATTACTGGCGGGTTGAGCCTGATGTCAAGTAAGTCCATCTGTCTGCTCCGGGCGAGTTTCGTTCTGACTGGGCTGGGGCTAGATATTTCTGCGACATTGACTATGACCTCTTCCAATTCATGGCCGATCATAAAAAGGTTTACGGGTTCACAATCAACATTTTCGATGACCCGTTCTCCGTTAAATCGCTCTGGCCGACCTCCATGGCATTCTTGAAATCTCACCCTGATTACCTTAGCGCCGACAATTCCATGATGTGGTTAACAGACGACACCCTGCGCCCGGAAAATACGCGTGATGCGAATGGGTACAGCACTTGTCATTTCTGGAGCAATTTCGAAATCGCCGACCTTGATTTTTGGCGCGGAGAGAAATACCAGAAATACTTTGACCATCTGGATCAGTCAGGCGGTTTCTTCTATGAGCGGTGGGGAGATGCCCCCGTGCATAGTGTTGCCCTGGGCCTTTTTGCGGATAATTCGCAGATTCACTGGTGAGATCTTTCTCTATTTCACTCCTGCAATTGTTTCTGTCTTCTAACTAGAATCCTTGTCTCCAGGTTCCGAGACATCGGATACGAGCACCCCCCTTACGTCAATTGTCCAGACTTACCAAATTGCCAAAACTGCAAACCAAACACCTTTACCCATAGCTGGGTCCTACAAGAGGATTGCCGAGTGACCTGGTTTAGACAGGTATGCGAAAGCCGCACGCGGCATGGTGGAATGAGCCCCGAGGAAAACGAGATATGCCGCCACTCGGCAAACTACTCGTCATTCCTATAGTATCTATACATGTTCATTATAATAGCATAGGGCTGGCGTTTTTAGAGTTTGGATATGTCATGTTTTGAATTAGACTAATCTATATACTGCCCAACTGCGTTGATAATTGAAGGGCACACGCACATACATACTATTATGAAAGTTAGAGTTGATTCATTTTCAAAAGGAAAGAATGAATTGCCCTAGACTAGTTTGGAGTAATCTTGTCTGTTGTCTGAAGCTGTTCAGTCGCAAGGAATATCGAGACCTTGCGCAGATGTTACTGAGCATATATACCGGCCGAAACAGTGGAGTTGAAGAATGTTGATGGCGAACATTTTAGCACCAACACATTTTTACTTCTTCACTGCACCGTATTTCCATGACACCCCTATCTAGCAAGATCCTTTCCGACCGCGGTTCTGTTAGACACATGCATTGTCGATACCATCTGCTCGTCACCCTTCAACACACCGACCTCACTGAGATACCGCCGCAACCCTTCGTCACCTTCTCGATGAGCAGCTCCTCCCTTGCTGATCAACTGCACCGAGTCCCTCAAGAAAAGCTCATAGAACCCAGTAGCAAACAGCGTGGCAGGAATGTTCACCAAGATCGAAATCCAGCAGTACGATTTGTATGAAAATGCTTCGCGGCCGTAGAAGATGGCAGCCACAAACCGACAGCCCAGGTCTTTGGCCATGTTTGTCGAGATGGTTATGTTTGCAAACCCCCAGATCATCGCACCGTAGCCAACGCCGATAACCACTGGGACTGTTGTAGGCGAAACGAATGGATTTGCTGGGTCGATGCAGGACCAGATGACGAGGGCCTATATTTTGTCTGTTAGTCTCGTCTCCAGCGTATAATGAGGGAGAACGAAGGGTTACATACAATGAAAGTGTCGACGAAGAACTCGATCCTGGACAGTGCCGATGAGTTTGCTGTTCTAATATTCTTTTCAGATGTGAAGAAAGACTTACAAAAACAGATATCCGAGACTTTGATTTTCCAAAGGATATGATGCAAATATAGATGCAGGCCCCGTCCCCGAAACCAAAGGCATACCTGCCGCTGTGAGAGCTTCTTCAAATTCAAGTATCTGTTGTCTATACATGCCCATGACTAGAAGGGCAGCCATGAACGAACCAAATACCTGAGACAGAATATCTAATGCCTTTTTATCAGTTTCCACTTTGAATGCTCTTGTAGAAGGGGGGGAAAGACTCACAGTGGGGAACCTTCTTCCAGGGAAATCCTTGCCTGTTGCAGGAACAAAATTTTCTTGTCTCAACGTTCTATTACTATGAATGGCAGAAGGAGCAACACTCACCAGACAGCCAAAGCTATGGTCACTGCAGGATTAAAATGTCCTCCGGATGTTGGGCCAGCAATGACAATGGCAAACATGATCCCCATGGCAAATGCAAGACCAATTTGGAAGAAACTACTATAGGCAGTCACAGGTGGCTCCTGAGTGGAGGCATGGAACAGGAACCCTGCAACAGAGGCGATACCCGGGAAACTGTGAAGGGATGTCTTGGTCACTTAATGTCTCAACAGAAATCTGCTCCTGTGATGATATGAGGAGAAGGTGTAGGTAAAGAAAGGAAACAGGATGATATGGGTGCCGATTAGAGCTTAACTAACACATAAAGAAATACACCCGTGGCTTCGCCGACGCATTCCCTCAGCCATCTCGGCCGCCGCCGCTCATATGCCAGAACACGACTGGAAACAGGTTTGTGCTGGGCAACATGCCGAGTTGCATGGCGCTGGAGGGCTTCTGAAACTCCGATCTCAATGTCGGCTGTCTCTAAACGGCGCAGTTCGTTGACGGTAGACATCTTTTTAGAGACACTCAAGTGCTCTTATGATGGGAGAATACAAAACAAAGAGAAATCAAACGCCAGAATCCGAGAAGACAAAGGCTGGTATTTATGCAAAGATAAGGGGCCCAGTAATGCCTATTTAATTTCGTACATATCTTGCACAATCAGTGGCTGAGTCGCCCTTTGGTTTAGCTAGGTTATTGCGTCCAGGATCGGGAAAAGATGCCAAAAAGTTGGTTGGCACTTGTATTAAAACATGACCCCCTATAATGCTGTGCCGTTAAAACCACGCGAAAGCGTACTTCACGAGGCTAGCTAGCACTTTGAACCCCGGTTACATTGGCGCTGAGGCGTCCTGCCACCAAGATCTAGTCTAAAAGTTGCTAAAAGTTGGGAAGGCTCCGCTTGTATGTGTTGGGCACTAGCCACGGATTTCACTACTCTTTCTGGTTTTACAGCCTTTCTTTATCCAGGATTCTGTTCCCCAGTTTCTTCCCCAGGTTCTCCAGGGATATTTTCGATGTGGAGAAAATCCCCCAACAATTAGAGCTACCCACCATCCCCAACTATTTTTATTATTTTATCAAGGCACTGCAAAGTTGGAAATGACAGAGACTATCTCATCTCCTGTATTTCTCAGAGTTAACACCAAAACCGAGATAGACCCTTGAACGCTGTTGGCTGAAACACAGCAGAGTTTGTCACCAATCCTGCACCACGAGAGAAAAAGGAAGGACGAGTCGAATACGCATGACTAGCCCTTCAGCTAAAAAGCTCGAAGCCTGTATGCACCGTACCGGCTCTTGTAATAAAGAAGATATATTGTGTGTGATTGGCTGAGCCTGTTGGGATACATATCTCCTAGCGGAACTTCCCCAGGATCAGAAAGCCGGGGATGTCCGGTCTTCCGCACTAGTCCATGACAACTTGGGCTAGAACAATCTGCATAATTTCTAATGGAATCTCTTTTTCCTGCTGGGTGTACCACCGGGCCAATCAAGAAGCTCAAGGGAAGTTTTTGGCCGAGGCAACTTTCGGATCTTGCAGATGTCAGCCAAGTAATAGCCGGCGAGCCTAATTTTAATGCTTATACTGTACAGTAGGTTTTAGGTGAGAACTGTCTTAAACAGTGGACAGCTAACCTTCTTATCGTGAAAATAAGCTAGTCTTTGTTCCGCCAGTGTCTTGATGTGACTGGATAGTGTTGGAACACCATCTCGCATGTTTAAAAAAAAGAAAAAAAAAATACTGTTGATGCTATTGCCGTATTTTAGTCCAGCATATTGTCTCGTCTTTATCTGACGACCAGTTTTGGCAATAAGAGTTAAAACCAATAAAATGATCTATCTCTCTAACAAAGAATAAATTTGAAGTCTAAAAAAATTGGAGAAGTTTTAAATGACTGTGAGATGGGATAAATAATAATACAAGTAGAAATGTCGAATGGAGTTTTATGATGTTTCGCAACAGAAAAGTTTCAAGGCCGGTGGTTGCTTTTTATTTATCCAAAGCTTGTGCTTGACACTGTGATTGATGCATTAGTAAAGTCAAATTTTCTTCTTCAATAGCGAAGAACAGATAAAGAAAACAAAAGAGAAGAACGAAACTCACCATTTGCCAATACATTCCTCTCCGCCTCAACAGGTCCTCATGCCCTCCCTTTTCAATCAACCGACTCCCCGTGCCACGCTCACTTTCGCCAAAAACGTAAATAGTATCGGCTTTCTGGATCGTGGCGAGCCTATGCGCCACGGCGATGATAGTCATACTCCTCTTCGCTGCTAACCGGTCCAAGGCGGCCTGAACGAGTTTCTCAGAGTGAGAGTCGAGACTAGACGTTGCCTCATCGAGGAGAAGCAGCGATGGCGAGCGCAACAAAGCGCGAGCAATGCAAAGGCGCTGCTTTTGGCCTCCACTCAGCGCAGTTTGAGTCTGAGAGCCAAGTTGAGTGTTATAACCGTCTGGCAAGGAGGTGATAAAATCGTGTATTTCGGCATCGCGGCATGCTTGCTCCATTCGCTCTTCCAGGTCTTCTTTTTCTTCCGGTGAAGATGATGCTGGCAAGGATATTCCTAGAAGAAGGTTATCGCGGATCGATCCATCAAATAGCCTCGGCTCCTGTGCGACAAGAGAGACCTGTTTTCGGTAAGATGCTACATCGAGGTCCTCCAGGGGCATGCCATTGAAGGATATACTCCCGGTTACAGGATCGTAAAATCGCTCTAAGAGAGATATAATAGTCGTCTTACCGCATCCCGATGGTCCGACAAAGGCGACAAAGTGGCCGGACGGGATCGAAAGGGACAGGGAATTGAAAATGGGCACGTCTCGCGTGGGATATTTGAAGGCTACGTTGGTCATCTCGATGCTTGCACCAGCATCTGCGCCACTCTTGCGAGGGATATCTTTCAGCGGGGCCTTTCCTCGCTTGGAAGACTCTGCTTCTTGTTTAGAAACAAGAGACCGAAGTTTGAACATTCGATCAGCGCTACCAGTTGCCTGGCCAAAGATGGGTGCAAGACTGAATGCTTGACCGGCGGCTTGCCCACCCTGGACCACAGCGATGTAGATAACAAAGAAATGGAGAGTGTTATAGGAGCGCTCGGCGAGGAGCTGTCCACCATACCAGAATGTTAATGCCATGGCACACAGTTCAACACTATCCGACAAAGCAAAGACAAGGGTTGCATGGCTGGCTTTGCGAAATGCTCGCTTAATCTGATCCTTGACTAGCGTGTCGAATCGGTGAAGGATGTAGTCCTCCATGGTGAGCGAAGACACCGTACGAAAGGCACCGATAGCTTCCGTGGCAAATTGACTGCTCTCCGAGAACACCGCAGCATTCATGGCATCGAACTTGACCTCATGCCTGATGCGCAAGAACGCCGCAACGAACATAACAGGCAGGGCGGCGAGCAGAGCGACGAGGGATAGTTTCCAGCCAAAGGAGAAGGAGATGGCTACACACCCGATCAAATTCCAGATACTGATTAGAGGGAAAGCGCCAGATACGCCGAACGCTTCTTGGACTTGTTTTGGGTCAGTAGTCAGTTGCGACATGAGCGATCCAGAGGAATTGTTTTCGGCATCGTGAAAGGAGATGGGCTGAGTGAGGATGTTGCGATAGTACTGTTTCCGGTATACAGATGAAATTCTCTGGAAAGAAGATTAACATTATGCTCGATGGTGGAAAATAAGCAATTGACGTACAGCAGATAGAGAAGTCGATGTGAATCCGAGGACAGCATAGCAGACTCCAACTCCCAAGGCGAGGACGAAGAACATCAGCGCCCAGAAATTACGAGAAGATGTCAACTTATCGCCAGTATACTGGAAAACCTGAATGAGTTGGGCGAAGAACCAGCTCTGAAGGGCATATGAAGCTGTTTATTAACGAAAAAAGGTTAGTGAGAAGTGGCTCATTAGACAGAGTGCTGATTCAAGTCACATACCACCAGCGCCCATAGCTGCGATCAAAAGGGGAATCCAAAGAAACCAAAGAGAACTTTGCTCGCCAACAATCTTGGCCAGAACTAGATAGTCAGTCTGTTCCTTCTTTGCTTTCTGTGACTCTTCATCATCAGATTCAAAGGCAGGATTTTTGTCCATTGGATCTTCTATTTTGAGAGCGTCATCAACTATTTCGGATTCTGTGCCCGTGGACTCGGAACTGATCTTCTGAGCGTTAACAAGGTTAAAGTAGAGGCCGTCTTCAATAGCCATCAATTCCTCATGATTCCCTTGTTCCTTTTTCATTCCAGCTTGGAGAACTACGATGCGATCGGCTTTGCGGATTGTTGACAGTCGGTGTGCAATCATAATAGTAGTACGTGTCGCTGCTACTCTATCGAGTGCCTCTTGCACAATCTTCTCACCGCGCACGTCGATGGAACTTGTGGCCTCATCGAGAATCAAAATAGTCGGCCGTTTGACGATACTTCTGGCAATAGCGAGACGCTGACGTTGACCTCCACTAAGTTTGATGCCACCCTCGCCTACCATTGTGTCATATCCCTATCTATGTTAGTGCTCACGGCGGTAATTTCACAGGAGATGGCGGTTTACCTTGGGCAGCCGTTCGATGAACTCGTCAGCAAAGGCTTCTTTGCAGGCTCCTCTAATAAGATCACGTTTGACTTCCTCTGTTTCATTCTCCCATTGAGACCCAATGAGTCCAAGGGCAATGTTTCCATAGATGGTGTCGTTGAAAAGGAATGGCTCTTGCTGGACAAGACCGATCTGCGTGCGCCACCATTTGACATCAATGTCGTTGATGTTGTGACCATCCACGATGATAGTCCCAGTATTCTGGATAGTTTGGTTGACGTCAACTGTGGTTTCCGATGTCATCACGGTCTCGCCTTCGTCAACTTTTTCGGTAGGTTCCTGGACCACGGAGTTGTCTAATTGATACCATCTCTCAACTAAGCCGACAATTGTACTCTTTCCGCATCCAGACGGGCCAACTAGGGCAGTTGTTTTGCCCTTTTCAAACGTGAGGTTTAATCCCTTTAGAATTTGGACATGACTTCGGGTCGGATACGCGAATTTGACGTCCTTGAACTCGATATCGGCATGGGCGGAAACCTCGGGATCTTTCAGGCCACCGAGGGTGATGCTTTCGGAATCAATGATTTTGAAAAATCCACTGGCAGCAGTTACTGCTTTAGTTAACTGCATTACTGGGAGGACAATACTGCCCATGATTGTACCGACGATGAGAACGGAGAAAAAGACTCTAGTGTAGAGGGTTAGTGCTTATCCAACAATAAAATCAGAAGAAATGCGTACGTGATGACAGTGTTGATATTATGAATCATGCCCTTCTGGTAGAGGTCCAATCCGAGCCAGAAGCTCAGTGCATAGTTCGCTGGTACGGCAAACATGCCCATTCCAAGCTGCCAACTCATATCCCAGACCATATCTGCGTTCCGTTGACGCGAAATATCAACCCAGTGAAAGTAGTTGTCTGACAGGGCGCTTTCAGCACCCAAGGAGAACACAGTTCGAATGGAACTGAAGATGTCTGAAGCAATAGAGGCATGTTTCTCGTCCGCTTCGGCGCTCTCTTTCTGTCCTTTCAGGAGGAAGGGGACTCCAATGGAATAGACGATAACCATGAAAACCAGCGATGAGGTGGCTGCTAGGGTCAAGGCCCATGAATATCTGAAGGCGACTGCATAAGCGGAAATCAAGAGGCCGATAGACTGGAAGAGAATGGCTAGTCTGTCGGCGATGCTGCTCTGGATAGCGTTGGAAGAAGAGGTAATGGTATTTGATACCGTGCCGGTGGAAACCTCATCCAGCAGGCTAATGGGCAGTGAAAAAACGGATCTCATATAAGCAAGACGCAGGTTTGCGGTAACCCGGAGTCCTGCCATTCGAAAGCAAAACTAGGAAAATTTGTATTAGGCTGTTGACGTGAGGCTGAATGCAATCCAACTCACCATGGCGATATAAGTGAGCACGAACTTGCCGATGAATAGGTACACAATCAAAAGCCTACGCCCGCATCAGTTCGTACTCCATCGTCAAAGCTGAGGCACCAGTATACACACGCATTGTGGTTGGTTTGGCGTTTGAATTCATCTTCAGTCATTTTGTTTCCCGGCGTGAAGTATTCACTGAATCCACCGACGAGATTTCCAAAGACGATATTCATCAACGGAAGAACCTGATTTTTTCTTGATTAGCACAAGCAAAATTGGGCTTCTGGTTAGACACGTACCACGCCGGATCCTAACGAACAGGCGGTAGCAACCCCAAAGACGACAAAATCAACCTTCGATCCATGTTTGAGTACTCTCTGTGGTTTGATGGTAAGTTAGCGCCTATTTCGGATATCCTGCTATTTTCCCAATTTCGAAAATAAAAGGAACGATCAATGGCTCACAATAAGGTCTCCAAAGTTCTGCTTAGTCGGTGTCTTGCCATCTTTACTCTCCTCGCTGGTTTCCTTTTTGGGCGAGGCAGAAGATTTGGAATCCGGACGCTGATCGGTGGCTGCTATGATGGGAGACTTCACTGAACCATCGGCGCGTTCTTGCGACAGGCGGAACGGGCTCTTGTCCCCCATTGTTGTTGAAAAGAATCAGCCCGGATGGGTGGGTTGCATTCGTATGTACACAGAATATAGAAATACCCAAGAGATTATACGGTTTACATTTCTGTACCAACGGCGACGTAGTTTTAAAGAAGAAAACAAGAAACCAATATTAAATGATTATCTGACGCCTGAGTTTTGGGGCCATCTTGGCCTCTATGCTTATTAGTTAGCGCTGGCACCTTCACACCCACAGCGAGGCTAGGCAGCGAGACAAATGCAATCCACCGGCTGGCCGGTTTCTCTCGATCCCTGCACACTTGCAGTTTTTCTCACTTTTCGCCCACCATCTTACCAGACTGATGCAAGCGAGATCTGTCCGAGCCAACTGGCGCGGCGCGCATGCCGTAGTAGCGGAGCCTCGGAGCGCTGCATATGCCTAAATTTGCCTAGTGGTGGACCAGCATCTATTCCTTTCGTCAGTGACTCAGAGTTGGACATCCTTCTTCATAAATTCATTCGCGCCATTCTTCATGTTAAAATCAAATCGTACATACAAAGCCAATCATTAGTATTGCCTCTCATCATACGCATCACTCCACATGCTCGCTTCCGGCTTTGGCTCCCATGACCGCCTCTTCCACAGCAACGTCGTTCTCCTCCAGTTCCACCACTTTGTCGCCAAAGGCCGCGGCAATTTCTTCGAGGGTTTTCTTTTTCGTTTCGCTGCGATGAGGATTAGCGCGTGCTTATACGGTACATGGGAGATAAAGATAGATGAGAGGGCCACCTACGGGAAATAAAAATAAGCAACCCCCAAGAAAAAGGCGGTGCATGCGACAAAGACGTAGTAATAGTTTTCGTGGATATTGGCAAAGGCGCTGGGACCGGCTTCGGTAACTGGGAAAGCAGTGAGTAATTATTTTCAAGTGGTTGGAGTTAATGCGATGAAGGTAGTCATACTTGCTACGTTTACGATGAAATGCGACGCCGCCGCGAGACCCATGACTTTACTGCGCATTGAAATAGGGAGTATTTCGGCGCCATAGAGCCAGGTTGTACTGTTCAGCATGCCATCTGCTGTGTGTTAGCGACGAAGACCCGGAAAAAAAAAAAAGACGGCTCATACAATAGCAGACGACAAACAAGTAGATGCCCAGAATGGCAAATCCTTTGCCAACCCGGTTATCCGTGTTTTGGAATTCACGCTGCATGACGGCAGCGTAGATCTCGATGAGAATAATACCGCCGAGACCGGTGAGGATCATGCTATTAACATCGGTTAGTAGGGATGTACACGGCCAGAACAGAGGGAGGATCCTGCTCACTTCCGTCGACCCCATTGGTCGGTGAGATACTTTGTTGTGATAGAATTGGCTAAAAATGCCACAGTACCGTAGACTGCAGCAAGAGCGAGAATCTCGTGGGAGCTGATGCCGAGAGATTTATACAAAGTAGCTGCTGGGTAAGCTTTTATCACAAAGAGACTATCGACAACCGGTACTTACTTTGGTAGTACTATTAAATCGTTAGCAAGACGGTTCTAGATGCAAGTATAACAAAGGTAATATTTACCTGAATAACATTCACCCCCGTCAGAGACGTCATTGTCTGCACCGCAATAGACGCCAAAGCTCGGTGCCTGAATAGCTTGAAGATCTCCTTGTACGAGGTGATCTCCCGCTGCATCTCATATTCAATCTGCGCCCTCATAAGGGCAAACTCGGCATGCATCTCGTGCGAGTGCAGATCGCGTCGAACCTTGATAAACTCCCGACGCGCATCTTCTACCTTTCCGTGACGGATCAACTGACGCGGAGAGTTTGGCATGAAGGTAGAAAGGCCGATAAACATGATTACTCCCCAAGGAATCTGGATACCTAAGGGCAAGCGCCACTGCAGGGCTCCGTTAGGTGCATAGCCACATGCAAAGCCCACCCAGTTTGACATCATTGTTCCGAATGAGATGCCGCAGCCAGATATACCGCCGATTAATCCACGATGTTTGGGCGAGGAAATTTCGGAAAGATAGATAGGCACCGTTGCAACCATACCCCTATTACCCGTCGTAAGGAAATTGTTTTTTGGTCTCTAAGCTTTTTCAAGAAGAGCTTACCCGACAGCAAAACCAGCAATCACTCGACCGGCCAGAAACATGCCAATGTTGACCGAGGCCGTCTGAATGACGCAACCAATAGTAACAAAGATGCACATGAGCTGCATGAATCGAATACGACCGAGACGGTCACCGATAAAAGTCTGAGTCAAGGCGCCCACAGCCTCACCAGCAATATAGACAGAAACGACTGCACCAGTGAGACCATTGGATGGGTTTTGCATGTACTCAATCCAGCTTTGATGAGCGATTGCTATACAAGTTGTTAGCTCTGTGTTTCGTACATGTAAACCTATTGAAAAGTTGACTCACTTGTCGTCGCAATACCAGTATCGAAACCCTAATCCGCTACATCAGTCATCTGATAGTCCACAAGTACATCATGCAAGGGCAACGTACGAAGAGAAAGGTCCCGATTGCCGCAAAAATGGCAATGCCAAACGTGTATAGAGAGCTGTTCGCCATGCTGCCACTCTATGGCTTTCCGAAGAAGTCTAGGACGCTTCACAGTTACATATCCTATCGAGTCACAATCGACAGGAATCCGAGATATTATACTCCAGATGTCGACGCCGAGCAGTAGTTTCAATAGTGGAAATCGGCACAAATCCGGGGTACAGCGGCTTCCGGCAACTGCTGATACGAGATATAGCGGTGGTCAGGGCGCTTGGTGTTAATAAATAAGAACCTGTCAGTGTCTTTGCCTCAGGAAGAAAACATCCAAGCAGCACAAGCTGTGTCCCAATGTGGAGAGAACAGTGCGGGGTGGGGCGTGGGGGGCATCAAATGCCGGGGGTGGGGAAGGAAAAATGCTCTCGTTGGCCTATTGCAGTCTTGGTGCAAAAAGTTGGGGGGAGACAAAAGAAGAAGGTTACCCGAGGCGAGCAGTTTATCTCTGAGCCACAGAAGCGTAACCAGATAATACCTGTATTGATTGCCAGCCACTGTCGCACAATGCGACTGTAAAGACTGTTTTTCGCTCGGTGACTCATTGACCGAGATCAGCTGACAATCTTCTCAATGCCCAGAGCTTTAAGCGAATTGTGAGAACTTAGAAGAGAGGGGAATCGGTGACCTGCCGAGCGGGTCTCGGAAATTCTCCGGGCGTCTACCATACCTGGAAAGCAAGCGACTATGAGTCCATTGCATCTGTCAGATGCAAGTGATCTGTGGGGTTTGCATTGCTAGATAAAGGAAATATTATTATACGGGGTAATTGGTTTGAAGTGTACGATAATCACGCCGAACCCCTCTTCTTCTCCCTGTACTGCGCCCTCAACAAGGCTGCATCCTCGAATAGTCTCTCGGCATACCGCCCTTCACCATCCACCGTCCATATCCCGGCATAAGAAGACCACCAGACGTCGTCTGTTCCACGAGCAGCGTATGCAAACTCGTGCGTTTCCATCATCTGGGATGCAACGATGGTGTAGATCTCATCAACAATGGAAGCAGGGTGAGCTCGAAATGGACCGCGCCAGTTTTCGCCATCTTCGTCTTCGTCTTCGATATCTTCACCCTCTTCCGCCTGCGGATCACTCCAGCCAAGGTACTGATCAATAGCCACAACAAAGGGTACCACGTCTCCGAGAAGCGGGCGCTCTTGCATGCGGGTTATGTCAGCGAGTAAGATTGAGCGTGCCGAGACCTGATCAACCGCAAAACACATCGAGTGCTGGTAATTTGATGGCAGTTTCTCCACGACACTTCGGTAATGTGTAGCGATACTGTGTGGGTTCATGTTTCTAAATTCCTCAGGGTCATCCATCCAATGCAGTTTCTATCTGAGTCTCGCTTCATGGACTCCTTCGATGCTGCCATAAAAGTCAAAAATAGACTCAATCATTGCGTTCAACCGTTTTCGGACAATAGACCATTCCTCGTCATTCTGCTCATAAGTAGTCCGGTAGAATACAAAACCCCAATCGCCCGTTGAGTGGTACCGCTGCAAGTCTTTCATGAAATTTGGGGCCAGCATGGGTGGGTTATAGTCATCTTATCAATGATTAGTTAATAATGACATAGGTAGGGAGTCACTTAACGTTCATGACAGCAAAAAGAAAGAAGAGACAACAAAGGGTCATACCATGATCTAATGTTGACCGCTCAGACATGTCTTTGAATACTTCATCTTTGAATTCTGTCCCGCAATGCGCTTCGAATCCTGCACGAAGAGCATTTTGTTGCTATGCAAAAAAAAAAAAAAAAAAAAAAAAATGAGCTGTATTCCAGACCGTGCGAATAAATATAAAAACGCACATCTTCGGTAAGATTTCCCCAATCATCATGCGTCATGACCATTGCTCGCTCCATGGTCCAACCCGAAGGCAACCATGACGGCTGACTGTCAAGGCTGTACTTTGGAGCCTCCGTCATATTCGCTCAGTATTCGATCGTCAAAGGGTCGATCATCATGCCTGGCTGTGAATCTCCTATTTAGGAAAAGTCTCTCCATAATTCTGTAGTCATTCTGGTGGTGTTTCGCCTACCGAGCAATCGTTCGGATTGATGGGAATAGACCCCAGAACCTGTTTCCGCTGAGACAAACGGCCCATTTCAGCAGGGTTTGCAAGGATAGTTGCTGCCAGAAAAATTCTATGCCAAAGCACACTTATTCTCATGATTAACAATATTTGTTGGTGAAAAAAATAATGGATGTCACGCAGATGAGATCCCCCAAAGACGTGGGAGGAATGGAGAAAACTCCAGCCTGGTGGATCCCGAATTAAGTTGAAGCGGGTGGAGAACGTTCATAGCCTGTTTTATGGGCCCGGTTGCTA
The DNA here is from genome assembly GCA_039119965.1 of Talaromyces sp. DC2. Classification (NCBI taxonomy): domain Eukaryota; kingdom Fungi; phylum Ascomycota; class Eurotiomycetes; order Eurotiales; family Trichocomaceae; genus Talaromyces; species Talaromyces sp. DC2. Next base: position 573,867 of record JBCLNQ010000020.1, on the reverse strand, counting down.
TTCACGAAAATCCGTTTCACTGCTTGAACAATCGATTATATTATTTTGGTTCTGGTCAAAACAAAAGTACTGCTTCGAAAATGGACTCAGAGATTTAGGTCGAATGGTGTCCGCATCTGCATTAGGCCTCGGCTTAATTTAAAGACTCTCTTCACACGATAGGAAATGGCCATCCAGAAATGTTAGTAATCCTCAATATATACGCGAATATTAGTTCATCGTTATCCATTAATTTGCACCGTGTGAGGCACTTCAAATGGAATGCGTAAAGACTCCGCAGTTAATACCAGGCAGCAGAGCTCCACTACGCCACTTCTCCATGAGCAAGCACCTAGATCTTTCACATTAATCTGCACCTGTATGAAACCTTTTGAAAGCCACCAGTTGACTAATTGAATAATCCCCATCTCGCAAACAGCATGGCTATTAATTCACCATTCAGTGCCCCGGCTCCTCCGCCTTACGAGCGTCAAGATAATGGAGTAAGTTTTTTTTTTTTTTTTTTTTTTTTTTTTCCATCTCATTTCTATTGTATCCTAACAATATTTGCTACTAACGTAAGAGGATAGATTGCATCCGCTTCCCGAGTGGAACGCTGTTTTGACCACGATGTAGAACGACGGAAAGATACTACCATTCCCAACACCACTCGACAATCAGAAGAAAGTCATCGCCATCACGACATGGAGCCTGTCGAAATACCACTGGAAGAAATGTTTCAAGATACTGGAGATAACCAGGCGACAAAGCGGGACAATCACTGTGATTCATGCGGAAGACCCTCTGAGCAGAGAGATAAGAAACATCGCGCTGACGAATATGCACTCTGGTGCTTCGCGGGAGTTGTCGTGGTTGTTGTATTCTTTGTTCTCGCCATCACTGGGTTTGGTCTAATTTCTGAGTCGAAAAGAGCAGATCAACAATGCGAAGCCTACAAGCAGGGGTATTATGAGTGCTATCAAACCTGCCATCAATAATTCCGGCTGGGAGGGCCATTTTCCTCTTCTGGCTTACGACATACGGTAGACCCATGATGTCTGCTGCTACATTTAACAGGTTGCTCATATTTGGTGCTCACCCTAGTGTCTCTTTCGTAATATTATAGCTATTTTAGTATCATTGTTATAAGGTTTAAACGAGACTTGACAAATTTTCACTTGCTATGGACACAATAAGGTTGGATTTTACGATTAGACTTTTGCACTTTTCAGTGGGGGCGTCGGTGAGTTCCAGATTACGTACTACGTCCCTCGAAAAACTTTAGGGTCAGCTAGTAGTAAATCCTTCCTCTGACATGAGCATCACAGGTTGGTACGTACTTGTAAATATTAATACTAAACACCAATGTACAGAGTATGTGCTTCACGCTACGCTACTATGTAAGCTTGTTTCGCGTATCGATCGTTGTTTTATACGATGTGTTTTTGGTGGTTCATCATTCCCCTTTTCACTTAATGCTGGGCGTAATTCCTTCAAGTCTTCTAGCGTGGTTCTAAGTGCATTATATCTGCCATTCCGTGTCGCAGGATGGTTTATGATCGACGGTAGCCAAACGCTTCTTTGCATCCGTCGGACATGTCCGTGATCCACTCTCAACTGTCAGGCCCCAAGCAGCCCCCAAGTTAACGGCCAGAGGCTTTAGAGCATTTCACATAAGTTGAATAGAGTATAGCTGCGTATTGAGAGATCCTTCGTTCCATGAAAATACTTCTAGGAGCCCGAGAATGAAACAATACCTTGCATCAGGATGAAAGATAAATTTTATGAACCGCACATGCAGTAGCAGCGCGTAAAAATGAACATTACAGGGAGTTGAAGCATACTATAAAGGATTGAGCCAGGCCCCGGCGAAAATCAATGATACTTCTGTAGGTAAAATCATCTTGCAAGCCCTCGGTGCATATTCGCTCCTTTATTTCAATCGCGACAATGAAAGGTGGCAACGGCGTGAGCATGGCCCTCGCGCTTTCACTCTCCAGCGGTGTTGCTGCAGTTTACACAAACTCGACATCATCATGCGTAAGAGAAATTTGCTAGACTTTTCAAAGGCCTCGCGTTCTGACAGTTTTCTACAAAGTGCAACTCTTTAGCGCAGAGTCTTTCAAACATCGCCTACACCCCTTCGACATCCGCGTACAACATCTCCATCAACACTCGATGGTCCGGAACATCGGTCCTAGAGCCAGCCTGTGTTATTATCCCTGAATCCGCCGAAGACGTCTCAGCCGCTATTAAGCTCATCACCCGGAACCAGTGTAAATTCTCTGTGAAGAGTGGTGGTCACAACGCAAATCCCGGAGCCAACAGCATCAACGGCGGCGTTTCTATCGACCTGAGTAGCCTCAACTCCACATCTTTGTCCGCGGATCGAAGTGTTGTTAGTCTCGGATCCGGTGTCACTTGGGGCGAGGCCTACGATGCGTTTAATAGCAGCAATATTGGTTTCACTGGCGGAATCTGCGAAGATGTTGGCGTTGGCGGTGTTTCCCTGGGCGGAGGACAGTCCCTATTCGCACCTAAAAGGGGTTGGGCTGTTGATAATATCTTGAACTACGAAATTGTTTTGGCTTCTGGAGAGATTGTTAATGCCAACCAGACTAGCAATGCTGATTTGTTCAAGGCCCTGAAAGGTGGCAACACAAATTTTGGCATCGTCACCCGTGTGGACTTGGATGCTTTTGACTTTGAAGGTCTTTGGGGTGGTGAGGTCTATGTCAACCTGACCGGCACTGAAGCAACTCGTTCAGATGTTTTGGACCAGATTAGCCATGCCATCACGAACTTTACAACCAACAACCATCTTGACACTAGCTCGGCTGTTCAATTGATGACTGTCTATCTCAGCGGGGGCCGTGGTCAGATTGTCAATGCCGCCTTCGGAAACACTGATGGTGTCGAGAAGCCGGAATCCATCCAGCCTTTCTTGGAAATGCCAAACCAAGTTTTGAATCAAGCTGGCCCGGTAAAGATGGCCGACTTTGTGCACCAAGTTAGCAAGTTTCAGGCTAAGGGATACCGGTAAGTACCAAGTCACGCTCTCATAATTATATCTCAATTTTGCAAAATGAAAATCGTTTCGTCTAACCTGCTTTATAGAGAGGTTACCGCGAGTGTGACTTTCAACAATGACTACAACACAATCCGAGATATCTGGGATGCCACTGACGCCGTATACGACGCACTTCCATCCAAGGACAAAGTTGACTGGATGGTTTCTTTCATTCCCCAGGCCCAAATTCAACAGACCTATGCCGCCAAGCGAGGCGGAAACAGTCTCGGTCTCACCGACGTTCCCGATCAAATTGGTGAGTCAATATAATTATAGCCGCGTTATATCTGGAGTTTAAATTTTATCCTAACTGATCAATTCAGTTGTTTGGTTGACCTCTCGCTGGACCGACCCTTCGCTTGATGAAATGATGGAAGGCGCAAGACAACAATTCGTTGACGAATCAGTGGCTGTCGCCCAGAAATATGGGACATACTATCCTTTCCTTTACATTAACTATGCCGCTCCTTTCCAGAACCCATTGTGTGGTTACGGTAACGACAGTGTCGACTTCCTCAAGACCACTGCCGCCAAATACGACCCCAATGGTGTTTTCCAAACTCTTATGCCCGGTGGATTCAAAGTGGGCAACCTGACGTGCGCTTGAAGAATTGTATCGAAGAGCGAAACGAGCTGAACTCTTACTTTCGGGCCGGTGGTTGTCAGGTATTCAGGCGTTCTTCCATAGAGGTTTCACATGTTGCAATTGTAAATTATTCTATCTCATACATGTAGGCAAGTATACTCACAGGCAATTCATTTTGCCGCATCCATTTTCTTAACATCAATTGATGCTTTTATTCAACTAACAAATATCACACATAACCTGACTGTTCAACAGTGTTTCACTGTACATTCAATTTGACGGAGCGAAGGCTCTGCTGTACCAACTCTTCGATCGCATCACGCGAATCCCGTTTCAAATCCCGATTGAGTTTGAACACGTTGTCATTTGTCTGTATTGCAAAGGCCGGAAGGCGACCCGCGTCCAATCCCAAAGGAGCAAGGGTAAAGGAATATTTCTCGGCGTCGACTGTCACAAAATTAACTTTTCCTCGATATCTCATTGCTATGTCAGTTATGCTGCTCGCAATAGCTTTGCGTTCGGCATCGGCAACTGAGAATATCATTGCTAGAGGTAAACCAGACTGAGATTTTGTTAGTTGTGCCGTGCCAAAAAGAGATTCAATGCTCTCTCTTTACCTGCATGAAATCTACGATATTATCGAGTTGTAAAGGTCTAATCAGCGGCGAGGAGATCTTTCTGGAGAATTCCAAAAGCTGATTCTTTTCGAATGGCCCATCATATACGGGAGTCGTTTCGTCGAGAGCACTGAAAACGGTGATAAAGGGTAGTTTCCTGCTGGTAGCCAACCCTGTAAGTAATGGCGAGTCGACTCCAACTTCCCCAATAAAGGCAAATTTGGAGAGTTCTTGTCGTGCAAGAGAATTCATGAGATTAAATGAAGCGTCATCGTTTTCCGTACGCGCCAAGACCATCAATGGGCGGTCTAAATTTTTCATGACACTGAAGTTTTGTTCATCGAGATTGATAACTGGATCCATGACTTGTTGCAAAACATGGGACACGATTCTGTCCAAGTTAGTAGTGGATCTATTTTCAAAGAAGTTATTGACCTACGGCAATGCCTTTTGCCGACCACGATATCGAGTCCATTTTCTTTGATTGAAGATCCGAATAGTCGGAAATGACAATACTTCTAGTGACGAACAAAACTTTTCCTCTTTTGAGCAATCGAATTCATAAACATCGACTTGAGACGTCTTGCCAAAGCTTTCTGCAGCGTGTACGAGCTCATTATGCAATGATTTACATGGTTCACTGTGGTTTTAGAAAGTTAAATTTATAATCCACGTGAAGATGGCAATTCACTGCTCAGACATACAACCATGGCTGCGGTCGCAATTGAGTATGTTAGCAGAGGAAAAAAGACAGCCACCTAAAGGAGCTCTATTACACACCATACAAACTTTTAGCCATCAGCAATAGTCTTCTTCGAAATTAGCATGGCAATTTAGATCACATACACGCGACGATGAAAATGCCCGGCGTCAGAGACCGTTCTTCAAATCCCTTGGCATTGATGGTCTGTAGATCCCCAGTCGCAAAGCAGACATAAAAAAGACATAACAAGAACAGCCACGAGCTTAGTCGTGCGTTGAGCAGCATTATGCGCTGTTCATCCCTTTGTCATGAAATGTGGAGAGGATTCCTGAGGATTCTCAATCGTTGTGGTTGGAAGGAGAGGTTATGCCGGATTTGGAAGCGAGCCTACACGTGCGCCAACTAGCATAAATCCTTCCAGCCAATCAGGTCTTCTCAATTTCTTTCAACATGTTTTATCTTCGAAATGGTTATATGAACACCAAGAGTCTAGGAATTAGTCGAGATAACTGTATTGGACTTAATTGTGTAGGTTTCTATAAGTCGAAGAAATATAGGCTCGTGAGGCAAGTCTGGACCCGGAAATGTCAACTATGTATGCAAACTCCTGGGTAACACGCTCTCTAAAAGGGACTGGAGCTATTATAGTATCGAAATAATTGGATGAATTTGGTTATTAAAAAAATTTTGGATACTCTAAGTGCTCTAGGATTTATCAAGTCGTCCGTGAAACTCGGAGAGAATCGAGCACCATATCACCAGCCCAAACAGCGCCTAGAAATAGATTTTATTTTTTAACGGTAACTTCTACATTCCGATGTGATTGTTCAGCCTTCTTACGATGAACAAAATCCTTCCCTAGCCACATCTATCGTTGAAGATGTCACAAACGAAGTCCACAACATACCGGATTTTGGGAATTTGGACTTTGATAGTGGTATTTCAACGTTACAAGAAGGTATGTATTATTTAACGCAGCAATGAATCAAGGACAAAAATGCTCATGATAAGTAATATTTAGCCATTTCCCCCACAGTTCAAACGCAAGGCCCGTGGAATATTCAATCCGGCATGGGTGTTTCTTCTGGCCCACTACAGTCTGGAGATCGCACCATGAACTCAGACTTTGATGCCACGAATTCTATTTGGCAGACATGATTATGGAATTCATTCCCGGATTCAAACGGAGGTTGACAAGTACGGATGGGTGAATTAGATGATAAGTCTAAATATACAACGTGGAAATTGATGCCATATGAACCGGTTTAGCTCCATCTACCATTGTAAAGATCGTTCCAGAATGAAACATTACTCAAAAAATCTTCGGCAAAATCAAGTGCAGCATAAGTTTCCCTTTTCGGTTTCGGATATGGAGATGAATAGCGCCTGCTGTCTTCCACCCCAAGTTCCTGCCATCTCCCAGTCATTTTTCATTAAGCGATATTCACAACTCAAATATAAAATCAACAACCCGATGTGATAAATCTCAAAGTGCCTTTCCTTTGAACTAGATTGTTTAGGCAGGTCGAGATACAATTTTCGAGTTCATATCGTCTTCAAATGCAAATGTTTGTCTCATGTACACAGACTATGTCTTCGATTCTATAATAACATTGAATAAACCTAAAGTTCATTTTTTTGGTGATTTTAAATCGAAACATATACATTGATGTATTGAGTATGGAACAATTTGAGTGAATTGGTTTTTTGCTTATCAATTGGCACACCGGATTTTAGGCACTTAAATACGTATATTTTCCGATGTCCGATTAATGTTCAGAGTTTAGCGAAACCTTTTCCTAAGAACCATTTCCCCTCAGTCAGCCGATATCAAACAATATTTGACATTTGACATGCTTATCTTTCGATCTCAACCTCAAAGAACGCTGAATATAACATGTGCAAAAGACGCCTTATATTATTGGAAAATGCCTGATTGGGGTGGGGGGCAATCTTATGTAAGCTGTGGATACGAAATCCTTCTTCCTCGCATAACAGGAAAAGAACCTCAAGTATTTTATCAGGGAGGGCCAGAATGGCAGTTTCGACATCCCTGAAGATAATAGCTGTGCTTGTGCCGGCGATAGCAGTGTTTTTGGCCCTCAATAAAACGGGAACATGGCAATTATTAAACGAACTAAAGAGTAAAGGGATAGCCGGTTCGGAGCCCCAAACCTACGTCCTTTCCGATGACCCGGTTGTGGTCTACGTGAAAGACTTTATTAGCCATCAAGAAGCTGCTCATCTCGCCAATCTTGCGTACGCCTTTTCCTGTGCGACCAAAGAATCAAAATCGCGTGTTCTAATTGCTAAAACACAGAAACGGGCGATTCGCGCCCTCACCCATGTGGGACAATGACGGCAAGCCTCATATCGACAAGGCATATCGCCTCTCAATGACAGCCAAACTAGACCGCACCGACGCAGTGATCAAGCGAATAGAAGATCGGGCTCGGTCGTTCCCATTTTACAAAAATCTGGGCGATTTCATGCCGATCGTTGTGCAAAACTACGGTATTGCTGGTCAATATCGAGACCACTACGATTGGTTCGATGACCGCCATGCCGTCGGCGGCAATATCGCATCTACATTTTTTGTGTATATTCATGCTAATTGTACCGGCGGAGGCACGAATTTTGCTCGCTTGACCCCCCCTTCTACTCTGGAGGAGGAAGAGCGGTGGTGCGAGTTTATCGATTGTGACCGTCCCCTGGACGAGGGTGTGACGTTTAAGCCGATTCTGGGGAATGCAATATATTGGGAGAATCTGCAGGAGGATGATAGTGGGCATGTTCGCACTCTTCATGCAGGCATGCCTGTGACGTCGGGAAATAAGATGGGGATGAACATGTGGACATGGAAGAGCGCTTAGCCTTCATATTTGTGTGGATTGATAGAACCAAGGGTCTCAAGCAAGCACTAAATAATCACACTTTTCTTCGTTAGATTTAGAACATAGCCCCCAAAAATAACGAGACAGTTCATCGTGCCACGCGGATGGTTAGGGCACATCCGAAAAGAGTAATATTCCACTCGTTACAAACAACATCGGGGATAGAGACGCATTATTAAGTACCAATCACGTTCTAGAACCAAATGAACCAAACGGAAAAAATGAAACTCCCTTCGGGAGACAATTGCTTTTTATTAAAATATATGACCTCATGAGTTATCGATCGTGAGTTCCGGCGTTGGCCCCGAAAACTAGGACATCCGCCCGATCTTGGTAGATTGCCATGTCATCCTTTCCATATAGAACCGAACACGTCGACACTCCAAATCGACACCTCAGGAGTAGTAAGCAAAGAATTAAACATGTAGATAGTCAAGCTATCTAGAATGGTTCACACGGTGCTGGACATCCACCACCACTACCTTTGTGTCTTCGCTTGAACACAGCGGCATTCTCTCCGCATGCCAGCTGGCCGCTCGGCCAAGTCGGAGGGATGTAGATCTGGAGACGCAAGTTATAACTATGTGGGGAGCCAAGTCAAGTAGTATATATGAAGTGGATTTCCAGTCTTTCCTATGTACAGTCCCAAGTTTTCATCATTATCGCCATCATCATTAACAACCCACCACTAAATATTAGACATGCTCCTATCCATTGCGCTAAAAGGGTATGAATCAAAAACAAAAAACCTCACAATTGAAAGAGACTGAAATCAAACAAAGTTGAAATTCAAATCGCCCAACTCATACTCTGCATTGTCGATTCCATCCAACATCGGTAGGAATGGCCCGCTGTCCATAGGAGCGCTGTTTACAGGACCCTCGTCAACATTCAGACCGGTTTGTATGTCAAAGTTTGGATCGAGGGAGAGGAATGAAGGCTGTTCGGGGATATCGGACACACTATTGAACAGCGAATTGCCCACGGGGTCTTGCTCAAGGGGGCTGAGAGCATGACTACTACTGTTGCTGCTGCCGCTAGTATTATTATTATTCCATGTTGGAGGAAGATATGAACTGCTACGACGGGACGACTTGAGCATCTTTTCGAGGCCCTCGGACATCCAGTGCACGAGATGATAGCGACCGCAATTATTTCTGCGCAGCAATTCGATGATCCGCTGAATAAGGGAGTACGTGCTTTGGACGTCGATGTTGAGGTCTTCACGGTACCGATCGGCTACTTTGAGAAGCACGACACAGGCGAATGCAATCATTGTGTGGAAATAATGCGGCACACCGATGATGCTGCGTCGCAGATCTGTATCGTTGAGTAGCAGCTCAAGGATTGTGGTTGCGTGCGACACGGCCGTGGAAGCGGCTTCTCGGAAGTATGACGGAATGGGCTCGATATGGCTACCGGACTTGAGGCCTCTGAATACATGAGAGAACAGGTGGAGTTTTCCAAAGTGGTAGTGCAAAAGAATACCCTTTGTGGGAAAGTCACCGATATGTTCATTTGCATCTAGTCGGTCTGTTAGTATTTCACTCCAAGGTATTTACTCGAAGTATATAATAAAAGGGTTGCTTACGAAGTTTAGGTGACCAATGGGCAAGCCATTTGTCCAGATGGTGGCTGAACGTATTGATATGCGAGACGAAAGCGCGAGGAACGAACTTGGTGGCATCAAGGCCGAAAAGCTCCCGCACCTGGCTCAACAGCATCATGAGCGCAACCTGACTGGATATGCGCACATCAGACTGGGTGGCATGTGGTGACTCGAGATACCCCCGCCAGCCTCGGATTGTGTCGTCTTCGCGGATCATCGGGGCTCTGGTATACAAGATGGACAGGTGTTGATCACAGATATACAGCAAATACCACAATCGCACGGGGTCTATTGAAGCCTCCGGGTCTGATGGATCCCAACTGTTTGGGGTTTCGGCAAATCCGTTAGTCGAGTCGAGAATACGGTAATAAAACTTGTGCAGATCGATATCGCTGGCGCGACGAACGGCAAATCCAGCCAGCGTCCATGATACGTCGCTAAGCCAATATGACCCAATAACGAGAGCACGCAGATAATCCAGACTGATTCGGCGCTCAAACATGGAACTCGATACCAAGCGGCGGAATTCCTGGTTACACACCTCATAGACCTGGCCATGACCTGCCTGGTGAGAGGCTGCAACTGCACAAATACAGGCAGTGAGAAGAGAGGAGCTGGCACGGAGACTTTCGAGTGTCTTGTACTTGCTTGCCAAGCCATATATATATGGATCAAGGTGGGCTTGGTAAAATTGAAACAGTTTCTCAGCCTGGTCAACGTGAAGCAGACCTCGTGAGATGAAGTCGTCGTGACGACTGGTCGGTTGCTCCTCGAAGGTCTCTCCACGCAAAGAGCGCAGACGTGTCATTTCATAGAGCGAATCAATTGGCACTTGAGCAAGTGTATCGTGATCAACCGGGGTCAATTGAGGAGACAACTCAAACATGGCCTGCTGCGGAACGAGCTCAACAGGGAGCTTTGCTGGTAATGGTTCTTGTTCCTGGCTGCCACCAAGATCGGGCAGTGGTGTGAGAAGATTGGGTAGTGATGGGAGAGAAAGAGCTCGCAATGTCTGCTGGAGAGCAAAGTGCATCGTACTCAAATCATGGCCCACTGTTTTGCGCCATCTGCTGCCGTTAGCAAGGACGATTCTTCTCCTGCTCGAGCTTACTGTTGCTTACCGTGACTCTTCATCAATCAACGTCTGCAGGCTCTTGTTGAGTTTACACGAGAGACCTCTCTCTTTACACCTTTTACACGGCGGACAGTCGTCGTCCATATCACATTTAATCTAAAACGTGATCCGATTTTAGCGGTTGTTCAATGCATACACAAAGGAAACAAGCACCAACCTTTTGTTTCCGGCAAGCGGCACAGGCTTTTACTTTGCGAGTAATCGACGGCCACATTATGGTATCGTTATCATCTGACTGAGCCAAGCTGGCAGCTCGCTGGCGTGATCCAGCAGAAACTGACTTTCCTGACCGGGGCTCAGATCCGGCGTCTGTCAAGCTCGGAGTGGGAGGTCGCTGGTCGGAAAAGCTTCCATTGCGCTGGAACGGCTTTATTTCGTCGGGGCTACCAGGGCTTCCAGGTTTGATACGCGTGTTCTGGGTTGCATTATTCTTGGTCGACAAACGGCGCGAGGTGGACTGTGTGGCGGCGCCGTCGACTTGAGTCCACGATCGTTTCGGCATGATGAGATGTATACTGGGAAAAAGAGGAATTGGTGTGCAGGGTAGGTTCAATTGAATGAAGACAAATGGCTTCTATTGAGCGTCTCACGCATGGTATGGTGAAGTGCGCGCAGATACGAAGCACAAGGATTGGGATAATGAAGTTGAAAGAAATCTGGGGTAGGGAAGAAGAGGGGGACCCCTCCTTGGTTTTATTCAAGCATGTTTGCGTTCTTTTTTTTCTCATTCAGCGATCACTACTCCAACTCCACCCACCATGTGTAATCACAGCCGGGCTGGAACCAGACCTGGAGAACCAGATGGAGCAAAAGACTGGAGCCAACTCATGACTCACGCATGCATCGTCGTTCAACCTTCCGTGTTTAACTCAACCCAATTTGCGTTTTTTTTGGAGACAGTCGGAAGAATTCCGGGGCCCAATCATTGATCGTCTCATTAGCGATGCGGGGAATGCTGCTGCGTGGGTGTGCAACTTTTACCCGATCCGGCAATTTTTAGTCGCTGTCTCTCCGTACGCTGGCTACTACGTAGGTATACTTGTAAGTCTTGAGTTGAGGCTTTTCAAAGCCGGCAGCGTCAGTAAATGAGTTTTGGTCTCCCCAAAGCACTCCATTTATCAGTGTTTTCCGGGTCGCTGGACATCCTGTCTTAACGATTCTCTCAAAATTCCAAGCGGGCCGACCGCCCGCCATGTCTGACCGTTTGCCTGGATCTGCGGGGAACGTTCCGTTATAGCGGCGACGCATTTTCCCGAAAAACCCGGCCTGCCGAGCACGTTTTCTGCTGGGTCTGGCGTAATTAGGCTTCAGTCTGAACCAATCGGCGTGCACTTGGCCACCCCCACCGGCATGGATTTTTTCCGTGTCACAGGGTCGGTCCCCCCGGGCCCCGTGGGGGTGCCATGCCGTGCACTATCGCTCGTCGAGGGCATTCCTGCTCCTCTACATGATATTTCTTGTTTTATGATTGACTACTATAACCCTCGTCAACCCATCGTGCGTTGTAATTAGGAATTATTACATCACGAGAGAAAAGTAGCCCATGCGCATGCTCTATATGCCGACTTTTTCTAAGGTGTTATTCCAGCTCAGGCATCAGGTTATTAAGTTTACAAAGCAAGGCCCCCCCACGTTGCAAAGCTTCGCCTAATTCCAAATTCAGAAAAGCCGACCAACCAACCAATAATCATCCATCGTTGGAATCGTCGCTTGATTTATTTCGAGGGCGGTTTCCGTGGAAGGGCGAACCTTCCATGCGTAATTACGACATTATAAAATGTTGGTGCAAATGAAACTCTAAAGATTTTTAGATTCAGCTGCTTCAGGGGGCGCCTTGATGCGAGTCTAAATCATTTCAAACTTGATCGCCGGAGATGTACGGAGTACAAATACTGTAAATGAACCTGAACACCTGATAACTATGCGGTATGAAGTGAATTGGTGGCAAATTCGCCTCCGCTTTTCTATCTGCACGACATTGAGGTGCTTGTAATCCTGGGGATTTCCCGACCAGGGGTTAAGGCGCTAAGCGTTTTCCGGGGCAGCTAGCTTATCTGGCCTGTCAAGCAGTCACCTGGACATCCATTGATAGCGATACGTAGTACGCGGCTTTGGACTTAGCCGCTTTTCCGAGAAGCCCACCTTCACAAGCTGCCCAGTTATGATTACTGGATACTACAACCATCAAGTCAGTGTCGAGTGATATGATTACTTTCAAATTCTCACTTTACCACAGGAAAAACATCCGGATAACAGTTATGTACATAGGCAGACTTCAACACCACCAAATAATACAGCGCAATAATATAAACAGATAACTCGTAAATCATGAATCGTAATCTCGTCAAAAGTCAATAATAATAAACAGCCTACTCAAACAGCCACGGTGCTGCCAAGCTCATATCCCCCGCCATCTCCATCCCCGCTGGAAACCCCCATTGGACATCTCCCTGGGTGAGAAAGCTCTGAATGGACGGATCGTCCAATGCGCTCTGAACCAAAAACGCACTGTTACTATCGTTGATCTGGCCTGTGCCACCATTATTCAGCCTCATTTGCTGCTCTAACGGGCCTTGGTCGCCCATTGTTGTTGTTGTCGCTGCTCCGAGTACTCCAGTTGATGAATGTTGGGCTTGCCCTCCTCCCTGTTCAACGAATTCAACCAACCCTTTGCGGATTTCGACAAAATGCGAGTAAAACCCAGCGGCAGGTAAGTTACCATCTTGCACCATCGACTGCATAATGTCCGAGGCTGTGTCGACCGCTTCACGATCTGCATCACTGTTGGTGGTGCCAAGAATACTAGACATCATGAGAATGATAGTGGATGAAAAGAGATAGTGCGAGTCGAAGTAGCCGAAAATAGCCATGCCACCATCTATCCATAGCTGTGTCAAAAGACTATTCGAACTGCGTGCTGCATGGATACAGGCATCTGCAAGAGCCATCGTTGTCGGTGAGGCTGCGGGCGCTCCTTGTGGCTGGAAACGGGACTTGAACACATGGAACAGTATTGGTCGTGTTGTTAAAATCACACACTAGGGTGAACCAAGTTTGTAAGCTCAAAGCAATAGATAGACAAAAATGAAAACCTACTTGATTGAAGCACAAATGCAAAGAAGCCACATTTCTAGCCGCATATTTCTGTGGCTTTCCAGGGGAGATTTGAACACTTTCTGGTAGAGTCTCGGCCCAGGACCGTAGACTGCGTAGAATCTTCTGTACGCTTTGCACAAATGCTTTTGCTTGGTCTGGTCGTCCGTAGATATCGCCAATTATATCTCCCGTAATTCTTGCAAGCTTCACATGAGCCACCAGATGAGACGGATCGGAAAACTCTTCTTGCTCAGCCGGGGTAAGTCTATCCATAGATGGCAAGTCAACATCGATGGCACTGTCCCGTACAGTGACCGGATGGCCTAGTTTTGAGCTGGTGATACGGTCAATGATATACACACTCCACCAAACCCGAATTCGATGTTCCCTCTCCACAGCCGATACTGGATATCCCTCGGGGAGATTGTGATGCAGCCCTAGCGTGAGACACAAGCGGAGTGCCATTCCAGCGTACGTATAAGCTGTTTTGGTGCGATTGAGGGCTAAAGAAAAAAGAGACTACAATGGTGTTAGCCGTCATCCACAACTGAATTGAAGGGGGCCCACGGACTATGATCAACAGTGCCTCTACATACAAAACCGAAGCCTCTTCGTGAATATCTTGCAATAGACTCATGGCTTGTACAAAGAACCCCGTGCCAGGGATGTCGGACCCTTTGGTCGAAGCCAAGCGCCGATTGGCGTACATCTCTCCCATCGAGAAGAGAGCAAAGAGTTTACATAGAAACACAGGATCATCGGAAGATTGATTGCGGTAAAGCGCCTCCATACGATCCATTGTTGACTTTCGAAGCATCAAATGATAATCATTCCCGAGAAATCGCAACGCTACCTTCAGCAACAGATTTGCGTATGCGCGATTGGGCAATTGGAAAATCGGGTCGGCCATACGCAGAAAGGCTTTATCAATGGTATACTTGGACCTCGATAGCGCTGCAACGGGCTCATTACCTCTCAAGAACTGCCTCAATCGCGTGCCGAATGCAGTGCATGCTGCCTCGCCAATGTAGATAGGCTGTCGGGAGGCATTGTCGGTAACAAACCATGCCCTGTCTTCGATCAGTGGATTTCGAAGGTCAAAATCTGCATTACTCGTGGAGTTTTCATGGCTGTTGTCCGTCTCTTCGATGTTGGCCTTTTCCTCTAGTGCCTGCACTGGAGACTCGGTTTTACTTGCATCTTGCGCTGCCAGACCTTGGCCCAAGCGCAATGCTTCGTTCTCTTGTCGTAATTGATTTAGATAGCTGACAAGGACAGATCAGGTCAGCATCACCAGTATATCAAGAACTATCGAAGACAGGTTGCCAAACCTCTCTTGAACCAAGACCTTGCGGTCTCTCATCGGATAACTACACTCGACGCTGCCCTCAGGTTGCTGTGCGCAATTGCGGCATGGATTGTCGCCCGAGCACTTGATCTTGTGAGAATGACATCGCCGACATCTGTTGCTGCTTAGCGCTCGCTACGGAATAACTAATTAGCATCTTGCAGTCAAGGGATACCCACGCGACCAGGCTTCGGCGAGCCCGCTTGCTCGGCCGCTCGTCGACCTCGTCTGCCGACAACGCTTCTGCGATTTGGCCCACTTTGGGAGACATAGTGGCTCTTCTGCGCGACATGATCGTGGCTAATAGAAAATACAATAATAACAACAACAGGAGAACTGAGGAAACGATGTCAACAGCAATGCCGGTGGTGGGGCGGATGTGGGTTTTCTGATGTTCTGAAGTGAGGCAGCGCCCGGAAACATCTTATCGTGCCCGAGATACGATTCGGGCCCCCGCAGCGGATGCCGACCGCAGACTCGGCTCACAACCGTCAGAAACCGAGAATCACAGGCAAAACTACTAGTCACGGTATTGTGTGTAATCGTCCGTCGGTAATATGCGGCAGCGCCGAATATTCCTTAGAGACGACTTGATGGCGAGTTATTCAGCATGATGTGGTGATAACGATAACGTATAAGACTGCTACAGCCACCCCCGCCTTGGCCTGCAGAACATCAGAGGCTCATGACGGCGCGCGTTTTTTCTGTCTTCTTGACATTATAGACCATAATTCATGACCACATTCATTCCTATTCACCATGTCTGTACCCGCAGCACGAGGCATCCGAATTGCCATTGACCGGGGCGGCACTTTCTGTGATTTGTAAGATTTCTCTCCGCAATCTTGAACCGGCAACATCAAGTCTGACAATTTCGTATAGTTGGGCCAGCATCCCCGGCCGCGATGAAGATGTCATCTTCAAGTTGCTCTCAAGAAACCCGGGTGAATACAGTGATGCTCCGATTGAAGGGATTCGGCAGATCCTCGAGATGGCTACAGGAGAGACCATCCCACGAGGAACGCCATTAGACATCACCCCTGTGGAATCCATCAGGATGGGAACCACTGTTGCTACAAAGTAAGATACTAAACCAATAAATTTTCTTTGTCTTTTTTCTGACAGTTTCACAGCGCCTTGCTAGAACGAAAGGGCGAGCGAGTAGCCCTCATCATCACAAAAGGTTTCAAAGACCTGTTGATTATTGGTAATCAGGCACGACCCAGTATTTTTGATCTTTCAGTCTCCAAACTCGACAGCTTGTATGAAAAGGTCATTGAGGTCGACGAGCGAGTCACCATGGAAGGATTCGCCGAAGATCCGGATCCTCAACCCGTGGATATCAAGTCGGATCCAACTTTGGTCCAAGGTCTTACAGGAGAGGCCATTCGAATTCTAAAAGAGCCAGATCTGGAAAAGGTCCAAAAAGACCTTCAAGCTCTATGGGACGAGGGCTATCGCACACTGGCCGTTGCCTTTATGCACTCCTTTGCATTCCCCAAACACGAAGCCGCCGTTGCAGCCGTTGCTCGCCAAATCGGCTTCAAAACATCCGTTTCATCTGAGCTGCAGCCGATGATCAAGATTGTTCCCAGAGCACAATCAGCCACAGCTGATGCTTACCTCTCTCCCGTCATTGCACAATACATAGAAGGCTTCAGGTCCGGATTCAAAGGCCGTCTCGAAGACCACAATGCCAAGAAACTTCTTCTTTGCCAATCAGATGGTGGCCTAACATCCTTGACGAGATTCACTGGTCTTCGGGCTATTCTCTCGGGCCCTGCTGCTGGAGTCATTGGTTGCGCCAAAACATGTTACGATGAGGAAGAAGGCACGCCTGTGCTTGGTTTCGATATGGGAGGCACGAGTACAGACGTATCACGGTATAGTGGTGCTTTTGAGCATGTTTTTGAAACAACCGTATCTCAAGTGGCCGTTCAGAGTCCACAACTGGACGTACAAACTGTTGCCGCTGGTGGAGGCTCTATGCTGTTCTGGAGAAATGGCTTGTTTGTTGCAGGACCAGAATCTGCTGGAGCGTACCCTGGTCCGGCATGTTACGGTAAAGGAGGACCGCTCACTATCACAGACGCGAACTTTTACCTAGGCCGAATTCTTCCAGACTACTTTGCTCGTCCTCTCGACTTTGATGTTGTGAAGAAGAAATTTTTAGAGTTGACAGATGTTGTCAACGCAGAGAAGAAGGGATCTGAGAAACTCACCCCTGAGGAGGTTGCTATGGGTTTCCTCCTCGTGGCTAACGCATCTATGACACGGCCTATTCGTGCACTCAGCGAGGGTCGAGGCTTTGAGACTGCCTCTCATAACCTAGCCTGCTTCGGCGGTGCAGGTGGACAGCATGCTACAGCCATGGCACGCGATCTCGGAATCAAACGTGTTTTGATCCATCGATTTTCAAGCATTTTGTCTGCATATGGAATGGCACTGGCCGACGTGGTAGTCGAGCTTCAAGAGCCCGAATCTGAAGCGTACAACAAAGAATCCGTCTCTCGTATTGAACAGCGTGCCGACTCGCTACGCCAGCGCGCTACTAAACAATTGATCGAGGAGGGTTTCACGACAGAAAGAATCCACCACGAGGTCTTTCTCAACATGCGCTACCGCGGAAGTGATACATCACTTATGATATCCGAATCTGACGCCTCCGACTTTGGCGAGGGATTCATTGCCCGGCATAAGCGGGAGTTTGGCTTTACTCAACCACGCGACATTTTGGTTGACGATGTGCGTGTTCGTTCCGTTGGCAAAGCCATGGAGATGAAGACAAGAAGCCCATTCAAGCAACTGGCAGGAATAGATCGCACAAAACGTCAATCCAGCTCTGACTTGAAACCTGCGCTCATCCGCAAGGTCTACTTCGAGAAGGAAGGCTGGGTGGATGCTCGTATTTTCCACCTAAAGGATGTTCCCAAGGAAAGCATTATCCTAGGACCAGCCATGATTATCGACGCCACTCAAACCATTGTCGTCGACCCTGCCAGCGAAGCTACTGTTTTGGATGAGCACGTTGCCATCGAACTACTCGATGCAGAAGTGAAGAAGGTCTCCGCCGACGAAGTCGACCCCATTCAGTTAT
Organism: Talaromyces sp. DC2; assembly: GCA_039119965.1. NCBI lineage: Eukaryota > Fungi > Ascomycota > Eurotiomycetes > Eurotiales > Trichocomaceae > Talaromyces > Talaromyces sp. DC2. The sequence goes on along the minus strand of JBCLNQ010000020.1, from coordinate 555,733 downwards.
CCGTCTTCAGTCACCGATTCATGAGTGTTGCAGAGCAGATGGGAGAGACTCTTCGCAAAACCTCCATCTCTACAAATATCAAGGAGCGTCTTGACTACAGCTGTGCCATTTTTTCCTCGGATGGTCGTCTTGTAGCCAATGCTCCCCATATACCAGCTCACTTAGGATCAATGTCTTACGCCATTGCCTACCAAGCCAAGCGATACGTCAAGGGAGAGCTTAAGCCCGGAGATGTTATCTTGTCCAACCACCCCATTGCTGGTGGTACTCACCTTCCAGATTTAACCGTAACGACACCAGTCTTTGACGAAAATGATCCCACCAAGATCCTCTTTTTTGTGGCCAACCGAGGCCATCATGCTGATATTGGCGGTATTGCGGCTGGCAGTATGCCACCAAATTCAACCGAGCTATGGCAGGAAGGTGCCGCGATTGAGTCCTTCAAGATGGTAAAGGAGGGTGTCTTTGACGAAGAGGGTGTAATTCATCACCTATACGAAGTGCCTGCAAGCTATCCCGGCTGCAGCGGTACGCGAACATTGAACGACAATATCTCCGATCTCAAAGCTGGCATCGCCTCTAATAACAGAGGTATTCATTTGATCCAGGGCCTTGTTCGGGAATACAGCTGGCCTGTTGTCGAGTTTTATATGCTTTCGGTCCAAAAGAATGCCGAAGACACTGTTCGTGGACTGCTTAAAGAGTTCAGCCGTCGCTTCCAAGGCCAACCCCTCGAAGCTATCGACTACATGGACGACGGGACACCGCTGGCACTGAAAATCACTATCAACCCTGAAGACGGCTCTGCAAATTTTGATTTTACAGGCACAGGTCCCGAGGCGCTCAACAACTTGAACAGCCCGCCGGCTGTGATGTACAGTGGCATCATGTACTGTCTCCGGTCGATGATTTCGTCGGACATCCCTCTTAATCAAGGATGTTTGAACCCTATTCAGGTCGACTGCCCGCCCAACTCGATTCTGTCTCCAAGTGTCAAAGCTGCAACTGTCGGTTCCAATGTTGAGACCGCACAGCGCATCATTGATGTCATCCTCAAAGCCTTCCGCGTCACTGCTGCTAGCCAAGGCACATGTAATAACCTTACCTTTGGTTATGGTGGCAAAGACCCCAAAACCGGCGCCATCACAAAGGGATTCGGGTACTACGAAACTATCGCAGGCGGCGCAGGTGCGGGTGCCAACTGGGAGGGCCAGTCTGGTGTACACACTGGCAGCACTAACACCCGAATGACCGACCCGGAGATATTCGAGAAACGCTATCCGGTCATTCTGCGAGAGTTTTCTATCCGCAGAGGCAGCGGTGGTGCTGGCAGGAGCCGTGGTGGTGATGGCTGCATTCGCGATATTGAGTTGCGTCGTCCACTCCAAGTCAGCATTCTCTCCGAGAGACGTGTTGTAGCTCCCTACGGAATGGCTGGTGGTGAAGATGGTAAGCGAGGCGTCAACTTATGGATTCGAAAGGACCCAATTGATGGAACCGAGAGGGTAATTTCTGTTGGAGGCAAAGCCTCCATGGCAATGAATACCGGAGACCGCATCGTTGTGCAAACTCCTGGTGGTGGTGGATACGGCGTTCCTGAGAATAAGAAGAAACAGGTTGAACTGCTAGGGGAGTTTGAAGTGAGGAAGATGAATTTTCACTGAAAGATAGTTGATGACTATACCAGAATTGTACATAATGAATTTAGAATTCTCGAAATTGTAGACCATTATTTTGTTACACTATTTTACAGATCTTCAATGTTATTTGAATTATTCTAGTTCTTGTCCAAATCGGGTAGTAATGCACTTCTTTTTTCTCTACACATCTCTGGCCTTTAACAGGTGGATACAATTTCTCCGTCTCCACAAACCACACTTTTCTACCATCGCCATAGTTCTTAGAGTAAGAGCCAATCTTATCAGTCTCTTTGTCTTTTTCAATTCATTGATTTTATTGCGCAAGCCCAATTTTCTCCTAGCTCGTCAAGCTCCAGTTTCCCCGCGTTGTTTTCTCCAGACGGAGAGGTACCGGGTAAACATTCATTAAACCCACATTGGAAAATTTCCGGATATAGTGCTCGTGTTACCATATGAAATGTGTATAAATTGCTCTACATCTCAGGTTATTCTGCGTCAGAACATTGCAGTCGACAGAAATAAAAACAAAATGAAGTCACTACTCGCATTCCTACCACTATTAGGTCTCAGTTGGCCTGTCTCCGCCGTCCCGGTAGGCAGCTCTCAAAAGACATACTCACGAATTTCCTGTCAAAAAGGGAACATTGAATCCTGTCCACCAAATACACTCGTCGTGTCTAATAATCCTTCCCACCAAAACTCGGCAGATTTCTCTTCTATCCAGTCCGCCATTCTTTCGCTTCCGCATGACAATTCATCAGCGACGATTCTCGTTCGCGCCGGAAGCTATACCGAGCAACTCAACGTGACTCGCCCTGGGCCACTCACCTTGCTAGGCGAAACTTCAAGTCCTCTCGATGAAACCAAGAATAAGGTGAACGTGTTTTGGAGCGCGGCAAATAATAATACCTATCTTGACAACGCGTTCACGAGTGTCCTGACCGTGGCACCGACGCAGAATGCTTCTTTGACGGGGGCTGGTACGACAGGATGGCCAGTTCCGGCAGATACGCCTTTCGGAAACACCGATTTTAGAGTATATAATATTGATTTCCGCAATGTCTTTTCAGAGTATTCTGCAGGGCCGGCGCTGGCAGTAAGCGTCAGTTATGCAAATTCGGGGTTCTATTACTCAGGATTTTACTCTTATCAGGATACGGTACTTACAACCATTTCTTTTATTTGGTCTTCTATTGTATTACGATATCTAATAGGGTAAACCAGGTATATGTCGGAAAACTCGGTAACTCTTACTTCTATTCATCTATTATTGCTGGTCAAACGGACTTCTTGTACGGTTTCGGCACAGCCTGGTTCCAGTCTTGCCATTTACAGCTACGCTCTTGCGGTGGCGGAGTTACTGCTTGGAAAGGGACAAATACCACCTATGAGAATAAGTTCGGGGTGTACATTGTTGACTCTGACGTAAAAGCCGCCAATGCATCCATTGCGTCTTCCATCGAAGGGAAGTGTGCGCTAGGTAGGCCATGGAACTCCCAACATCGCTCTGTATTTGCTCGCACGTACGAGGACGCAAGTATTATAAGCAGTGGATATATTAACTGGATCGTTGACGGGGTCGGGCGCTACGAACCAGGAATCACGCTGCAGGCTGAATTTGAAACGCATGGATCTGGGTGGAATAAGTCAGGAAGAGCGGCTGGTGGTGTTGATACGGTTTTGACCAAATCTCAGTGGGGGGAGTATGATGCACCAGAGAAGGTGTTCCAGTATGGCTATGAGGATGGGAGATTTGGAAACGTAGGGTGGATAGATTCCAAGCCTTGGCTTTAGACATTGCATATGTATACGCAAGCTCCGCTGAAGTATTTTATTCTCTTTTTAAAAAGTATAACAAAGCAATGTTTAAAGGTCTGAAGTTATCTGATTGTGTCAATTTTCCCTTGGTACTTGGACTTCCTCTAGTTATTTGAAACGCGTTTCCATACTCCGGGAAATCAAGCCAGGTCTTCTGAGACAGCTTGGACTGCTCACCAAGTGCTTTTCCACTACAGCCTAGACTGTCCACGGCTTACTGAAGCTGCTGCAGCTTTTCCTGCTCTCCTACCAAAAACAGCCCCGGAAGTCAATCCGCTGCCACCCGGATAGTTACCGTAAAACAAACCTCCCAACATCTCACCAACACTGTACAATCCCGGGATTTCTGCGCCTGTGGCAGACGACACAACTGCCGCTGTTTCCGGATTCACAGCGAGCCCACCAAACGTGAATGTAATTCCGCCGGTAACCTTGACAGCGAGAAAAGGCCCCTTGTCGATAGGCGATGCCCAGTTTGACTTTGGAAGTGCCAATTTTGTTGAAGACGATTGTGTGGAAACACCATCTTTGATTGCCGGGTCCCATTTAGCGCGAGGGTTCTCTTTGCGATGTTCGTAGACGGCGTGGTTGTATTCTTTCAACGTTTTGATGAATTCGTCTTTGTTTTTGAGACCTTCTGCTGTGCATTTCTCCGCAAGATCTTCAATTGTATTGCCATAGATCTTCTTCACAATTCCATCTCTATACTCCTCGCTCCTTAGCCAGGGAATCATGTTGGAATCCCACACTTGGAATGCAGTACCCTCCGGTTGCTGCAGGATGGCTCTTCCGAATATCGCATACGTATAGTTTCTGAAATCAATTCCTTCATCGACAAATCTTTCTCCCTTGGTGTTTATCATCACTCCCAAGGGATAACCAGACTTTGTAAATTCGTTTGAAATCTCTCGGTTCCCAGTATTAGGATCTGCATTTGCATCCCAGCAAGTAGCATGGCAACCGGACCAATTTCCTGCTTGCTTAGCAGCAACGTCCCGAATAGCCATCTCCAGGCAGTCTCCAGTGTTGAAAGGTGTTCCACGGACATAAGCCAAGTCCCATCCAGGACCAAGATATTGCGTTCTCATTCGTGCGTTGGATTCAAAACCGCCTGCTGCCAGTATCACAGCATTTGCGCGGATTTCTTTTGGCAGGCCGTTATGAACGACTGTGACTCCAGTGATGGCTCCCGTTTGTGAGTTGGTGAGCAATTCTTTTGCGGCGGTTTGGTAAAAGACATCCACTCCATATTGTCGAGCGGCTTTCTTGTGGTCTTCAATCAGACCTTTCCCTCCATCTTCAGTTTTCAGTGCAAGGCCACCCCAGAATTTGTGGCGACCATCTACCAGGAATGCCTGACGGTTAAAGCTCAATTGAAACCGTACGCCAACGACATCTTTGAGCCATTGAATAGTTTCCCGCGAATCTCCAATAAGAATCTTACTCAGTTGCGGATCAGACCGTCCCGCACATATTCGCTGAATGTCCTTTTCAAAATCGGGAGTTCTGTAAGGTGGGAGATCAATAATCTTTGCCAGATTTTGGTCCACGTTGTTGACGAGGGGAAGAAGGTCGGCCAACCCCGTATGCGCGGTGCGCATTGCGCCAGCTGTGAAATACGAGTTTCCGCCTGACCATGACTCTGGGCATTTGTCGATGAGGATTATGCGTGATGCTGGAGAGGATTGGGCGGCTGATGTGGCGGCGGAAAACCCGGCGTTTCCGCTGCCAATTACGAGAATGTCAACCTGAGATGGAAGTGACATTTGAGGTACAATGCTTCTGCCGGATGCCTGCGTCGAGTTGATTAGATTGCAAAACACAGATTTAGAAAATAGAAGATATTCAAGACTGTGCTTTGTTTGAGAAAACAAGCATGAATTGTTGATCTTCACTCATCTTTATACTGCACATTTGTGTGGAATTGGCACCAGTTGTTGTCGGTCGGAGAGTTACCCTCCGTCGGACCAAGAAATTCCGACTTGAATTGCAAGTAAGAGTAAAGTGTAAGCTTCTAATATCCTGGGAGAATTACCGTAGATTGCTAAAATTATATTAAGACAACGCAATCACATCCAAATGTTTTATGTATCTATTGATTCATATCGTCTTGATCTTTGTGCATGTGTTTCGTTCGCCATGCTGATGCGGGGAATAAATTTAGACCGCCAAACTGCAGCAGTATATAGATTTTAAATCACCAGATCCAAGGGACGATTTTATTTGACAGGCCAATATCAATTTTGACTTATATGTAGTCCGAATTCCCTATCGCATAATACACAGCAACCTTTCCAGGAATTGGACCCCCAATAGATGCATCCCACGCAAATGAAATCGAACATGCGATAGTGCGCGGGATGCAATGGGGGGATTGGTGAACCCCCACACAAGACGTCTATATGGACGATATGTTTTTACAAGTCATTGAGTCCAAAATGTTCATTGAGACACTGATTGTCACATGTATTACAGTTTTAAAAACATCGGTTGTCGTTTTTATCTAATTTTCCTATTCCAATAGCCTAGTACTAACAAAATTAACCAAAACTTGACTGGTTTGCATCTATCATCAGATCCAAGTGCCTCGCTTGGGCCTAGACACGATAAGCAATAGTTAAAAATACAGCTGTAACCTTAGAGTCTTGGCTCATGCGACCCAAGGCCCACTTACTATTCCCTTGCAGATGCTACACCGATTTAGTTGATGGGATTGCGGAGTATTTATTTTGGCCTGTCTTGTCAACTTGGATCCATGTTTCAAATATTACCACAAGGGCCCATCAATGCGCTTGCTTGGGCTGAATACAAGGCATCTACATAAAAGCTACAATTGCTTTTTCATCTGACCAAGGAATGAAGAGTATCTTTGGAGCGTCCTTGTTATGGACGCTGACAACAACAGCAGCTTGGCAACTGCTTCCACCTCCGCTTAACTTCACAGGCAACACGGAGTCATCCATAGACTTCTTTTCGGGGTCCTTCACCAAAACAGTTTTCATTGAGCGCAGCTTCTCGGAACGTAGGGATACCGAGGGACTGTCGCTTATTCCTCCATCGGCCTACGAATTCGCAGAAATATTTATCGATGACCTCGCTCAAGTTTCGGGCGATCACTGGTCATTGCGTGTAGTTGAAGAGCTCCCACATCACGGGAGTGGTATTTTCCTGGGCTCTTCAGCCCAGAATCTGACCTATCAAAGCGGCCTCGTGACAGAGGAGGGTTACACTCTTGACATTCGCTCGGATGGAGGCATCGCTATCGCAGGAACGGGTGCCAGGGGGATGTGGTGGGGAACAAGAACTTTGCTACAGATGATCCTTCGAGAGAAAAACGAAGCTGTTGGGAAATTGCTTGTTGGCCGTTATGTCGATGCGCCTGTGTACCCTACTCGAGGGCTCATGCTTGACGCCGGACGGAAATGGTACTCACCTGCATTCTTGAAAGACTTGTGTACATATGCGTCTTTTTTCAAAATGTCCGAGTTCCATTACCACTCTGCCGACAACTATCCTCTTAGCCGTGGCCACAATGAGACCTGGTACAAAGTGTACTCTCAGTTTTCCATGCGACCCATCAGCGACAGTCTGTCTCCACTCATCCAGCGCAAGAACGAAACACTAAGCCCTGAAGATCTGGAAGATTTTCAACAGCATTGTGCCAGGAGGGGCGTCACAGTTATTCCCGAAATTGAGGCTCCAGGACACGCTCTGTCGATTACAAAATGGAAGCCAGAATTGGCACTGGCTTCGAAGGATCTCCTCAACCTGAGTCATCCAGATACCATTCCTACAGTCAAGGATATGTGGACAGATTTCCTTCCACGCCTCCATTCAAAAGAAGTGCATATTGGAGCCGACGAGTACGACTCTACCCTCGCAGATGACTATATCAACTTTGTCAACGAAATGTCCAACTGGGTGCAGAAGACTTCCAACAAGACCATTCGCATCTGGGGTACATATGAGCCCTCACCAACAAATCTAACGGTCTCGAAAGATATTATTATCCAACATTGGCAAGCAGGTCAATCAGATCCCGTTGAACTGGTAAATATCGGGTACGAAGTCATAAACTCAGAGGATATGTGGGCATACATGTCGATCAAAAATGACCACGTTCCCATCTCGCCAGCTCCTTATCCTACCTTTTTCAATGAGACTAGGTTGCTCAACTACGGAGAGAAACAGGGAAATCAGTGGGACCCACACGACATCAATTACGACAATCTCACACAAGAGCTAGCCCCGGTGTCCAAATACAACAGAGGCGCGATTTTCGCTGCGTGGAATGACAATGGGCCGGACGCGAGCACCCAACTAGAGGCGTACTATGCAATAAGACGAGGGGTACCACTCGTCGCTTCACGAGCTTGGTCAGGCTCGAGAGGACCTCTCGTGGAAGAGGATACACTCGATAAGACTATTGACAACTTAACACAGCGCATTCCGGGAGAAAATCTGGACCGCGTGCTACATGCTGAATCTAAGGGCCACTCGCTATTGACTTGGAGCCGCCAACCACACCATACTGAGGAAGTCCATCTTAACAAAGGCAGCAAAGGCCTCAACTATACTCTGCTTCTGTCAATAACAGGACCATTCTCCCTGTCCTCCTCGGATGTCTCTCTCTCGCTCTCTCCCTCAGATCCAGATAGCTCCACCAGCACTCTGACATTTACATCTGACGGCTGGCCATACCCCCTTCGCTCAACCTCATATAATGACAGCACCTTTTTTCCCGAGACTCCCGGCATGGGCCGTATATGGGGCACGCCACCGGGTAACATGACAGACTCTTCACACGAGCCAATAGCTATTCCCAGTCCTTCCGTTAATCGACCCATTAAGGTTACGATTACAACAGATGCTGTACGAGGAAGTAGATGTTGGATTGATGGAAAATTTGTTGGCCGGTGGGAGGTACTCGTATTTGGGGGACATAATGTGTACGAGTCGTGGAGTCAAATGGCGTTTGTCGCACCGTTGGATGTCGTCGAGGGTGGCGTTACGAATGTCGATTTGGTAGCAGAAGTGGTCGAACCTTAGATCGATATATCCTTTTTTTTTCTTTGATAAATTTCATCAAACAAATTTGAACGCTTACCTTTTGCTATACTTTCATTTTGACTTCTATTTCTCTTGGCCCTAGCCCCAAGCCCTAATTCCTAATCCGGAGAGCTTCGGATTACATCATGACCATGTCAAATCTGACATACGAAGGGCATATCAATTGATTCATCATTTTTTCATCTCAGGCTTATCATCAAAGAATATGAACTTGAGTCTGCTGGGTTTATTTAATTTTGTCTAGCTGCTTATGAATTCGAATCATCTGTTCCACTACTCCATCCAACAACACAACCTCGTATAGCAAGTGGCAAACCGTTCGAGAGGAAGAGCCTAGCAGATTTCCAAAGGGAAAAACTTATATATCAACAATAAAACTATGCCGACACCACGTCCAACACTCCTCGCTCCAATCTACTCGCTCACATCTGCCTTTGCTGCCGGTGCATCCCCTTCCATCATCCTCACGCACTTCACAACCTCGCCACCGCCAGTAGTCCACGAGTACGGAAACCGGCATTTGCAATCCCAGCTGCCATTTATCGGCCGGGACTTTATCGGTCTTTCCGGCGTTGGCGAATACTTTGATTTGCTCGCTGAGCATCTTTCGTACAGTGATATGGGTTTTGATAGCGAAGATGACTGGGTGGTTGACCCGCAGAACATGACTGTTTGTCTCCGGGGATGTGCAAGATTCACGCACAAGGCCACGGGGCAGAGTTGGAACGAGGTCTTTATGTGGAGGGTGAGTTTGTCGGAGGACTTGGGTGAGAGCGAGCCGGATCCGGGACAAGGGCTGAAAGTGCAGGATTATCGCGTTTGGGCGGATACGGGAGCTGCGTTCTTGGCTAGTCGGGGAGAGTGGAATGATATTGTTGCACAGGGAAGGGGAGAAGATAGCCAGGGAAAGTCTATATCGCAGGCGGCGACGAGTAGAGAACCTGTCAATCCGATAGTGCATAGGTTGGGTGATGGCCTGTCATGTTATGGTAGTTGCGGATGAAGTATAGCAATCAGTGAATATTCTATTGCCAGAAAATAAATTAAGAAAAACATTCCAGGCGCGTAGAAAAAGGTATGAAATGAAAAGCCGTGATAAGATACAATGTCCAGAAAAATAAGAAAAGCACACCCAACTCCCTTCATTTTATTCGAGATTAGCGGTAGTCTCGACGCGTAAAGGCTGGCAGAAACAAAAAGAAAATATCAAACATAAATGAGGGCTAAGAAAAGATGGCAAGCTAAATTACTGCTTCCATGTCTTTCCGCAGTTCATGCACGTACAGAAGAGAGTCATCGGTTCATCAGCACTGCGAGTCTGCGCTTCGGTGTAAGTAACCTTGCGTTGACCACATTTTCCGCACTGCAAGCTCGAACTAATACTCCGTTCTGCTTGGGCAACCATTGCCTTGTCCATGTTTTCCTTTTGGATCTTTTTATCTGCTTCTCGGCGCTCGTCGGACTTGAGCTCGTCGTGGGTCATTTGGACGAATTTCTCCGGTGTCACTTCATTAGAAAGAACACGTTGTCGAAGCTGAGGATTCGACTTGTTCTTTAAGTTCTGGAAAAGGCTGCGAATTTTGGTCTTGTATTGCTCGTTTTTCTCCGAGCCAAAAGCATTGAATGCGGCCGCTTCGACGGCTGTTGCTTTGGCAAGCACAATTTTCGGTGCCTCGGTACTCATAAAGCAAAGGCCATCGTACATGAGCCCAAGGCAGCTGTCTCGGACCTTGTTTGATGTAATGCCAATGTCGACACCGTCGGCTTTCCAAGTCCGCTTCTCCGGAGGGACAGAAGATTTAGACGCCCTGTCTCCGGGTGTGCTGACTGAAGCAGGCGATCCAGCGCCGGTATTAGGTGTACTCGAGCGATGCGGATTTGGAGACCCGTTTGACTTTTGTTTCACCTCGCTTCGCCATTTGGAGACGATCTCGGACGACAGCCGGGCAACGTCCGGCGATTTGTGTTGCTTGAGTTTGTTTACCACGATACCGATACGAGTCGAGCGGAGAAGATCCTCAGTTGGCCGCACGCCTTTCTGAAGGCTTTTCAGGATGGTGATCAGATTCGCCGGCGGTTCGTTAGATGTGGCAGCCTTGGTCAGCGCCTTTGTTTTGAGTTCGATTTCTTTTGCGTCCATCGCGATAGAAGTCTAGAAAGTGAAGGTTATCATGGTTAGTAAGAGAATATTCACTTTTTTGACAGTTTTGAAAGTCAAGAACTGGCGTAGAATAGACGTTTCAGCGATGGATGCTATGCGCAGTGGGTAGTAGCGAATCGCGCATTCTCCACAAAAGCAATACAAACATCCACCGGCCAGGTACCACGCTATTTAAATTTGCTAACATCACCAGACTCACCAAGTAAAACTGATAACAGACTCAGTCGTGTGTCTTCGCAAAGATGACGAAGGGAGGAGGGCTGTTCCCACGAAAGAATTTGGCAGAACCAAATAAGCTCTTGCGATCAGGAAACTGGCGGAACCAAGAAAAAAAGCAAGTATAAAACGCTGGCGGCGACAGGAAATCGCAGCAAGAGAGAAGAAAGAGTAATAATATTAAGAGGAGAAGAGTAAACGAAGGGAAATCACAAAAGACAACGCCACTGAGGGATGGGTGAGGGAGGCCGTGATACGGGAAGGTTGTCTTGCGACAGAGAGATAGCGGGATGTTTGCCAGCAACTTAGCGTGCCTGTTTGGGAAAGAGATCCACTTTTTGTATACATTTGATCGCGGAGAACACTTCACATTCAACTAATTATATATATATAACTTTTACTTCTTATTAGATAAAAGGTATGATTTGATATTAGCTTTCTATCTGCTTTCTGCATAATGTGACCATCTAGCATCGTAAATCATCCGACAACGTAAACAAGAATATGACCCGTCAGGTCCAGGGGTATTGGGGTTATATATGAGGAAGGTGTCTTGGTAAAAAAGCAACAGGCCAACACAACTTGATCCTAAAGCCATTTTCCAAGAAACAAGCCAGGGAAGGCGGTCGTATAAATATATAGCAAATCTCGGCTTGATGCTAAGATGAAAAAGATCGAGAAGGGGAAAAAAAGGAATCACCACAACTTTTTAGTATTATAAACCAGTCTTGTTGAGGGCTTCGGCCAGTTCATCAACAGCGGCATCCATCTTTTGAGTGACAGGTTCATCTTCGGCGCGGACGGTTTCTTTCAACGTCTTATCCGCTAAGTGGCGTTTCTCTTCTTCCTCTTCCTCCTCTTCCTCCTCTTCCTCTTCCTCTTCCTCTTCCTCGAGTTCGTCGAGCTCGTCAATGCCCCAGGCATCTTCAGGGTCTTCGTCAGAACCGTGCTCCTCCTTTCTCTTTTCAAGGAGATCACGCAGCTCTTCCACGTTGTCATCATCTTCTGTAAATTTGTTTCCGTTAAGCTCGACACGGCGGAGAGCTGGGAGAGCAGTCTTGGACGCAAACAAAAATTGCTTCACGCCTTCTGCATTGATATCGTTATATTGCAATCGCAACGTCTCAACCTTCTGGTTCTTGCCAGCCGCAAGGGCCTGGGCAACCTTGATACCGCCACGAGCCGAAAGCAGGCAATCACCAACACCAAGCTCACGCAAAGAAGTCCATCCTTGAATGACGCCTGCCAGAGCAGTCGATCCCAAGTTCGTAAAGGTATTGTCCTGGAGGTCCACAACTTCCAAGGCAGTCGCGTGACTGAGACCTTCCTTCAAAAGAAGCGAAATACCTTCTTGGCGAATACCGTTTTGTGTCATCTTCACCGAGCGCATCCCCTTGGCATGGGCTTTGTATGCATTTGCCCAGGCGGCCATACTTCCATTCTCCAGCCGATTGCGTCCACACACAATCGATTCCAGCAGAGGGACATCCTTCCCTTCCTTCCGGGCTTCCTCCTTGCGCTGGGCAAGCTTTGTGAGCGCGTCTGCAATGAGGGTACCAGCATTGGGACCAAGCCCATTGTTGTTGAGAATGAGATGGCGGAGAGGAACGGCGCGCGAGAGAAAATCAACGAGCGGCGCTTGCGTGTTCAGACCGAAAGCGTTATCGGAGAGGTTGACGGTGTGAAGCGTAGGAATCTCCAGGAGCGCGTTTAATAAAGCCGACAAGGCAGGAGGAATTTCGGATAGGAGTCGGGCTGTGAAGATATCGGCGAGATCGGCGACTTCCAGGTTCTTCTGTGTCGCAAGAACAGTCGCAAGGCGCTCAGAGGCAGCAATACCAAATGTATTGCCTCCCAGGTGAACTTCGGTGTATGTGGCATCCTCTAGCAAAGGCTTGACGTGGGCTTCAATGTCCTCAGCCGTATCGAGCTTGAGGCTCTTGCCATCGAGCGAGAAGATCTTCGGAGCCATGGCTAGAGCAGAATTAAATACTCAAGAAATAGACAAAGAAAAATGCCAGTGAAAAACGGATATCGTCCCCAAGGAGCGAACAGCAAAGTCTGCAGCAAAGGGTGAGAGGAAGAAGCGGGCAAGAAAAAAAAAAGGAGAGAGGGGCTCTATTGTCGCCTTTGAAGCCAAAAACCCCCACCAACAAAAATAAATAGTCTCGGGGCCGCCCCTCTGGCTTCCGCCCAGCAACTATCGCGTGGCTTCACCGCCCGGGCCATTTCTGCCGGATAAGCCCAATTGCGCCAGGCCGATTAATCATCAGCGAAACTTGCTCATTTTCTCTCGTCCCATTGAACTGTTTGTTGCTACAACTTATTTACTACCGCTTGTTTACCCTGGAATTGAGTTTGCATACTTGGATTTTTCATTTACTTCAATTACCATGTCTTCGTTTTTCGGTTCTTCCAGCAGTGAGTCTTTGCCAGTCTGATTTCCGCAAACCTCCGCGGAGCTCTTTAGCAGCTTCATGCATGGCATTGTTTCAAACAAACGGACCACCCATTACGCATATACCATGAAACTAAATTGCTAATGCATCTTTTCAACCCTAGACACGGCCAGCGCCCCTACACCAGAAGCAAAGCCTGTTGACGCCCCCAGCAAACCAAAGGTTCGCCTTCTCCTGTCGTCATTCCCTGGAGCCGATTCCAATACTGACAAATCCTCGCACTATCTGGTCTAGCCATGCTGTGTGTGCACCAAGGAAAAATCAGCTCGCGATGACTGCATGCTATTCTCCAAATCCGACGACCCTGCGCAAGGCGAGTGCAAGTCGCTTGTTGATCAATACAAGACGTGTATGGCCGGGTACGGGTTCAAGGTTTGATAAATAATACACAATAAAAGAAGAAAAAGAGTTAGATCGTCGGTTGGGGAAGGTTCGCCGGCTTTTGTTATATCGGTCCTGCATTGCATATAATTGCAGTTGTAATATATCTACTATTATTCTATATGTACATTATTCCGCCGGCTAGACATTGAGTGGCATGAATCGATGTCAATTACAGGTTTTAGTGCGAGCAATTCAAAAAAACTAATAAAGACCACCTAGCAATCGCTTCCTTTATTGCGCTATATATGATATAATAGAAATTCCAAATAACTAGAGGACAAATAAGAAATAATAATGAAAGACGAGGGAATCAACGAGAAAATCAATGATAGTCCATGGCCAAGAGTTGTCGTTGAACGTTGAACGGTTGACGAACGAAGCACGGTGCGTAAATGCGGATAGAGCGAACACGCGACTAGTTTGGAAATTCCAAACAATCTGGTAATCGAAAGGAAGGTCAGAAATCAACGCAGACCGATATTGATAATAACTCGGAGGCATGTAGAGCAACGAGGTCGAATACAAACGGGAGCTTGCCCGATCCCCAAAAGGAGAGGGTAGATGTTCCAAAGGCGAGCGACAAAGGTGGAAACGTCCAAGAGATAGTCTTCAAAGGACATGAGCATTCGTATGCAGAAAAGGAAAATCTTATTCTGCAACAAACAGCTCGTCATCTCCGTCGACTTTGTCCCATGAAGTTTCCATGGTCATGTGGTCTGGAATGTTTAGTTCCTTTTGGAGCTGTTTGCCATTGAACCCGACTGCCATTCTTTCGAAAATCCTGAGGGTATCGGGCCGCGATGGTATCTCGTCTAATGCAGTTTCTCTGGTGGCTGCCATGACCATTTCCTCCGTAGTACACAAGGGTCATCTGATACTGTGCTGGTGAATCCGGGCATTTTCGAACGCTGCCCATTCCCAATCCTGTTGTAAGGGCATCCATTTGATGAGCATACCCCTGTACTCATCATTGTACCGTACCGTTCGATCCCATCAGCCCATTCTCGCGCCAGTTGCCGCCCAATTTCGTTGAGATCCGTCAGAGTAAGGGATTTCCAAGGGACAACATTGATTGCGTGCAGCTTTTAGTCTGATTTTGTCACACAGGTCATAGAGCAACTTCCGTCTACGGCCTTTCCTTTCTTCAGTTGGACTTGCCACCTTGCCACTGACACGAACAAGAACGCCCTTGCAATTGACTGCCGCGACTATCTCGCTGGTGATGCCAATTGGCTTTGACAGCAAATAACTGAGATGTTCGGTATTGTAATCTGGCATGTACGGGGCTTCCTTCAGATTGAACGGAAACATGGTGCCGATGAAAGATCGGAATCGCTCGTCCAGGAAGGAAAATCATTGCCTGTGGCGTAAGACATTGCCTTTAGAGTCGGTCAAGGTACCCGTCTTGAAAGTGCTGTAGTCTTCGACTGCAATAGTGTTTGGGATCGGATTGATCCGGCCTTCCAGACAGACGCTGCAGACGACGGATTCTTGCCAGCATCAATCCAGCCGACCCCCCAGGCAAGTCACGAAACGTCGGTGGTGGAAACTCCTAGAAACAATGGTTATAATCGGAGCTCATCCATGCCAATAGCTTCCAGAGAACGCGGGAATATTGGCCCGAGGCTTAGCATCAGCCTTCCCAGGTCGCAAGGAGATGGGGGCATCCCTTCAGCCCTACCCAGCAAGGTCCCAAATGGAGTTTCCATTCTTCATGAGCATTCTGCTGAAGGCCTAAATGTTGGCACGATCAGAAACAGACTAGGTCACGAGCTCACCGAAGGGCAATTCTAGTACTTTTTACGGCCAGAGCTCCGATGCTTTTTGTTTCCTGGAATCCCCTTCAATATTACGAACCGCGCCCCAAACCATCGAGCCATACTGATCCCTCAAACTGAAGACTGCACTCTCCGAAATGAATGGAATCGTAGCAAATTGGGTTGCCCCTGTCTATCACAAGGGAATGCTGATCGACTCGTGTCGGCAGTCTGTACCGTTTTCTCTATTTCTTCTACATTTTTAGGAGATCTAATCTATATTAGATTATAAAAGACATAGTCGAATATCAATAGGAGAAACTGGTCTATATTTGCTGGAATTGTGACCAAACATCCAAATCAAGATTAATGTACAAGGTTCGTCGAACGTTCTATTTCTTATTGTGTTTTCTTGGCTGCGTTTGCAGAAGCCCCAGTTCCGATTGTCCAAGCTTGTCCAACCAGATATGCGACAGACCACAGATACGCCAGCGCAAACCCGCTGGCACCGATGAGGGCATTGAGCACAACCCAGAGATCAGGCTTGTTCTCTGGCGGAGGCACAAAAGCCTCGAGGACATGCCAGGACACCATACTTAGATAGAAAATAAAGTGGATGAGCGTGGTGAGAATGCGCACCGTCGGCTCCTTGGTGGACCGTGACCGGTAGGTTTCAATTGACGTAGGAGGCAGGCCAAGTAAATACGCCCATAGCAAGGTCATAACAAAGTAAGGAATTGCCAGACCCTCTCTCTTCAGCAACGGGAACATTGTCCAGGATCCCAGGACATTAGCCCAGCCAATCCATGCTCGGGATGGCTTATTCAGACCGCTTCCGCCTCCGAGGAGAAGGGTCATTGGAAGTAAGGGCAACAGAACGCTCTTTTCATGAACTTGGAAAGAAAATAGGAAGAACCCCCAAGCGCAGCTACTTAAGGCTGGCAAGATGAGTTGTGACCGAGGGTAGCGGAATATAACCAGACAAGGGAGCAAGATGGAGCCAAGAGTAGCACCAAGTGACACTCGTTGTAGCGTATCAGCCGGGAAGCGATTTAGCTTGTAGAAGGTATGGATAGCACACCACGCATTTGCCACTTTGTCTTCAAACAACCCTCTGGCAAATGGAAATATACGATGAATGACTTGGGAAAGCTGAAGGATCGGTGCATAATACCACGCGTCCCTGTCAAGTTCGAATGGGATGTTTTGCATGATAGGAGGAAGGGTATTAGGAACTGGAGCTCCTTGCCTCCATTCACGCAAAGAAGCCACAACGAATGGGGCTAGTAGAATAGCAAAGGCAGCAATGGTCGCCAAAGCGATCGAAAGAAAGCGGCCGATTCTGATGCGCGGAAAGAGACAGCTTCCTAGAAGAAAGGAGAACATAATTGGGGCGTAATACAGAGCCATCTGTTTGAAGCCCAAGGATGCCACGAAGAAAGCACATGCAAGTGACCATCTTCCTGTCAGGATACTCTCTATGCTGGCAACCGTCAAACCCAGCATCACCGTGTTGTATTGAAAGTGGCCGTGGTCGATAAGAATAGTAGCGGGCTGCATCAAAATTGCAACAAGTGAAATAGAGGTTGACCAGGCCGGGATGCCGTGCAATCGAGCATATCGTCGAACAAAGAGGACGACAGCGGGAACATACACGAGAAACTCGGATACGATAACGGTGGCACGCATGTATAATTTCAAAAGAGAGTCCTCGGTTCCGCGTGAGGTATCGAGGGCAAAGAACGCAGGGTCAACTCGGGAGCCTCTGTAGTGAAACAGTTATTAGCCATTGTGTCTCAACAATCTTTTCAAACCTGCCATACATTTTCCCGAGTAGCCAGCTGTGGTAGGCAGTCAATGGCGGGTAGTCGAGACCCCAGTACTGCAGGTCGTAAAAGTACCATTTCGTCAGAGGGAGATGGGTTGTGAGCTCCATCCAATGTCTCTGCGCCTCGAAATCACCATGCATAGGAGGCGACTGGAAGCCTGCAGAGATAAGATTTCAGCACATTTGTCGCGACTCAGGGTGCATCCTAAATTAGCTACCTGAATATCCCCATAGACTCACTGCCCACCTAAACAAGCCCACGGCCATGAGGATCAAGGGGAGGCTAATCCATTGCGATGTCCCGGCTCGCGCTCCCCATAGGAAGGAAACCAGAGGGAAAGCAGGCGCAGCTTGTGGGGAGCCCGGTTCGAGAATCAGATCATTATGGCCGGAGGGCGATGGGAAGAGCTTCTTTTTTGGACGGGGGCGGTGGGAGGCTGGAGATGCCATGTTGGCAATATTGAAGCAGATTAATTGACAGCTCCCATCAGTTGACTATACTATGAGTTGCATCCGACAAGCAGGGGAGGTGGGCTGGCGTGCTTGGTCCACTCAACTGTGTCCCGGAAGGACATGCAGCTGCTTGCTGGGTCAATATAGAACCCGCGCTAAGTCGTATCCGGACTAGGGCAGCTGATGTCATAGTCCAGCATGGCGAATGCATGGCGAATACATGGAGAACGCATTCTGTACGCATTTCATCTCACGGAATGGCACTTGTTACTATTACAGAGGGCTTCTATAGAGAGGAACAATTCAATATGGACCAGAAAGCTTGGCGGGAAAAAAGAAAAGAAAAAGAAAAGTCAAGCGCTCGTTGTACTTGTCTGTACTCGTGTATCTACAATTTTTACCGCTGAGTCCTAAGGACGCGACCATCCGGGCCGACTTCAATGCCAAGATGCTCGCGTAGGAAAGAGGTGGCCTCTGGCGAGGGTGCAAATGCCGAGCGTGAGAGCGTCGCTGGATTATATGACCATTGATCCCGTATAGCATCAACCAGTCCGAGGTCCAGGATCAGAGCGCCACCTGAAGAGAAGGTATCTAGCGGGTGGCTATCTTTGGCGAGCGGGCAAGAGCCATCTTCTCCCGGCTCAGCTAGCAATTCTGTATGTTCCAGGGTTTCATCTATGGCGGTGTCCATAACCTCCGGTAAGGTACCGTTCTCCTCGCCCCGGCGAACGCCTCTCTCTTCGGCGTCATGGTCCTGGCTAGGTGATACTGTCTCCGCCGATGTAGTGGCCGTACCATCGCTAGTCGTCGCTCGACCGGCATTCATGCGCACGCGTTCCACAATCAAGCCCATCATCACCAAATGTATCAACAGAATGAGAAGATCGAATATGAAAAATCGTAATCGTGACACGGGGGCCTTTTGCCCCACAAAATCAATGAAAAGGCCGCCATGTAGATAGCCTCGGGTTTCTTCGCCAGCAGTGGGATGCACAAACAGGAAATGGAGGAGCATGCACAGGAGGTTGCTGCTGAAGATGGCGCCGACGAAGGGCTGGTTTCTCGTTGGGTCGAAGGGGGGCGCTTTGGGGGTAAAGAATATTAACTGTACAATTGCACGCAGAGCAAAGAGCAGTAAAGAGCAGCTAACGGTGACAAATTCCCAGTCAGTGGCAAGTTGGGATGTTTGGGGCAGGGACGAGAAACGCAAAACACGAAGACATACTCCATATAATACAACGCGGCCAGCTGGCAGTATAAGACAATGTCCAGCTCGCGCAGCAGCCGATCGATCAATGCAGTTTTGGCCTTCTTCTGAACGGCCTGCCTCAGGTCCTGCTGGGCGGGGGTCGCGGTGTGGCCAGGGCCATGCTCATGGTCGGCAACGTCACCGGGATTCGGGATGCCAGAGACGTCGGCGAAGTACTCTGCATCCCTAAAAGCATCCGGGGTGGTCATAGAGGGGTCATGGGGAACGAGGGCACACGGCGAGGGGTGAGCACGCCAGCAGACGGGCCGACTCTAGAGGACGACAGGGTGCGGAGACAGAGAGACAGCAACCAGAACAGACAGGCAGAGAAGCGTTGATTGATGCTACCGTATGCGAGGTGAGGCTCGCGCCCGCTAACGACAACGGGGGGTGCGGCTCGGCCGGATTTACGTCGGTCCGGCGAGCCGCGGGCCAATCACGTGGCAGGCGCGGCACGTAGCGCGCAGGGTGGGGCCGCGCTGCTGACTAAGCGATGGCGGCGAAGCCAGATCATGTGATATATATCTATCACATAGGGCCTTGGCTAGCATTCGCATTGGCTTGGCAGCTGTCCCACGGCGGCCAGTAAGCGTCGGCAGCATGGCTACACAGACTCATAATTGACTGCGAGTGCAATCCCAGACAGCAATAATGGCGTTATCGCAGCGCTCGGAGGGTCGACAGCCGGGACAAGCCGCAGGGTATCATTGGCGACCGGGGCGGCGCCGTCCACTGGCCAGTCGCCCGGCAGATGCCCCATTAGGATCGCCCGCCAAGGCCCAAACGCACCCAGCAGGGCAGGAGCCACCCCGTCCAGAGCCGCCCTCTCCTCGTCCTCGTGCCTGCTGATACTGTTGCCTGCTGCCTTTGTTCCTGTTGTATCCTCGACAACATCTTGGTTTTTCCTTCACCCACACACACACAGCCCCCCAGCATCACGCATCGCATTTTGCTGCTCGTCCCCTGAGCACCGGCATGCTGCGTGGCTTATCATGCGTGCCCTTCCGCCTTGTTCGCCCTCTTGTCAGACACCACTATAGGTGTGCGTTCCGCCCGTTCCTCTGAGAGACGAGAACCGCTGGGTCTCGTCTCCACGGACACACCGTGCGTGTGTGTGTTTGTGCCATGCGGCAGCTTCCTTTCAGCGCCATTGTGGTAGCGGTCTTGGTACTGTGCCATGTTCTCCCCGCAAGCACCTGGTACTGTGGCTTCTCCCACAACAATTGCATCGACGGCCTCGCTCAGTCTTCCTCGTTTCTCAGAATAGAAAGCTTTGCGTCCTGCCCCCTTGGGTTTGTCTATGGCTTTGACGCGGGTCCATCGCCCCAGGATGGGTCGCCAGCCATCAAAGTCGGCTACTGGCTCCAGTATGATGCCGATGATCTCAAGGGCCACATTAATGAGTCGGCATGCAGCAATCGAACCACTGAAGTTGCTTTGCGCATGGCCAATGCCCCGGGGTGGCCCGGATCAATAAGCCCACATCACCACCAACACCACCATAAGTGCGAAGGCATCTGGGGACCTGGGAACCAATGTGCAGAGAGCCTGAAGGCCTATTTCCAATTTGCTATCTACAAATTGAGCACCTCGGGACAGCCTTACGATAGCCCGCTCGAAACGGTCCTCAAACAGCTAATGGACCCTTCTCTCGTTCATTATTTACCCGGCTGCCCACCCACCTTGTTTCAACAGGATGAGATACCTGCATATTGTACGGTCGTCCCAAACAATCCATCTCTTTTAGGAAACACTCGCTAATTTCTATCAGCTTTTATCAACGAAACCTCATTCGATGGCCACTCAACTGATGTTAGAATTGCCGAACCCGGCAATCCGTTTTGTCCGTGGAGGACATGGTATCTCCCCAACACCACTGCAATACAGCAGGCTACCCAGTGGGCCGTCGGTATTGTCACTCGAGGACCACCTTTTGGCTCTGAACTATTGTCGGGACCCCAGGAAGTCGAGGTCGAACTGGTCTGCACAAGAGCACCCAGGGAATTCTATCTCGATGGAGACGACAACGAGCACGATGACAAGGACAAGGACGATGAACGTTACAACCAACCACCTGACTTTGACGGTTTTTATGGTGATAAACCAAACGATATGGGTGATGGCTTCGAGAACCATCCGGATATCCCCTCTCTGACCTCTTTTTTGGGCAGTCGTGGCGACATAGTTGATGCTTTCGACTTCGACGCCGAGTACGACCTTGATGACGACGAAGAGGAAGAAGCAGATGATGACTGTCTCTCTTCCGAGGATACCTAAAATCTTTTTACTTTGCACAGGTTGCGGTGTTGCTTCACTTTCGGCGTTTTTTTTTTTTTTTTTTTTTTTTTTGGTTAGGAATCATACCCGGCATTCTCTGGTGTACATATTGATGAAACTATTTCCGGGTACATGACTTCTCTTTAACTTTTTATTCATCATCCACAATTACGTCCACCCAAAAAGGTATGACTGGTGGTTCATGATGTCATGTATATATTCAACATTGAACGGGGGATTACCATTCCACCGTTCATCAAAAGGAGTCAAGTAAAATATCAATTAATACGTTTATTACCTCTATTTCTGTGCAAACACACGAATAACCCATGCCACCCCACGCCATTTTGCTTTCTTTCTGCCCTACATCGTTGGCGGACGCGGTAGAGTTGCCTTTGCAGGTGGAGGCATCACCTCGTTGAACGCATCTGCATGGTGGGTTTCCCAATACTATCCTCGTGTGATCGTTAGCATTTTTTTCCCTGGTCTTTTGCATAGTTTAAAAAAAATCTCAAGAAGAAAGCTACTTGACTAACATTGATCAGAGTCCGCTCCATTCGATACGCTTGCCAGAGAAAGATGGCTTGCATGATGAAATTGAGAATGTCAAAGACCAGGTTTTGCCAGAATTCTGGGGAGAACGAGTTGGCCATTGTCCTTTGCTTTGAAGCGGTGAGGAGTTGTTCGGTCTTGGATCTGTTGGTATAATGTTTTGCTCCTCAGAAGATATGTAGAAGGGTTGAGAGTCTATAACCAAATTGAAAAATGGTGCATGACTGAGCTGAGAGGTGTGTTATAGAGGAAAACCAATTTCTGGAGGCAAGTCCGCAGGGACGTTGAATTGATTAAATACTATTGCTCCTTTTTGTACTTATTATATCAAACCGATGTTACGAACCATCAAATTCCATGGTCAACGGGACGACACATCACTGAGACAAATTGATGGATGTCACACAGCAGTCGAACTACAGCCCGGCCCAATTAATTCTCAAGCGACATCGCATCAGCCACTCAAATAGCGAGGACAGCAAAGAGAGAAAGATCTGACAATGTGATCATGTTGTGCGACGCTCAGATGCTGTAAAAAGGCACCGGTTCTGATCCCGGGAATGCGGTTATGCGGTTCAAGGACTCTTAACGAAACCATTTACGGGTTCATATGGCAAGTAAAAATTAGTTTCAATCATTCAAGAATGTGTTCAAGCAAGTCATGCTAGCCTTGTCAAAGGATGGCCTTTTATTTGTGCCGGAAGACCCCTGTGGTTACATCCGTATGCCAACGGTATCGGGATGGCATAAACGTCCCTTTGGGAGTGGCATTTGGCATATATTACCTACATGAAAGTAATACTTTTCATTTTATTTTAGTTCATAGCCTGATGTGATATGAAGTAGTCTGCAGTCGGATGAGCATCCGGCCTAGACTCATTTGGTTCCGTCAACTGTCTTGATAGCACAGAGGTAGTTGTTACTTTAGTTTCAAATGCTGTGCTACATACCGATTCAGATTTATCCATTCATTTCTTTTCGAGTTGAATCTACCATTATCTTGAAACCGTGCCATCATGAAAGACTTCTTCCGAGTATTATAAATAGTCATGAAGAACTATATCTCATAGTTCTCTTTTTGATATTAAGATTAGTTCGAGTTGAAATCTCCGCACAGCATTTTTATCTAGCCCGAGATTGCTATAATCAGAAACTCTATATGTAAGATTTCATAGCGGACTTGAGAATGCAATGTGCAACTACTTTAATAACTTTTGTCTAATACTATTTTTAATTTATAATTTGACAAAGGATAAATTGTTTGAAATAATAAAAGTATTATCTAATTTACATCTATGTGTTGTCGCGATTTACTAAGAAACGCTGGTCATCACGTCCGGTGCGAGGATGGGGAGTTATTCGGGGCAGATAATGGTATAAATTCTCCAACCTACATAAGTCCAAACTGGACAACCACAATTCCAAGAGGACAGCCGTGGAACCATGAATGAACAACATAGATAAAGCAACACGTTCAACTTTATTGCAGCTTTTTTCTTGATTAGGTCATTGAACTGGTTGTTCTACGGTAAAATCACAGCGTGCACTTTGTCTCGCGTCTCGCGGCAAGGGATGCCCCCTCGGGCATTTCGTTCAAAAGAGAACCACATTCCCGGCAAGACTCATTATCTTATCGCCTTTTTTTTTTGTGATAACAAGGGATGCCCTACGTATTTCCTTATGGCTTGAAAATAGGTAAGGATTCCCTCCGGAATTCTCGGGGAATACCCTTGCACGCGTCATACGCGGAAAACAAAGGCGATAAAGTTCACTTCTCGGAGGTCTTTTGAACAATGAAAAACTTGTGGCCATTGTCATCTTGGTGGTCTATTACATGACCGACGAGAAATAAAAAAATAATGGAGTCGTTGAAACAAGACGAATTTGAAAACATTCTTCCCAGCAATATGGATTCTGGCGACAGCGACGATACCGAGCCCTTTCTGAAGGGGCGCGAGAATAAACAGTACCAGAGACGTGGCAACTACACTCGCTCTCCGGCGTGGTTCGTGTCGACAATATTTCTGCTGGTTCTGCTTTTCCTAGAGAGCCTTTATGTATTCGCGCAGCCAAGATGGAGGAATTCGTACGAGCATGGATTCAATACTGAGCTAGGTATATGATACCAGTCAAGTATTCAAAAGAAACAAAAAGTGATGAATACAGGAACTAATGTTACGGCCTAAAAACCAGGTTTTATGAAGCCAGGGATAAAACTACACAAGAAGAGATTCGCGAGCCCTATACGCGACCTCCCCAACGGGACTTTGTACACAGTCTTCGCGCCCTCCGAGCCACGTTTCGTGGGGCCACCATCAGCAGAAATAGACGAGGCATGGGAGTCTCTCCTAAAAGGCCGATATATTCTTTTCGATGACACAGACGTCTCCTGGCTCAATTCAGACAACGGTATCCCGAAACTGGAGCCTTTACCCTCTCGCGGCAACGCCATTCCCAAGAGCGGTTACTATGGCGGACCCGATATGCTGCACAGTTTGCACTGCATAAACGCAATTCGCAAGCATTTGGATCTGGAGTACTACAAAGATCACATGTGGTTGCCAGAGGAGTATCGGAGGATGCATATTGATCACTGCATTGAGCAGCTGCGCCAGGCCACGTTGTGTCACGGCGATATGACTCCGGTCACGCTCAAGGCAATCTGGACAGATACACCGCACTGGGCGGCATTGGGCCAGACGGAGAGATTGCATACTTGTCGGGATGGAATGGCGTTGAGAGAGCTGACGTGGGAGAGAGGTGAAGAAACTGAGAGAATTACATTTGGTTAAAAGTGGAACCGGCATTGGAGAATGCAAGTCTCTTTTTTACTCTAGGTTATTGAAATTGAAGTCTAATTGACTCAAGAAGATGTTTTCTTGTCATTAATATTAATTGCAAGACATGTGGGTACAATCCCACGAGCTTGTATATGTAAGGTTCAGGTAAAGAAATATTTTACTAATTAAATTATATAGCTTCTTATTATATATTTCTAAATGAATCTAACATTGAATATTAATATAATTAGAATTCTTAATATAGTACTGAATTTTACGATGAAACAGAAGGTGGTGAGGTAGAGGCAGGGTATATCTTGCTCTTCATTGACCACAGCCAATCAGAGTACGCAATCAAAAAGCCTCTTGCGTCACGTGAACATTTCATTCAGTATTATCTCCCATGGCCAAACATACGGAGTCTTAAATTGCTTTCGACTTAAAAATCTTCCTCCAGGTTAATGGTCAGACTAATCGCATCCTTCCATTCCGTTCTCCGCAGAATATGAAGATGAACAATAGAAAACAAAAGAACATAGTGATGTGGTGGTGGAGCCATGAACGATGGTCTGATTGGACACTTAAGAAAGGAGCCAACCATGTTTCCGGAAATTGCCCCACCCGTACCAGTGCGACCACCTGATTGGACACCGAGCTTGCTGGGCTGCGCTCTCAGTCATCACCACTCTTCCGTCTGTTCCTGCCTCATCAGCCTCGCCTGGGATGGTCTTTCGTCTCATCTCTGGTGACTCATGTATGTCTTCGCAGACTCCCAGTCACTCCTCACAGCGCATCGCATCGCATCGCCATCGCCATCGCCATCGCCAAGCAGGAGGAAGGTGTCCAGACCCTGCATTACCATCTCGCCATTAATATATTCCACCCCACCCTGCGTGGGCTCTTTGTCGTGTGTGGGGAGAGCTAGGCTCGCCCACTTCTGCCAAATCCACCGTCATCGAACCCGCCGTCCCCCCTCCCGGACTGCTGCTGTGCTGGCAATCCGGAATAAGCGACCACGGAATCCCCGAAACTCAGGTGGCTCGCAGAAAACGTCACTTTCTTTCAATTCGACTCACGCCGGCCGATTCTTCCCTCCCCGCCCTCAAGAATGGCCGCCGCCTTCGATGACGAGGACCTTTCGGTCTCCCTCTCATCATATCAAGATCCCAATCGCCCACGCGAGCAACCACCATCCGGCGCCATGCCCAGCGCCATGCCCAGTGCCAATCCGGCAGCCATGGCTATGCCCCCGCCGCCGCGACCGAATACCCTCAATCCCAACAATGGTAGCCACAATTCGTCGTCGGTACAGTCGCCCGCAACGCGGCGGGACATGCAGCGGCTGGATCAGTACAAGACAGTCAAAGTCTTGGGCGAGGGCTCGTTTGGCAAAGTCAAGCTGGCTATACATCAGCCCAGTGGCCGCCAGGTTGCTCTCAAAATCATTCCCCGCCGGAAATTGCTATCCAGAGACATGGTCGGCCGGGTAGAACGTGAAATACAGTACTTGCAGTTGTTACGGCATCCGCACATTATCAAATTGTAAGGACGTCTTTACTGAATCGACAATTGCCTGGGACTCTGTGCGACGATGCTAACCTGATGGATGCTTTGCATAGATATACCGTGATTCCTACGAAATCTGATATCGTCATGGTATTAGAATATGCAGAAAGGGAATTGTTCGACTACTTGGTGAAACGAGGTAAATGCAACGACGACGAAGCCCGCAAGTTCTTCCAGCAGATAATTTGCGCCGTCGAGTACTGCCACCGACATAAAATCGTACACCGCGATTTGAAGCCCGAGAATTTACTGATCGATAGCGAGAAGAATGTGAAGATTGCCGATTTTGGTCTCAGTAATATTATGACGGACGGAAACTTTTTGAAAACAAGCTGTGGAAGCCCCAATTACGCAGCGCCCGAGGTCATTTCCGGCAAACTGTATGCCGGACCTGAAGTCGACGTCTGGAGTTGCGGGGTGATTTTATATGTCCTTCTTGTCGGCCGATTACCGTTTGACGACGACTATATTCCTGCATTATTCAAGAAAATCGCAGCTGGAAACTTCCACATGCCATCCTACATCTCCCCGGGAGCCGCACGACTTATCAGAGCCATGCTGCAGGTTCACCCTGTTCACCGAATCAGTATTCCGGACATCCGACAAGACCCCTGGTTCTTGCAAGACTTACCGGCATATCTTCAGCCACCGCCAGAAGATTTTATTGCGACGGGTGCTGATCCAAACAAAGCCGTCGATCGTCGTAAGATTGCACCTGGAAAACCGGACTCGTTTCAGGAAAAAATACACGAATCTGCGGTGAACAAACTTGAACACACTATGGGATATAAAAAGGAAGAAATTGAAGACGCTCTACGAAAGTCCGAGCCAAGCGCAGTCAAAGACGCCTTCTTCATCATTGCAGAAAATGAGTTGATGCAGACTAACTGTACGTGATAACATTCCCCACAACTCTTAACCGAGTATGTACTGACTTTTAACAGCGCCTCGAGACGACAGTCTTGTGGCTACTTCACCTCCAGGGGCTCCCTCACCTCCTCTACAAGAAAATCCTGTGGCGCAATCGCCCCAATCGCCCAAGCCTGCGGCAGCTGCTTCTCGGCAAGAGCATGTAGTCTCCCCTTTGACTCCCCAGGTACGGGAAACGAGTCAATCAGCGGCTCCATCGCCGACTCGAGTGACTCCTACTTGGACGCCTGAACCGCAGAACGAATCTGACGAAGAGCTACGTGTGAGCCATGTTCGAATTCTACCGACAAGTCTTCCTTATGTCCATGAACAAATAATGGAACAAAGGAGTGGCGTACGGGGACAATCTAGACGGCAGGGAAACGAAAATACACCACCAGATGCTGATATGGAGAGCAATTATCATCCCGTAGAGAGAACGCCGGAACAACAAGCCGCGACTGCTCGGGCGCTGAAACCACATTCTCGCAGCCTTGTAGATCTAGACAAACTTCGTCTTGTACCTCCGGACAGATTCCAAGCAGCGCCTGTGCCACCAAAACGATCAAGAAAATGGCAATTCGGTATTCGTTCTCGGAACCAGCCTTACGAGGCCATGCTGTGCCTATACAAAGCCATTGCAGCAGTGGGTGGCGTATGGGAAATCCAACCAGCAGAACCAGGTACGTTTTGAGACTTTTCTTTTGAATGACATTTACTAATGCCTGAAATAGAGGGCGATGCAACACCCTTTGAACATGACCCTAGTCAACCAAAGCCACTCCAGCGTAAATATCCCAATCTACCTTCGGACTACTACATCCCCAAAGAGCCTTGGTTCATTCGTGCACGCTTGCTAAAGGAAGGCGTCACCGCGCCTGGTGTCTCGCTCAGCGCTCATAGCAGCCGGAGTGACCTTGGCGATCTCCGACGGAAGGTTAACTTGATGAACGTATCTATCAGTGCTGAAGACAAGGCTGCCATAGCGGCTGCGGTACAGGCCAGCTCTGAAGGCGCGAGTGGCAGCGGCCCTTCTTCCCTGGATCAAATGCAGTCGATGCGGATATCATATGGAGTATGGGTCTTCATTGATATTCAACTATACCAGCTGGAAGCGAACAATTACATGGTCGACTTCAAGTGCGACGGATATCAGAACGTCATTCGAGCCGAAATTGATGGTGAATGGCGACCCGTCAGCAAACGATTTCGCAACAAAGAGAAAGAAGTGACTAGTCCATATCCGTATCTGGATGTGGCATCAGATTTGGTTGCTCAACTAGCGATCGTAAGTTAGTTTGGGCAAACTTTCCCCCGAAAAGCGGCCTTGTTTGTCCGCCTATATATTCGATTTTTCTGTCAGATATATTTCTTTCTCTTTTTTTCATTCTGCTGCAGTTTGTTATTTTATTAGCGAGGCGTCTTATTGCATACATATCTGGGCGGGGTTTTTTTTTGTGTATTGAAAAAAGGCCGGCGCGCTTTCTTCTGCAAGGGGCAGGAAGAGGGCCGACTTCGATTTATTTATGGCATCTTGGCCGCAGGCATTTGAACTTGTTTGGTGGATGCGATTTATGACGAGTTTTCTTCCTCTTCTGTCTGTCTCCTAGGGAACCAGAGGCAGGGAGGCTGTATAAACCACAGGACAGGAACGAACATTTGAAGGCATTGGGCTTTTCTTGTCGATTAAGTTCATGAGTCCATTTTTATAAATTATACTTGAATGATATAACATGATATTATTTTCTCAATATTTATCTTCCAAATATCAGTTTTTTGTTGATTGATATGTCGAGTCCAATGTTTGTCGTAACGCTCCAGATGTCAGCGTCGTCTATGTCAACTGGTAGTTTGACATGTCATATCAATGGCTAAAGGCTAGACTAACTACGATGACATCAATTTAGAAAGATGTCAGACATCTACTCCGTAGATCACACTTAGTTGATTTAGCTAGTATTGTGGGTAAATACGTCAATAGGATCGCCTCCATAATTTTATGTCAACATTAGCAACATTCAAGTCAACTGAAACATCGCTGTCTTTCATAAAATTAACCTTGCCCATAAATTATGCACCTTTGTACATCGAATAAAAAATCCGACGAGTCTTAATTCTTATTCCTCCAGCTGACGTAAATATTGTGTGGATAAAGAGCCTCGGTATTGAGTACTTTTTCCTATACTCCCGTACCTAGATTCTTCACCGCACAAATTCCACCGGGATTCGGGCGTCGATGCTCATTTAGTTTAGCCTGTGATTCATCAGGGAAATCTGGGTTTGCCCCACCGATAGCATTGTTCAGCCCTTCTAAGCGTATTATTTTTGCCTCTTGGATCCTTTCGGCTTTCTCCGTGACCTAAAAGTGTGGGCTTGCCAGCCTTGGACATAGAAACTTCGCAGCCGCGGGCTGTGAGGGACGGATGCACTATTTTGTGCACGAAATAATATTGCGATATATCTTTTTTATATAGGGCGATAATGCAATGTCTTGCACGAATAAATACGATCAGCTAGTACCGTTAGAAAAAAAAAGAAAAAGAAAAAAAGGCGACGCCGGGTCCGGACCGACTAATACGCACGTAGTCGATGATGCTACGGACCCCACTGGTCACTGCCAATGATGATGGTAGCAATAGTCAGAAAAAAACAACTCAAATTATGAGGGGGAGGGGAACCTGATCAACACATAATTTATAAAGTTTATAAACGTCATCTCCGGCTCTTTCGTTCTTCCTTTGTGTTTGTGTGTCAACTGGTGTCATTCAACGTGCCTAGGGCGATACATTTGCTCATCATCACCATCCCACGTTTACAAAAACAAATCCACTGATAGATAGCTCCACTCGACAGTTAATTATATCTAGCTATGGCCGAGCAAGAGTATGCTCCTATCCCCCAACCGCCGGGCGTGCCCCTGCTCGGCAATATCTTCGATGTCGACGGCGAAGTCCCATTGAAAAGTCTGGAGCTCCTCGCCGACACATACGGTATGAGGCGTTTTATTGATTATCATATCAATTGATACTTGTAATTTCTAACGATATATGCATAGGCCCGATATACAGATTGACCACATTCGGTGTCTCCCGAGTGTTAATCTCGTCCCACGAATTGGTCGATGAAGTGTGCAATGAAGACCGCTTCAGAAAAGCCGTGTTCGCCGGCCTGAACGAGATGCGACATGCAGTACATGATGGATTATTCACAGCCGTATATCCCGGTGAAGAGAACTGGGCGGTGGCTCATCGAGTGCTTGTCCCTGCGTTTGGCCCATTGTCGATTCGGGGAATGTTTGATGGTGAGTGAAACCAGGATTGACATGAAAAATACAACACAACAAAAAAATACAAAAAAAGCTGAGTTGGTTAGAAATGTATGATATCGGTACACAGCTGGTCCTGAAATGGGCCCGTCAAGGACCCAAACACTCTATCACTCCAACAGATGACTTTACGCGGCTGACTCTAGACACGATCGCGCTGTGTGCCATGGGCACTCGCTTCAACAGTTTTTATCACGAAGATATGCACCCCTTTGTTGATGCGATGATGGGCATGCTGGTCGGTGCCGGTCAACGGGCTCGTCATCCTGATATTATCAAGAGCCTGCCAACAAGCCAAAACACGAAATTCTTCAACGACGTCGCCGCGTGCCAGAAGATTGCCCGCGATTTGCTTGAGGATCGACGAAATAATCCTGAGCCGGAAAAGAAAGATCTGCTGAATGCCATGGTTCTGGGCAGAGATCCCAAGACTGGCCAGGGGCTGACGGATGATACCATTATCAACAACATGATCACCTTTCTAATTGCAGGTCACGAAACAACATCGGGGTCGCTCTCCTTCCTCTTCTACTATTTGGTGAAAACACCACATGCATACAAGAAAGTTCAGGAAGAAGTCGACTCCGTTCTCGGCCGGAGAAAGATCACTGTTGAAGATCTTCCAAAGTTGCCCTATATCAACGCATGCTTGCGAGAAGCACTACGCCTGAAACCTACAGCGCCCGCAATTGTTGTCGAGCCACACCCGACAAAGAACAATGAAGATCCCGTCACTCTCGGAAACGGTAAATACAAACTCGAAAAGGGCGAGCGAGTTGTCGTCATTGTGCCTAAGCTTCATCTCGACACTGCGGTTTGGGGTGAAGATGCCCTCGAGTTTAAACCGGAGCGCATGATGGACGGCAAATTTGAACAGTATCCTAAGAATGCATGGAAGCCGTTCGGTAACGGTATGAGAGGGTGTATTGGACGACCTTTCGCGTGGCAAGAGATGCTCATCGTGGTAGCCATGTTGTTCCAGAACTTCAATTTCCAGCTTGAAGACCCAAGCTACAGTCTGCGTATCCAACAGGCGTTGACAGTCAAGCCAAAGGACTTCCAGATCAGAGCCACACTGAGAGAGGGATTAGATGCTACGACCTTGGACTCAGTCCTTAACAGTGGCCAAGAACCCAAAGCAACTTCCCAAAAGGAGAAAAAGACGGTTTCCAGCGAGCCATCCGAGTCAGGAAAGCCAATGCATATCTTTTATGGAAGCAACACCGGAACTTGTGAGGCATTCGCCCGGAGACTGGCTGAAGATGCCACGGGCTTTGGATATTCCGCCCACATCGATTCACTTGATTCGGCAATGCAGAATATCCCAAAATCGGATCCGGTCGTATTCATTACCGCGTCGTATGAAGGCCAACCACCTGACAATGCCGCTCTATTTTTCGAATGGCTCAGCGGTTTAAAAGGAAATGAACTGGAAGGTGTCAACTATGCTGTGTTTGGAGCAGGTCATCGTATGTACACATGTATAGTTTTGAAATATGGATTTACCAAGCTAACCTGATGCTATTTTAGATGACTGGGCAGCCACTTTCTACCGTATTCCTACTGCGGTAAACGACCTTGTAGAGAAACACGGTGGTAAACGTCTTTGCGAAATGGGCGTTACGGACACGGCTGAAGCAGATATTTTCACTGCGTTCGACACATGGGGCGAGTCCCAGCTCTGGCCGGCGTTTGAATCTCAATTCGGAGCTCCAGAAAAAGGAAAAGAACACAAATCCAAATCGGCATTAAAGGTGGAAATCAGCTCCGGAATGCGTGCAACTACTCTGGGCTTGCAGCTCGGCGAAGCTCTGGTTGTTGAAAACCAGCTCCTGACAGCCCCCGACGTGCCGGCAAAGCGCTTGATCAAGTTTCAACTGCCGTCTGATAGCAGTTACCAGTGTGGCGATTACCTCGCTGTGCTTCCTGTGAATCCCAGCAGTGTCGTCCGCAAGGCAATCCGACGATTTGGCTTGCCCTGGGATGCCATGCTCACTATCCAGAAAGCTTCCGCCGCAACGACAGGCCCCTCGGTTCCGTTTGACACGCCGATATCTGCATTCGAACTATTGTCTACATACGTAGAACTCTCCCAACCAGCCTCGAAAAGAGACATCAACGTGCTTGCAGACGCCGCTGCAGCCGATCCAGACACACAGGCAGAGCTACGCTTCCTCGCATCTAGTCCAACTCGATTCGCAGAGGACATCGTGGCCAAGCGCATCAGTCCGTTGGA
Organism: Talaromyces sp. DC2; assembly: GCA_039119965.1. Taxonomy (NCBI): domain Eukaryota; kingdom Fungi; phylum Ascomycota; class Eurotiomycetes; order Eurotiales; family Trichocomaceae; genus Talaromyces; species Talaromyces sp. DC2. The sequence goes on along the minus strand of JBCLNQ010000020.1, from coordinate 523,053 downwards.
CTTGCTCATTCGCTATCCCAAAATCGACCTTTCAATTGGGGATTATCTGACTATGCTTCCGCCCATGCGCGTTCGCCAGTATTCGATTTCGTCTTCTCCCATCAGAGACCCGTCTGAATGCTCGATCACGCTTTCCGTTCTCAACGCACCGTCTCTTCTTTCGGCAGGCTCGGAAGAAGTTTCCGATGAAGAAAGGTATCTCGGTGTAGCATCTACTTATCTATCCTCTCTCAAGACCGGTGATCGTGCGCATGTGATGGTTCGCCCTTCAAACAGCGGATTCAAGCCGCCCGCTGACCTGCAGACGCCCATGATCATGGCTGCCGCTGGAAGTGGTATTGGCCCATTCCGGGGCTTTATCATGGACCGCGCGGAGAAGATTCGGGCCCGTAGTGGAAGCAACAACAGCGGTGACGGCGATTTCAAACCAGCTCCGGCCATTCTCTACGCTGGGTGTCGCACAAAGAGCAAAGACGATCTCCATGCAGACGAGCTCGCGGAATGGGAACGGCTTGGTGCTGTTCAGGTTCATTGGGCATACTCACGTCCTGAAGAGGGCGACGCCTCGCACAAGGGCAAGCATGTTCAGGATGCTATGCTTGAGGATGCCACAAATTTGATTTCTCTATTCAACGCGGGCGCCAGAATATATGTCTGTGGTAGCACCAGTGTCGGGAACGGTGTTCGTGACACCGTCAGAAAACTGTACTTGAGCGAAAGGAGGAAGCAATTGGCAGATGGGACGCTAGAAGAAGACTCGCCGGCTTTATGGCCAGAGCTGGATGAGGGCGCAGCGGTGGATAAGTTCGTGGAGCTGTTGAGGACGAAAGAGCGATTTGTTACGGATGTTTTCACTTGATTTTATTTCATGATTTATGATGTTCATGTCTTACAGGGATAAGCAAGAAGTGACTCTCCCATTCGTAACTATCTAAAGCAGCCTAAAACCATTTAGAAACGTTCCCCATTTTGAACTTGCAAATCTTGAAAATCACGGGTACAGTATTGAGGTCTGGAAACAGGATCTCTTACCCACAAGAGAAACTTCGAAGCATGTAATTAGGGCAACTCTAGCTCCATTTCACCAAATGAAACTTAATCAAGTAAAACACAGCTGTCGGGCGGAGAAACTCCCATTTTCATCAATCTCTGCTGGAGCCTTCTATAACCCATCTTCGTGGCTAATGAGAGTATTTGAGGGCCTTCAGATTTCAACTGTTCGTCGGTGTACCGATCGGTTAGCAATTTCGCAATCTTTTCCCGGGTCTTTTGGATTGTCCCTTCCTTGATCTGATCAAAGGGGCACAATAGCCATTCTAGCGCAGCCTTCTCTTCTGGTCCAGACTTTTCCAAGGGATCTGCGCCTGCTGCAAGTAAGGATTGTACAACACCTAATAACCTGTTGTTTGCTGCGTACCCTAGAAGTGTCCAGCCATCCTTTTTGACGTGTATATTAGCGCCTCCTGAGATGAGGATCTGAACTGTGCTACTGTGTCTTCTCGATATAGCTTCCCAAATTGGTGCTCCCAAGTCGCATCTAGCGAGTCTCTGATTGAAGTCGGGATCAATGCCTTTCTCGAGTAGTTTTCGAACCAACATAGAATTTCCAGACGTTATGGCAAGCCATAGTATTCTCTCGAGATATGCGTGGTCCAATTTGTCAAGATCCAGCCCATGCTCAATCAAAAGTCGAGTACAGGCGTGGCTTTTCCCTCTTGCTACAGCTTCCAGTGCTGATCCATGCCTCGGCAAATGGACATTTGGGTTCGCGCCGTACTCTAATAAGAGGCCAATCAGTCCCGTGCCTCTTGTTCCATCTTTTGGTATCAAAGAAACAAGTGATCTATCAAAAAGATTGACGGAAGATGCTACACTTGACTGGTGATGGGCTCCGAACCATCGTAAATGACAGATGATTGCCCGGAACGTTTTATCGTCGCAGGACTTGTTGGGGAATATCCTCCGCAGGGCCTCTATAACGTCCTTATCGCAGAGAATTTTCACTCGTTGCCGAATTATTTGCTGTAGAAATCTAAAATCCTTCCGAGGGATAGTTTCACAAAGCAACTTTTTGCAGTTTTGCAAATTTGCTCGCAAAACGTGAGCACCATAGTCAACCAGAATGTCTAGGGACTCGTAGCAATCAGTTTCTATTGCACGGTCAACAAGTGTTGTCCCATCAGCGCTGACAGCATTAGGGCTGGCTCCACGATCTAAGAGACACTTGAGCATATCTGATCCTCTCCAACCAATAGCATGCCAGAGAGGCGGATGCCCATTAGCATCCAATGCTTCAAGATCAGCGCCGCCTGAAATTAAAATCTCGACCGCTGAGACACATTTCGCTTCTACCGCCAACGCGAATGTTGTCGGACTTCGTGCTGAATCGGGACACATGTCAAGGAAGAGTTTTGTCATGGAGTTTACCCAGTCTGGATTCAAGCCGTATCCATAATGCCTGAAAAGGTATTTGTAATGAGAGTCACTCGGTTGCGCACCATTTTCTAACAGTAGCTTGTTCAATCTATAGCGGCCAGTGCCAATCGCCCAGTCCAGTAAATTACTTGATAGTTGAGGTCTTTGGCTCAAGGCGACGCTTTGTACGATGGATAATAGAAGCAGGAGTTGCTCGACAGCCCCTTTCCTGTTTAAAATATACGTATAGCTCGACAAAATGCGAGGTAGCTCTTTTAGAAATTCTTCCAAGAAGTCGCTTTTCGGTATGGCTTCGACTAGAACCGTAAGAGCTGTGGTTGATTCAGAACGCACTGCTGTGCGTACTGCGTCTGAAAAAGACAAGCGGCGTCCTTCGGCCTCTCTGATGATCTTGCGAAGGGCGAGTACATTGTCCTTGCCCGCAGCAATAACAAACCCTCTGTCACATGCCCTGAAATCTCGGCGATAAAGGTGCTTGTTCAGTATACTGTAGAGTCGGCAGCTTGCCTGGCTGAAGGCATTCACATGTCTTAGGGAAGAGCAGCTTTCTCCGATAAGAATGATGATCTCTACTGGTAGAACCATGATTGCCATTTTTGACAGCAATGTTTTTTGTTATTCCTCGGCCAGTAGCGAGGGAACAATAATTGAACCGTCAGCGATTGGACTTGGATTTTGCCCCAGACAATTCCCCGGCGTGGTGAGATGCTGCCATTTTTATTTCTGGTGTTGTCGTCATGAAGACACTTTGACTGACAAGAAGACGTAAGGTTATACGTGTCAATGCGTAAAACCTTACTACCTTGGATCCTTTGGTTGGCTTTTATGATCCCACTGGTAGCAGGTGGTTAGGTCCCCGACAAGAGTTAATTACCTTTGAATGGCTGAATCAATCCCAAATAAAATTCTCCGATAAACAAACACGCATGCATATATCTGCAGGTCGTCCATCACACCATCGCTCTATATTGACTTTATCGCCCAATTAAGTATAGTGAATGACAGCATGCAGCAGAATGCCCCGCATATTATTGATATTCAAATGTTGTTGGCTTTGTGCGAACCAACCCGGGCTCTGACGTCACGGGAAGGCTGAAGCCCTCATTGGGGGGGGGGGGGCTTGGATCTTCCCCTCCAGAAACAAGGAAAATATGTCAATTGCTCTTCTTGATTGGAGGGCCATGCGGGAAATCTTGCCATTACACAAGCCTGATGTATATATAAATTGACCGTTAAGGTATTCTCCCACTTTTTTGCAATCTTGCACCTGAAAAATAGATCAATCATTCCTTTATCTTCTGAGTAGCCGCCTTTTTCTCCCAGCTTTTTGGGCCATTTACTATCTATCCTCTACCAAATCATCGTCTCTTGAAGCAAGAAATTTTGAAAATAATTGTGGTCGCAAGTTGAATCAAAGGTTACTAGCAGTTAACTTTTATCTCACAAGCGATTGCCCTTCGAGTTGCTTTTTCTCTCTCCTGAAATTACCATGGTATGTTGACTGGCAATTTTTCATCTACCTGCCACACTCCTCTAACGCCAGCAAAACAAACAGGCTCCAGTCGAAATCCTCGCTCGTCAATCGAGTTCGTCCGGCAGCTCCGGCTCGTGCATGGGCGGCGGCGCCATCGCTGGTATCGTCCTCGGTACAATCGCTGGCACACTCTTGGTCATCTGGCTGATCAAGACGTGCTTCCTGCCCGGTGCGCCCGGAAACAAACATCCAGATACTTCTGATATCGTGTACAGCCAGACGACACCTACCCGACGGCGCAGGAGGGACTATCGGTCTGGACCGGATTATATCGAGAAGCCGAGGTCACGGTCCAGGCGAGGAAGTGATGTGGTGAGGGTTCAGAGGCCGGAGAGAATTTATGTGTCTTGAATGAAATTTGCTGGTCAATTGGTGCTTTAATTGAGCGATGTTGGGTGGGCGAGAGTTTGGTTTTAGGGCAGGGTTTGGAATGGGTTCACGATGAAGATGTAATAATGATTTGATGTATCACTCTTGTTAATGATTATATAGTAGTTATTTGACATTTAGAATTGGTTACAATGTGTTGGTGTTACAGTGTAGGTTTGATTAGGCAACGTTAAATGTCGTTGATTTCAATGTTCTTGATGGAGCATTCAAACTGTTTCAGGAATTGTTTACATCCTACAGATGTACACATGGATGAATCATATCGATATTTTTGAATACTTTTAGAATTCAACAAAATAGGATATTTATCAACAACGTTTGATATCTTTCATTATCCATTAAGCATATCAATGTGATGGACGACATAATCTGGCACTGGGGACTAAATAAAGTTCCAGTCAGATTCGTCACATATGCAATTGACCAATTCGAATAGTAATAAACACGTGATAAGTCACTAGAGTGATTCAAAATAGACGAAATAATATCGCTCGTGTTTGATACTATTTTGCTTTGTACCAAGCATATCTACCGGGATTAACGCAGTTTTTACGCTGATAATACTACTATTTACGGGGCCAAAGAAATTCAAATTGTCCGAGTCAAACGCTATACCGGATATGGAAAGTCCTGTTGCATCTACTGATGCGGATTCTGATTGGCGTAGTCGAGACAAATTTACACCAATTCACAGATATCGCGCATTGCGGCAAATATTGATACTAACTGGGGACCATACTGATGTTAGTAAGTACGTACATAAATTGGCGAAATTCTAAATGACCAAAAAAGTTTAACCAACGAGGATAGGCAGAAAGCGTGCAAGGTCTAGACACGGCCAACAAGCCACGGCGTCTCCATGTGCGCAGGACTCGGTACTATTAGATCTCCGGGAGATGCGGACTGATCCTTCCAGGCAGCTGGATGATTCGGTGACAACTGACGGCGTGTTTTGGGGGTGTTGGTGCAGATCTGTGTCGCGTACTTCCTTTCATGGCGATGTTCCTTGTGTGCTTCACAATAATCTTTTGTTAAATAATGATAAGAACGATGTTTGCTTGGCTCTCTCTCCTGCATGTCCAGAGGGAAAGACCAAAAAGGGGAGAAAATAGCCGGATGGCAGCGCCGAGAAGTGGGGCAGCGTATCCAATAAGAGAACCCGCATACAGGCGGTTCTCCCCGCACTCGGGCGACCCACAGCCAAATATTGAATGGTAATCCATCATCTAAATCTGGTAATGCCAGGCCACTGCAATTCTGAGACCCCGATAGCTTGCGCGCACACAGACTGATATTATGCCTTTTAACACCGAACAAGCTCCCCGCCTCAAATAACCCAAGGTAGTCTCGGCCCACGTACATACGACTACACAGGAATTTATTAGTGTCTGTGTAGACTCTGACGAAAGTTCGCGCAGAGCGAATGCGACGTGCGGCGGCCAACGAGCAGCCGTGCCACAGCGGGGCGACGGGGCAGAAGCGGCCAGTCAGAGTGCAGCACGGCGGGCCCGGGCAGCAGCCGGCTCGGGCTGGTGTCAGGCACCGGCCAATCAGCAGCCGGAAGGTAATCAGAGCTGGGCGGGTCGGCCCCTTACGACGAGTGCCTTTTCCGCACTAGGCCAAACCAGTCGTAGTGCTGGGCTATTGAGGACGAACTAAGCGGCCAAGCTGACTCTGTGAGACACGCCGCTGCCATGCAAATGCACCAGCGTCTCCAAGGCCCAAGGCCCAAGTCCCGGCGCCCAGGGAAGGAAGGAGCAAGGAACGCCCCGGCTGCTCGTCTCAACTGCCGTCGCTTCGCCTTCTCTCTTTCCTTCTTTCTTTCTCTCTCTGTTCCAGCGAGGCCACCACCATCTCTTCGACTCTACGTCGACTGTCGTTCATTTTCTCACCCCGAGTAACGTCAATTCGTTGCTGTCCCTTCATTTACTACCAAGTGTCTGCTTCTGCCAGGCACCAGGGGCGCTGTCTCGGCACCCTTTACGCTCTTTCGCTCTCGCTCGTGTGATCCGTCTCGCATCTTGAATCCGTCCCTCGCTGGGCAACCACATTGTTTTTCTCTCGCCATGCCGCGCTTCTCTTATTTCGCGGCCCTGCTGGCCGCTGTTGCCTCGACGGTCAATGCCCAAACATCCACAACCTGCCAGCCCCTGAACGAAACATGTCCGCCGGATGTCGCCCTGGGCACTTCGCACACATGGAATTTCAGTTCCAATTCGCTCTTGGATAGCACCTGGAATTTAACCAACGGTGCCGTCGACTACACGGATAACGCCATGAAGTTCTCCATCCAAAAGAAAATGGACTCGCCCACCATCAGATCAAACTTCTACGTCTTCTTCGGCCGAATGGAGTACCATGTACAGGCCGCTCCCGGTCAAGGCGTCATCAGCAGTGTGGTGCTTGAGTCGGACGATCTCGACGAAGTTGACTGGGAATGGGTTGGTTCTGAGAACACCCAGGTGCAGTCCAACTACTTTGGCAAGGGCGAAACTATTGCTGGCACCGGTCTCACTCATAACCTGACTGGCGCAACCACCACCGATGCCTACCACAACTACACTACCTGGTGGGACAAGGACAAGCTGGAATGGTGGTACGACGGTACTTTGCTGCGCACTTTGACCTACGACAACGCCACCAACAGCAGTGGCACCTGGTATCCTCAAACCCCAATGACCATCCGTATCGGTGTCTGGCCCGGTGGTGATCCTTCCCAGCCCGAAGGTCGAATTATATGGGCAGGAGGTAAAATTGATTATAATGCTGGTCCCTACAACATGTACGTTTCGCAGATCAACGTCCAGGACTTTACCTCGGGCAAGGAGTACAGCTACTCTGATCACAGTGGAAACTGGCAGAGCATCAACGTTACTGCGTAAGTCGATTGTTTGTATACAGGGGTAAACGAAAACCCGACTAACACGTACTAGCGGCAACTCAACCATCTCCGACACGCTCAACACCAAGCACGAGACCCTGGCCCAAAAATGGGCCAACCTGGCGCCCGGCGCCAAGATCGCCATCTACGCCAGCGTCGGCGGTGTTCTTGGCCTCGGCTTGATTGTTCTCTTGTTCTGCTGCGTCAAGCAGCGACGTATCGGCAAGCGGGAGTGGAACATACAAAACAACCGCTTCATGCAAGAACGGACCGATATGATGAACATGCAGGCAGAATGGAGGCAGAAAGGATATGTTGAAATGAAGTAGTCAAATTTAGACAACAAAACTTTTGCTTTTTCTTTTTCCAGCCCGCGCTTGGAAATGGTCACGACTGTTTTTTGTATATGGGAAGGGAGTCTTGGTGTTTTTTTTGATTACTTCATGTCAATATATTTTTTTGCTTCTGCCTGCTTTGTTGGCTCTGCCATTTTTCTGGCCTGTTTGTCTGTTACTTGCTAGCGATACCACTCACCGCAGTCTTTCTCTGTGTATCTCTGTCGATATATCTGCGTTGATATTTTGTTCCTCTTCAGCACCGGTGTTACCAAGGGATTGGTACAGAGGTATATACAGTCTGTTGATATATTCCATTCTATTCGTGATTGGCACGCGTCAATTCATATAATAATATATTTCGGCTGCGCATTTTGGTAGCCGGTACTTTCCATTATCCATGTTAACCTTACTGAATAATCCATACGGAGTACCCTGTAGTCATGTTAGAGTTTGGATTGCACGTGGTTAGGGCAAAAGCCGAATCGGGAAAGTCTCATTCCACAGACCGATTCGGCATGTGAGTCACCTAGCATGTACTACATAGTATTGATACATTAGGGTTAGCCTGTCACGGCTTTTTATTATCTGCATGTATTAATATACGTCTATATATGTAGTTGTAGTTGAGAGTCCAGACTCCTAATGTACAGATGAGCCCATTGACCACATGAAGATGCACGAAAAACAAACAATAACCCAAAAAAGCGGCACTGAAATAACTTTCAGGGTTTTATGCAGCAGCGTCCTTCTGATCCATGTCTGCAACAGCCCTCTCTGGATCCTGAACAGGGGTCTTCTTCTTCTTGCGAATATCCTTCCAGCCCATCAACCAAGACACGCAAAACATTAGGCCCGCAGCACCGACCACAAAATAAAAGATATCATTAATACTCTTCGCATACGCCGTCAGGGTCTCGTCGAGCTGCTTTGGATTACCTCCCACAACCTGCTTGACGCCAGACGCACCGGCGGCCACGATAGCGGCCGCGTTCACGTCTGGTGCGTACTTGGCCAGGTTTGTGGTCAGACTGTTGGATAAGATAGTCTCGGCAATCGTGAGGAAGACAGACCCGCCAAAGGTTTGTGAAAAGGCGACCAGCGCCATTGAGACGGGCACCATGGTCGGGGGGATCGAGTTTTGGATGGCGATAAGCGGGATTTGCATGCCCAGGCCGCGTGCGAAGCCCATTAGGATCTGGTATCCGATCCAGCGGCCTGTAGAGGTGTGTAGGGCGAAGGTTGAGATGAGACCGCTGGCGACGGCCCACATCATGGCGCTGGCGATCATCCAGGGGAGGTAGTAGCCGAGTCTTCCGACTGGGAAGATGTTAGTAGCTGTTTCAAAAGAGGGAGAGAAAAAGAAACATACCTAGTACACCAGAGATAATACCAGTAATCAACTGCGTGATTATAGACGGCAACGTATAAACACCACTCAGCATCGCCGTCGCCTGGCGCACCGTCTGAAAGTAAATTGGAATATAGTACGTCGACGCCTGCACGCATCCAAAAAATAGCAACGATACTAGACACGACGACCACACTTCACGGACCTTCATCATCGAGAAAGGCATCATCGCATTGTCACCCTCGTAGTACTCCCACACCAAGAACAGGATAAACATGACGCCCGCGCCGCAGAACAATCCGATCACCACCGAGCTGTTCCATGCGTACTGGTTACCACCATAGTCAAGCGCGAGGAAAAATTGGATTGCTGCTGGCGCGAAGATGGCAAACCCAAAGAGATCGAGTTTGGTGCGGATGATTTGCAGAATGGGCATGGTGCGTGGCTGCACGGTCTCGGGCACGTTGACAAACACAAACAGGAGGGCGGCCACGGCGCCGACGGGGAGGTTAATGTAGAAACCTAATTATTTGATCAGTTATAACGTTATGAGGGAGAATAGAGGAGAGAAAACGTACACCATCGCCACGTCACATACGTAGTGAACGCGCCACCGAGGAGAGGTCCACAGACAATTCCCATCTGGGACATACCCATCAACATACCAAAGTACTTGGGCCGTTTGTGTAATGGAAGAGACGCCGAAAGGATTGTTAAACCGCCGTTCATGAGTCCGGAGCTACCAATACCGGCCACGGCGCGAGCCACAATGAGCATCTTGGATGAGGTAGCAACACCGCAGAGGAGAGATCCGAGCTCGAAGATTCCAAAAAAGGTCAAGAAAGTCCACTACGAATGTTGTTAATTTTGTTTACTTTCCCAAGAAGTTGCAACATCTCACCTTGGAGCGAAAGTTGGAGTATATTTTTCCAGCTAGCGGTTGAAGAGAAGCACTGAAAGGAATTAGATGTCTCCAGGTATAAAGATTCAAGTATAACTTACCAAGCTAATTGATACGCACTTCCATACCAACCCACATCTGGCAGAGAGTGAAAGGCACTCGTGATATTCGGCGTAGCCTTTTGTCGTCAGTTTACCATTTGAGAGCATGTAGTAGGGGAAAACTTACAGTAGCAACAATCGACATGTCAACCATAACTAAGAAAAACACCAGCGTCTGCGCGGCCAGCACGGAATATAGCTGCCAGCCTGAGATATACTCTGGCTCGGACTTGGTGCGCGTAGCCTCCATCGCCGTAGCCTCTTCTTTATCCAGCGCAAGATCTTGCTCTTTATTCATCTCAGCTTCTTTACTACTGCTGTGGATAGACGATGGAGCAGAGCTGCTGTTATGTGAGTCGGCTTTGTGAGTGGCTCCTGTTGTTGTGTTTTTTTCCATTTCTTCATTCGTCTCTCCGTGCAATGTTGGAGTTGAAGAGGTGTCGAGCTTCTCGTCGTGCTCTGTCATGGTCGGTTGTCTGCTCTTTCAACAAATTTCAGACGACCAGATAAGATGTTTGGTGTTCTAGTCTCAAAACCGCGGACGGCTAAACCCGTAAAATCCGAATCAATATTGGATATTTATAATAGTCGACAAATGCTGGCGTAATAATCACTTCAATTTTTCTTGGGCGTGACGTCCTTTTTCTTCAAGAGCAGAAGAGAATATGCTCCAAAGGCCGGACTAACTGCCACCTCACCGAGAATTTAAACAGATCCCCTTTATTATCTATTTTTTGACTCATGCATACGAGCTCGCTAGAGCTGTCCCAATCCCGACGGACTCGACTAAGTAACACTTCGTTGCCTGGCAGTCGGTCTCGCGCCGGATCCCGAAATCCGGTCCAGTGCCTGCCTTTCGAGGGTAAATATTAAACCCGACCTCCATACGCGTCAAGTTTCAAGTGCTTAGTTTAAAACAAAATCGACTAAACTAGAAAGCCAAACGAATCCCTCAATTCCCACGGAGAATCGCTCAAATGGAACGTTGTTGTTCCTAAACCCGAGTCCTGCGCGGAGGAACTGACTAATTATTTATCTCCGCTGTGGTTGCACTTCCTCCGGTTTTTTTGCTGATCAGATCTTTGCCTTTTTGATCTTTTACTACTGGAAGGAGATTGAACCTTATTCAGTAAAATCCAGAAAAAACCAAGATTTCTTAGTAAATCGAACTAGAAGCAAACGAAGAACAAATCTATGTAGTATTGAAACTGCCAAAGAAACGGAAATTGCCCATGTCTATTCTATAGCATTAAATAACTTATATAACCGGTTAATAAATATACATGTACATGTACGTACAGCCATTAGGAGGGGAGGTTAAATGAAAGGAAAGACAAACATAATCTAGATACCAGCCAACCCTGATCCTACCAAAACCAAGGCAGAAACCAACCCGAACCAACCCAGCCAATCTTTTACTCTGTAAATGCAAACGCAGGTCTACCCGCATAGATATCCCACAGTCCAAAAATGTCATCTGACCACATTTCCTGGTCAAAAGCCGGAAGCATTGGCCCACCAGCCATTTGCGCTGTCGCCATTGCCTCTTCTTCTGCTGCTGCTGCTACTGCCACCGCCGCTGTCTGTTGCGTCTGTTCTTGTTGCTGTTGCTGTTGCTGCTGCTGCTGCTGCTGCCATCGACGTCGTTCTTCCTCTTGCCAAACCATCGCAAGTGAAGCAGGATTTTGCCTCCCCGCCTCTTGGTCCTGGCCTTCACTGGCTGAGTAGATCGACCGCGCCCAGTTTCTCGTCAGCGAGAGCATCTTTGTCGAACGCATGTAGACGTTCTCTATGCCGCCCGGTTTCCACCCAACCATGTCGATCAGAGTCGCCATCTTGTCTGCGAATCCATCAATGATATCCGGGAGATAGACGATGCTCTTGAGTACATTGGGATCCCAGCCTGGGTCATCTAGCCCTACCAGGCGCGCAACGAGAAACATGGAAGAGCTCATCTGTTTCCAAATATTAAAGGACATACCCATGTAATCCAGGGGCTGGAAGGATGAGATAAATGACTCCAGGAAGCATTTCACTGATTTTGCGCATTCGAGGAGCGTGTCCATTGTCTGATTGTCAGTTTCCTGGGCTAGGGTGACGTGTTGCAGCCGCAGCAAGATGAGCTCGTTGATGGCTATCTGGCTATAATTAGTGGCAAGGATCACGGCGCCTGGAAACGAATCAGAATCAGAAGTAAGAGAGAGAGAGAGAGAGAGAACTCACGGCTAGAGACAAGATGCGGAGGTGTCTGCTCTCGAACATTCTTTAATTGCTGTCTCAAGGAGACTATATACTGCCCGAGAAACCGTGTGCTCTCCTCTGTATCCGTGTCGTGAAGCCGAGAATATAATTGCACGCTTTGATCGGTCACAAGATGAATCTTGACCAAATGTACCAGTAGTTTATCGTTCGGGGCTTCGTTGGTCTCGTCGAGCTGCTTCAAGCAATCGTCCAGGTAGGGAGACCACGTAAGATAGTCGAGTCTTTGGTGACAAGCCGACAAACTATTATATATTAGACTATTTGACGATACCCAAAAAAAAAGCGAAAATAACGAAAAGAAAAGTACCTTGACGTGAGTAGATAAACCGCCAGGATAGTCCGGCGATGTTCCGTGGTTCTCGTACTGGGGATCTGAAATTTGTAGTGCACATTTGGCGGCGGACACCGTGGGTGCTTGTTCGTATCCTTCTGTGGCATCCTTTGCAGTTCCAGGTCACTTGTAATTGCAAGTACGAGATGACAAAAGACTGTAAGCAAAGGCCCCAACTGGACTTGATAGTGACCCCTACAGCTAAGTTAGACCTAACCCACCAAGTCGAAAAATGATGAACATACCAGGCGCAAATACACATAACGCCAAGCAATAAATCAAGAGTCCGCTCTCCTTCCATCACGATTTCTTTTGATGCAAGCTCTCGCACGAGGCGCGCCAGGCTCAGTTGCTGTGTCAAGTTGGTCGACGTAACGGACATGATGGCCAACCAGAAAAAAGGCTTCTCCTGACGCAATTCAGCAGATGCCTTGGTCTCTGGCAGGTAATAAAACGGAAAGTTAAATAGATGCTCAGTACGGAACAAGTGGAGGTAGTGCTCGGCATCCTGATTTGATACCTCTGCATCGTGAGGTATAGAGTACGGAAACGGAGCCGAGGAGGCAGAGACCGGAGTCAGCGGGCTGAATGTTTGTGTTGTCTTGCCAGCGGGAGAGCTATCACACAGAGATGAGGATGTTGATGCATCTGCTGTAGCTTTAATATTGGCAACGACATTGCGGATACGACTAGCGTTTGCGGCATCCCAGCCACAAGGCAGATTTGCGGTAGCGCTGTCATAGTATGGGCTGGTACTTCGGCCGTTTGTCTTAAGCAGAGATACCAGGCCATCTAATTTCTCCTCGAGACGCGCCGTATGGGAATTGCCTGGTCGTTGCCGCTTCTTCCTGACGGTCGACGACGGAGTGCATTCCTTTTTTAGGCGAAAGCATCTTATATTTGGTTAGCATAGTTTCAAAAAAGAAGAGAGTAAAACATAGAGAAGGAAAGAAAGAAAGAAAGAAAAAACCTTTCACAGCTGGCACTGTCGCTACGCAGCATGCATTTACATTTTGCCCGGGCGCAGTTTACACAAGCGCGGCCATACGGGGCCGGTCGCCCTGCAGCACTCTGCTCCATGCTGCTTCACACAAGAACAGGTATACGGGAATGATAGTAGAGGAATGAAATCCGGTGTCGAGCATGTATTCTCGTCTTTTCACCTGGTCAGCCTCCGAGTGCGACGTGTGACCGAAGCAACCCTGATTGTACGGTTCAATGTTGGCAGCGGATCCCGACGGGATTCGGAGAGAACTAAAACCCTAATCCCGCCCGAAGTGCTGCCCAAATCCGGATTTTCCCAACGACAATCCATGCTTGATTCCTACCATCGATTGGATCGGATTTAAATAGAACGTTGATTGATAAGCAGTATAGATTCTAGTCATCAATATGAAGTGGTACCTGCGGGCGAATGGCCTCTTTCCGGCCGAGCATCTAACAGCTGACCAATATCAAGGAGAGGCGGTCGTTGGAAGATTTGTATGTGTATCAACGGAAGTTATTCTATTGAATATAAGGAGACAAGAGAAATACCTCAACCAAGATTTATCGGGCACAGTTCTTGACCTAGATTCCACTGTAATAGTTTACCCCCGCTTCTTTTTTTCACTCTTCTTTTAATTTCTTTTAAGCGCTACGTCGCCAAGATTTATAGATGGCCAAATTAGTTATCGCAAAGTTGAATGATCACGATAGACTAAGAGAAATTGTAAACAGTAAAACTATCGTCGACAAAGAACCTTTTCGCCCTTGTATATATAGTACTAATTATTATGTTGTAATATTCAAATATTGAAATCACAAAATTGCGTAATGTGAGCTGTAACAAAAGTTCATTCAGTCTGAATACTAATAGTGGATTTCCGTTTCCTATGGCCTACTGCCCTGCGTAGAACATAATGAAGTAGATCAAGAGATATAATCTTAGTATTATTATTGAAAGGCAGATAGACTGTGTGTATAAACCAGTAGTTTCATATGAGATAGTAGCCTACAGAATATAGAAATATTATGGCATCCTGTATGAATTGATGCAGTCCATTCCCATACGGGGTATGATTTGATGTGACAGATGAGAAATTATGTTCTACTCTTGCAGAAATGGCGTCATGCGGACTGGAAATAGGACATCAAAGCATTGAAGGGGTTTCGCTTGTTCTCCTTGGGTATGGAACGACTAGTAAGCAGTACTTGGTCAACTCACGGGGCATAGATACACGAAGTCTTCTAGGAATAGCAACAACGCCCTGTGACATGATTGTTAGATGAACTAGATGAGCAGGCTAGTCACGTATGGGGTGATATTCTGCTCTGTGGATTAGACATGGAGACAATTGGCGAGCAGTCTATGGTCCTGCTGCGATTTAGACAGCCGTATCATGAGGTTGAGCAAGAAGAAGTGACATTAGACCTAACAAGTTATAAATTTATTTAAACTCATCAACGACATGCAGCATGAACAATACCAACACATGAACCCCTTCAGAAAGACTCCCGATAGAACGACTTCACCCTCTTCCCCTGCTCGGTCTCGACTTTATCGCCCAGCATCAGGTTAAACATGGGCGCAACGTGTGCCTCTTTAGCCCCCACAAAGAACTCGACCTTGTCCTTGCCGAGCCCCTCACTGAACTTTTCGCTGAAGTATTGGATGAACGGGTACAGCAGCTCGTAGCTACCAGCAGTGACAAGCACCCTTTTGACAGGAACATTGTTCCACCACTCGACCGGAGCCAATCGAGCATCCGTGTAGTTGTCCCTGGGACGGCCGGCCAGGTATCCCGTAGCCCAGAATTTTGCGCAGTTGGGATGAATCAAATCGCCCAGAGGCTCGGTCTCCTGCGGAGGGAACGTGGTCTCCATCGATGTCCAGGGCGAGATCAGCGTCGCAGCGCCGATTTCCTCGCCCGCAGCCAGCTTCAAAGGCTCAATCTCAGGGTGTGGATGGGCAAGATGGCTCAGCACGCCAAGCACGAGGTTACCGCCGGCAGAGTCGCCGCCGAGGAAGACATTGTCGGCCTTGCGGTTTGTCTGCTGCAGAATGTAGCGGAGGCCGCTGACTGACTGGCGCAGTTGGGTCGGATACGTCTCGGTCGGAATGAGCGTGTATGCAACGACAAAGACGGCCACATCTTTGCCCGCGGCTTTCATTTCTTTCAGGAACTTGTCGAAGAAGATAAAATAGCCTCTGTTGGCGGGCACAGCGAAGCCGCCGCCTGCGTTGCTCGTCAGCCAGGGTATCTTCCATGGTAGGGATCTTTGTGGCTTACCGTGGTACCAGATCAGTACATTCTTTGCGTCCTTGTTCCCTACCCAATGCCCTGTAGCCTTTTCTCCGAGGTCCACGGTCTGGTTTTGGACTCCCTTTTTCCACGTGTAAATTTTATACTCTGTAGGCGTAGAAGGCGATATCGCCCTGGATCCGAGTAAGTATTTACTAATTGACACCGTACTTTAGATAGAAGAAAACATACTGTATCTGCATCGGCGAAAACCGCGAAACAACCCTCCTCAGAATCGAATACCCAACATGCAAAAGCAAAGTCCTCGCAATCCCTTGCTCCGGGTTGCGTCTCTGTTTCCTCTCCCGAAAGGGCCCGGTCAGGAGAGCTAGGAAGCCGACAATGGGTACAGAAAGGAGGGCGATGGGCAGGTCGATGATTTCATAGAGAGATAGATGTGACCTTTTTGTAAATTTTTGTGGTGGTGGAATGGGCTGTCCTTTTTGTTGTTCTTTTTCGGCTTTGTAGAATGCGTCGAGTGCGCTCGACGTTAAAGCTTTTGTCGCCATTTTCCTTCTCTTTTCTCTTTCAGTCTAAGATCGGCCCAGAAAACGACTCTATTCTGAGAGTTGTACACCAATTGATACAGAGAAATAAGAATAAAAATTGCGATGCTGCAACTGGTTAGTGGATTATATGCTGCCAATAAATGATGTGCTTACGGTCACCAATTAAATCACAATTGCAGGTACGTCAATTGAATCTGAGATTGTATATGCAAATGCCAACTGTTTGTCTTCCTGCGACCACGTCGTCAAGAATTTAATGTCTGGATGTTGAATAATGCGCAGTCGAATTAATTATTAGCGACTTTTGCTCTCCGCAAGGGATGGTCAAAAATCGACTTAAAAATCAGGGACGTAGTAATATTCCGCCACGAGTTATACAACAATATAATGTATAACCTCTCTTGCAAGCTACTGATTGATTAATTAATTACTCTTATACCCCGTAGATGGGGTTGGGGAAACTTTGCGGAGACGTGCCTCGGCAAAATTAAAAGCGCAGAGTGGAGCAGAATCACAAGCGCTTATGATGATAATAAGTACTTGGACACTAATTAATTAGAGGTTCTCGGTGGGGAGGGGGGGGGTTACCTTCAAAAGGACTGGATCAGCGCTCGCTTGTCGGTTTTCGATAAAATTGCGGTCGAGGTCACGGATAACGAGATCAATCTAATACATAATCTACATTTTGTGCGAATGTCAAAGTGTGGTAAATAAATTAGGGTTTCAAAAAAAAGACTGTTCAAAATTTCCAAGTTTAAAATTCGTAATCGTATCTACTCCTATGTAAAGCAAAACCCATCAAGATCTGGAAATATAACAAGAACCCCGAATCTACATGGTAAATAAGAAAAGAACAAAAAGGAATAAAGAAAATTTCTAATGATCCGTCCAATCATACAAATAATAACTTATTTACTCGACCCGGAAATCAGCTCCAAGCCGTTCTCAAGTCGGCCAAACATCGCCTGCCAGATATCGACATAGTAGCTGCTTCTCGGTTTCCAGGGATACTGGTCAGCGGCCTTGGGCATAAACTTGGCTGCAACTTGGAGGTAAGTCGAGCTCAGATCCATGAGTCTTCTGGGCGTCAAGGCGGACTCGTCTTGGACGCGTGGAACGGCGGCGATTGCGTTGCGGCGGTCCAGGAACTGGAGCAGACGCACTGTCAGGAGAGCAGTGGCATCAGCACCCAAGGTCCACGAGGCATTGGTATATCCGAGAATGATGGACATGTTGGGGATGTCTTGGACCATGGAGCCGTTCCACATAAACTTGTCGCCAACGTTGATCTTCTCGCCATCGACGCGGATGTTGACGCCGCCGGCCACGCAGATGCGGAGACCCGTGGCGGTGATAAGGATGTCGGCTTCAATCTCGTCGCCGTTTTCTAGCTTCACTGAGTTTTCAGTGATGGTCTGAATGGTGCCCGTCTTGACATCGGCTTTGCCAGTGCGCAAGGTGGCATAGAAATCACCGTCGGGCGCGAAACAGACTCGCTGATCCCAGGGGTTGTATTTGGGACTGAAATGGGGGTCCACAGGTAGGACACCACTCAAGGCGCGGCGTGAGTGTGCCTTCAAGACAGCCTTGGCCTGTCGCGGGTACGAGCGGCAGAGGATATATGATATTCGCTGAAGGAAAATGAAAAGCAGACGAGAGATCTTGTGTCGCAGGAAGTTGGGGATCAAGAAGCTCCACCACCGGCGGGTGGAGTTTGGCAATGAGTAGATGTATGTCGGGCTGCGCTGGATCATGGTGACATGGGCGGCCGTTGGAGCCATGTTGGGGACGAGAGTAATGGCCGTCGCACCACTGCCAATGATCACGACCTTCTTGCCAGTGTAGTCCAGCTTCTCGGGCCAGAACTGAGGGTGGATGATGGTTCCCTTGAAGTTGTCCAGCCCGGGGATAGCTGCCTTCAAGGGCTCGTTGTAATCATAGTATCCAGTTCCGACGACGACAAATCGCGCATGAACATATCGTGTCTGCCCACCTGATTCCACCGTGAGTGTCCACGACTTCTTGTCTGATGACCAGTCTGCAGCGACCAGACGAGTGTGGAACTGAATCTTGCGATCAATGCCGGCCTTGGTCACAGACTGGTCCAGATACTCCTTGATCTCGGAGCCGGGCACAATCGGATGGTCCTTTTGCCATGTATTCCATTCAAATCCAAAAGTGTAGAAATCCGAGTCAGATCGGATGCCGGGGTATTTGAAGAGATCCCAAGTGCCGCCAATGGCCCCGCGAGCCTCGAAAATCTTGAATTTGTAGTCGGGCAGCTTCGTCTGGATGCGGTAGGCGGCGTTGATGCCAGAGATACCAGCGCCGATGATGGCCACGTCGAGAGACTCCTCGCCGCCGTTCGCGGTGCCGTTAATATGGCCGTTGGCGTGTCCGTTCATGACTGTCGTTGTTTGTCGTAGCTATTCAGCTGTCTTTACCATGCAATGATTTGATCTATCTCTCTGTTTAATGCAGCGTGGGGTAAAATCGAGTGAATTCGGGGAGAAGAAAAAAACTCCACAGCAAACAGGGTCCGACTGAGGCTGCAAAAAAAAACACGACGGATGAGACACAAGAAGAGCAGGGCCATGAGATGATATTTCATTCAAAAAAAGCACAGCAATGACTTCACAGTCTCATATCACATGTTCGGGCCTCGGTAGTCGTGGCGCGAGGCAAGGAGCAGCAAGCATTGCGAGCTCTACGGCCAGTTCGCCCTGGCGCCGATCTCGTCGCATGCGCTGGCCCTGTGATTGGCTGCATAATTTCGACAGGATCCATAATTGCCGTTTCTGGAAATTAAGCCTCGGCTTTTCTCCGCGCATGCCCCAACCCTTTGTTGCGCCGCGATTAAAGTTAAATCCTGATATGCTCGCATTCCTTCCCGGTTAGTTATTCTTTATGTGGCCCGATGCCCGTGTTGAATCTTGATAGATGTCTGCTCTATCCTTGTATCATCGTGCAGATACCCTTGTTGCGAACTCTAGAAACTGTGTACTTTTTTAGTTCCGCTGAATTCTCCGATAAGAGCCCGCATTAAGCGGTTGACTGGAGCACACACCGAGTACGTATACGGAGTACGTCCTCAAAAATATGGGGTATACCATCATCGATTATGGTTGCCTTCGGATCTCGATCGAAACCCGAGATCTGGGGTCCTGTGAATATCCCCGCCATAGACAGACTGCCTAGGCCGTCTGCCTGCCAGAAATGGACAATCATATGAAAATTCGATGTTATTTTCTAGTACAGAGTATGCAGTAGAAATATACACAAAAGCCAAGCCTTCAGAGAAGACCCACCATTAACCGAGTGAGAGTCTCGTCTTCGGCTTGAAAGATGTCCATCGAGTTGCCAGCTTGCCGGGTTGGATCAACTACTGCCCCTTCTTGGCTCGGAATCTCGCTGCCTATGTTAGATGGAGAGTCCAAGAAGCAGCCTCCTGCTAATTCGAAAAAGTCGGTGAGGTCGCTATACATGTTTTTCCCGAAGCCCTCTTCGGGGACGAGAGACGAAGGCATGGTTTCATAGTCTGCGTTGTCTATGTTGGCGGCGACAGATGGTGTGATCAGGACAGGCTCAGCAATGCAGAACATCTTTGGACCTGATGGAGGCCTGTATTGGGTCTCACTATTATTCGGCCGGGGCTTGATGTTGATGCGCTTCAGATTCTTAAGGACTTTTTGTAGTCGGCGCGAATACTTCCCGCGCGTTGGTGATCGTTTCAATGTGTCCAGAGCCTTGTAGAAATCACTGCGACATAACTGTGTGAATACATTAGGTGCATGCGATACTGCAAGAAACAAAGTAGCCAGCGCCGAGAAGAGGAAACGATTAAACGGCTCTGGACGGTGCGTGTAAAGGGCTGATACCCGACTAAATTGGTCCAGCGTCTGAATAGTATCCCTTGCCCTGTCGACTGCGGTTTTCGCACCTTCTAGATTATTATGAATCGTTTGAGTATTGACCAGGTTCTGCTTGTAAACCAATATCCCAAGCTGGTTTGCTCGCATGTGGAAGAGAACTTGCGACACCGCGAGCCATTCGCCTTTTGTGGATAGTGCCCAGCTCTCGTGGTCGGTTCTCAGCTTTAATTCGTGTGGAATAGAGTCCTGCCACTGTTTAATCTGAAAGTCAAGATAGGCGCAATTGTCCGCCGCTACTGCTCTTGCTGTGCTGCCCCATCCGACCACCAGATCCCAAATATTACTGCCGACCCGGCAGTATGAGATCATGCAAGCCAGATATGGATTGTACCCCACCTTTTACTAGTCAGTTATAAAAAGCCTTTTAGTAAACCATGGTTAATACCTACCGGCTCAGGAAGATTGGTGTCAATCTCCGAATCCCTCATGGCAAATGGGAGTCCTGTCTCAAATGAAAATTCCTTGTCAAACACATATAAGCACCAGAACAAGTTGATAGCCCAGGAACGCTCGAGATCTCCAGGAAATATGCCACCAGTTTTAAGCCACGTATCCCATCGGTGGAGGCCAAGTTGCAAGGCGCCTCGTGCTGCTAAGCCGATTGTTCTCCATGCTAGCACATCATCATCTCGTAAAGAGTGATACAGAGCCTTTAATAGTCGTTAGTAATGACTAAAATTTGCCATATAGCTGATATTACATACCACTAAAGCCAGAATGATCAACTCCTTCATATCAACTTCAGGCACCTGCGTTCGTGTTGAAGCAAACGTATTCTCAACATTCGCAGCAAGCACATCACCCAAATCACTCCTCCCATGGGATTCGGATATCAGGGCAATGGCAAGCACTATTTTTAGAATCTCAGCATCTCGCGCAGAAAACCACCAGTCTTCATCCCCATTTTGCGGTGTATTCAAATTGTCCACTGATCCGTTCTGGCACTGGCGATAATAGTCCACTATATACCTTCGTATGCTTTTTAGATCCACTATAGGATACATCATACCGATAGCGTTTTCATAGATGTCAACTAGCTTCAATGCGTCTGTTTCGCTAAGGGCCAGGAGTGGGTTGCTCGGTATGCTGCTGATGTGTCTCTGCCCCCCAATGCGCGGGCTGACAGGGCCAGAAGCAAGAGCATCCTCGGAATTCTCCGTTTCTTCTTCGTTTGCATCACCCGGAACAGCGTTTAGTCCAAATTCGCCGCTGGTAGGACCGATATAGCTCGGAGAAACTGGACGACCGCGACTGGCCCAGCGGCCGTCCGTATGATGACTCGCACCCATGTCAGATGGGGTGGATTGGGGCCATTGCGATTTTTTCTGCAAGGCTCTGATTTGGGCGGACATTGAGTCTATCTGCCGTTGCATGTCTGTCATTCTATTTTCCATGGCTTCAAGTCGAATAGGCGGTCTTGGACGTTTGTTCTTATTGTCAGATAAGAATTCCACAAAGTGCAACTAGCATTTCCAAAGAGAATGTCACCTATCCGAAACCGAGGCCAGCATCTCGCCATTCACTGCTGGCCGGCTCTGCAACGCATATACGCAGGCGATGCCATTAGCAGCACACCGGGAGCATACATCTCCTCCACTGCACTTGAGCTTGCGGCGTTTGCATTCATTGCTAAGCTGCATTAGCCATTTCTCTGTTCCTTTTATCTGTTCTCATCGCTGGGATCAGCGTACCAGGCTACTTGAGTATACTTTCCGCGTTTCCGCCTTTCCACGTCGGGACTGTCGGCATTGCCTGCATCTCTCTTGTGGCTGTCAGGCGCTTGCAGCGACGAGCTGTGCATTTTGCTGCACCAGCCATCCGCATGGGCTGCGAGAGAATCAATTTCTGTTAGAAAGTACCAAAGAAACCGAATGATTGACGAAGGAAAGAGTAAAAATTGATGAATATTCAGCGCGGAATAAAGCGTTATCGGGTGGAGCTATACCGAATTGGAATAGCGCATCCTGTCTCCTCAGTACTTTGATACCGTCGGGTATACTTATATAACACCTGAATAAAGTACAAAAAGAGTAAAAAAGGTCATTATATACAGTGTGAAATCTACTTAAAGGATACTACATATGAATAACTTCGCATAAATCGTATAAACCTTCGAGATATTGGGTATAGTAATATTTCTGGGTATGAAGCAAGTGACGAAAAAGCAGATAACTCCAAAAAGATGCATCGCTGAGCGAACACGAACAAATTCAAACAGCTTCCCAGTCCATGGCATCGACAATAAAGTCCCAGCCGGTCTCAGTATTCCAAGGACTAG
The DNA here is from genome assembly GCA_039119965.1 of Talaromyces sp. DC2. NCBI lineage: Eukaryota > Fungi > Ascomycota > Eurotiomycetes > Eurotiales > Trichocomaceae > Talaromyces > Talaromyces sp. DC2. The sequence continues at coordinate 500,528 of JBCLNQ010000020.1, read as the reverse complement.
TGTCGACAACCTTTTGATTGCTGTCTATCTCCATTTGCCCAGCCTTTGTCGGCACGCTCGCTTGTGCAAGAGCATATCCCTCCTCCAAGCCACCAAAGATCGCATTAAGCATGACCTCGAGATCGTAGCTTTCCAGAGACCACGAGTCTCGTTCCTGCCCTTGTTGTTCGCCTTCAGTTGAGTCTGCTGTTTTCCACTGGTTGCGTAGCTGTTTGGCCATTCTCAGTTGGTCCTGCACCAGGCCTTTGCCAAGCACAGGGTATAACGGACAGGTCCTCTTTTCGAGTGCTTCCAAGACGTTGGCATGGTACCTGTGACTGCCATTGCGAAGAACGTGCGATTTCTGAAACCGCGAGTCGACCGAAACGCCAAATACGGCAAGCAAATGCACAATCGCGCGCTCCAGCAAGGCATAATACTCGTGGAAATCGATCTTGAACATGATCTCAGCGTATGCGACGTCGTCCGGGGCCACGTCGGCGGAGTGCGTCGTAGCCAGGCGGTAGGCTTCGGACAGAAACGGGAGTTTCCATTTTAATCGCGCGACAATCTTCATAAAACGGGCGAGTTCTTGGGAGGGCGAAGGGTCACCGGAAGGGTCTGTCGTGGTGGAGGAGGGAATAGCCCATCGTGACTCGTGGAGGGGGGTATCCTTGGGCATGTTGTTATCATCGTTTGATTGTTGGAGTCGCCGATTGGGACTTACTTGGCATTTGCGGTTAATTACTAGCGCCTGTAACTAATGCATCGTGTTACCATATTTGACCGATTGCTTCTATGCATTTTCCCATATGGGTGATACTCTCTGAAAATACTTAAAGGAATTATTGATGGCAGATAGCCATACTATCAATTTTGTAGTACTTATAGCACGAATTACCAGAGTGACGGACATTTACTAGTCAAAGTATGGTATGGGCAAGTGGATGCGCTAGTTATTTTTAACCTGTATTGTGTATAACCATGTATGTCTTTACTGCTCTGGCCTACATTATCATTACCATGTATTATTCTTGGCATGAGTGCGCATCATTGGATAAATTCACTGGCTTGCCCTTGAAAACCTAGCTACTAAGCATATTAAAGGCTGTGCATATCAGTCATGGCCTATTGCTGCCATAATTGTTCTTCAACCACTTCAGCAATTGCCGCACCGCGAAAAAGGCTGTCAAAAAGGGCCGTATCCAGGTCCCAGCCATTTTCACCTCCTAGGAGTTCTAATGAAGCAGCCTGCTCGGCACTGCTGCCATGCAACTCCGAAGCTTCATTGGACAAAGAGGAATATTGGTGGTCGGATTCTAGCAAAACACTCTGTTTTGGGACCGTTGAAGTAGATTTCGAGATAGCATTGCCATCGAAATTAATAGTGCCAAAGTAGGGAATGTGCACGTGTAGCGTCTTTCCACCGTCGGACAATTTGATATGGCACTCGGGCTCTTCCTCATCGCCGGTTGATGAACTCGTCGTGTATATCGTGCCATTCGCGGCATTGGCTTCAATGTCGAGCAATTTATGAATGATATATCCAAGTTTTGACGCAATTGCGTCAGTGCGAGAACTGGCCATGGAGTCTATTATTTCGAGAGTTTGTTCCATAATACCACGATCGCTGGGGCGACTGTGCGCGAGAAAGTTGAAGACAAGGCCGGGATTTAGGCCTGTAATGCGCCGCAAGTTCTGGCTGTGAGATTCAATGTGCGCTAGACAAATGACAGTGGTGGCAATGAAGGCCAGAAAATCTGTGCCGCGGCAGTAAAAATGAGCAGGATTTGAGGTGCGAAATACTACATAGCGAGACAAGATTTCGCGACTGACGCTCATGGCAATGATCTTGCTATGGTCGTACCTACTATCAGACGAGCAGCGCAGCATAAAGGGGAGATGTAGCCGTATTAGTAGATGGTAATGTGTGAATTGATCCATTAGACGAATCGTGTCACGCAAAAGTGCTGAACCATCATGGCTGCTTGACACAAAGTCCGGAATGAGCCACCACTGTGGTGGCATTTCATTGGCGGCTTTCTGTAATAGCTGATCAATCTCGTAGGTTTTGTCAAAGTTATTAGCGTCTGCATTGTTGCGTTGCAGAATTTTCCCAGAAACAACACAGTGAATGCGCTGCATACGGTCGACGGGGTGGCATCCTTCCAATGCCTTGGGGCTGGCGAAGTTGGATTCAAGCGAACCTTGCGGCAGCCCCAGCATGAGCGACAGATAGCGGTCCATTTCGAGTAGACGAAGACAGATGTTTTCTGGACTGAAAGTTGCTCGAGTTTCGGGCTCAACGAATTTTAGGGACGGTGATTTGAGACCACGGTGCAGCATCATCATCTGGGCAACAGAGGTAGCCCGACGCACTGTCATCCACGCCCGATGGAGGTTTCCGGCGTAGTTATGATACATGGCCTCCAGTAGGATGCATTCGACGCCCTCGATGGAATTTACAAGTTCATCGTTGGTAGTAACAAGTCTGGTGGCTCTATCGACGACCCTAGCCATGATATCCCGATAAGAGACCCACAGGTCTCCCAGGTCATCAATTGAAGATGGTGGGACGCCTTGCAGGAATGTTCCCAGAATCAAAAACTTGCGAGCGATGAGGACCGGGTGAGAATCCGGACCGGGCAATTTCAGCACCTCCCGCAATGATGGTGAGTCATTTCCCATGAAGTTGGCGTAGGGTGTACATGCTCCGCAATGCAATTGCGTCGAAAGTCCGACGGGAAGAGTGCAGATGAGTTCGAGATCACTCTCACTTGGCCATGCCGAGATGAGCTCGTGCGATACTCGCTCATACTTGCTAGAAGATTGCCTACCAACAGCTTGAAAAACTTCTATAACTGGGGGTGTTGGCTTCAAAGACGTAGGCGTCCGGTTGTCACGGTTACTCTTTCACAGTATTAGGCTCACTAAGACGCGAAAGCCTAGTATTGGGTAATACACACCGTTGAATTTCTTGTTGGCGATATCACCTTGAGTTGACCGTCTTCTCTATCTTCTAGCACCACCAAGGTAGAGCTAATATCAGGGAGAGCCCCGGTCGAGGATTGCACTGTATTTCTGACCAACTGCTCGACGAGTTCTTCGACCCGGCCAAGCCTAGCCTCGATTACCTCTTGTTTGCTATTGATCAACGACGCTGGTTGATCAGGAAGCTCCTGGCTGATGCATGCAGTCCCACGTCGCCTACAGTTATCGCAGATAGTGGCGGCATCCGAGGCAAAGATGCAGCGAACTTTGCGCCGCTTACACTCCCAGCAGCTCTGAGTGCCTTTACGGATTTTTCGCCGCTTGACCCCTGGCTCATCACGGACGATAGTGTCCGCCATTAAGTTTTCCAAAATTAGACTTGGATCACTCCTTTTTTCAATTTGTGTATTGGGGAGGAATTCAGGGCAGGAGTTTGGGGCGTGAAGTGGTTCGGGATCTTGGGCAAGTGGTTCGTTCGCCCGAGCTCGGCGGACGAACACCCGATTGCTATGTGAACAATTTCATACGAAAGAAAGTCCAACCCTGCGATTAGGTAGGGATTAAATACTTTTATATCCATTACATAGAATAATCACTGTGTACCGGCGAAGCCGTTGGAATATCCCTGTGCGGAGTATTACTAGAATATGATGTGGTCAGCATACAAAGGATTCCATGTTCGTACAAATTAGATTAGGAGGATTTGATAATAGCTCATTATCATTTAACCTAGGGACTACTCAGCGAAGAATATAAAATACGAAGAACACAGCAGGAATGAGAGTTGAGATATCAGCGAGAGGACTTGGAAAGGCTCCGAGGCATATACAAGAAGTTTCTGGGATCCAGCATTTAATACTTTGCTCAAACATCGTACCTGCTTAAACGTTGATACGGAACACTAAATTATGACATTGTTGATGCTAAGTCACACTAGCTTGATTGTGTCTATTTAATTCTGAAGTAAAAATTGAATAAACTTCATCATAGATGTTTGCATCCTCCACCTAGGGCTTACCACGCCAGGCGTTGGCCAAAAATTCTTCAGCCTGAGTAAACTTGTAGTCTGGTAGCAGCTGGTTCCACTCGTCCGAAACATTGTAAGCGTCAGCAGAAAGAGCCAACAAGACACCGGCGAGGATGATTCTGGAGAACATATCAGCCTGCTCAGCTGGGATAGAAGGATGATCAAGTTTTGGCTGCCACGAAGTCGTCCATGTTCCCCTTTAAAGATCTTGCGCCTTTAGTTTCTCGGTGGCAAAAGGTGTACCGCCTATGTTATGTACCATTAGCTAGCAACTTTAGATCTATCGTCGATGGACATGCTTACCGCGGATTTTCTCGCCTAGAGCAATGAGTTCCTTTATAGAGGTGGTAGTGCCTCTAATCCCACCAATAGTAGGCCACTCACCCTCGAAGTCAATCGCTTTGGCTACCACGTTTGCGAGGTCTTGCACTGTAGTAAGGGTGAGGGCATTTTCATCACCTCCATCTAACAGGATAGCTCTGCGATTGTTGAAATCAAATGGAAGTTCCATTTGGTGAATATGGTTAGTCGAATTGTAGGGATAAGTAAGGTAGTTCACGAATAAGCCGGGTTGGAAGAGGGTGTATTCAAGAACCTGCGGAAGAAATTATTCTGTCAGGTTGTCTAGTACGTCTATGGACCTTTTGGGACTTACTTTATGATCCTTATTTACCTCCTTGAGGTATCGGCGAATTTCTCCCTTGTACGCGTACCAGCTCAGGTGCTCCAGCCGGGATCTGCAAAAGGTCAATTCCTGGAAATAATATGAATTAAAAGGATATCATACGTAGACCATTCACTGGGCGCAAAGCGTTTCACACCAGCTTTAATAGCGGCATTTATGAGATTCTTCTGGACAATGCTGGACGGATCCTCTTGCGTAGCAACGAAAGAGAGTAACGTGTGCACTCCCTGTAGAACTTGTTCCAACTGCTTTGGGTCTTCGTAGTCTGCACGTATCCATGTTACGCCCTGTATAAGCTCTCTAGATGGGGCATCCTGTATAATATAGTTAAGTATAAACGATCAAATAGCTAGAGTCAAACGTTTATATGCGAACCTTCCTGGATAGAATCAAAATATCATGTCTCTTCTGAGCAACGAGGACATCAATTATCTCCTGTGCAACATCTATGACACCGTTAGCGATATTGGAATATGTAGACGTCTAATATGAGTGGAACTTACTGCCGGAGCCTCCGGCGAAAGCAATTTTGACCATTTTTGATATGGAAGCTGGGTGCGTCAAATGGCGAATACTTTCTAAGGTCAAAGGACGAGAATTGAACTTTGGTAAACACACGAGCAGATCGTTGTTAAATCACCAGTTAAGCTATTTTTTGATATCAATTTATTTGAAAGCCTATTTAGACAAGACTTGTTGTGCTAGATGCAGGGCGCTCTTTATAGTATTTTCACCCGAGGGTTCGGCCGAACTGATTGATGTTAGATTTCGCCGAGTTCGCGGAAATGAAACCTAGAAATCAAGGCAAGGTAAGATTTTATTATTAATAAAGTCATATATAATAATGAATATTGAAGAAAAAGGTCGTATTTTGCCGAGTTACGGCGGAACGTTCAATGTTAAATACATAATCAATATATCTAAGCTCCAGGAAAATGAAAATTCAAGTTATAAAATGCTGTGCAGCTGTGTGTTCCATGGTAATGGTCTTAAACATTTGAATCAATATTACATTTAGTTTGGCGATATAACACTGGCAGACTTTCGTCATGTCCAAGATTATTTTAGTACGTGTGCTGACGAGACCATTCGCGAAACCCCAAGTGGAGGTTCTGTACTTGCGGTACAGCTTAATTGTGCGCTTGAGCAGAGACTTTATGCTCGTGACACTTTCACCTCTGTGGCAGTGGATCGTGATTTCATGACCATCGACGATACTATATCCCCTATATCTGGGGCTTTCGGAAACTCCATCAAAATATGTAAGCAGTATTGCGGCGAGTTGAGAAATAAGGGAGAGCGAGTGGATATTCCATTGGAACTGAATTTCCGCAATCCGTATGCAGATATCCTCTTGACAGACATGAATCCAGTGTCAGATAATTGAAGTAAATGCATTGAGTTTTCTCAATTCGATGGTAATGTCATACTATTGAGTGAAGATCGACTGGTTCCGACTGTTGATTTGGTACAAATTATGGCAGGTTACTGTCTGGAGATTCTGAAACCTTTGTTTGAGAAATCGTTGAAGGGAGAAATATCTCGTCAGGATGTTCTAGCAGAAATTACACCGAAAAAGATGATCTCGTGGAAACCAGCTGTGTCTTCTCAAGATACCGAGAAGTTTATCCCAAGGCGAGGATTTGTTAGGGTCCTCGACAAGTAACTTGGAAACTCGGGTTCCCCCTGTTCTTGATATAGCACACAAGTTTCTTCGTGTCCAGCATTAGTTTATACTCCGATTTAACTTAATTAACCAAATTGGATATTAAAGAAAATAAAGGCGACATTGAAAATCCCGAACACTAACTAGCAATATCAAACAATAATTATTTCAGGTCGTAATGCTCACTATTTCCCCCAAGTATGGGTTTTCCTCTCTCAATGCATTGCGGACGGAATTCTGAAATAGCAAAGTGCGGACTTCATTCCTGGAAATTACATATCCCACAGCCGGCTTGTCTTCTGCGCCAACTTTGATATCTGTCAGTCCTTGGCCCTTTCCGTTGGTTAAAAGGCTTGGACGGATAATAATGTCGTCTCTGATCCCTCTTGCCGCCTTGTCCATGGCAATTTCCTGGAATATGAGGTCTTCCATGGCCTTTTTATCAACATGGGGTACCTTCAACATCCACTTGTACATGGGCATCATCAGGAAAGGCAGGTCTCGCTTATCGATGATGCCTGTCGTGCTGAGAACGACAAGAAGGGGTTTCTTTTCGTCACCATCTCGCGCCTGGTTTAAGGTGAAACCTCGAGGATCGTTCGCATGGCATCCTGGCAGATAGTCGGGTTATCGAGGGCCGGTTTTAGGAGCCCATCGAAAATAAGCTTTCCGCCGATTCCGTTGACGATAATGTCGACCGGCTCGCCTTTGTGCACAAGCATCTGTTGAACGACACTAGTATCATTTACGCTACCTTGCACAATGGTCAAGTTATTGGCAATAGCCGAGTCGTAAACCCCGCGTTCACTAAGGAGATCCTTGAGTTTGTTAGGATTACGGGCCACTAGAACGAAGAAGTGTTTCAGTTCCGGCCCCAAAGTATAGAAAAAAATAGCAACAAGGAACAATGAACCTTACAAGCATTGCAGTAGTATCCATTCTCCAAAGCCAAAGTCAGACAAGAAATGACGCAACCCCCCGTTGCCCCGAAGAATGCAACAGTAGGAAGATTATTGTACATTGTTGCAATAGCCGATTTCACATGTAAATTTGCGCAATCTATAGCCGCTGGTTGCGTGTGTTATATCTGGTGAATTTCGCGGTTGGTTTTCTGAGCTCGGTCCAATGTTTCGATTTGGGATGTCTTACGGGGCTCAGCTGGTGCAGATTCTATTTATTTATAGGTTTAGCTTCCAATAGACGCTTTTAATACACACTTTCAGCCTGAATAAAAAAAAAGAAAATAATAACAATAAAAAATGTCAGCTTGCGGTCTAATCCCTTCACCCGGCCGTGGGTTTCAGTTACAAGGGGGCCAATGTTATAGCTTGCTATACTCCATAGACATCGCTTGACTAGGTTGACACTTCGGTTGTCGCCATACAGATAGAGCTTAGAAGACCACCAGAACATAACAATGGGCCCTATATCTCACCTAAGTATCAGCAGCCAATAAGCGCGAGAAGAATTTAATCTTAGATCTGCGGGTTGCGCAGCATACCCTACGTTTATGGTTAGTGTCAATCTTTATCGTTAATAGCGTTTAAGCTCCCTGTCAGCACTACTGTAGCCCCCTGATCCTTTAGCCCAATAATCTTGGCAGACTCCCAGCAACATAGGACTAAGATGGTGCAAAATTATTGGACGCAAGAGGTACAAGGAAGTTCTGGACCGCAAACCGAGGGGGTATTATTTTTAGATCCAATTGTCGTGATGACGGATTTCGGATGTAAGGATGTACTTGACTGGTATACATGCATCAGCTTGCTAGGCAGGTATATTTCGATCGTCCCCGATTCGCCGAAAACTGCGTCAACTGATATGTAGGTAAGCTCTGGTATGTTGCCCTTTTCAATTGTCTAATCTTGTATCAATCGATAAATATCCCCTGCATGCATAATACCTGGGGTATTAGATTGATAAATTTCTAATAATAGAACATGCACTTCAAATGTGACTAACATAGTAATACAATGCCCTGCATATGCCCAATGTCCCGAAAATATATCCACAATGTATAATCAAAGCTTAAACAGTCACGCTAGTCAACCCAAGATTGTGAAAGAGTGTAATCAAGTCTTGTGCCATATGGAGTTCTTCAATCAAGCCAGTGTTTGGATTTAGGATCAAAAAGTCAGTACCGTTATATGTCACTGGCTCTCCTTGTTTTAAAGTCCTTCAACTTGTCGTTAAAAAATAATACCAAATAAGAAGAGATTAGAAGTTTGACAACTCACGTCGGTAGAATAGTAAAATCCGCTCCTATGACAGCGTCCAACTTCCAACGCACGGCAATATGGTTGTCATGCCCCGTCCAGGAGTAGACTTTAAACTCGTATTTGTCCCATCCAGTGCGTGATCGTAGTACAAACCCACAGAACCCTTCTCGGGTTGTGATATTGAACGCCTCACTGCCCCCCTTCGGAGACGGGAACCGGTCTGCGTTAAAGGAGATGGTGGGTGACAATGTCGCGTCTAGTAGCGACAGATTGCCATTCCAGATACTCAAGTAATTGTTCAAGATTTGCCTTAGATGGGCGTTATGTCTCGCCATTTCAAGTGATGGCTCGGCCATGGTGGGATTGATCAATGGAGATAGGGAAAGTGAGATGACGGAAATTAAAGGAAACATTATCTGCTTATAAACTTTTTTGTTCTTCCGGAAAAATAGCTTCAGGCTAGACGGCGAGCAAACGCCGAGTTTATATGCAAATATCCACAGCAACTCCTAGACAAACCGAATAAGCTTAGGCCGTAAATTAGAAAGGATTACCAGATCGGGAAATCTCGCAGGTTGCGTCCGAGCTTGGCTAGCGCGGCCTTTCCAACAGCGTTTGGGGGCGCACTCGCCCAACTCCGCCCGGACTTGGAGTCATCCATATTTTTCTGGCCTCTGTCTCCCCTGCAGGAACACACCGCTCAGGGATGTACTAGAAGGCAAAAAAAAACTCACATGTGTTCTGTTGCATATGCAGAGAACCGAGGGGCACATGGTATTGTGCCGTTTGTTGCAGTTCGAATGAGTCATGGTAGGCGTGAATCGGTCCAAGGCTTGTATCACCTGCATCCGGCGCAAAAAAGGCGTGAGTAACCCCGGACACGCGCTAGTAAAGGATGATTTATTGCTGATCATAATGCATGCTGGTTGAAATCAAGTGTGATCGGCAGAAACCTACGTGTGGCCAATGTCGAAAGGCCTGCATCGAGTGCCATGGCTACGACAGGCCGCGCACCTTCGTCAACAGTTTTAAGCAAGACGACGCCAAAAAGACTGATCTGGAGGTGGCCTTCTCCAAAAGGCTTATGCGGTCGGCGCGTGAAACTAGCGTTTTGGGACTGTTCTGGAATTCTTACTTCCCAAATGGGAAAAAGTTCCCACAAGGAGGCACCATCACGATCCTTGGTGGGTTGATGCATCTCGTTCAAGATATCTATACAGCAGACAATTTCCTTCGAAAGACCATTGTTGCTTTGTCGCTGTCTGCAATTGGCATGCAGGAAGATCCTTGCGGGTGGATGCGGGAAGAGGGGCGTAGACTCTATGGCGATGCACTACATGGTGCAGTAACGATGCTGCAAAATCCACGTAGGAGACAAGAGGATAGACTCTTAATTGCAATAAGACTGTTCAGTTTGTACGAGGTAATTAGTGTTCTAGAATGGCTTTGTAACAAGGATAAACACGATGCTAACATAAGCACCTAAGGCGGTGATTGGTGATAGCGACGAACAGTCCTCTACTTGGATGACACACTGTTTTGGCGATGCTGCAATAATACAAGAAAGAGGCCCGCTTTCTTTTGTGTCGGGTTCTTCTCATCGACTTTTTGTTGATGGAAGATTGCACTTGGTTAGTGAACACGATTCTTACATAACCATATTTTTCTATCACTTTACTGAAATTTTTTGGGTAGATAATGAGTTCACTCAGAGCGAGGAAAAAGTGCTTCCTTAGTGATCCGGCTTGGAAAGAGCTGCCCTTTAGCGAGATTAAAAAGTCCCCTAAAGACCTGTTACTGGACATTCTCGTCGTCGTGCCAACCTTGTTTGAGGCTATCGATATTATATCTCATTGTGAAGACCCAGTCCAAAGGGCCAACTGCCTAGAGCGTCTTTACTTGGAGTACGTATCACTCGAGAAGCGACTTGACCTGTGGCACAAAATGTTTTCCTCAGTTTTGATCAGATTGGAAAGGACTATCTTCGTCCAAGACGTGGTCGTGCCTCAAATTCTGGCTGCAGGTCATATATCAACATTATACTGGGCCACATGTATAATCGTCTACGGGATGGTAGCGAAACCGCTTATGTTGGAAGGCTATGGAGAAGAATCCTTTGGAGGAAAATACGTCGATCCTGGAGTGTTCTGTCAGAACATTCTTAAGGTAACTCCTTTGTTTCTTCACTACTCTACCGGAATGTTCCGTGTCCACCTCGCAACGCCTCCCCTGAGTATTGCAATGATCTATCTCTGCAGCCTTCCTCCTGAGGAGATGAAAGAAGATAAAGCCATACTTTCAGGTTACTTGAAAGATCCTTCATGTTCAACGATGCGCAAGTTTCTTGCGAGTATGAACCCACAGGAATCGAGAGTTATGAAAACATGACAAACAGGGGAATCAAACAAATTGTTGTTAGATGACGTGTTAATTAATGCCACAAAGAAGCCCGTTAATTATAATTAGACCTATCAATCACTTCCAACTTCCAGGTTATGGAAAAGGTTTTTCAAGTTATACACATAAAAACTCATCTCACAAGTCTACTTTTATCAGGGAAATATCTAGACAGACAGCTCTGTCGTTGCCACCTTTTCTATCACGTGGCGATATCTAGCAATCTTCTCTCCCGCTTCTGCGACCATACGCTCAGTGATAATGGCAGAACGACCGATATAAAGAGAAGGCTCAAGCACAGAATCAAGGTCTTTGTGTACGATGGCAAAATATTCGGTGTTGCGGATTCTCTCGATCAGGTCGTTGGGCTTGCCTTCGTTTTTGACAACGGCTCCTGCCTGGTGCGAGAGAACGCGGATTTGTTCGTGGGCTTCTTGTCGGCTTGCGCCCTTGCTGACCATGCGCATGATGATGTTCTCGGTGGCCATGAATGGCAGCTCAGCATCGATGTGGGCACGGATGACTGAAATGTCTGTTTAGTAATTTATTCTTGTGGCTTGTTGCAATAAGGACAAACCTCGGGGATAGACAACAAGGCCGTTGGTGACGTTGTCAAGCATCAAGCCTTGTTATTCAATTAGCAAATAATGAACTTGGACATAAAGAATCAACGTGAAAATGCGTGGCAGGGAACATAAGGTCCACCAGAGAAGGGGTTACACACAAATCGCGTCAGCCAGCAAGAATTGTTCGGGGATATTTGCCCGACCTAATTCATTGATTAGCAATCAAAGTTGGTATGCAAACATCTATCACGTACGAATAGCTGAGTCATCGAGAGTTCTCTCAAACCACTGGTTCGCAAATGTCTGGGCGGCGTTTGCATTTCTGTTCTGCAAGTCTCTGCCGAGAGCAGTGATTCGCTCGCTTCTCATTGGGTTTCTTTTAAAGGCCATAGCAGAGGACCCGATTTGGTCAGCTTCAAAGGGCTCCTCGATTTCTGTCGCGTTGTTAGTCTTCTCGACTAGAGACCTCTATAGTCCCTGGATTGTGGGACCGATAACCCAAGTACTACTGACCCTTCAAGTGTGCTAGATGTCTGATATCAGTCGCAATCCGCCTGTAGTTCAAATTAGCTCGTTTCTTTGAAGGTAGAACTCATTGTTGAGCCAGGGCGAGAGAATACATACTGAGCGGTTGCTCCAAGACCAGATAGTGCATTGGCCACGCGCCTGCAATATTACGGTCAATGCCTTGTTTCTTAGACAATAAAGGGGTCTCTTGGAGACTGAACGTTCCGTTTCTTTGAGGATTACTCACAGGTCTACTTTTCTAGTATACTAACGAGGTATGTCAGCCCTGTGTCCGGCGAAAGTGGCAAATGAACAAATAGGCCTAGCATCGAATAAAAATGCAGAACCCAGAAAAGCTTAGGGCTGTTTTTCTCGATGCTAAGTGGATGCTGGAAGGGGCAGATAACTTACTGTCTGAGTCGAGACGGAATAAATTCCTGGGAATCCAGCCTTTTCACAAAGTTTCTTGTTGAGTTGGTCAATCTTGTCGCCATCGGAGTTGAAAATGGCCATAAACGACCTTGAGAGCGGTCAGTATTTAGCAAAAGACGAGGCCAGGTATGAAATCTCACGCTTGACTTCCAGTGGTGCCAACTATCAAAATTATTAGTTATTCCATAGGACTTGTAAGAAGTCAAGGCTACATACCAGCACCGCGGAATCGAAGCTGATCTCGGACATGTTCAATGTCTTCCAAATCCATTACCTTTCAAGGAAGACATTAGCAACGTTTTGTAATCTGTTTCGATTACAATTACTCACAAGCTCCTGGATCCACTGAGCTGCACGCTTGCCAACCCTTTAAAACATGCAAGTCAGCAACGGCCGAGAAAATTATTGATATTGTTAACGCGTACGTGATCAGCTGGGCGGCCTGGAAATGAGTAAACCTGTGCCATAATAATTGTCAGACATGAGCCATCTTCAAGATCCAAGATGAAGGCATACCCTAAAGTTGGCAGGTCCTTGTATTTCAAAGCAAATGCTTGAAGATTCTGAATAACTTTTGCTAGCTTTGGAAGCAAAAGATCCAGCCCATCTCGAATCTAGATCGCGATTAGGTAAAGCCATTTTATAAAAGCCGAGATATCGAGAACGGTGTGGTGGGATGAGGCGTCTAGAAAACATACAAATATCAAATCTACAAGATGTTAGGTTAGCTACCATGTTATCACGATCAAGGCCTGTGTATAGAAAGGCTCGGCAGTATTTGAATAACCCTGCAGGGCGTGTATCAAAACCACTGTTGCGATATTCTGACTACAGCCCAGAGGATATACCAAAGACTCGGATTACAAGGCTAGCTCGATTCAGGAGAGAGCTTACCCGCATTATCGGTGACGTAACAGCTTCGAAAAATCAGCCTATATATCTAAGTCTACTGCATTTGTTGCACACACCTTGTAGCACCATAATGAATCACACCTGCGGCAGCACTTGGGTATTTAGTCAGTAAATTGTTCCGTAACAGTTGTATTCCTTGCAGGTCGATCTCGCGTCGTATTTCCTTGGTGATTTACACCAATTCTATCGGCGACTCAATCGGTATAGAATGGACGATTGTCATGTTTACGTACGGGGCATCTTGTCCGAAAGCCTGGCCCTTGAATTAGCACGACTGACCTAAACCCCCGTAGCTTTGGCTAATTGCTTACATGGACATGGGCCATGACATCGTGCCGACGGCGCTTCTCCTCTACCTGAGCAACCTTGAAAGCCTCATCGGTGACGTTCAAGTTGGCTCGCATCTGCTCGAGAGCCTCGTCGGTGATCTCCTTGATTCCGAGCTCCTGCTCCGACTCAGCCAGCCAGAGCCAGAGTTTGCGCCATGTTGTCGCCCTCGTGCGCATGGAGAACAGCGACAGCATCTCCTTGGATGCATAGCGGGAACCCAGAGGGGTTTGGTATGTGTCTAAACTGGCCATTTCTGCGGCGGTTTTGGAGGAGAAATTGACAAGATAATTGCCAATTGGAAATTCCAACGGATACTATGGCGGTAGCGGGTTCCTGAGAACTGAAAATAGTGGTTGAGATCCACGCTCAACAAACAAGAACTGAAAGGCACACACCGAAGAGTTTTTCTTTTTTCCTTGCTCAGCCGCCTCATGACATGCTCCGCGGTGGGGCCGGCAGTATTAACAGCTCTGTTGGCCGATTGTCACCCGTGGTTGGTGGGGATGGAAGGCGGTCAGACAAGGCGGTGAGGCAGCCCCGCGGCAGATCGAATTGGAATGCTTGGCGAGGGATCCACCTCTCCGCTACCGGAGCCATTCCGAGCCAGGCACGTGAGCTGTACTAAAAGAGAAACTTGCAATTTGCAACGCAGTAGCGACAACAGCTGTTTTAAATACTGGAAATTTACCGTAAATACCGTAATTTTCGATACTCCGGTGTGTACATATGGGATTTAAAAGCATTTCAAAAAACATGCACTGCGAGGCCAGATTGACCGGTCTACCAAAAGCCTGCGGGGGCTCCCCGAGGCCAAACCGACTCACAGTCATTGGCAGCGTAATCTGGAAACTTAAAGGTTTGGGGACTGCTCCCGGCATTTATGTTCATTGAATTCCTCTCGAGACTATTTAATCAACCCTCAAACAGTATATATATAACACAAGGTTCTTTCCAAATACAATAATTTATCACAGAGTAGCTTTTGAGCAGCAGTCAGAGGTCACAACTAATTGCGATGCCAGGTTCTTGTTAGATGGCACATCAAGAGCAGGGTTTGCTGTGAAAAAGTCTGCCGGCCGGATATTCAGTTGATAACATTCCACGGGCCTATGTTGTCGTTAGTCAATATATCAACACGAAAAAAGAAAGACGAGAACCAAGGAACTTACATAACAGGCCAATCCTCAACTCTCGGGTTGTGGGTGATTCCAAACACACTCCAGACCACCACATCATCGTTCTTGACGTCGTCTCCTCGCTTCACGGCGTCAGAAACCCCTCCAATCTCGTTTTGACTCTGCAGTGTGTAGTTTCCACCAGCGTACAGCTCACCATCCCGGTATTTGGTGACCCATACGTGGTGTTGGGCAAACTGGGCTCGTCTGGCTTGGATCGATTCCTTATCAGCAAGAAGCAACTGTGTGGCCATCGGTGTGAACTTGTATGCCATGGGGTTGCCGCTGATAGGGTTGAGTTTGTTTGTATTCGCCATTTTGATTATTCGGTTACGGTCAGGAGCCGCATCAAACCAACTAGATTTCTCAACGGGTGATTTGCGGATTTCGTAAAAGTTTCCTTCTGGGTTGGTTTTCTCATTCATTGCCACAGGATGAGACTCTTCCACGTAGACCGTATTTTGGTGACCTTCAACGGCGGGATCGATACGGATGCAGAAAATGTGCTGGTGATTCTGAGCCAACACGCCGTTTCCTACCACATTTCCATAGTCTGACTGTTTTCCAGGGTCAATGTTCACAACGCTGACAATACCGGTTGCCCGCGATTCGACGGCAATGCCACCGGCTTGGTCGAATTTATAAGCAAAAATGTATTCATAGTTGGCCAGGGTGATGATGAACTGCACAACTAGTTCTCGCGACCTCGTTACAACCGCACGTCCGGTTCTCCAGTTTGTGTGTTTCCAGCCGATTCCATTGTCTTGCTCGTGAAGGCAGATGACGTTTGGTGCAGCTTGGGGCTTGCCTTCGGCATCAGTTATGACACCGTCAAAGTACTGGAAGTTATTAGTCAGTATGTAATCATATTTCAATCGTTCCGGTTTCTTTCCGAACCTTGATAACTCCCAAGCAATCACAGCCAAGTGACAAGTTGTTCGCATAGTTGCCCGCTCCGCCATCGCCGAAATCAAATGCCTGCTTTCTGTGAAAAGGGTATCGGGCATCTGCATACGGTACAGTCTGTAGAAGTAAGTAAGCAAGCATATAATTAAAGTGATGGTTATATCACTTACCATCTCACTAATACTAAGTCGGTACATCACACTACGTCCGTCATAGTGGACATCATGAATAGTTGCACCTTCACGTGGGTTAAATCCAACACGAAATCTCCATTTCTGCCATTCAACCAGCGACTCATTCGAAACTTTGAACGAGGGACCGTCTGGTTGAAGCACGTTGAGTGCCTTCAGGTCTTTCCTGGTTCCGTTGGCTAGTAGCTCCGGCACATACTCTGACTGCGAACAATGTCCTATGATATCCTCACGGAACTTTTCTTGGGTGAGGCCATCATCTCTGCCGCCAGTTGCAAGACGATCAATTCGGATAATCTCACGTTTATGATAATCCATCACAGGGATGATAGGCAGCGGATAGCCGTAGAAATTGGAGTCCGGATTTCCAGATCGCTGATCTTGAGCAAATATCAGTCCTTGGAAGTAGCGGCCATCGCCAGTTGCTTTGTCACGACCACCATATGGCCATGGCTCAATGACAATGTCGAATCCTTCCGGGAGTTTGAATTCAGCTATGGCATCTTTGTATTTCTGAGACGCCTGGCAAGTCTCTATAAAAATTTCAAATTCAGCTCTGAAACCAATACTATGTCAGCAACAGAATGAATTCCTCGGATAAGAGTTTGGAACATACAGAGTCAACGTAGCGTGGTGTTCCTTCCCAACAACAACGTGATGGATTCGTTGCCGCTTCTCGACATCGACAAGTGCATCATGGAACTCGGGAACTCTGTCAGAGCCGACGACATCATACTGACATTTCGCAAGCCTCCTTGGTCGCGGAGACGTAGGGCTTAGCTTCCCGCTGTGTTCCAACTCGAGGTATGGGATAAGCTCTGCCTTGGCAGGTTCGTTCAGATAGATTTCACGAAAGAAAAGGACCGAGCCTGGGTATGCGGCCGAGATAACCTCTCGCGCAATGTTTGTCTCTTGCTCAGAGAGAATATTCAATGGGTGATACATTTTGGGTGGCATAATGAGGGAAATTCGCAAGGCTGAGATGGTGTGTTGTGTGTTTGTGTTGTGTATGTCACTTGCTCGGAGAGTGTCTGGCACTCTGCATACCCCGCAGCAGATACAACGTTGACAGGCACTAATATGCGTGCACGCACCAATTGAGATAATAAAAGTACAGGGGGCTACTTCCCTTGTCGAATTTTTGTGTTTTTTTTTCTATTATTTTGAAGTCAAAAAATATACTTATAGCACGCAGGTTGTTGGCGGGACGCTAATCTCCTTCCGAGCTTCCGAACTGACTCTTCGGAATCGTTTCCGAAAGTTCCGACGATTTGTTGGAGTTGCACTTTTTGATTGGCCAGTTGAGACTATCTATAAAAAAGAGTCCACACCTGCATCAAGTTGTCTTTTCGATATCCTATAAATTATCGATAAATTCATATGCATTTCAAGCATTAGGGCTTCAAGTTGGCGGTCGGAAAGTGTTCCGAGTTTATTAAACCTGGGGTAACCAAATCCTATTACGGAAGATAGAAATTTCGAACCATCGATATAAAGATAAAGGATTGTCAGGCAGCATTAAAAGATCTAGAATGTGTTAATAAATTGTCATTCAATTTGACGCAGATGACATCGGGAAACGTCATCCAATCCGTAGGCAGTGTAGGCAACACGCTCTGAGTTTGTATATATCACCCTCAACAAATTGCCGTTTATAATGTTCTTCTGTATTATATCTCGTACCGTCAAACACATGCAGTCAGTATGAAGTCCCAAATTGTACGATATTTCCAGATGTAGCCCATCTTCAAATGTGGAAAATCCGACATAGTGAAGAGGATCCCAGCAGAAATACCGAACATGATTCTTGACTTGCTCTCTGTACAAGATCAAATATGCGTTGCGCTGACTTGTAAATCGTTGTATTTTCACTTCACCGCCCTTTTAAGAGCGCAAGACAAATGGCCTTTCCAGCTTATTCCAGTTGAAATACGGCCAGCACTGATGCGCAACACGGATGCTGAAAACCGGCCAAGAGTGCAACTGATTCGCCGGCTTCAGGATAGTCGTTGGAGACATTGCAGTTCATGCTGGAAGCTCCACTGACGATCTTCCTGGCCATGGCCACTGACCAAACACCAGTTACTATTTCAATGGTCACTGTGCATGTCATACGCTGGCAAGGTTGACCTTTACCTCTGTCTGACTATTACGTTTCCTAATCTTCATTGCCTGATAGGAACGGTCAAGTTTGCAAAACAATTTCCAGCGCAAACTCATTATTATAATGGCCTCGTGGAGAATGTCTATGATGGCTAGGGACACTTGCAGCATCGCTGTAAGTTCGAAAACCATCCCGCTGCGCGTCTTCATATCACAACTTCATTTAACTGGAATGATGGAAGGAAGGTCCTGCAAGTGATCAGTCGGTACTTGTTTGAGCATGAAACACAGATCTTGTCGCAAAATAAATTGCAATTCACAGGAACCAAAACTCCTCTACGAGACTCACCCAGGAGCATCAAGAAGTGGCTTCAACATTTCTTTGACGAAGCCGGGTGTAGTTTCTCGGGCTGGCATAGAGCTACTTCGATCAGTGCAGAAGCAGAACATATGCCTGAACCAGAATATATGTCTCATCATGGCAAGCATGGCCAGGCAGGTCATGACTGCTATTCAGTGATGCTTAGTATATTCATTTCCCGCGAGGTCGGATGTGGTGAATGACCAGGTTGGGTTTGGATGGTTAATTCTCGCTGGTGATTTACTGCTACTTATTGACTGCTGCATCAAAAAGAACTTGGTCTCTTGGGCAGCCAATCTATGGTATAATGGCAGCAATATTATTTAATATGAGTTATTGTTTTAAAAGACTACTTTCAATAGAACTTTTGGAGTATTCGTATCTGTGTCGCTTAGGAAATATCCGCGGCTTAGCAACATCAATTGACTGAGCAGAGAGTCACGTTCAAGGTTACATATGATTTGTATCTAGTTTACAAGTTTGTCATCGTGCTGTAAGCACAAGCTAGCTTCAATTCAAGAAGCATATTAAAATTCGTATCAATCGTTACTTCAAAAGCCAAAGTCACGATTGCGTTACCAATTACGTAGATATTGACTAATTGGAGAAATATTCTTACGACAGAGGTCAACACATTGGTATTAGACGGCGTCTATTGTTAGGTTCTATAAATTCTACTCTTCGATATAGATATTATTAGTGGAAAAAGTCTTCTGGTATCAATTGATAAATACTTGACTGAGAATGGTAAAAAAGCATAAGTCATTATTTGTGTAAAAGCCCCTGCAAACGTGCCTGCCTGTCTGGTAAACGGAGCATTTGAAGGCGCACGCACGTTTAGTATTTCTGCTAGGATCCTCGTCATTATTTTACTATCTTGTCTTTCCATGTTTAAAGACGACGAGCAAGTGCCCAAGGATTAGCACTCTAACTGACTTGTTGACTTAGAACAGTGGTATTATTTAGCCTGATTCGCCGACAATTAACCGCGTGCGGATAATTATTGATGCCGAGATGCCTATCCAAATCTATCCAAGTCTCTGGAGACCCCCGCAGACAGAAATCAGAACAGAACAAAGGCCGCGCCGATCGCTTGATCAAGTGGGGATTTACGACGAAAAATATTCCGCTCTAGACTCGCTTCGGCCATGGCCTGCATATATAACTCGCGGGGTTTCCCCGTGGGCAAAAGCAAAGGAATGTGCGACGCTTGTCATACGCGCGAGGATCCTCCCAGTCCCGTCAACAGAGAGTGAGCAGCAGCAGCCATCATGAGCGACAAGATCAGCTCGTGGAATGTCGTGCACCGGCTGGAGAAGCGATCGCTTCTCGTTGGCATCAACTGCATCGCAGCGCTGTCCATCTTAATGTTTGGCTATGACCAGGGCCTGATGAGCGGTGTCAACAATGCCAAAGACTACATCGACCTCATGGGCTTCGGCTACACCAAGTATGTCGACGGCACCCTCACACCCATGCCCGTAGTTACCAACACGCTGCTGCAAGGAGGCATCGTCTCTGTGTACTATATGGGGACCTTGTTTGGCGCATTAATTGGTGGAAACGTTGGCGATTCTATAGGTAGAATCAAGACCATCGCGCTGGGTGCGATCTGGGGCATTGTGGGCGCAACTCTGCAAACCTCGGCCCAAAACCACAATTGGATGATTTGCGGTAGGGTTGTCCGTCTCTCTCTAATAATCAATATTGTTGACACAGCTTCTAGCTCGTGCTGTGAATGGAATCGGCACTGGAATCCTCAATGCAATCATACCCGTCTGGGCTACTGAAACTTCTGAACACACTTCACGCGGCCAGTTTATTGCCATTGAATTTACACTCAATATTTTGGGCGTCGTTATTGCTTACTGGATGGAATTGTACGATCTATTCATTTTCGGTTTCATTCGCTCTTTAATGCTAACGGAACAGTGGCCTCTCCTTTATTGACGGCGGCAAATCGGCAATCCGATGGCGTTTCCCTATCGCATTCCAAATAATTTTCCTCCTCGTCCTCTTTGCGGCAGTATGGTTCTTCCCGGAATCTCCTCGTTGGCTGGTGAAGGTCGGGCGAGAAGACGAAGCTCGGTACATCCTGGGCAGACTTCGCGGGGATTCTGGTGAAGACCAGATCCGAGCTGACTCTGAATTCCGCGATATTTTGAACATTGCGGAACTTGAGCAGTCAATTTCACATAACCACTCGTATTGGGCTATGCTGTTTGGCTACAAGTCCGGCAAGTTGCATCTCGGACGCCGGGTGCAATTGGTCATCTGGCTACAGATCATGCAGGAATGGGTTGGGATTGCCGGGGTCACAGTGTGTATGTTTTTGTAGTCCGCCCGAGATACTGTTTTCCCATGACTTACCATACCTATTGTTTAGACGCGCCGACTATTTTCTCAATTGCCGGCTTTAATGCGGAGAAGAGCCAGTGGATTAGTGGATTGAACAACGTGTTTTACATGGTGCGTCGGATGCTGTGTTGCTACTGAAATAGCCTACTAATGTGATATTAGTTTTCAACCCTGATTTGCGTGTTCACACTCGATCGTATCGGCCGTCGATGGACGTTGTACTGGGGATCTATTGGACAAGGTATCGCCATGTTCCTTGCCGGCGGCTTCTCTCGACTCGGTATCAACGCTACTGCAGCGGGTGATACGGTCAAGGCATCTCAATACGGAGCCGCTGCTGCTTCCATGGTGTTCATCTTTACCTTTGTTTTCGGCGCAACGTGGCTGACGGTTCCATGGCTCTACCCGGCCGAGATCTTCCCTTTGGCAATCAGAGCTCGAGGAAATGCTTGGGGCGTTGTTGGCTGGAGTATTGGAAATGGTTGGCTGGTACGGACACCTCTTTCGGACCTTTCTATTTTCATTTTGGTAGGCTAACTGCAGATAAGACTCTTTTGTGCCCAACCATGTTTGGCAAAATCGGCGAGAAGACGCTGTACATTTTTGGCATTGCCAACGTGATCACGCTTCCGATGGTCTGGGCTCTATATCCCGAGAGCAATCAGCGCACCTTGGAGGACATGGACCTTTTGTTTGCCGCGGACACGCCGTGGAACTGGGATGCTGAGAGCACGTTTGCGCGGCTCAAGGCAGAGAACCCGGACTTGGTGGCTTCGACGAGCCGGAAAAACAGTGTCATCGATCCGGAGACGGGCAAGCCAATGCGGCAGGAAATTTCCCTGGTCTTGTGAGCTGTGTAGAAGGGTCAAGTGTGTTGAATTGATTGTTGAGGCAATTGATAGAGGTGGCAACGAGATGATGATGTTTTTACGTGACCAAGATTACATATAGACGTGCAAGTGCAGCCATGCACAGGGTTGATCATGGAGAGGCAATCTGCGAGTCTTATGATCAGTAATCAAAAGAAGCTACAATGAGTCACCCTCTGATAATATCAAATCTGCATTGTAATCTAGATATTAATCGATATACTCCGTAGAATCCCGTCTGCGTAGCCGTAAGCCGGAACACCCGCTCGGGCCGATTCTATGCGCTATTTTCGTTTCCGCCGTATTGGTACCGAGTGTGGAAGCCCTGTGATTGGCTGCATAGCCCCTTAATTACGTGAGTGACAGTACGCATACGGTACGAGTAGCTTCAACCTCAAACCTCAAACTGTCCGGACAGTAAACTGCTAAACACATCTCTTCGTCCTTTTCCTCCCCCACACACCAACCCACTCCTCCAGCTCTCTTTTCGCTTCTGGGTGCTCCTCCGTATCTTGTTCTTTCTTGGAGGTTTGCCTATTCACATTTTTCTGCACCATGTTCCGTTCAATGGTTCCGGCGCGGAGCGCCCTCCGCATGGCGAGACCGCAGGCAGTTCCCTCTCCCGTTGTCCCTGCTCCCTCGCTGGCTCTTTTCGGTCGACGAGGCTATGCGTCGCAGTCGGAGGACCATGACCTGGTCATTATTGGAGGCGGTGTCGCTGGATACGTCGCTGCCATCAAGGCTGGCCAGGAAGGCTTGAAGGTGATATTTTTTTCGACAAATTTTGATGTTTCGATTAATGGCTAACGGTTGCACTTGAAACAAAACAGACTGCTTGCATTGAGAAGCGCGGAACTCTCGGTGGCACCTGCTTGAACGTCGGATGCATTCCCTCGAAATCTCTGTTGAACAACTCCCACCTTTACCACCAGATCCTGCACGACACGAAAAAGCGCGGTATCGAGGTTGGCGATGTCAAGCTCAACCTGGAGCAGATGATGAAGGCCAAGGATACCTCCGTCGAAGGTCTCACGAAAGGTGTCGAGTTTCTGCTAAAGTTCGTTATTTCCTAGGAAAACTTTGTGGGGAGACAATAATCTAACAAGATGCACAGGAAGAACGGTGTCGATTACGTCAAGGGAACCGGAAGCTTTGTCAACGAGAATGAAGTCAAAGTCAACCTGCTTGATGGCGGCGAGCGCACTCTTCGCGGAAAGAACATTATTATTGCCACCGGTAGCGAGTCTACGCCCTTCCCTGGCCTTGAAGTCGACGAGAAGAGAATCATCACCAGCACTGGCGCCTTGTAAGCCGCTCTAAATTTGATATGTCGATTCTCATATAATTGCTTACACTACCATAGGTCCCTGAAGGAGGTCCCCAAGAAGATGGTGGTTATTGGAGGCGGTATCATTGGATTGGAAATGGTAAACACTTGTTGTAACTTGCTCGTTTTCAGAATCCGCGCGAGCTAACTTTTTACAGGCCTCCGTCTGGAGCAGATTAGGCTCCGAAGTCACCGTTGTCGAATTCCTCGGCCAGATCGGTGGTCCAGGCATGGACGCCGAGATCGCCAAGGCGTCCCAGAAGATCCTTGCTAAGCAGGTACGCTCTGTTTGATACTGGCATATTTTTGGTGAAGAATAGACCGCTTACATGTTACCAGGGCATCAAATTCCTGACCAACACCAAAGTCGTCAGCGGTGATGTCAGTGGCTCGACCGTCGCCCTCAACGTTGAAGCCGCCAAGGGAGGCAAGGAACAGACCCTCGATGCCGATGCTGTCTTGGTTGCCATCGGCCGTCGCCCATACACCGCCGGACTGGGACTGGAGAACATTGGCCTCGAGGCTGACGAAAAGGGTCGCCTGGTCATTGACCAAGAATACCGCACAAAGGCCTCTCACATTCGCGTCATTGGCGGTTCGTGGCCTTTTTGACAGTGAAGAAACAATTGCTGACTTGTGTTAGACTGCACATTCGGTCCTATGCTTGCCCACAAGGCTGAGGAGGAGGCTGTTGCCGCCATTGAATACATCACCAAGGGCCATGGCCACGTCAACTACGCTGCCATTCCCAGCGTCATGTACACTCACCCCGAGGTCGCCTGGGTCGGCCAGAACGAGGAGGAGCTGAAGAAGGCTGGCGTCAACTACAAGAAGGGTGAGTTTATATACCGGATGTAACTGAAACTCCTATTACTAAACAGATGTATAGGAACATTCCCATTCTCGGCCAACAGCCGTGCCAAGACTAACTTGGAGACGGAAGGATTGGTGAGTCCAAAGTTACACACTTGGCCACAGAAGAGCTACTGACTTTTGGCAGGTCAAATTCCTTTCCGATGCCGAGACAGACCGCATCCTCGGTGTCCACATCGTGGGCCCTGGTGCCGGAGAGATGGTCGCCGAAGCCACTCTCGCCGTGGAGTACGTCCATCACTATCTCAAGACATGAAATTTTTTTTCCTAACTGACGACTCTACTAGATACGGCGCATCCAGCGAAGACGTCGCTCGCACATGTCACGCCCACCCGACCCTGGCCGAGGCCTTCAAAGAGGCTGCCATGGCCACCTACTCCAAGCCCATCCACTTTTAGACGCAGGATGACCCTAGGATGAAGTCACTGTGTATTTCTTTTATTTTTTAAACACCTTTTTGAGAAGACATTGTCGCCATGTCAACATGTATTACTGTGCTAGCCCACTAGCGAGGAAAATTCCCGTGTTATAAATTTTCCATGTAGAATTTCTATAATCAATATTTTTCTTTTGTCATCACTCGTACTGTTAGTATTTACTTTCAACAAAAACTTTTAAACATCATGCTCTAGAGATATGGATATATCAGAGCTCAAGCGTATGCGACGACGACGTAAACAGCTTATCGGCATGCGTCATGGACGGCGCAAACGGGGCGACCCATTGCGAGCGAATCGCCTTGAAGACATCACACACCGTCTCGATGGCTTTTTGCTGATCGTTGTTCCAGGATTCAATATAGACTGTTGTGCACGAGATTAATTTTTATCTGACCGAAGAATCTGAAAGGGGCAGAGAAGGCGGGTTTACATTTGACTTTGGGCTCGGTGCCCGATCCTCTCAGTGTGAATTTGACGTCCTCGTCAAGCCACAGCGTGAGCATGTGGCTGCCCTGGTCAATCGGGAGCTCGGGCTTGTTGTCTGGCGTGTCCGAGTCAAACCCCAGCGTCATGTCGCGCCAGCGCGAGATTGTGAATTGTTTGTCCCCATCACCACCAAACGTACTACCCTTTTTCCACCCGCCGGCCCGGATCTGCGAAAACAGGGACGCTGTGGTGTCTGGGTCTGGCGAGCGGAAGTAGTGGTTGAGGGTTTCATGATGGCCGTATTTGCGGTATAGTTGCTGGAGTTTGTCGAATGGGGTTATGCCCCCCTGAGCATGCCATTGGCCGGCAGCAAGCAGGAAGATACTAGCGGCGGTGACTCCATCCTTGTCGTAGCATACGTTGGAGAACATGTATCCGAGGGCCTCTTCAAAGGCAAATGGCACCTGATGGTAACCCTCGCGCTCGAGATTCTCGGCAATACTGCCCATCCATTTGAATCCCGTCAGGGTTTCGCGGTGGATCACGCCGTAGTCGGCGCACATTTTGGCGAGCATGCTTGAGGAGACGGTGCTGTTGAGCATGATGTAGCCCTGTTCCTTTGGGCAGGGGAAGGATAAGTTTTCGAGGATGTGGGAGGCGAGAAGGACGCCGAGCTGGTTGCCAGTGAAGGTGTACCAGGATTTGCTGCTGATATTTATTAGTTACTTGCTGGTGTTGCAATGTACAAGGGAAGAAAGGATGAAACTTACTCTGGGAGCACCTGTGCAACGGCTAGACGGTCTGCATCCGGATCGTTGGCAATCAGGATATTGCGGTTATTTAGCCCAGCCGCACGCATGGCAAGGTCTAATGCACCGTTTTCTTCAGGATTGGGATATGGGATATTGGGAAAGTCTGGGTTTGGTTTGATCTCCTCGGCAACAGGGAGATAACAAGAACCAACGCCAACCTGGTCCATTATCGTAGAAAAGACAGTCCCGCCTGTGCCGTGGAGAGGAGTATACATGAAATTGGGAGGTAGCTGAAACTTTGAACCTGTGGCTCTCTGCCAACTCTAGTCAGACTATATCAGACAGGGAATGGGGAAGAACGACATACCGTATATTCAGATATGCGGCTCGCCCAATGACTAAACACAGTGTCGTAGGCGTAGTAATCGAATCTCTTTGTCTCGCTGTGAAGCTCATGAGCATGCAAATAGTCAATGTGTGTCTGCAGCGGCTCCCAGGCGGTTTTCCAGGGCACCAAGTTGGAATTGATGTGTCGTGCAATAGTGGCGTCGTTGGGCGTGTTGATTTGGACACCATTACGAAGGTAGCTGCACGGATTAGTCAAGTAGAAATGGTGCTTAGGAAGAAGACCAACACTTTGTAGCCGTTGTCCGAGGCAGGATTCTGTCGATAATCAGCATATTTCCAGCAAAACTGACCATGTAGACCTACATGACTGGCGGTAATCATGACTCCTGCTGCAGCCCCGTACCACTTTGTCGCAAAAGCCACCAGTGGAGTAACGCACTGGTTTCCAAGCCACAGGACCTTGATGCCTGCTCCGAGAAGAGCGTTCACGACGAGGCTGGAATACTTCTTGGAATTGTGCCGGGCATCGGATGCAACAACCACGCCTCGGGACGACGCACGCTCTGCATCGACCTCGAGCAGGAACCTGGCGAGCCCCTGGGAGGTTTGGACCACAATGAGCGGGTTCATAAAGGCGAATCCCGCTTGCATTTTGGCGCGTAACCCAGCAGTGCCGAATTGAATGCCTAGTGCTGTCAGTTTGGCTATATATTTTTTGACATCAAGAGATGGACCCACGCTTTCGAAGGCGCTTTTCGAGCTCGGCCTCATTGTTTGTGTCTTTTAAGTGCTGGATTTCGGCTCTGGTATCCGGGTCCTTGCGAGGTTAGGGTGACCACTATAGACTGACGATGTATACAACATTGAAGCCTTACTTGGTCCCATTCCAGCCACTGGTTGGTCAACTGCGAGAGGGGAGTCTATATTTGACTAGATTAGTGCTGGACACGCAGTGATTAGCGTATATCCCTCCCACCTCTGGATGCATTTCAGACGTTCAGCTATATCCAACGTGCGACCTTTAAATCAATATGATCGTGGACAAATGGCATGCAGGAGATGGCGGGGCAGCGAGCGTCGAACAGGCTAGCGCGGGATCTTCTGGTCCGTATACTTCCTAGTCTGCGTGTGTTCTCTCACTTCCGAGCCCCGAATGAGCGGTGATCCATCCTGCGCACCATCTGATGCCCAATTTGAAACATCGCTGCCTACTGAGTGCTAATTAATAACTAATTACTGACTGCGCACTGATCTGCAAGCAATGCTTGCTACGCTAGGCTAGACTCGCAGTGGTCCCACGCTTTGAACCGTCTTCCCGCCCGCCCCGTCAACGTCAAACCGTCGACAGTCAACAACTACCACCTGTCTCTACTCAACACTGCGAACACTGCTGCATGATAATGCTGCTGCGGTAGGATACTGGGGTTTACGATTTGGATTTTCTTTCCACAATTGATACAGCGACAACGGCATGGGCGAACCCAAGCGAGCCGGTCTGGCGGACCGTAAACAAAAGATCCTCTCGCGACGAGAGGTCGAGGGCATGATTGCCGATGGTCGACATGTTTTTATTTTTGACAACCGGGTGCTCAAGGTGGATGCATGGTTGAAGTTTCACCCTGGTGGTGAACATGCAATCAAGCACATGGTCGGTCGAGATGCCACGGATGAGATAAATGCGTATGCCCCCACCCATGATGCTGCTCGTGGTGTATTCTGCTGACCTTTTGATTTTCTGGCAGACTACACTCAAAAGAAGCTCGCGAGCGCATGCTCTCCTACCAAGTTGGACGTATCGAAGGTCGATGGACGAATTTCCTGCCACCTATCCAAGGAGGGCACTTCCGCCCTTACGACCCGAACGAGGCCTCGGGATCGGATATTTCGAGCGAAACGAGCTCACGCTCGTCGTCTCCTGTGTTTGACGAGCCGCTAAACGACAGCACTACTCGCCAAAGAAAGACCTCGGTCTCGACAGCTGCGTCATCTGCGCCGTCGACTCCCCCCAGCGAAAAGACAGCCGAATGGCGCCCTTCATTCCTCGACGCTCGAACACAGGAAGAGATTGTGTTTGACCTTGAAAAGTATCCATCTCTCAAACCCGATGCACAAGATTACATTATCAAGAAGTATCGAGAGCTGAATGAACGGATCACCGCGGAAGGTCTGTATGACTGCAATTACTGGGCCTACTTTAGAGAGAGCTGTCGCTACAGCGTCCTCGCTGCGCTTTCATACACTTTTCTTCGACTCGGCTGGTATTGGACGTCGGCGTTTTTTCTGGGATTTCTATGGCAACAGCTTGTGTTCACAGTTCATGATGCCGGCCACATGGGCATTACACACGACTTTCAGTTTGATTCGACCCTTGGCATGACGATTGCCAGCTACATTGGCGGACTGAGTCTGTGCTGGTGGAAACACAACCACAACGTGCACCACATTGTAACCAATGCCCCGGAGCATGATCCAGACATTCAGCACATGCCCTTTTTCGCCATATCGCACCGTTTTCTCAACAATCTCCGCAGTACGTATTATGGGCATACCATGGCCCTTGATGCGGTGGCCAAGGTAGTTTTAAAGTATCAAAACTACCTATACTATGTGCTCCTAATGTTCGGCCGATTCAACCTGTATGTTTTGGTATGGTCGTACTTTTTGTCGAACAAAGCGCCGAAGAAAGGTCCTGCTTGGTGGCACAAGTATTATGAGATGGCTGGACAAGCGTTTTTCTGGTACTGGTACGGATACTGCGTGGTGTATTGCTCGATCCCCGACTGGACCAACCGGATCATGTTCATTGTGATCTCTCACCTGGCACAGTCGCCGTTGCACCTGCAGATCACGCTGTCGCACTTTGCCATGTCGACGGCTGATTTGGGTATCCACGAGTCGTTTCCGCAGAAAATGCTGCGCACGACCATGGACGTCGACTGTCCGCCGTGGCTGGACTTTATCCACGGCGGGCTCCAGTTCCAGGCGATTCACCACCTGTACCCACGCATCCCGCGACACAATCTACGCCGCACGCAGACGCTGGTGTTGGAATTCTGCCGCGAGGTCAATGTGCCGTATGCCATCTTCACTTTTACCGACGGGAACAAGGAGGTCATTTCGCGGCTGGGCGAGGTGGCCAAGCAGGTGCGCATGTTGGAGGAGTGCCGCAAGGCTGTATCGCGCGAGTTGGTGCAGTAGGCTACGAATAGAACTGCTTGATATATAACACAGTCAATATAGTCTTTTATCAGTGAGAAAAAACTCACAATAATACTACCATACTATACAAACTAGCGCCGCCTTCTCGTCTCTGCCTGCCAGAAGCGCTCTAGGGCTGCACTCGCCATTGGCGCCTCGCCTAAGCTAGCCCGAAGCAGCCAAACTCGAAATTACCCAATCGGGAAATTACTGATCCCTGATCCTCATGACTAGCAGCTATGCGTTCTCTGTTTTTGTATTTACTTCATTTCTCTTCCTTGAGAGCCATTTCACGTCTTGGCTTGACAATCACGAGCATCAACCCGAACATGCTTCTGTCGACGTACTACTATTGTAATGCGTATCTGCTCCTACACATAGCAGCATCCGCCAGAGCTGATACAATCTGGTCCTTTTTACCTACCTGCGCTGTGCGTCTCCGGGCCCTTTTCTTGCCCCTTGGAATTGACTTAATTCAATACACTTGCTTCTGAGAAGACAAGCTCGTTATTTACTAACATTTCTGCCTCTTATTCTAGCAATCATGCGCTGAAGAAGGCGCCAATGCAGTCTCAAACTGTGACTCTACAGACTATGGCTGCTACTGCGCAAGTGCCGAGTTTCATCAGGTCTCGACTTGCTGTGTGAGAGCTTCCTGCGACTCGTACGATGCCGAGTGTATATTCTCTTTTTTTTTTCCCCTTGTTTTTTTGGGGGGTTTTTGGCTGACTTGAACAGTGGTATACTCTGAAAGCCGGGCGTTTTGCGCCGATTATGGAGTCAGTGTGACCAGCCTGGCTGCGACCGCGTGCAGCACGACGTATGGCGCTGGTCCGGTTGCGACGGCGACATTTTCTGCGCTGAATCCGAGTGTTACGACGGGGGGAGGAGATACGGGGATAACAACTGCGTTGGGGACGGCGGGTTGGCCACACCATCCATATGTAGGGGATGTATGCATACTGACAGATAACTAGACGCAGCAGGAAGCACAATCACCGGCTCGGCAGCTACAGTAACGACCACCGTGTCCGTCGCAGGCGGCTACATTGCTACTGTCACATATACATACCCTGCAGCAGCTGCAGCAACTGACTCTTCCTCTTCCGGCTCTTCTTCCTCCTCGTCTGGATCTAGCGGTGGCTCGTCGACATCCGGACTCACATCAAAGACCAAAAAGGGCCGTCTCAGCAATGGCGCAAAGATTGGAATCGGTGTTGGCGCTGGCGTCGGCGGGCTTCTGCTTATCGGATTAGTTGCGTTTGGAATCTATAAATGCGTGACACGGGGACGGCGACATCAGGATGCTGTTGCTGTTGCTGCAGGCAAAGACAACGAGAATGGGGATGGAAGTAGTAATGGAGGAGAGATGTATAATAACAAGAGCGAGATGGACGGATCTCAGCAACTTCAACAACAGCAACAAGTTCAACAAGAACAGCAGCAGCCACAACAACAACAAAATCAGCCTCCGCCAGGTCATGATGGCTCCGCCACGGCCACGTCGCTGGTGAGCTCGTCGCTGACAGGGCCGAGTGAGCTGCAGACGATCCAGCAGGGGTATTATCAGCATCCTGATAACGATGCGCAAGAACTGGCGGCACAGTATCAGTATCATGAACAGCAACAGCAGGAGCAAGTACAGCATTCTGGATGGAATGCGGCGCAGGCTGAGATGTCAGTGAGCCACGAGCATCTTAGGAATGAGATACAATAGGGACATCAGGACATCAGTCCATTGATATCCAATGTTGCCAGGTTTATGGACCACACTGGTATAATGGCATCGAATGATGTAAATATCTAACGAATCAATCTAATTACACCATATAAAACTTTCAAGGCTACAGTTGACAGATTAAGGTCAGCTTGGTATTATCGACGTATCTATTTTTATAGCACATGTCTCATGCAACAAGTCATTTTGCTTCATTCCATCTTGTTTTCCCCACCGCTACAAAATCAATAATCAACTCTTACATCCGCTCACGCCGCCGGGGAGCAGCGCGGATGATATTGTCGACACGCAGCAAGAGCTCTGCAGCTTCAGAAGCAGAGCTGACCACGGCACGTTTCAGCTTGTAGGCCTCGACAACACCCAGCTCGGCCATGTTGCCAATCTTATTATTGAACAGATCGAGACCAGAGCTGCTCATGCCCTTGCTGATGGCCTGGCGAAGGCGGGCAACGAGGTCCGAGCTGTCGAGACCGGCGTTGTCTGCGAGGATCGTGGGAAGTTGGCGGAGAGCGAGGGCGAATGAATCGACGGCTGGATTTGTTAGCGGAAGCAAAAAAATTTAAATAAAATGAAGAGTTTATTGTAAACTTACCCAGTTGTTTCTTACCAGTGGTGTTCTGTGCAGCTTGCTCGACAGCCAAGCTCATTGTCATCTCGGCACATCCACCGCCAAGAGTGACCTTGGGCTCCTTGACTGTTTGCGAAAGAACGGCGAGAGCATCATGGAGAGATCGTTCAGCCTCGTCCAGAAGCTGTTCTGTAGAGCCTCGGAGAACAATAGTGCAAGCTGTTGCTTTTTAGCCTTTATTTTACACTTCGAATGGGGAAAACAAACCCTCGCCCTTGGTGACTCCGGAGAAACGGAGAAGAGTGTCTTCTCCGATGATTACTTCCTCAATCACATCCGCGTGGCCAAGCTGCACTTGATCAGGGTTGTCGAATGTCGAAGCAATATCTGCGCCTGTTACAAGAGCCAGTCGCTCAACGCCTGTACAGTAAGCACTAGTTAGCATTCATGTGCAATAGTAAATTGTAGAAGTCTCACCATCAAAGTCTGCGTGTTCGATGCTGGCGATTCCAGCCTCGCTAAAAAGCTGCTCTGGCCAGTTATAGATGAGTTGTCGGTTGACACTGTAGCTATTAGCAGCTGTTTTTAATATCCGCCTCCCTTAGTATGTAAACATACAAGCAGTTGATGCCATGTGCCTTGATTTTATCGACCTTGGCGCGCATCTTCTCCCGCTCAGCCTTTTCCAACTCGGCCAGCTTGCCAGTACCATCAACCTAAAAATATCAGCAAATGGCTCAATACGTACGCCAGGTAAAGCCAACCTTGACACGTGCACCAAAGATCTTGATTTTATCCGTGTCCATCGCCGTGTTTGCCACTAAAATCTTTGCATTCTCCAATCGCTTCGGTTGGTTGACGCCGAACTTCTTATCGAGAATAAAGCCCTCGTCCAGGTACGACTCGGACAGCTTGCCACCGGCCTTTTTGATAATTTGGATATGGCTCAGATCAGTGGAACCCTTCAGTCTGAGCACAGCATCGCACGCCAGAGTCGCAAAGTGATCGCGGTCCTGGGCGAGAACCTTGGAGCTAAGGGTGGTGCGGGCAATGGAGTGCAAGTCCTTGCGGAAAGCAACGGCATCCTGGCTGCGGTCGACGGCAGACTTTTCGAGTGCCTCCAGGGCAGCTTTGCTGGCTATCCGGTACCCGTCGATGATGGTCTGGGGGTGGATCTTCTTGTTCACGAGAATTTCAGCTTGTCGGAGCAGCTCGGCGGCCAGCACGGCCACGGATGTTGTGCCATCTCCGACCTCGTCATCTTGGACCTTGGAAATGTTGACTAGAACCTGTGTGTTTCGTTTTAGATGTTTTGTTGTATAGCGCAGAGCACTGTGCGAATTGTGCGTACCTTGGCCGCGGCGTTGTCGAGTGCGATCGATTTGAGGATGGTGGCCCCATCGTTTGTGACCAGAATCTCGCCAGTGGAGCTGAAGAAATAAACAAGTTAGTTCACACGCTCATATGTCTTGTCGTACTGTTTTTTGGTACACACGCAGACTGCAATATCTTGTCCATGCCCTTTGGGCCCAGCGTTGACTTGACCAAATCGCCCACAGCAATGGCACCGACAAAGGCCGAGAGCCGGGCGTTTTCGCCCTTTTCCTCGACGACATCGTCGGCGAAAATCTGGGTTGGGTTGTTCGAGGCGGCCATGGTTGTGCTGGTCTGGTCGTGCTCGAAGGGATTGAGGTGGTTATGATGGCGGGGAAGAGCGAGCGAGACTGTTTTTCGGCAAAAAGTATGATCTCCTCGCCTGGCCCGTGCGTTCTTGATTTCTCTCCGCGTGCGAACTTCAACCAGCTCCGACCGACATTGATCGGCAATTCTTTCGCTACAGCGTCGAGATCGACACAAGTTTGTGCTTCGATTTTCTTGTAAAATGGCGGCACCAGAAGCTGCCGGCTCAGCGCCCTCCAAGCGTCCCTTGTCAGACGTGGTCGGAGACGTGAACGGTGGTTCGTCTCTCCCTTGCTATCTACCTCTAAAGCTCATGACCAGCCAGTTAACAAACGATGCAGGCGACTCCTCGTCCGACGATGATGATTTCGGCCCTGCACTGCCCGCTGCAGCTGCGCCCAAGAAGAAACGACGCAAGCTCGCGTTTGAAAAAGTCTACGTCAACGCGCTGCCTGCGTCGGCGCGCTACTCCAAATCGCTTATGCATCGCGAACAGCTGGCGTTTGTGGACTTTACGCCGTCGACTGACTTTTTGATTACGAGCTCGGTCGAGGGCGTGGTCAAGTTCTGGAAGAAAATGGCCGTGGGTGTGGAGTTTGTCAAGGAGTTTCGAGCGCATGCTGGCGAGATCACGAGCACGAGTGTCAGCGCAGATGGGAGGAGCTTTGCGACGGCGGGGACGGACAAGACGGTCAAGATTTTTGACGTGATTACATTCGGTGCGTCTCTTCATTTTGCATTTTTGCATGTACTGACGAGCTAGATCTCCTGGCCATGATCAGTCTGGACTTTTCGCCGCGCTGCGTCTGCTGGGTTCACCGACGAGGCGCATCTCTACCACTACTCGCGGTCAGCGACGAGACTGGCCCTGCGATATCGATATTCGATGGGCGCGGAGATAATACCACGCCGCTGCATACTCTGTCCTCGATACACAAAAAGCCCGTGGTCGCCATTGCCTTTAATAATGCGTTTGACTGTGTGGTGTCCGCCGACGAAGCCGGCATGATCGAGTACTGGCGACCATCGCTGGACGGCGACTTTTCAAAACCGGACAATGTGTTTGAGATGAAGTCTTCAACAAATCTGTTTGAATTCCGGAAGAACAAGTCTGTGCCTGCGTCCATCACGATATCCCCGTCGGGCCACCAGTTTGCGACGTTTTCGTTTCCGGACCGCCAAGTGCGGATCTTTGATTTCCAGTCGGGCAAGCTGTACAGAACATACGACGAGTCTCTGACGACCATCACGGATATGCAGCAGGCCGGCACTGCGCTGGAGCGACTGGAGGAAGTCGAGTTTGGACGTCGCATGGCCGTCGAGCGAGAAATCGAGAATGCGGCGACGCGACCAAAAGTGCGCATCATCTTTGACGAATCGGGCCATTTTGTCTTGTACGGCTCCGTGCACGGCATCAAGTGCATCAACACCTTCACCAACCGCGTGGTGCGGGTGTTTGGCAAGGACGAGCCCTTTCGAGCTTTGGGTCTTGCTCTATACCAGGGCCAGCCGCAGAAAAAGGGAGTTGTCACGGTCAGCATGGCGGCCAGCTCCAACCCTTTACTGCAAGAAGCCGAGGAGCGCGACCCCATCCTGGTGGCCACGGGCTTTGGCAAAGTGCGCTTTTACATGTTCACCAACGAGACCGAAATCAGCAAATCGACGCGCGACATCCAAAACGAGAAGCCGCGCGAGAACGATCTGGCAGCCCAGGAATCCAAACAGCGACAAGCGCAGTCGGGCACGTCGGCAGTGCTGCACACCACCATGGGCGACATCCACCTGCGCCTATTCCCACAAGTCGCGCCGCTCGCCGTCGAAAACTTTGTCACGCATGCGCGCCAGGGATACTACAACAACACCATCTTCCACCGCGTCATCCGCAAATTCATGATCCAGGGCGGCGACCCGCTGGGCGATGGCACTGGCGGCGAGAGTATCTGGGGCGGCGAATTCGCCGACGAGTTCTCGCCCAATATCAAACATGACAAGCCGTACACGCTGAGCATGGCCAATGCCGGGCCGAATTCGAATGGGTCGCAGTTTTTTATTACTACGGAAAAGACGCCGTGGTTGGACGGGAAGCATACGATTTTTGGGCGTGCCGTGCAAGGGTTGGATGTGGTACATCGCATTGAGAATGTGAGGGTGAAGAAGGAGAAGCCGGAGGAGGACGTGAAGATTGTCAGTATCAGTGTGTCGTGATATAGCATCTACAGCGGACATTTAATTAAACTGGATATTATGACATAACAAAACATTGAAACCTATATTGAATAAAACCTAGAATGAAAAGACCCAACGCCTCCCGGTCTGGACTGGTACATGTGCAATAAAAAACAATATCCCTTGCATACACCACGAGACAGATTGACACCAAGCATGTTATCCAACAGCCAGAAACAGAAATGATAGACATGACGAAAATAAGCTTGTTTACTAGATACGGAAAAAACAACAACAACAAAAAAAAAAAAAAAAAAAAAAAAAAAAAGAAAGGCAAAATCAAATCACTCAATCGGACTGACAGGACTGACGGGCTCGTGGCCGCGATGCAGGTTTGCCGCAGAGTTCACGCTCAGACCATGCGAATTCCGTGGTGTGCCCCTGGTTCCAACACTCGACAGATCTGTTCTCGATCCATTGCCAGAGTATGGGTCTCCCACAGGACCAATGTCGCCAAAATCGCGAGAGTGCGCGGTGGCCTGGTGTGGTCCCCACATCTCACCGCGGGTGTTGGATAGGCTGGTCATGGACATGTTGGGGTTGCTCCGATTGCTTCCCTGGCTCTGGGCATAGGGCGCCACAGGCGGCTGCATGCCGTTGGGCACGTTTTGATAGTTGATGTTCCGGGACGTGCTTCCGTTGTTGGGCGTCCCCGTTGCGGCCGTGTTGCTCATGCTGTTGCGCGAAGAAAAGTTGCGCAGGCTAGTTGGGACAGCAAAGCCAGCGGTGGGTGAGCGGAATCGAGTGCTGTTGTTGTTGCTGCTATGGGCGCGGTCATCGCCGTGGTAGAGACCGGGGTGTCTGTCGTCGAGGCGTTTCTTGAGCCACATGCCGGCAAAGGCGAGGGCAATGAATCCGATGATCAGCACGACCACCATGACGATCCATTTCCAGTGGGTGGAGATCCTGATTCATTAGTATCTGTCATGTTTTCTTAACAAAAGGTAACACACCAGCTCTTTCCAGATTGTCCATTCGCCGACAGAGTTGAGCTGTCCGACGTGGTGTCAGTCGGTACACTGCCAGTAGTCGTGGCTGTGCCGGTTGTAGTAGTGGCCCCTGATGTAGCGGTTGAAGTAGTCGAGGTCGCTGTCGTTGTCGATGTCAAAGTCGACGTGTATCCTCCGGCGCAGTATCCATTGTACCACGCAACCAACAAGCCCTGACTGGTAGCATCTATGCAGGTGTAGCAAATAGTGCCCAATGTTTTCAGTCCCACCAGTGTCGCCGAGTTGCAGAAACAATTAATATATGTTTGGTCGTTGGTCACAGGGGCCTGAGGCGGGACACACGCATCCTGGGCCTCGGTAAGCACCGGGCAGGTGAGACCGCACGCAGGAAAGGTCGAGGAGGCAGCGGTGGGCAGAAATGTGAACTGGTCGGCGGCGAGGACCGGGGTCAGGCTCGACAAGAGGAGAAGCGCCGACGGCAGCAGCTTCTTGAGCGAGGCCATCGTGAGGGAGCAGCAATTGTCGATTCAGAGGCCGATCGAGAGATGCAGTAGTGATCGGCGTCGAGCGAGAGAGAGCAGTCCCCGCCGGCACAGCCGGAACGTTTATATCGAAGAGGGTTCGTCGCGCAGAGCAATAAAAACAGAGGATGGCGACTCACGACGAGTCCATGCTTGTCCAAGAGAAAAGAGTCAAGAGTCAAGAATCAAAAATCGAGAATCGGGGACGTGAGCGACGAGGCGTTGCACTAACAACTAATTATCTGCTGCGCCAATGACAGCCGCAGCGGACGCCCAACGCTCAGGGCTGGAGATCCTAGCCCACTGGGGGCCAATCGCGATAGGACGAAATTCAAAAAGATAGTGATACAGTAGTACCGACTCCTGAATTATTCCAGAACGAAATAAGAAGAACCAAAACACGACGAGGCTGTTTTCGTGATGTTCCCCAGACGGCGCCGCACGTGCTGCTGCAAACGGCCGCCGCGCCTTCCTTTCCTGGTCCTTCCGTTCTGTGCCTGTGGTTACCCCGTGATCACCGAACAATTAATTATTGGCCTCGAGCAACTTCAACTTCGACAACTTGCCAAGGTGACGTCCTCCTGAAAACGGAAAATTCAATCGTGACGAGTATTACTAAGATCGGGTTACTTCTCCGCGGTGGAGTACATATTCCAGGTACACCATACGACGATTTCCTCGTATCTTATCGCCGCCCGCACGGTCGACGCTGAGCCTCATGCTGGACCTTTGGATTGAGCAGTCGACTAGGAAGACTAAAATGCTTACAGGATAGTTCAGCCATATATTTCCGAGCAGCCTATCAATATCAGCGCGCCTGGCCTGGCCTGGCCTGAAGAATGTCTCCGCAAAGTCTCCGTGACACCTTGTTGGCATCCAACGAATGAATACTTAAACCGAGCGTACTGCGCTGTTGGCAGCTACCCGACCACTAACGAACCTGACGCAAAACCGGTACTTACTCTGCACTCGACGTTATTATTGCATTCTCAAGTCCACCTCTACGTCAAACTTGAACCAAAATGTCGCTCGACAAGTCCTCCAGCTGGGACAAGACCTCGGCCGAGTACACCAAAATGGGCCTCCAAGGCCCGGTGCTGTACCCATGCAAACGCATGCTCGCCGCCATGGATGCTGCCTCCAGTTTTTCCTCGGCCACTTCCATCCTAGACATTGGCTGTGGGCCCGGCAATGCAGAGACGCTGCTGATCGAGGGTTATGGCACGCAAATCCCCGCCGATGCCACCCTGGTCGCCACAGACTTTTCGCAGGGCATGGTCGACGCAACGCTGGCCAGGAAGCAAGCCAATGTTGCGGCTGGAACCGACGTGGGCAACTGCTGGGGCCGGCTTAAGGCGCAAGTCATGGACGCTCAGGACCTGTCGGCCGTCGAGGCTGGCAGCGTCTCGCATCTGATGGGCAGTCTGGTGTACTTTATGCTGCCGGACGCAAGCAAGGCACTGCGCGAGGCCAATCGGGTGTTGAAAGAGGGGGGCGTGTTTGCGTGTACCAGCTGGAGCTTGACGATGGAATGGAATCAGTTTCACACCGAGGCAGCGCGGCGCGTACGGCCTGACAAGGCTGGTCAGTTTGTATGTTCCCACTCTTTATATGTATATGGCAAGATCTAATCCTTTAGCGCGGCTTGTCCGAAGCATGGACTACGACCGAGGGCGTCCAGGCACAGCTTGCAGCTGCTGGATTCCGCGACGTGCACGCCGAGTACGTGGAGTTTGACTGGAAGTTTGAGGATCCCGTCAAGAACGCGGAGCAGATTGTCAAGAGTACCAATCCTGCGGCGTTGGCAGTGGTTGGCAGCTTTACTCCAGAAGAGCTCGACCGCTGCTGTGAAGAATATGTGAAGATTCTGGCGGAGCATGGGAATGTGTGTAAAGGCGTGGCTGTTTTGGGACTGGGTAGGAAGTGATTTTGAGGGTCATTAGATTGTTGAACCTATCTATAGTATCTAACAGAGCCTCTCTTGCATAATCGAACAGAAGATGCTATATAGCTAATTTATTTCCCCAACCTGGGTGTAACTGCGATATAAATATCAGTCTTGGCTGATTCTTTATCTGCGGGGTTGACGTTACTCCAAGTCCATCGCCGCTCCGGCCAACCACCAATACCAGTCGTACACACTATAGTCAACTCACACAACATTGAACACAAGCATTCAAATGGCCACTCTGCACATCTCCAACTGGGTCAATGGCGCCCACGCGCCGCCCACAACCAACAGCCTGCTGGTCACCAACCCTGCAAACGAATCCATCATCGCAAGCGTTGACGCGACCCCCCGCGCCGCCGTCGACGACATCATATCAAAGTCGCTACACAACTTCTCGCACGGCGCCTGGCCGCGCGCCGACGCCTCACAGCGCTTCAACGTGCTCGCCAAAGCCACTGAACTGCTGCGAGCCCGCCTGCCCGAGTTCGTCGAGCTCGAGGTTCGCCAAACCGGACGGCCAGTTCGCGAAATGCAGGCGCAGCTGGCCCGCGTCCCCGAATGGCTCGAGTACTTTGCCAGCCTGGCGCGTGTGCACGAAGGCGCCGTGACGCCGTTCAAGGGCCCAGTAGTAAACACGCTGGTGCGGCAGCCGCTGGGCGTCGTGGCTCAAATCACACCCTGGAACCATCCGATCCTGATCAGTATGAAGAAGATTGGTGCCGCGCTGGCCGCGGGGAATGTCGTGATTGTGAAGCCCTCGGAGCTGGCGCCACTGTCAATTCTCAAGATGGGCGCGCTGTTCCAGGAGGCTGGACTGCCCGATGGAGCACTCCAGATCATCTCGGGCTACGGTCGTGACACGGGCAAGTTCCTGTGCGAGAGTCCGCATTTGGCTCGGATTGATCTGACGGGAGGCCTCGAGACGTATAAAGCCATTGCGTCAGGAGCAGCAATGAATTTGATCCCTATCACGGCCGAGCTGGGTGGAAAAGCGCCTGTGTGTATCTTTCCCAGCGTCGAGGTGGAACTTGCTGTCAAAGCGGCGTTGTTTGCCAGTTTCATTGCCAGTGGACAGACGTGTGTGACGGGCAGCAGGCTGCTGGTACATACAGACATCTACGACGAGTTTGTCACACTACTAACAACAAGAACATGCGCGTTACGAGTCGGAGACCCGACAGATCCGCAAACCCAAATCGGCGCAGTCATCAACGAAGCTGCGGTCGAGCGATGCGCTGCATTCACCGCACGCGCAGTCGCCGAGGGAGGAAAGCTGCTCTGTGGCGGCTCACGCTTTGAAACCGCCGACAAAAAGGGGTTCTTCTTCCAACCCACGCTCATCGAAACACACGCCCAATCGCATCTGGCCTGCAACGAGGTATTTGGCCCCGTGATTGCGCTGCTGCGTTGTGATTCCGAGGACGAGATTATCCGCGTTGCGAACGGCACGGACTTTGCGCTGGGGGCGTCGGTGTGGACGCGGGACTTTGAGCAGGCGCATCGTGTGTCTGGCAAAATCGAGGCGGGCATTGTCTGGGTGAATGCGCATCATCTGAATGATCCGTCGTCTGCGTGGGGAGGGTTCAAGACGAGCGGCATGGGCAAGGAGAATGGGCGCGAGGCGTACGAGAGCTATACCAAGGTCAAGAGCACGGTGTACAACTACGGGGTGCTGCCTACGTGGTTTGACGATGTAGACAATGCGCGGTATGGATAAAATCATTCTGTAGACTACATGTGTATATAGCAATTGAAAGTACGTTTGTACATGTTCATGTCAATACGTAGCAGCCAGACGCATGGCCAGATACTCGCCACTGTTGATCGCCTTATACTTTTTGTCGCTCTCCGTCGTATACGTCCCCGGCAGCGCCTCGATCAGCTTATCGAAATCCGGATTGCAGAAATACGCTACACTGTACCGCCGGGGATACATGTCACTCTCGCTCTCATACGGCGGCTGCACCACGCGGTGATTCGTGCTCTTGATGGTATCATTACTCCATCTCGCCAGCAAATCTCCGGCATTGATCACAATCGTATCTGGGATGGGTGTTGCCCGCACCCACGTGTTCCTGGGCGACTTGACCTCGAGCCCGCCAATATCGTCCTGGAACAGCAGCGTGAGCGAGCCATAGTCGGAATGAGGCCCCGCGCGTACAGCGTCTGGGTTCTCTGCAAACACGGATTTCAGCACGGGCGGATAGTGCAGCAGACGCAGCGTGTTGTCGCCGTTGGCAGTGAACTCGTCAAAGAAGGACTCGGGGAACCCCATGCCCAGCGCGATCGCACGCATCAGCTGGATGTGTAGCTGCTTGCACGTGTCGTGGAACGCTTTCATAACCGCCGTAAACTGCTCGCCCTGGGCGTCGAATTTGTCCGGCCACTGGTTCGGCATCCCCGCGACGTTCTCGCGCCCGATCTCCATGGTTTCCTTGTAGTCTGGGTTTGCCGAGCGCAGTTTCTGGATTTCGGCCGGGTCGTACGACTGCGTGACTTTTTCGCGGCCAAAGGTGGAATAGCCGCGATTGGATTCTGGCCGGTCCCAGCCTAGAGACTCCTTTTGCGCTGCTGGGCGAGCAAAGAAGTGGGCAGAGTGCGAGAAGACCTCGGCGATGCTGGCAGGCGCAATGCCCGAGTTGGAGAGATATAGGAATCCGCTGGTGCGAAAGGCGTGCAGGATGGCCGCTGCGGTGCTGCGGCGTGCGGTGTCGTCGCCGTGGAGGAATGTTGAAAAGTCGATGACCTTTTAAGTGTTGTTACTATCTTGCGATGTATCAATGATACTGAGTGAGATGGAGGAGACAAACCGGTATGGTCAGGTCGTCCTGCTCGACTCCGGTGGAGACGGGTGCCTTTTTACTGCTGGATGCCATTTTTCTGTTTATTCAGCTGTAGTGACTGAAGATGTCAATGCTGGAAGAGAAAAAGTGAGAAGTTTGTTCAGAAGGTCTCCTTATCAGTTACCATATCAGGCCTGCTACCCCGCACTACCTATCATGTATATCATGCATATCATGCCAAGTCTACATCATGATACATGAGTATTGCCAGGACTTACTACAAATTGAATTTACGTATATTTGATGTTTGATTTTCAATGTAGATAATGCTGTATATCAATTTAAAAGAACAGTCTTTATTCTTACTTGGATAAACATGCTGACGTATCAACTGATATCAATTTATGCTACATACATATAGATCTAAATCCGTACATTGATCTTTCAATTGATTGATAACAATTGATACATTTTTTTTTTCTTTTTTTTTTTTATCGCCAAAACAGGAAACCCAAAGAGTCTAAAACTTTGACATTCGAGTATCGTAGTTCCATAGTTCCATACTCTCAGAATTTCCTTTTCGGGAAACCGGAAACCGAAACCCTACATATGAGCCTCTATCTCCGTGAATCCGGACTACCCTGCCATTGCAGTCTACACAAGAATGAAGGGCTTGGTAGTGGTTGATGCTGCAGACACGAGAGTTGTGAATCCAGAGGCTGTTCCGGTTGCAGTGGTGTCCCAGCCGGTTGTCGCGCCAGTGCCTGTAGCAGTGCCTGTTGCGGTGGTGTCCCATCCAGTCGTCACACCACCTGTAGCAGTGCCTGTAGCAGTGGTGTCCCATCCGGTGGTGCCAGTTGCAGTGGTATCCCACCCAGTCGTCACACCGCCTGTCGCAGTGCCTGTGGCAGTGGTTTCGTATCCAGACGCAGTGCCAGTTGCAGTGGTATCCCACCCAGTCGTCACACCACCTGTCGCAGTGCCTGTGGCAGTGGTGTCCCATCCGGTGGTGCCAGTTGCGGTGCTGTACCCAGATGCAGTGTCGGTGTTGGTGTCGTACCCGGTCGTAGTGACCTACATAGTAAATTAGCCACAGCCAGTAAAAGGACATACCCAAATAAAAAAGTACTAGAGCAGACGTACAGCAAAGGAAGACCCGACAAGGCACAAAAGGCCGAGAGTGACTTTGAATGCGTGCATTTTGAAGGTAGAGATGTTGATTTTTGTAGAGCTGTTTGTTCGATTGATCGATTGATTGACTGATTGATTGATTGATGATGATAACTCAAAACCCTGATGGAAGCAAGCTCTTTATACCCAACTCCTACACTTTTTGATACTCAAAAATACTCAAAAGGGCCCCAATCCATCTGCTGCGCACGTAGAGAAACCAACAAATTCGTAGAATCATGCTGCCTAGAACACTTGTTGTTGTTGTTGTTTTTTGATCCTGCAGACAACTGGTATATGCTGCATAAATGCACATAAGATCTACATATACACACATTCAGCCAATACTCATGCAGAGATCTTTACTGCCTAGTTATCTCCGCGTTGGTTCCTGAAGGATCAATTTGCAATTGATTCAACTGAGCCACGCTCGCGTGCCGATGGTACTACTTCGGGTGTGCACTGCCTCAATGTAGAAGTCAGTTTAGTATAGCTTCAGAACGGTCAATTATATGTAATATCTTTATATTTTCTGCTTATAATCAATAAAAAAAAAATTTAAATTTTTTTTTTGGATGAATGCTATATCAATTGACTTCTCGATGGTGTGAATTAAGGTTTGTGGAAGATGTTTTAATCTCGACCAAAAGAATAAGCTCAATTGATGTTAACAACTATCTGGTTTCAGCTTGTTGGGAATGTCTCAGAAATAGTTTATTTATCAAAATCCAAGTGTTTTATTTTTCTTTTTTTTAAGATATTTCTTTTTATAGATCACTTTAGGATTTAGTACGTTCCTGGTAGGTTTCCGCCAGCTTCTCCACAAATTTCACTGAACTACTAATGAAAATGTTACCGCGACGTCAAAAATCCCGCGACGCAAAAATAAAGAACTGTTACATTTGTCACTAGGTAACTAATTCATATTACATGTCTATCAGCTCGGAATACCTATATTCGTTGGTTCCGTATATATTTTAGTATATGGTCCCACAATGGTTGCAATTGCAAAATTGATATTGTATTGAAATATATTACACCCCAGTTTTATATTACCCATTAAAACATAATGGCATCAATAAATTGATGAGGTATTATTAGTAGAACCGTAATGGTACCACTTTTTGGCTGTATAACGGTTATAGGCATGTCATCGTTGCTGGAGGTCACCCAACGGTTCAAAGTCAAATCAAATTCCGCTATTGAACATTCACTCATATCTTTATATCAATATATCTCAGCAGTCCAATCCAGAACAAAAATCAAGAATCTACAAGTTCAAACTTTGACATTCCAGCATCCCGATCTCCCCCTCACAATTTCCTTTTCGGAGAACCACCTCCAGTTGTCTATCCCTGCACCCGCGCTCCCAGAAAAGCCAACGCCGCCGCACCAGCCACCACAGGCTCTGCAGTCGAACCTCCCACACCCCCCCGTACTCGTCGCCGTCACAAACGTCGTTCGTCCCGTCGACAACGCCGGTCCCTTGCCAGCGCTGCCTGTCGCAGTCGCACCCGACGCGGTACTCGAAGTCGTAGCAGACGCCTCGGCGGCAGCAGCAGTGTTGCTGTAAACAATCCACGTGTACCCGCTAACAGTAATAAGTACTTTGGTCTGGCAAGTCAGAGACCACGAAGTACTGCAGAAGGGGAAGCATGACGGATAAGCCGCAGCAGTCCGGTCCGTCCGAGCTGTCGATGTTGATGATGTCGGGGCAGCACACGCTTTCAGAGCCGAGGACGACGTGCGGCTTGCCACAGTCGGGACACTTTTCCTATACACTGTTAGTATGGAAGAAGTAGACGATAGGAATGTATGGTAGGGTAGACGGACAGCGGCGAGAGAGGAGCCGGCAAGGAAGAAAAAGGCCGAGAGCGAGTTTGAATGAATGCTTTTTTTTTTCGACGGATATGTGGATATGTGCAGAGTCCATGGTTGTGATATTGATCGTTCGAGAGCAGTTTGAGTG
The DNA here is from genome assembly GCA_039119965.1 of Talaromyces sp. DC2. Taxonomy (NCBI): domain Eukaryota; kingdom Fungi; phylum Ascomycota; class Eurotiomycetes; order Eurotiales; family Trichocomaceae; genus Talaromyces; species Talaromyces sp. DC2. The sequence continues at coordinate 455,933 of JBCLNQ010000020.1, read as the reverse complement.
ATTGATTGATGATAATTCTAATTCCAACCCGATGGAAACACGCTCTTTATGCCCATTCTCTCCAAACTTCCTCCATATTTCCAACGTGGCATGACATCAACCACTTTCATGATCCAGCCAATACTCGCACAGAAATTCATGCTGCCTGTATTGCCATTGCTCTAACACGTGTATTCCTGCAGATGAAGTATCGTTCTATATGCCAGTTTCAGATCTTGAAGTAGATAAATCCAGCCAATGGGAATCTCGGGCCCGATTGAGCTATCGCCGTCGGTGCGGTCTATCGCGTAGTGTGCTGGCTTTCAACAGTCGCGTGGGGTCTGCAAGAGCATTGAATATCATGGCAGAAATCGTATTGAAGTCGGTAGAAATTATTGGGTAGACTGCTGCCAGCAATACACATGACATCGATTGATGGTATATAAGCATCTTTGGCTATTCTAGAAGCCGGTCTTCAATTACTTCGTCTAGATAGTAATCAACGAATTCTAAGCTTACACAACATTTTAATGACGCAAAAGAAAGTAGAAATGGTGATTTTCATCTAATAGTGGATGATCCTTTATGCGCCTAGCTGCAAAGGAACTGGGTCATAATGTTGTATTGTCGAAAACAATCTTCTACCATTATGCACATGTAGTCAACACTGTTTTGCTTCAAATATATCTATTATTCATAAGGAGCGACGTGGTTAAATTATCAATACGCATTACACGCACTCAAGTCATATTCTACATCCTTTTTATGTAAAAGTCCACCCTCTAGATGAACTCCCATGGCAATGGGGCGTTTTTGACACTTTCAGCAGCAACGTCAAAGCCCAAACAATCCGAAGTGTAGTTCTTGCCGGGCAGTTGGACGTAAATCTGCCATGGGTAGGCCCCCTTTCGGGGGCAGGCAACGAAGCCGGTGCTACCGTTGCCCTTGAACCCGAGAATGCCGACCTGGCCTTTCTCAGCCGGAGGCTATTTTGTATTGCGTTAGATACGGTATAAAAAAAAAGGTGAGATGTTTGAGTTCATACAGTGTAGGTGAAGCCGCTGTACGCGATAGAGCCGGGAGGGAACACGCCCTCAGTGTGAGGCTCGGTGAAGGAGAGCGAGCCGTCTGGCGCAACGTAGATGTCCTGTCCACCGGGGACGTTGGCATACTAAATCATCAAACTTGTTAGCTTCTGTCTTCCTAAGAGAAACTATAAGAATTAGACGTACCAAACCCGCAGCGCCATTGTCCGTGTACAGATCAATCAGAGTCGAGTTGGTCTTCTGGCAGCCCTTGACCTCGGGAGGGCAGTACTCCTTGGGACCAGGTCCCCAGATCCAAAACTTGCTGTTGGCGGCGTTGATGCTGCCAAAGTGGATGGGCGATGCAGAACGCAGAGACAACAGGCCCAGGGTGAGGATGTCTGTGTGCGTCTCCGCCTGGACCGAGGCTCCGAGGAGCGAGGCGGCCGCGATAACAGACGTGAGGAGCTGCATTTTGTGGTTTTGTTGATAGAATTGACGTTGTTATTAACTATAGAAGTAGAGTAACAGATGCTTGATTAAAGCTGTGAGGATAAACCTCTCTTTAAATAATAAATTGATCGGTACCAAAGGCCATCTGAAGTCATAAACTCGGATACCAGTTTCTTGTTTTGGCAATAGATCCACTGCGTTAAAAACACAAATTGACCTTATCCAAGTCTCTACTCCGTAGCTAGCTAACACCTGTACGTAATTTTTCGGAGTGCTAGGTTAGGTCTAACTGAACTGCTAAGCATTACCAACTCCACATGTGCAGCTGTGTTGCGCTTAGCAGGCGTTCACCCACTGCAGAAATACCCTTAATCTAACTATACGTACATACTAACATAGTGGCTATACAATCACAAGCTGGTTCAATTGGTGAGTTATTTGAGACATCCAGTGACCGTAAGAATGCATGTCTCACTATGGTTGCGATCGGCACGTGCATTGCCCAAACAGGAAAATGAGGTCGACGAACATTCGCTTAGAGCTTTGCTGGCCTGTGTCGATCTTTTCAAGTTGAATAAAAGACCTCAAACACTCATCTGCTAGCTTTTTAATTTTATGTCAACCAGCACAGCAAACTGCTGAGAAGGTGGGAATATTGGGTCGCGGAACCATATGTCATGAATAGAAATCAAGTTTGAACTCGACCCACTTGACATCAATTGATGGAGAATCGTTTTTTTTAGAGCGTTTGTTGATGTCATTGGAAGCCCCTGACGATCAGGAAGTAGGTTCTCCAATTTTTGTTTTGGGTTCATTTTCCAAAGGAGTAACAGATGCGGATTTACGGACTACTGTCCAGCGGAGCGATTCAATGTCGCACAAGGCAAATGCTGGCTGTTTGCTCTTAACAATTAATAATTTTTATTTGAATGCTTAACCATCTTGTTTGTCATAAGCATTTTCATTAAGGCAAAGGGCATTAACTGGGTGATTGACTACATCTAACCACATAGGTAGACGGGCGTTTCAGTGTTCCAGTATGCATACAAATTCTTATTCCCCTTGCGCTCAATCCTGGTCTGCCTTCGTCTCTCTTCCTTCTGCATTTTGTCCGCATGCCTGTATTGCGCTGCCAACATTGCGCGCTGCTGAGACGCGGGCAGGTGCATTAAGCTGCTCCGGTCATTTGCAGTCATATTCGCTAGTTGGTACGTGATCATTGCCTTTTCACGTTTTTCTCGCCTCGATAATGCGCGTGAGTCACTTGTAGATGCCTCTTTGTTTTCTTCTTTGTTGGATTCTACCACCGAGTATTCTATTTGTGAAGTCAAGGTACGAGGAGTTCGACGGTGCAGGCGAGTAAACAACGGCTGCTCTGCTTGTGCTGATGGCTTTTTCGATATAGTTTTCCCCGACGGTAAATGAATCGAGTCTTCGTCAGCCGGCAGTGACTGCTTTTGGTTTGTTGTCGTCTCCTCATCGATATCACTCTCCGCGCTATCTTCGAAATCGTAAAACTCGGCGAACTCAGAGTCTTGGTCTGAAATATCAAACCTACAATGACCCTTGCCGAGCATATGCTGCTGTACGGCTTGTACAGTTGCTCTCTCTGTGCCGCATTGTATGCATTCTCGGTACCCGAAAATAACGAGATGCAGGTATCTGATAAGGGTCTCGAGGTCGACGGCCAGGTGTTGCTGGTGGGGAATGAACAGGCCATGTGATTTTCGCATGTGGATTATACTGTCCGAGAAACTTTTTGAGGATCTGGGGCATATTAGACATTGCCCAGGTGTGAATGGTTGCATGGCTGTGTCGGAAGAGGATGAGGTGGTGGTGGCAGTGGTTTCCGGGCTCGTTAGGCTCATTGGTAAGTGGCAGTAGTTGAAGGTGAAGTAGAGTCGTTAGTGGTGTAGATGTAGAGGAAGTAGTTATTATATGTTTTATCAACTAAATTTGAATATTTCAAGAACTGTAATGAAATTTAATGAATTGGATTGCTCCTTTTTTTATACTTCGCCCGGGCTGGCGCATCTGATTGGCCAATTTCGGATTGGGAGAAAATGCCCCACATTTCCGCCACACCAACTAATCAGAAGCCGGTGATGAGGTATGATTCATAATGAACACCAAAAGAGTCAAAAGCTGAGCATTCCATGGGTGAAGATCATGATGATATTTAATGATTGTTTCTTGAATCTAGGATCGTCAAGATCCATGGTCTACCCCAAATTACCCCACTCGATGCCTAAGTCATTGAGTTTATTCTCAGTATATATATATTTCACTGTCCATGCATTCATCGGGTATTCAAAAAAAAGAATCTGACAATTAAGTTATCAATGAACTCGTCTTTCGTTCAAATTTTATCTCTCTAAGATCAAGAGCTTTCTTTTTGATAGCATCAACTGATTCAATTGATTTGAAGTCTTGGCGAAGATTAATGTTGCATATAGAACGTAGTGAAAAGTAACAAGTATGGAGTATACTTTTAAATGATTGGCTGCAGCTTTAAAGATCGGTCGGTAGGCTCTGATTGGCCAGTAAATTCAAGATGATAACAGCTCGAAATGGCGTGATTTTTTTTTTCGCTGCGAAAACGCTTTTTGGCAGCGGATGTAACCCTGCCAATCCTTGACCTCGGCCGCGTGGCTCGTCGCGTGGCTACTTGCGCCGACGACATTCGCATATCTGGACAGACCGACGAGAACACTGTTTTCACATCTTCGTCATGGAGGAGGGATCTAACGCTGACGCAGAGAAAAATGGTGGGTATGGCAGTACTGCGGTCGTCACATCGCAGCATGTGTACAACGAGAATGTGCCAATTGTCGATGAGCACGAGCGAAAAGACCTCGTGCGGGGTCTGAAGCAGCGCCATATTCAGATGATTGCCATAGCCGGTGCTATTGTAGGTGTCTTTCTTTCTTTTCCGTGTCATATCTCTGGATCTAACAGCAACAGGGAACTGGCCTTTTCCTCGGCCTTGGATCGTCAATTGCGACAGCGGGACCGCTGGGCTCGTTACTTGGGTATCTCTTCGTAGGGGCTATCGTCTGCGCAGTGCAATATGCCCTGGGAGAGGTCACAGCGCTGTTCCCCGTCACAGGCTCGTTTGTCCGGCACTCGGAGATTCTGATCGACCCGGGCCTGGCGTTTGCAATCGGATGGAATGTTGTCTATGGGGCCTTCATGTCGGTACCTTCTGAAGTTTCAGCAGCTGTCGTTCTCATTCAGTACTGGAATGAGAGCGTCAATCCGGCCGTGTGGGTTACCATCCTGATCGTCCTCTCGGTGCTCGTCGCTGTGATTTTCGTTGGCGTGTACGGCGAAGTCGAATTTTTCTTCGCCCTGCTCAAGATATTGCTCGTCGTCGGTGTGATTATTTTGGGTTTGGTGATTGATTTAGGTGGTGTATCTGGCAAACAAAGGCTAGGCTTCCATTATTGGCGGACTCCCGGCGCCTTTGTTGAGTATATTGCCGACGGCGCCTGGGGACGCTTTTTAGGCTTTTGGGCCGTCATGTCAAACGCGGTATACTCGTTTTCTGGCGTTGAATCACTTGCTATGGCAGCGGCTGAAACGCAAAATCCTCGCCAAAACATCCCCAAGGCCTGCAAACGTGTCTTCGCCCGGCTGACCATATTTTATTTGCTCGCGATTTTGATCGTGGGCATGTTGGTCTCGAGCAAGGATGATCGGTTGAACAATGAGTCTGGAACTGCTGCCCAAAGCCCCTTTGTCATTGCCGCCAGCGACGCGGGCATCAAAGCGATCCCATCAATCGTCAACGCTGTGGTCTTGACATCTGCCTGGTCAGCCTCAAACCAGTCCATTCTTGCAGGGACTCGGACACTGTACGGCCTCGCGCTCAAGGGACACGCGCCCAAGTTTTTCCTATGGACGACCCCGTACGGAATCCCATACATGTGTGTCGCCCTGCAAGTCGTTTTCTCGTTTCTTTCGTACATGTGTGTTTCTAGCCAAGCGCTGACGGTATTTTTCTGGTTTGTGGATTTGACGGCAGCCGGCGTGCTGATTAGTTGGATCACTATTGCACTGAATCATATTCGTCTGATGCAGGCGTTGAAAAAGCAGGGGATCTCGCCGGACGAGTTGCCGTGGCATAATTCTCTAACTCGTACGTTTCCCTTTGATCATTATGGAACAAAGTGAAGCAAACTGACCTGATTATGAAGCTTATGGATCATGGTTCGCCTTGGTATCTTGCGTTATCCTCCTGTTGACCGGTGGGTTCACCGTGTTTACCAAAGGCAACTGGGACCCATCGTCTTTTGTCTCCAGCTATCTGTATGTCTTTCTCTATTTTGTCCTTGAATAACAGGCTAACAACAAGAACAGGGACATCCCACTTGTTCTCGTCGTATATTTGGGATACAAGCTCATTCGAAGGACGAAATTCATCCCTCTTCAAGACGTGCCTGTCAGACAGGCGATTGAGGAAGCGCGAAACGACCCTGAAAACGTTCCCATCAAAACGAAAGGATGGCAGAGATTTAACATCTTGTGGGGATGACACTTTAATAATAAAGTATATATAGTTTAGTTTCTACGAATATTCATATAATGACATAGTCGTGAATAATTTACATCTCTATGGTACATGTAGCATTGAAATATTAAGTAGTATCAACTGATATATACAGCACTTGAGTCAAATCACCACCATGAAGACACCATTACTCTCCCCCTTTTCTTCAACTGAAGGTCTTCCGCAGTCCACATGATGATTTTCAGCTGCCGTTCAGTCAAAAGTAAATATTGGATTTTCACAACCCGATGCCGTCTGCAAACCATTTGACCTTCTGCAGAACACGGGCTCAGCACTGGGATATTAGTATTGCCTGCTGCCGGTGAAGCAGAGCTGGTCGATGTGGTGGACACTACTGAGTCTGGATACGAATAACCAAAAGCTGATAGCGTATCCGACACCGACGAAGGTGATGACGGAGAAGGAAAAGTAGTAGATTTCGAAGAGAAAGAAGAAGAGTGAGACTGGCGGTAATTTATGCTCCGCAGGCAGTTATTCTCCTCTATATCAATCACCGTGCGCACAATTTTCTCAGCCAGCATGCCCTCGCAAACCCCTTCACGTCGTGGGTAAAGCTGAAGCAGGCGCAGAGCTTTGCGTCGAAGCGCCGGATCGCGGCAGCGAGTTCCGATTATAAACAAAGGTTCGATCACGCCGGTAGCCAGATTGAAAACTGGATGTTGTGGTCGTTGTTCCCAAGTTGCATCTTCAACTAAACCTAGCGACGGTGTTTCATTATACTCTTTATGTTTGAGAAACTTAGCGGCTAGTTGGAGCATCTCTTGATATACCGGCATCAGCTCGTTGTCGGCATCGTCTAAGAGCAATTTTGGGTTTAAAAGAGAGTTCATAAACGCGCGGCGAAGTCGAAGTAAGTCCAAAGCTTTCTCATCCGCCTCGTTGTGAGACACAGCACTATTCGCCAAAAAGGCACTGAGCCGATTGTCCCATGCCACAGACTGATCTCTTAATTTCTCCATTTCTTCTTCTGGAGAACAAGATCTCCTCGAGTCGAGACTTTGCCCGAGTACTACTCGCATAACCTGGTTGAATATCGTCTCAAGGTCGGTGTATGCTTCAAGAAGTGATTTAAAAGGGAAATTGGACGGTTCTGGAATTACTTGATCACTCGCCCATTGCAGAACGGATTCCTGACCGTCAATGTATGGGCGAATCTGAGTGTCAAGGCGCGTGAAGGCTAGAATGAGCGCATCTATATCGACGCTCTCTCGGTCTGATTCACGGAGGCTTCGGTCATTGAGTCTCCATTGATGTATCATCTTGAGACCGTTGTTGACATGCATAAACGCCTTGTCTTGGCGACCCTGGAGTATGCAGAGACAAGTAAACAATATACATGTAGTCAAAATGACTTGCTGGTCCAGGACGCTGTATAAATCTTGGGATAGTAGCTGCGACAGTGACCGGATAGCTTTATTGAACTGTCTGAGAGAAAACTGAGCATTTCCATTAGTATCCTCGCGGGGGACAGTCGGTGGTGTACCATCACTTATAAACGAGTGATGTATACTGCCAAATGCAGTGGTGGCGTAAAACAAGGCAGGGTACTGGTGAGAAGCTTGCAGAACACTGTTAGACCAGAACCTGGTATCCAAGAAAGAGGCTAGGTTCGTGGTAGTTACTGATCGGAAAAAGTCGAAATGCTGATTCTCGGCCTCGTCGCCGGGAAGAAGATAACGTGTTGATGGGGCTGATAATAAGTTATGCAACGAATTTGCACCAGATACCACCATCTGTGGTGATGAACTTGACGTGTCACAACTCTTAAAGGGTTCTATATTTTCATAGCCATCGCATTTCCGCCCGGTCGACAGACACCTTTGACAGCTGGTGCGGCACCTATCAGAACATTGGTACGCAATGAAATGAAAAAATTTCATACCTGGGTCTGGTTTCATCACACTTGACTCGACGGATTCTTGACTAGTTAGTGGTCGACTTCGGAGATAACATGATGATCTACTTACTTGCAAGTCATACACCCGGTCCGAACCTTAGGGGCCCATTGCCTCTGGCGGGCTCGTCCCGACCGAACTGGAATATTCTTTTTAAAGACATCACTTGCTCTCTGCGTGCTCATCTTCACAGGATCACTGAATAGCTCCAGTATATATGCATACGCCGTGGCTTCAGCTGCAGTCTCCCAAAGACTGCTAATACGGACAAACAGGCTATTCCCATAGCCTGTTTTGGGCCCATTGGCGCTAAAGAGCAGATAACAGGTGCCTATACACGATGAAGGCGTTGGTTAGTGTTCCCAATGTCGTTGAACGTTGTCGGAAAGACCAATTCGTCGCTTGTGCTTATGTCAGTACCTCAAACTGCTTATATAAGATTTTTCAAGAAATGTGGATTATAAATTTATTGCTGTCAAATTCACAACCAACCATAATTCTTGACAATATTTGTAAAATATTTTTTGTAAAATTTTACTTAATGTTAACTTTTATATAATATAGTTTATTCAATCGTGGTTATACATATGGCCTAGCTAAACTAGATTTTTCATCGCAACAACAACAGGCAAACATTTTGTTTCGAGCTATCAATGCCAATTCTTTCTTATCTATATAAGAGACAAGGTGAGTTGGCGTCTACGCAGGAGGGAGAAACCACAGATATGCAACAATCCTGACATTTAATTTAGACATATATATTAATAAAAATCTATACAAAAAACTATGAAGTCATTGGCGAAGGTATATCCCTATAAGAATGTGATAACATGGACGGAAAAAGAAAAGAAAAAGAAAAACATTAGCCGGTGTTTTACAAAGTAATAACAATTTTACTGGCAGAAACACCCTTCTTCTGAGCTTCAAATCCATCCTGAACATGTTCAAGACCATTCCCAACAACTTCAGCCTTTGGGCCAGGAGTAAAAGTACCTGCGGCAAGAGCCTTTGGAAGATAATCAACGAATATGGCCTTGCCTACCTTGCTATTGGTGATCATTCCAGCATTGAGAAAGTTAGACTTGACGCCCTTGAAGATACCCTTCACTTTGAAAGAGATAACCCAGGAGACGAAAAAGACAGCGGTGCGGAAGAAAACCATACTTTTGGGTTCTTTCTGAGGAACAGGGAAAGAAGCCAAGGCAATAAACTTGTTGCCGTTTGAATTACTCAAGACTTCCATGCATTTTTCAGCAGCACCCTGGCCGATCGACATAGCGCCTGCGGTGAATTTGCCTTTTAGAGCTCGAACCATGTCGGCCACAACAGTAGGGCTTTTATAATCGAAAATCTCATTGGCACCTAATGACTTGAGGTACTTGTGGTTCTTGGGAGAAGCTGTAGTGAAGACTTCGTATCCAGCAGCAACTCCCAGCTGGATTGCATTGACTCCAACACTGGTAGAGCCTCCCCAGATAATAAGTGTCTTTCCGTTAAACGGCTTGGCTGGCTCCGAAGGTAGGTCGAGTGCCAACTCGGTCTCTTCGAAGAGACCTGCAGCTGCCGTAGCAATTCCAAGAGGAACAACAGCAGCAGATTCATAGAGCAGCTCGTCCGGAATATGTGAAACCATATTAGGACGCAACACTGTATAGAGCTGAAAAGCACCCTCTGCAGGGTCATTGATTTTTGGATCACTTCCACGAGTAAAACCAAGCACACGGTCTCCGACTTTGAAGCGAGTGACATTCCTCCCAACCTCGACAACTTCCCCGGCTACATCTGAGCCAAGGACAAATGGGTAGGCAAGATGGGTGAACATTATGTCACCTCGGGATTGGATGAGCCAGTCGATCGGGTTGATAGCAACAGCGCCATTTTTCACCACAATCTTGTCAGCGCCTGGCGATGGATATGGTGCGTCTTTAACCTCGAGCGAAGGGGCTTTTTGCCGAGGTTGGTAAGCAGCGCGATTGGTAGGCATCGGTGGTGGGATGATATGAGTCTGAGATATATGATGAGAAGAAAACAAAAGAGTGGAAAAAGTTGAAACAGAGAAGAGCAAAATCAAGGCTAAATTGTTATTATAAGGTGCCTAGTTGTGAATTATTTTTATTATTTGATAAAAACGACTGAGAATGACAAGGCGTCGAGCCCGTTATAAGTACAAAACGTTGGCCATCGACCGCTCTATCTCCGAAAACACCATAGTTTAGCACGTTCGGCTATAAGTGGATTTGATGGACTTATCCCTAGCATTACCCTCCATTGAGTAAATGAATTATGCAGTACGTTGTGGAATGCTATTGCCTATGGGCTTTCGGCGTGATTTGGCGGCCGGAGTTTAAGGCTGAACGGAGCATCACCGGAGGGTCGGATTTCGGGCTTAAACTCATTTACGACGCGACTGAGAATATACGAGAACAACTTATCAATAATCGTAAATTTATTTTAATGTATAAATTTGCTTTATTTAATGACACCTCAACAGTCGAAGGCGCTGGAACATTCTAAATTTATTCTTGACGCAATGCCTTGAATGAATATTGACTTGAATCGGTAATATACACAGTCATAGACATCTGGATCTGATTAGTAAACTCTTGAAAGACTTTGTATAAATATCTTACTTGAAATAGAGCTGTCCATATAAGCGATACTTCTTATCTCACTACTGGAATTGTACTATGAGAACAGACACAGAAAGAAATTGTATAGTACTACATAGGTAGCAATAGCTTGATCACATTATCCGGACATTATAAAAAATGACACCTATCAATAAGATAATAGAATATTGAATTCATAAAAGAGAATATTACGCCATGGCATCCTTACAGACCCGTCAAGGCCAAATATTTGACATCACTTCGATTTCAAACACAAATATTGATAGCATGTCCTGTCGCGAGATTGTACGTAAAATGGCCCATCCTATTTACCCGAAATAGCCTTTTTTTTTCACATATTTTGCGCGGTTGAACCAATCCGGCCACGATATGCATGTCTATCATGTAACCCCATCTCTTGGCATCGATTGACAAGTGCATCCTGTCGGGGATTCAAGTCAACCTATTGGTAGAAGCTCTATTCCATTCCCAATCTTGGTTCAACCAAAGTATCCCCGCATAGACCACCCCGGACCCCGCATATTTGATTATCTCGACAGATGCAAGTTTCTCTTGGCTATGTATGTGATTTGTGGAATAAATATTATCATGGTCTTAGCCCAGACGCACGTGCTGCTACAAAGAGGACTATTGCCGTCGCTGGACTTTTTTTTAATTCAGAGCATATGTTGAAGCTTCCATCTCCATTCTACTGTGCTAGGTGACAACAAAGAGGATACCGGCCCTCATTGTCTTTTCCTCAAACATTTTGCCACCATGTCTTTTCTTCTACGAAAGATCGTCCATAATGAGGCGATGAAATCCGACCCAAAAGAGATCTATGGATGGAGGGTCTATCTTCTGGCCTGCTCGGTCCGTTCAATCTCATGAGATCATCGATATTCTCTAATATATCTGAAATAAAACAGGCCTGTTGCGGTGGAATGCTTTTTGGTATGGATAGTGGCATCATCGGCGGTGTTCTCACGATGGATCCTTTTCAACAGTGAGTATGATCAGTGTAACGTTGGAAAAACTACCTCAGGTCTGCTAGGTACTGACACGGGTCTTTGAATAGAAAATATGGATTGGCAGACAAACCAGACACCGTCACAGCAGATCTTTCTGCGAATATTGTGTCTACTTTGCAGGCAGGCTGTTTTGCTGGTGCTTTGCTTGCACCACCCCTAGCTGAAAAAATGGGAAGAAGGTCAGCGCTTCTCATTTCGGCCTTGATTTCCATTGTCGGCACTGTGATGCAGGCCGCCGCATCTGGTCAGTTGGCGGTTATGTATGTTGGAAGGTAGGTATATACAGCTGCCTTTGTGTACAAAATATTGCATGTGGACGTGAGTAGATGAAACAAACTACTGACGACAGAACATAATATAGGTTCATCACAGGTCTTGGTGTTGGCGGCGCATCTATGGTCAACCCTCTCTATGTTTCTGAAAATGCACCGCGAGCCATCCGGGGTGGTCTCACAGGCTTATATCAGCTTTTTATCGTTTTCGGCATCATGCTCGCGTTCTGGATAAACTACGGCTGTCTACTCCATGTGCACGGCACGGCCATGTATTCCGTACCCTTGGCAACACAGGCAATACCTGCAGTTCTTCTGTTTGTTGGTATGTGCCTCTGCAACGAGTCTCCGCGCTGGCTCGCCAAGCAGGATAAATGGGAACAGGCCAAAGCTACGCTTTCAAAAGTTCGCGCGCTTCCCGACACACATCCCTACATTGTCGATGAATTCAATGATATTATTACCCAGCTTGAAAATGAACGCCAACTCATTGGCGGATCCGGATTCTGGGACTTGATGCGCGAAATGTGGCTGATCGCTCCCAATCGCAAACGTGCAGTCTATACCGTAATCCTCATGATCTGTCAGCAAATGACCGGCACCAATGCCATCAATTATTACGCTCCTCAGATATTTAAGAATCTCGGAGTTACCGGAAATGCTACTAACCTGTTTGCTACCGGTGTCTATGGGATTGTCAAGACGGTGGCTTGTGCTGTGTTTCTCATCTTCGTCGCCGACTCTCTCGGAAGACGCCGTTCACTTTTGTGGACTTCTGTAGGCCAGGCCCTTGCCATGCTTTACATTGGCCTCTATGTTCGAATTTCTCCTCCGATAAAGGGGGAGCCCGTTCCTCCGGCAGGCTATGTCGCACTGGTATGTATCTTTTTGTTTGCTGCCTTTTTCCAATTTGGCTGGGGCCCCGTGTGCTGGATCTACGTGTCAGAAATCCCCACGGCAAGACTGCGGTCATTGAATGTTGCATTTGGAGCCGCGACGCAGTGGCTATTCAATTTTGTGGTCGCAAGAGCTGTGCCGTCTATGCTTGTCACAATGGGATCAAACGGTTACGGGTGAGTTTGTTATGTTCTGCCCCTTTGTTCTGAGATCTGATGAGGAGTCGTTCACTTGATGGTGGCTGATTATCGTTTTTTTTATAGAACTTACATTTTCTTTGCCTGCTTTTGCTTTGCCATGGGAGTATTCGTTTGGTTCTTTATACCTGAAACCAAAGGGGTTTCTCTTGAAAGAATGGACGAGCTGTTTGGTGTTGTCCCGGTTGCTGAATCAAAGCGCAACGATCCCGAGCGTGGCTCTGTCCAGGTAGATGACGTAGGAAAGACAGTGACATCTGCAGAGGTTGAAAATGTCTAGAAATTTATTCTCAGGGTACTTCGCTTTTTCTGGAAAAAAGGGTGATACTCTGTGGGGGTCGTTAATTACAGAGCTGACGTATGTGGGAACGGGGTGTCTGAAAAAAAAGGCGATGTGCAAATATTGAATCAATATTTAATATATGAATAAGTGACCCCATTACTTCATCTGCTCAAAAAAAAAGTCTGAATGTCAAGCCCTACTCTGAGACGAAAATTCCTTGTCTTGGACGGTACCAAAGACAATAATCTTTATGTAGCATAAAAACAGTTTGTATAATCAAACGCACAAGTCCTAGCCAATAGCTTTTGTTCAGATGACCCAGATCTATGACTACAGGACGCATCGTCGACAAATACGACAGATATTGAATATTTCTCGAATAGGCTTAGTTCTATTCGATTCTCTATTTTAGGCTTAGTTTATCGCCAATAGTCGGGATTTTATGTGGGTCATTCTTCGTATTAGGCATAGTACCTCGTCGGTTGTCGAAACAGGCACGGAACTATGAACTGACTCGAGCCATATAATAGGTAGTAGGCCCCCGCGAGGGTCCTTTTTTAAAATAAAAAAACACACTCCTCCTTTGCGAAGTCATGGCTGGTAAAACGCTTGAGACTTTGCCCGTTGAGGTCTTGTTAGAAATCGGGAAGCATCTTGACAGACCATCGAGTCTAATACCTTTTATGTCCCTTAATTCGCGGCTCTATGCTTTTGTTAAATTACACCAAGAGATACTTATGACCGAAACGTTGAATAACTTACTCACACCAGAGCTTTTTCCACAAGCACTAGCGGTCTTCGAGGCCGCAAAGGTGGAATCATGGACGCCCGAAAGAACAACTCACACCTTTTCTCACTTCAAGGGAACGACATATATAAAAAGAGCCAGATTATCTGTCAACGATGGGCTGAATATCCAAAAGCGACACGAAAAGATTCTCCCTGTCGCGGCACACTTTGTAACACTTGCTCTGCCGAAGCACCCAAAACCACTGGTCCAGCCAAAGCCGTTGTCGAAGAATGAAAATCTCCGCGTCGAGCGGGCCTTTTATCTATTTGAACTGTGCTCCAATATCTTTCGGCAACACGTATTGGACGATGATCCGACGTACGAGAGATGCGAAAGTTGCAAGGGGCTCACCAGATCATCCGTCACTCATGTTATTTTGTTCCTTCTTTCAGAAACAGATCTCGAGCAGCTGGTTATAATAACCGAATGTATTCAAGAGACCCGCAATTTGTATGGGAAAAAGTGGGAGTGGGATATAACAGATGCTTGGATAGCCCCGATAAACTCCAAAGTATGGGCTAAGCGGGTAGTGTCATTTGTAAGTAATCGACCCTTTTATGCCATCAAAAAGTTCATTTATTTCTAACCGATAATGCAACAGTTTTCTATCCCGATTATAGAACACAATCGCCCGAGTCACAGGCATGAGGCACTCGGCTTCAAGTGGACGGATTCTCCAGACCCTCCAGTACCAGAGGTCAAGTCTCCCTTGGTTGTCTCATACGGAGGTTTGATGCCACCAGATACAGACAAGGGGCCCAAGAACGCATCGCGGTGGGCGCACAGGTTTATGAAACGTCACGATCTGAACAAATTGATCACTTTAGAGCATCGAAGATCCTGGGGTTATGCTTTTTGGGATGAAAAGCGTCTCCGGGATGAGTGGGGTCTCGTTGGAAGCGTGGAGTAGAAGCGTTGAGCAGGATGGTAGTCAATGGCGTTATATTCAGTGTATACTTGAAGCCCGAAGGGCGATTTTTGGCTGATGACATGTCATATGTTGGATAGGTGAAGCCTGCGGCGTTGCTTTCGAATGTTTGGATATCATTACTAGAGGTCGGATTTATAGGTTTTGGCAAGGAAATTAAACTTAAATGGTACTGGTTGACAACAGATTCATATAATTTAATTTTGAAGGTATTAAATAAATGTACACTCGACCTAGAAACATATAGTTGACATCTGGATGTTTAACGGGTCATCTGGTGATTTCGGAACTGTCAATATTGATATCCTCCTGATCGGGTTTGCACCCATGGATTCAAGCCGGTAATGTTCAAGAGATTAGCTTGTCAATGTCTTAGTAGAGAAAACAACTAAATAAATTGAAAAATAAAAATAACCCAAGTATTAAGCCTTTTAAGTAATATTTGAAATGAAGAAGATACTTGTAACATGTGGCGCAGCATTTGCAGCGGATGCAATCGCAAGACACGCTAAAAGCCTAGCTCCGTGGCACCTCGTAATCTTTTTCTCTTTCGCAGAAGGTTTTGTTTTTCTTGATTTTTGTTTATTGTGAGCCCAAGGTCCTTAAGATATATGACGATGGAGAAAGCGTCTTTGAAAAAACGCGATTCTTTCTCTTCGGAGATGAGCATACCCGTACAAGACGAGGCCTCGAGGCCGCCGGTTTACCAGGCAATTGAGAATGCTTCGGACAATATTGCTACACAATGGACGTCGGAGCAGTGGACAAGGGCAATCCTTGAGAGGTATCTTTCCCTTAAAACAAGTACAAAAACAAATAGAACTGACCGTAACCAGGGATTTTATCCAAGCTTCCGAGAGTAAGCTACAAAGCAGGCTCGATGAATTTCTACTTCAAGCTTCTTCGTCCGAAGTAGAGGCTTATGAGAAGAGCCGTACAAACTTGCTGCTTATTATAGAAAATACCCACAAAACATACAATAAAAATTATACCGAAAATCAGGACCGCAGCCCGGATGAAAAGTTCATCAAGATCTTCAAAAAGAGCTGCCAGGAAGCTGCCGAGATAGCTTTTGAGTTCTCCAAAATTCTTGACACCATGGTCCAAGGAGCGCCCACATTTGTTGCCCTTGCTTATGGAGTTGTGAAGATCTTGCTTTATGCACAAATTAACTCTCAAGAGCTCAAATCGAATATATTGAAATACATGGAAAGGATCAAAACGACTTTTGACATGGTCGATCATTTGACTGTCTATATACCGAGTGCCAATCTTGTGAATGCTGTGACCCAGATGTATGGGCTCTTTAATCGATTTCTGGCAAAGGCAATTCGGATGTACACAAGGAATAGATTGAGTGAGTTTTTGGCCTGTTGTCATAATCAAAGTCGCCCATCGTGTCTGTTTTCTAACTCTCCTTGTACAGAAATGTATCTTACTGCTTTTGCAAAGCCATGGCGGAAACTGGAGAGCATCGTGGATTCGATCGAATTTACTTATTCTAAGATTAAGGATATTGCTCAGTTTCATGCAGCGATAAACACGTCCACTAACCTGTCGATTAATCGAGAAAATCTTGCTACTAGTCGAAATTTGGTTGCTCTCGGAGAGGGCACACTGGCTGTTATCAAACAACTTAGCGAACAGGTTGAGGCCTTGTCAGTCAGAATGTCAAAGGACAGCGATGTCCACGAAGTTGCTGCCTTACTTCACCAGAGAGTAGAAGAAAAGCTAGACAACCCTGGTCTGGATGACAATAACAAGATACTGACAAGTTCCGAAGGTACGTTTGTATCCACAGCTCACGCACAATCTGATGGCCTAGTTTCTCCTAACGGTACTTCTATCGTAGAGATGAGTGATGAAGCCAACTTTAAACAGCTTCTACAAGACATCTTCACCGAGTTGCGCGACTTTGATCAAGCCAACAATCAACGCCAAGAAATCATAGAAGAGCTCCCCCAGATGCACAACTACCGGACAAAAAAGCGGAATCTACTCCGAGCCGAAAATATTATGGACTGGATTGAATCCGAAAAGTCTCAACTCCTCTGGATTGACGGCAGTGAAATCCTGAGTCGCGGAGATTTCAACTCTCTGTTCGCAGCTCCTTTGCTGATTCTTGGCGAAAATACCTTTGAATCTGTCCTTGTGCTCCGGCATTTCTGCGGCGATGGCCTTGCTGTGAAGACAAATAACTACCGAACACTTGTGCAGTCTTTGATATTTCAAGTTTTTAAGCAAAGACCGCGACTTCTCAAAGCAAAGCTTGGGAAGTTGGATAGGGAGCAAAGCAAAAACCTACTTGAGTTATGGAATCTGTTCCTCGAGTGCCTCCAAGAAGTCAGCGCAGATTGCACCTTTATTATAATTGACAGCATTGACTATCTTAGTGAGGGGGAAGTACGAAACGGTGTTAGCGAACGACAAATAGTCCTGAAGCAGCTCGAAGCTCTCGTTGGTGATGCTGAGAAGATGATCAAAATTTTGCTAACTGCTAGCATCGCACACAACAAACTCGAAAATACAGAAACCGGGCAGGCTGCTCTAGCACTTCCATTCACACCCGGGTCAAACGCAAACCGGCAGCTTTCGCTGTCCATACTGCAAAATGAGATGTCACTTCTCCCACAGAAGTTGATTGACATCCAGGAACGTACCGGACGAACGATAGGCTTTGCCCAATTACCTATGCTGTATCCTCTAAATTCCGTGATATACACCAAGGATACGGACGCCGACAATCAATTCCGTGCTTATATTGTCTCTGAGCTAAGCGGCATGGAGCACCGGACTCTCAATATGTACGCGCCTCTACGGATCCGAGCATGGAGCGTGGATCACAATGGGCGCTACTTTACCAAACGATACTCGGAATTCCTAGTCTCGCAATTCCCTGGCGAGAAGCCAATCACAAGTCTCAAATTTGTGCCGACTGGTTATCTTCCGGACGAAGCAGAGCGCCGAAAGGAACTGATTGCTCGTGGTCGAAAGTATTGGGAATTGGGAAATGGAATTTATCACAAACAGATTATAAAAAGAGGCGTAAATGCAACACTTCATTATCTACCTTTGAAGTCAGTACTAAGTTGTTCTAGGATTCTGTTCGAATCGTCGTTGATCTCCAATCTGTCCCCATTCCTGGAGAGATTCCCTTGCAAGAGATTGAAGACCAATTCCCTTTCATGGCGGAAAGTAAAGCTCTGAAACCGCGAATATTGCTCGCCTGTCCACCAACAATGTTGGCGTATAATCTTCGAGATCGTTCGTGGGGTGCGTGCATTGATTCCTTTCCTCACATTTGACATTGACCTTTTACTGAAATTATACTACAGATAGCGTTTTCGTAAATCATGTAGGGGACATCGTATTCCAAAATGACAGTCTCGATCAACTATATCTTTACAAAGAATCCGAGAAAACTATGATGCTCAATCTCGTCAAAACTTCCACTCTTCGTGATACGAAATTAATGAAGGATGACCACACTGCCACAGAGCACGATGACAGGATTGTTTTGCTGTTCCATGGCGAGTCCGGGACAGGCAAAACGTTTGCAGCTACTTGTATTGCAGAAACTGTGCGACGCCCGCTTCTCACGACCGTGTACACCAGCAACATGGCTTCTTTGGGCAACAAGGACTTTGAGCAGTTCCTATCTCATCAATTCTACCTCGCCCAGCGATGGGACGCGATTATTTTGCTTGAAAACGCCGAACAGTTTCTAGGCAAGAAGAATCCCGAGGTCGCATCCGTGACGCTGCGCATCATGGACCGTTTTGCTGGGGTTCTCATCCTCAGTACAAACATAAAACTAAACGAGGTAGATAGCGCAATGCAGTCTCGTCTGACGCAGCATTTTGGATTCTACAGGATGGGGCAGGAGGCCAAGGAGCAACTGTGGACCCGGCTTTTCCGCGGAGTTGGGATCAAGGAGCCAGATCTGGATGAGCTCGTCCAGTTTGTCAAGGATCATAATTTCTCGGTGGCGACTGCTACGGGTCGAGATATTCAAAATTCGTTCATGGCAGCAAAGAGACTCGCGGAACTTGAAGGGAAGACTCTGGGCAAAGAACATTTGGAGAGCGTTCTCGCGCCGAGACAAAGTTTTATTGTTCATGTGAGATAACAAGATGATAGTTGGTGACGTGATCTGAAGTGTTTATATATAAATTGATATATTATTTTAGATCAACAGACACTCTATTCTCTACTAATGACAAAACTATGGTATTACACGAGGGTCTAAGATAACGTTGAAACCAATGCACCATTGCTCTTCTTCAATGTTATGAGATATTGCTCCACGAAGCCGTTACAAAACTTCAAACGTAGCAACTGCTGGACGAAACACCACGACGCAAAACCAGCACCAGCTCATATCCCGCGAGTTAATATCCGGGGCATAGTAACCAGGAGCCATGATCTAAATTCATCGCACCCGCCACCATTTTTTATACCCTCGCGGTAAGTCTCAAAGTCTGGTTCCGTGTCCAAATCCAACAGCTCTGGCGCCACTTCATACGGCCATACTTTGTGTCCAAAAACAAAACCAAGGAAACCCCGAGGAAAAAATTTCTCTATAGCGGGAAATGCATGCGCAATGATGCCTCGCACCCGAGTCATAAATTCTTGAATACTATTTCCAGAGCTGTTCCAAAAAGGTCAGGTCAGAATTTCAGTCTACGAATGAGGGGAAGGGGATGGGGGTAAGTATAAAAAAAAGCTTACGCTCTACTCTCCGCTACGTCAACAGAGATATCCATAACTATCTCTTTCAGTGGCATAAAATATTGTAAACAAGGGAATAGTGGCTGCTTTCCTAGTGACTGTATGAGACTCTCGTAGAGTTTTATTTTGTATCCCAATCCCAGGTACTCGAGATTTGGCCATGAAGTCGCTACTGATTTCAGCACACGCGAGCTGTCGGGTTCCCAATCAATCAAAATGAAGAAGTGTCGCATATTTGGAAATGACGAAAGGAGCTGGTCGAGACAGTCTTCTTCAAAGGTCGTCGGCACTTTGATGGGAAGAAATGTGATTGCCACGTTGGAGTAGTCTTCTATAAGTCCCTGTTGACTACTTCGAATCTCGAGTCTTTTGAGCTCGTGCAGGTTACCAAGTAACTTGATTTCTCCGGTTTTCAATTCTAGCAGTTGACCAAAAATCATCCTTAAAGACTTTGAGCCAACGACGCGATAGATGGGATCATTTTTTCCGTAATAGTGCCGTCTATACGGACGTGCAAATTGAATAAATAGCGAAATCTCGGAAGACACTCGAAGATGTCCCGTCTTAGAACAATTCTGAGGTCTCTAAGGATCTCAAAAATCTCACTGTCGTCCAATGCACATAGGTTTCCGGGATAGCATTCAAGGCCGAGTGCCTGGAGAGGTCGGGCCAGCATATTTGAAATTAGTTCCACAGACACCAACTGATGAATCGGGTCGTCCTGATGCAAATTCTCAATATTTCCTCTATTAAAGATGGAGATAGAATGGACAGATGGCATGTCTAGGAACCATTGACGGAGATAATCCTCGTCTATCTCTCGAACATTGTAGCCGCGCATGAACTTGATTTCGAGCTTCTCCAGATGTGGGCCTTTATCTTTCAGGGCTTTCAGAAATCTGCGAGTCGATATTACACCAGCACAGGAAATTTTGCGAACAGAGGGCCCAAGCAAGACAGAAATAGGATCAAGCAAGTACTCCTTTTCACAGTTAAGTTCCCTTGCGTAGTAACGCTCCATTTCCAGAATGGATACAACTGAGGGCGCAACGGATATGGATCTCAGTTCAGGGAGTGTTGGGCAGATATCCTTGATTTTCTCAAAAGCTGCTGCGTAACATCTTCTAAAGACAATATGGTGGATGCTGGAAAGATATGTGTCGATATTTGGTGAGCTCAGGACATCAAGAATCCCTTGCAAGTGGGTAAGAATCCGATACAGGACCGGCACCCCGTGGGCAAACCACGACTTGTTAACACGCAGCGCGGTTGCCAGCGACTTTGCTTGTGATCATCTACAAGCACTTGGAAAATTGCTTGTTTCGTCTCGGCTGGTAGTTGACTGTACACTGCCATAATGGTGGGTGTGGTGGGTGTGCGAGTTCGTGGTGGTGTGCGTGGTGTGCGAGATTATGAAGAATCTGTCTAGAATAGTGAGGCGAATTTCCTATTTACTTAGTATCCTAAAGCAGAAAAAAACAAACAAGGTTCAGTGCCGGAAGACGTTTCTGGACACACGGGCCGATGCTGGTGCTTCGTTTGCAGATTGTCCAGTATATGACGTGTCTTTGCGAGCCGGGGGTAGTATCAATTGATTGTTTCCCCATTCCTTTCATACATCTTTTCTTTGTCCGTCTTTTTCTTCTTCCTGTTGATATCCTTATTCAACTCAATGTAGCATATTTATAGAATTTCCCGATTTGTATATACAAAGAAATTAAAACCGTCAGCCTCACAGTCTTCACCAAGGCAATCCAGCCCGATCAATTTTTCTTGTAATACTGCGTAAAGTCATGGCGGAGTACGTTTAAGCCCTAGTCAGAATGTTAGCATAAACCCATTTAACCCGCTTTCCTCTACATCGACAAATTTCCTACCGTTGTTAGTTCCTTTGCCAGTTCCTCGTCCGTCTCAGCCTTTACGAGGGTTTGGAAGAACTCATCATTATCCCTTGCTTTGTCGGGATCCTGGTCCCAGAGTCTGCGAAAGTTCTCTCTAGAGGAAGGGTCGATGACATCGACATACAACTTGCGGCGGATCTCGGCATATTTATCTAGGATCGAGTCATCGGCAAGATTTTGATTGATTCCATTCAGGCAGTCAAAGAGACTGCCTATGTCGGCAATGCCCCCAGTCAGCCCGAGACCACCGCTAGTTTAGATTAGTTGAGAACGTATGACTATCCGAGTGAGTTTAATTACTCACAATGGGTTGCACACGTGAGCAGCATCAGCTGCCAGTAGGAATCTTCCTTTTCTGAAAGCAGGAGCACATCGTTGCTGTAGTTTGTATGGGCTGATGTTGGTAATCGTATAGTCAGAAGGCTCAAGATTTCCAGGTAAGATTTCCTTGTAGCGAGCTGGTTGCCGTTTCTTATATTCCTCCGCAGTGAGTCCTGGCACCTCACTGTAAGAAACTCGATATAAGTGATCATCACGGCCTATTCTCGCCACCATACACCAGTTCTTAGGATCAACCAGATAGTTGGTATCCCAGTAGCCATATTGACTAAAGTCATGAATAACCTTCAAAGAAGCGTTAGTAAACAGACAACTTCTTCAGGATGAACAATACGAACATACATTTGTTGCGACAATTGCAGCATCCAATGTCTCTCCCGGAAAGCTGTTGGGTCCAAAAAGTAGCTTCCGAATTGTACTAGTAGCACCATCGGCTCCAACAACATAGTCAGCTTCCACTTTTACCAGACCTGTAGACGTTTGTGCTTCGACCCATGCTTTGTCGCCCTCTTCACCAATATTGACAACGCGGTGGCCCCATCGAACAGTTGCTAATTGCAACTTCTGCAGATGGGAGTACATGAGCTTTCCGAGACGGTCAAGTGGCAGCACGACCATACGCTCGGGATCATCTGGGATGGCATCAAACCGCATTCCAACAATAATCTCTCCGTTGGCTTTGCGCCAGCATCCTGAAGATGGCTTGAATCCACATTCGATGACTTCGTCGATAACTCCTGCCCGGCGCAGCTCATATACGGCGGGCGAGGCGTAATGAGCAGCTCGAGGTTGTTTGTCGATGGTCTCGGTTGCTTCAAGTAAGTCCACTTTAATGCCATGCTTTGCCAACAAAATAGAAAGTAGTATTCCAGAAGGCCCAGCTCCAACTACCACAACGTTTAATGGGCCGCGGGACCGGTCACTATCCTGGTTTTCTGGCATATTACTGGCACTCATGAACTTCTTTCCAGGACCCTAAAGGTGCAACACTCCGGATTTCAGTGGGATACCCAAAGGATTGACTGGGGTTATTTATTCGTAGAGGAAATAGTTCCCCACCGGGGAATTAAAAGGGGGATTTGGAAGATCAATTGATCCTTTTTCCTCCCCGGGTGTGGGGTCTGTTCAGCATGAGCTTTTCTAGGACTACAGTAAGGAACATTCTTATTACTTGGCTTATTTATCAAATTTCTAACTAAATTATTTATTATAAAATATCTACTAAGGTCTCCCAAGCCTTAGTATGCCAGCGGAGAGGAGACTAGGGTCGCGGAACAATGTATTTTTATAGAGATATGAGTACCTAGTGAGGACCTAGCAGGCTTAAAGACCAATTCGCTGAGGACTCTAGCGGTTCTACGGTGCTTGTGGGCACGGGTGCAAAGCTCTTCTTCCCCCATTTGAGATTATTTAGGCGAATGTATCCTCTAAGGCCATCTATGTATAACAAACTGGCGGGGTGTCTGTCATAACCTATAGGCTGCATATGGACAATAAACATTACTACTACTACTACTACTACTACCACCACCACCAGTGCCACATGATTAGTAGCTAGCATCCTACTAATTTACGAGTAAGTTTACCTGACCTCATGTCAGCCCTAACTATACTCCGCAAGCCCTCGCCGGTCAGCTTCTATAACAGCATGTGGGGCAGCATGTTACAGAAATACAAATCATCAGAGCAGATGGTTGATAATAAGTAATGGAACATTAAAGATATTTGGTAAATCTAAAGGTCAGACAAAATAATGCCATTTTAAAGTAGACTGTAGTTTTCCGGATGAAGAAAAACAACCGAGAAGTACCGACTTACAATGATAACTTGCTTGGTCAATAGGGTATCGGCTCAATACCAAATTCCTGGGAACAGGAATTGTAATAGAGTCATGAGTCTTTCAGCTATATTATTCTTCTTCTTTGACTGCGGAATATATTTAGCTTGTGCAACTATCCCTAAAAAAAGGGCAAAAAGGAGGCTTTTGTTGGATTTTGGGTGGAGCGACCCACATTGTTATATCATGAGCCGATTTGATTAGTCGAAGCGTGGACATCCAACAGACTAAAAATGAGTTGAAGATTACCAATTCTGTCACTTCTTACTATTGGCAGACAACATTTCTACCTTGACACGTTGAACGTAGCATTTGAGTGGTTCTTATCAATACGCCTACTGCCGGGGCACAAAGCAGACTATAAAGAGGGCTGGAACTTCTCTCTTTTCCAGCGAACTTCATCCCATTACAACGCATTCAAATTTTAATACTTTAGATTTTCAAAAAAAACTGTAATCATGGCGAGTAGTACTCTTGCTGGTCTAGCTTCCACCCTGACGTTGGCTCTGTCAAACCTGCCGGCTCCAGACCAGATCCAAGATGCCGAGCGCACGCAGCTTCTGGGAGTCATCAGTCAACTCCAAGCGGCATTAGAGCCTCCTCAAGTGGCCATTCAAAGATTTTGCTTCTCGGTATGCTCCTCTAGGCTTGTCCACACACCAAGCAGATCAACTGATATGACCTTGGAGTATAGCACTATAGCATTGCTGTAATTCGGGTAGCGCAGGGAATGGGCATCTTTGATGCGTTTGTTGAATCTCAAGGTTCAGAGATGTCGCTGAAAGAGTTATCCTCCAAAGTCAAAGGGGACGGGAAGCTTCTGAGCAAGTGTCTTTTGTTCTTGATGTTGAGTAGAGAATATAATGCTGACTATCTTGTAGAACGTGTCATGCGTTTCCTGTCTACTCAACAACTCTTTAAACAAACCGCGGCCGAGTCATATAAGCCTCTGCCTCTGGCAATGGCCTTTGGAACCGGGTCGTTTCCGGGGGACATGATCAAGCACTTGTATGTAACCGAGGTTGTCTTAAAATGGTCAAATTATTACTTACATTGCCTGCAGCCATAACAACTTGCAAATGACTGCGAAGCTCTTCAACTATTTCGAGTCGAACGGCTACAAGAACCCGGAAGACGCATATGACGCCCCCTTTCAGCTCGCATATAACACAAAGAGCCATTACTTTGAATGGCTGAGTCAAAATCCCAAAGTACAACAGGTCTTCAACTCGGTCATGACGCAGACCCAAACGCTTCGCGGTACAGACTGGTTCGACATCTATCCGGTACAGGAAAAGCTGCGCGTTGCTCCGGATCAAGTATTGCTGGTTGATATTGGCGGTGGAGTGGGCCACGACCTCACGGCCTTTAAGAAGCGATTTCCAGACCTTCCAGGCAAGCTCGTTCTTCAGGACCTCCCTCAGGTGATTGATACTATCAAGGATCCTCTTCTGGAAGGGATTACAGCTGTCGGCCACAGCATGTTCGACCCACAGCCTATCCGCGGTGCCAGGGCGTACTATATGAGAACCGTCTTGCACGATTGGCCGGATAAGCAAGCGCTTGAAGCTCTGGCACGCATCCGAGAAGCCATGACAGAGGAATCTGTCTTGTTCATCCACGAGCATTTAATGACTGACGGTCTCGATGTCCCAGCAATCGCAGCGACACTCGACATTCACATGATGGAGGTATTCTCATCCCTGGAACGAACTCAAAAGGAATGGGTGGCTCTAGTAGAAAAGGCTGGATTCAGGATCGTTAATGTCTGGAACGAGACTTCACATGGACAGCCTTCTGCACTGCTCGAGGCTGTATTGTAATAGATCCACGATTATTATTGAGAAACGAATGGTAGCATCAAGTCGGACCAAATATTATCATGGTTTATAGAGCGTACCGGCAAAGATAAGGGAGATAGTGCCAGGCTTTCTTTAGATCGATGTATTCCTGTCGTAGGCAATTTCCGAAGCAAATCAGTTCCGTGAATGAACGACCAATTCGTCGCCTGTTGCGTCGATTTCAACGTGTCAAACAGAAATTTGGAAAGCTCCTCTTCTGTGTCAGCATCTATAATCGACCTATCCAGTTGATTATGAATTCGTAATTCTGCCCTCAAATTCTCTATGGCTGCTGAGGCAAGGACGTTGGAATTAATGATCCCCTCACAGTGCGGCCAGGTCTGCAAAGTGTGGATTGCCTGCAAGCGAATTGAATAGTCTGGACATTGCGAGGCTACCACCCACAAACCCGGGATGACGCCGTAATCTAAAGTGAATGTTGGGCGATCGGGAAATTTTGCTAGAAACGCCTGATGGGCCGACAACAGAGCGATGTATTCTGGTGTCAAGCTCTCAGGCACGGGTCCTTTAATGAGACAGGTCTTTAGACTGAGGATCTGCGAAAGACTCTGAAGTTGAGACACATCAACGCCTCGCTGGTCACGAGCACTAAGGGTATGATAGAAGTCGCGATAGAATATCTCGAAATGGTGCTGGAACTCATAATTCAGGGACAGAATTTGTTGCTGGTTCTGGAACAAGTCGGTGTAATCTCGTGCAATTTCAACAGCGGAGAGCGGCCAGCACCGGGCAAGAAAAGGGATGCCAAAATTCAAGAGGAGAGTCGCACTTCGGTGCACGTCTGCAACATTTTGCATGTTCAAAAAAACATCCGGACTATGTAAGTGACTATCAGTTCCAACATGGGTAAACAAGAACGGGGTGCCCGGCCCGAAATGGGCGGATTCGATGTCGAGCCGTTCAAAATTCTGGACCAGAGAATCTTCCAGAGTGATCATTCGGTGTTCCTCCTGTGTCTCTTTAAGGATGCGAAGCCCACTGTGCAGATGTTCGAAGGCATGGTCATACTGTCCGAGTAACAAATCAGACATGACAAAAAGCAGGCAGCATACCAGCAGAATTTCCCGGAACTTGGGGTCGTTGGAGGTCTGGCGTTGGGAAAGGTGGGTATAAGCTCGTGAGGCCTGCTCAAGTGCGAAGCGATGACAAGCCCGCTGGAGATTTTCTCCAGACAAGCGCATTTTGTTCTTATTAGAGTCTTCGTGCAGAGCGCCGAGCATATTGGCAGCATGATATACAGCAGGGTCAACATGACTGATCTGTAAGACGATTTTCTGCCAGAGAAGAGAGTCAAAGAAGACCCCCAGGCCTGGAATGGAGGAATGTCGAAAGTATGCAAAACATCGTCGCTCGTCGGTGGTAGTCACCCACCCCGGGTGAGGGTCGATATTTTGGGTCATTGCGAGAGCCAGCTTCTTGACGGGCAAGCGATGCAGATCATAGCCATCACACTTTCGGCCGGTAGATGAACAGTTGTTACATACTCCAGGGGCTTCGTCGCACTTGACGTGCCGAACGCTGCATATCTCAGTCACTATTGTGCTTGTTGGAGCCAGCCAGCCCTTTTATTAAGGGAGAAATACGCACCGGCATGTTCGGCATCCCTTCAGGGACCGTTTACTATATTTCCTGCGTCGCTTGGTAGATATCATTATGGATGGGCTATATGACAGGTTGCGTGTTGGCGAGGGCTGACAAAATCGTTGTGGTTGATAAAGGCACGTTGGAAAGAAGATGAGGCTAAATGTTTTCAAGAGAAACAATTTTGAGGCACATCTTTATTCGAAATACAATGACTTCAGGAGTTTCCTCGGAGCAAATTTGAACCCATCTTGAACAAACTTATGAATTAATTAATTAATTAATGCAACCAGGGGTGGGGGCATGCAGGACGAAGCTCCGACTCCTTTCTCTTTCTGTCTCCGTTATGGTTTATCTGGTTTGCATGGACTACGCTAGTAAATTTAGCGTATTTCTCATACAAAAAAGTGCATTCTAGTGTTTAATATGACATATGAATTACTAGACTCACAGACTAAACCTAGTATGGTGTGTAAATCTGCACTTGCAATACTGGTCGGCACAACCTTTCTCTGCTTTGTCTATACCTCGGCGTTCTAAAAGATAATAATATTATAAAAGATTAGGAATTGTTCTTTACGATAATATATGTGGTAGCTGGAGGTGGATATTAGTAATATCTTCAAATGAGACTCCTAAGGAATGGCCGAATATTTAGTGGGAAATAATGTTTACTTCACAGTCAGTATTGTTTCTTCATGATGGTCGGGGTAGATTTGAGCAAAAGAAGTTTATGAAGTACCTAGAATGTATCTCGAAATTTCAGAGCGAGAAACTCAAGCTGGCCTCACCATTATCTGTTTGCGATTGGGGCTGTTCTAGTCTGGTTTTTATCCACGTTCCTGCCTTTTATAAGAGATTGAGTTTCTTCCCTACCTAAACCACGTGGCTTTCGCATAGAACGCCACATAGACAAAGCAAAAAGAAGAATAATCGAGAACAGAATGGATAGGTGTGCTATAATTACACCTTTGGGGGCATCATTGTGCTCCTCCCAAATACTGTGGACGAAACTCACGACGACTTTAAGAATAGAAACGTCGACGAGAATGACCGGCAACGAAATCATCACTAGATCCAGTCTCGTCGCCTTCGTATAGCCCTCGTATTAGATTTCAGCGTAATGGCAATAACCGCTGCCAATATACCTGTTCGAACAGAACTGGTCAAGAAGGCCTCCGCTGTCGGTCTTGATGAAGAGCCTGCAATTCGAAGTGGAATGAGACCAAAGTATAGCCAAGATGCTAGAAAAAGCGGCTAGTATCGATATGATTGATGTGAGTTAATCAATTAATGTAATCGCCGGAAAACGATGAAAGCCACCAACGTCAAGTCCTCTGTCCGAGAAAAGTCCAGCGTGGTGATTGCTGTTCTTGTGCACAGATACGGAAGCACACGCGAATGCGTTGACGAAATTGGAAACCTTTCTTGGCTGATTAGCGAGTGAACGGTGGGTAAAAATTAAATTATTGGACCACTAAATAAAGAGTTGGGTTGAAGGGTGTTCTAGAACACGAGGTTATTTAAAAAGATTTTATAAGGCGTCCAGTCCAACGCCAAGACCTACTGCGGACATTCAGATCTACTATTAATGGAAAGGACAAGGAGTTCGGAAGTGTGTCTGGGCGAAAAGAAAACTAGTCTGGTGGAGAGTCTCGTGAAGAAAGAAAAAGCAGCCCAGCGCCGCCACGGCACCTGCCTCTTACACAGAACTCCGCGTCGATGACATCAACTGTTGATTATTTTCTCTACATACAATCAGATCATAGCAGACTGGATATTTCCTCGCTGCGTACGAAATTCATAACGCCATGCAGCTTCGACAAGCCCCCCTCTCACATCCATGGAATGGCAACATCGAGGTCGGATGCCACCCTCATTGCAGAGACGACGCACCCCTCGAGCAGGACCATGCCATCCCAGCACCATCCCCCGGCCAGATAAACTCCATTGTCGCCGTTTCGCCATTGCCTCGTGCTCTTCTCATCTGTGGCATCTTGATTCCGGTTGTCAGCGGCGAAAATGTCATTCACTATTTTCCGGCTCTCGGGGTTACGAAGCACACGGGTGAATGTGGCAGACCTCATGACCGAGGATAAATCGATCGGAGTCAACGGATTGGTAGTGACAATGACGGACGACAGAGACTGTTCGTGAATGGCTTCGGTGCCGTCCTTGCTGGAACGGAAGTGGATGCTCTGACGATTTCCCGGACGCTCACCCTCCGACAGAAGAGGCAGCGTTTTCGTGTCGCTGTGGGCGACAGTGTCCACAACAGTAGTCGGTATTCGCTTCATTTGATCCCTGAGGGGCTCAAAAACGGCCGCAACGACGTCTGGGGAAATCGCCAGGACAACCAGGTCGTATGATTCCACGGTCGTGATTCCGGCAGCGTCGGTGTATAGGAGCTCAACTCCGTCCGACTTGGGCAACACCCGATCGAGGCTAACGCCAAAGCTGATGTCGAGACCACGAGACAGTCGATCTTGGACGCCGCGCACTCCGCTGTCCACCACGTAATGTTGCTGTCCGTGAGTGCGGCGCTTGTATTGCAGGACATCCGAGGCGGGGAAATCCAGGAGTTCCTGATGCGAGCAAGTACAGACGCTCGACATGAGAGGCAATAGATAATGGGACACATAATATTGTGGGAGAAAGATCCTCCGCAGATAATCGTCAAACCGTTCAGCCGGCCGAGTAGACGAATACTCGAATGGGGAGACATAGTACACACAGAGGGTGAACCATATATTGAAGAAAATCGCATAAACCGCTTCTAGGAGCCACGCAAAAAACTCGGCATTTCGTGGAATGGGTGGGACGGCATGAAAGTTGGACGCATGCGCCATATAGGGTGCGCTCGGTGTTGACGACAGACGCGAGAAGCTGAATATGAATTGCTGGCTATGATACTGCACGCCGAGGTAATCATACAATCGCACCAGGTTCCTATAAAAGCCGCCTGCAAACGCGCGCATTGGCACATCGGCCCATTCGGATTTACTGGCACCATCTTTAGATACGGGGAGGGCGATCGATTCAGCGCTCAGGGAACATTCTTCTCTCTAGTTCCTGAATTAGCATGTGCTTTGCTGCTGGCTACGATTCCTTTTTCTTCTTTTTTTCTCTCTCTGCGTGCTTCCGGCAAAAAAGGGACCTCAACGTACCCTTTCCAGGACTTTCACAGCGTATCGCTGCTGGACGTCATTATGCAACAAATGCGCTGTGACCAGGCCGGTCAAGCCGGTCCCAACCACCGCCACCGTCTTTTGCCTCGGTTGACCCATGATCACTAGTCAAGGGGGCGAAGAATGAGAGAGAATTCGAGTTGGGCGTTCACAGGGCAGACAGAGGTCGACTGCAGTCCATGCAGACAGAGGCGCGATTGTTAAAATAGAGACGGGGCTTTTTTTTTGATTGTTGATCAAGTCTTCGTCGCTCAGACCTTGGGGGGCAATTTACCATGTGCTGCTCCCCCCCACGAGATCTTGGCATACGCACGAGGATCGGCACAGTCGCAGCGGCTATTAGCAAGCTTACCCGGGTCTCGACTCACAAAAAAAAGTCAGAGCACTATTTTCTTTATCGGTCAAGTGTTACCAAGAGTGTTGATCTGGTGGAATTTATCAAAACTGGGCAGGCTGGCTCTTTTTATAGACCACTACAGCCTTCGGGGGTCGGATGGGGGACATGAAGAACTCGTGCCTAAGACGGAAAGCGAGATGTCTTACTGCGGGTGTTAATGCGACGATTGTGCTACAATTTGGTACACTAAGATACAGTGACACTCGGTAGTATCGACCAATATAACTGGATCAGGAAAGGCTGACTGAGTTCTGCCTCAGCCGCATGGCAAAAACGAGAATAGGCTCTGACTTTTCTGTTAGCGTTCATCAATTTACAATTTCTTTCTATGTAATTGACATTAAATGCACTTGTCTACCTCGAACCAACTGTCCTATGGTTTTTATCTAAATTATCAACATAAAAAGATAGACTTCACGAATAGGGTTTCTAAAGAATCTAACCATGTGGCTAGATTCGGTACTAGTCCTGTGGTATACCGATCTGCTACAGGATAAAACGTGATTGAAAAGGTGGCTACGTTATAAAATTACCCTTTCTTGACCTTTTTGATACATATTGCTGACAGAAAAAAGGAGGCCTGACGTATTCCT
Organism: Talaromyces sp. DC2; assembly: GCA_039119965.1. Lineage (NCBI taxonomy): Eukaryota > Fungi > Ascomycota > Eurotiomycetes > Eurotiales > Trichocomaceae > Talaromyces > Talaromyces sp. DC2. The sequence goes on along the minus strand of JBCLNQ010000020.1, from coordinate 424,572 downwards.
AGATATGAATGGGCACGATCAAAATACACAAAGGATTTACTCACGCACTAACTACAACAATTCACATAGGTGTCCCTATCACACCGATCACTAACCATACGTACGTAAAAATTAAGCTTCAGCTAATAACAACCCCAAGCCATTATTCCTGTTGTTATTGTTGGCGTTATTGTTGCCATTGCCGAGTCAGCTGAAGTTTCAGGCCGGTTACGTAGTGTGGCTAGCGGGCAGCCCCGCAACCAACCTTAACTGCGGGCGGCGCAGCCTTGATGCCTAACTTGCCCAGTCCAGTCCAGGCCCTTCTTCGCCATTGCCTTGTGTCGCACGAACTCGACCCTTGGCTGAATCACGAGGGCTATCGTTGTTTGCATATACAGCACTTCAGCTTGGCTGCTGTGGACTCCTCGTCCTGCGCGCCCTCACACTCAGCCCTTGTTGAACGATCCTCAGTCGGGCAGGCTGTCGAACAGAACAGAACGACCAAGAGCAGAACGACCACGTTTGCCATCACCATTCCCAGGGCATCAGGATCTGCTCGCCTCATCTGACCTGGAGCTGCCTTGGCTGACGAGGATAATACACGCGCGCATACTACTTGCTGCCAATTGTGGCTGAGCAGTCAACAAGCCCCATCTGAAGTTTCCCCCCGCCCTGGGGAAAGGCGTCACATGTTGTCGCGACCTCGCCCATTCATCTTGACCGGATTATATGGCCAGCTATAATATCTCATTGACTCTGAAGGAAACAATACATCGCACCGTCCTACTACGCCGTATCAAAGCGACCGGACACCCTGCTGCAAGATGACTTCGCCTGTCGCGGCCACCGCCGCCGCAGCCACTTCTCCAGATACCAGCACCCCTGCCATCAGCCTTCCAGCCAACGAAATCGAAACCACACGCTCCGGCGATAGCTCTGGCAGTTCCAAGTTTGACAATCGACGAATATCGTTTCTGGGAGGGGACGTCCCGAGGAGAAAATCTGCACAATCTAGCGGTTCGGACAGCCAGTCGCCTGAGAGTCTCATTGCCAATGGCGGGAGGCAAACACCAACCCTGGATAGCAAGCTGGGCAGGAGAATCCCGTCTCCGCCGCCGCCGAGGTGAATACTGAACAATCCTAAGATGGCTTTCTTTTTTTTTTTTTTTTTTTTTTTTTTTTTGGTTTCTCTCTTGTGCTAATAGAAAGCTTAGCGCCTATCACCGAGGTGTATCGTTTGACACATTTGATAACCGAGACGCCGCCGATTTCTCATTCACGTTGAACTACAAGCACAGGAATTACCAGGCTACGCGACGGGGCCGCACTTTTCTCTGTGGGACGGACCAAAACGACTATTCCGAGTTCGCTCTCGAGTGGCTTATTGACGAATTGGTGGACGACGGCGACGAGGTGATTTGTTTGCGGGTGGTGGAAAAGGACTCGAAAATCGCCAGCGATGCCAGCGTAGACGAGGGAAGATACCGTAAAGAGGCGGAGAATATTATGAAACAGGTGATGGAAAGGAATCAAACGGAGGAAAAGGCCATCAGTCTCGTCTTGGAGCTTGCTGTCGGCAAGGTTCAGGAGATTATTCAGAGAATGGTAAGACCAGTTTGTTCATTAATTTGAGCTCGTAACTGATTAATAATGGCGAGTAGATTCAAATCTACGAACCGGCGATTCTGATTGTTGGCACCCGGGGACGCAACCTAAGCGGAATGCAAGGCCTCTTACCTGGTTCAGTTTCAAAGTACTGTCTCCAACAGTCACCCATCCCCGTCGTGGTAGTCCGGCCATCCACGAAACGCGAGAAGAAGAAACAAAAGCGCCTCGCCGACCCAACGCGTCGCAGCTACGGAAACATCTTGCAGCTCAGCGAGCAACAAGGCAGCGGGCTATTCAGCAGCCCACAGGTCAAACACGACACCAATGCCGCTAAACAACCCGACGAAGAAGCAGCCGCCGTCGCCGAAGCCGTCGGGCTCCCTCGCCACTTCCGACACGCTCACACCGGCAGCGACTCCAAGCTGTCCAATGCAGGCTCCGCCGACGAGGAGATAAACCGCACCGAAACACCACAGCTGTTACCGCAAGAAGAAGAAGACGAAGATAGCGCCATCATCAACACCCGCGTGCTGAAAAGCCCGGGCGTATCCAACTTTGAAACCCCGCCAGATAGCGAGGAAAGTGACAGCGACGGCGAGGGAGGAGGCGGTGCAATCTTGGACAATACAACTACCGATTCAACCGACATATCATCTTCCTCAAAACCAAAACCAACAACTATTACCACTGACACGGACGACACTGATACTGAAACGGTGGTTTCGAATAAACTACAGCTTGCTGATGCGTCATGACACCGGCATGTCCTCTTTCCACTCTCTTCTCTCTTCTCTCTTCTCTTTTTTTCTTAACATTCTATTCTGTCGTCAAATTGCATTGAACGACATAGTATATTTTACGATTGGGCCATGGGTTCACAACACACATAGCGTTTGATTCGGAAATGACTCGTTTCCACTGACTTTTTTGTTGTTATTTTTTTAACTCTTATTCCTTGGTTTACATTTATTTATATATTCATCAAGGCGTGGCGTGGCGTGAGTGAGTCAGGATATTAAAATACCAGCCACATAGGAAGGACTCGGGCATGGAAGTACGTATGCATGTACATGTCAAAATACATATTACATGTACTTCAAAAATCTCTACAAAAATAAAAACCACTGAATCAATAGATCCTTGATCAGCCGTGAATTCACCAATGTAATACGAACAACCAGACATATATACGAATTGATTCGGAAAGATCATTGATATTTTAATAAAATATATTGAACCACTAGACTTAGAAACAAACAAACAACAAGAAACAACAAACTTGACTGCAATAGCGGCAAAAAAGAGAGGCAGAAAAAAAAAAGGAGAAAACTCATCAGTCCTTCTCCGGGTATTGACAAGATAAAACACACAAACAACAAACAACAAACAACAAAACTAATGCAAGAAAAAAGCAAGCAACAAACAAACAAACATGGAGAGAGTTAATATAAAAGCTATTCTACACAATTGTCGGCCGCTAAGCCAACAATTTTTTTTCCCTCCTTTTGTTTTTTTCTCGTTCATCATCAACCAATACCAGTCGCGTTCATCTTCCTTTCGTTTCTGGTTTTCATTCATCTTCTTTTTTTGATCTCCTTAACTTGTCTTGTCTGTTTCCTTCCGAAAAGCCAGGGGAAAAAAAAAAAAAATAAGAGTGGAAAAGAAGAGTATGAATGAAAAAATAAGAAAAGTGTCTTATTAGAAAAATCTGGTTGGATTGGGTTGAAAAAAAGAGGAAGAAAAAGAAATATCATAGACAAAGTTGAGAAGAGGGCTCATATGTATGTATAGAGAAGAACACACCCTCGCTCTTTTGTGTGATTCGAAAGAAGAATGAAGGCTGATTGATGATGAGGGAAGGAAAAAGAGAATGATGTATTAAAATATCCCAAAACAGAAAAGAAAGAAAAGCAGGCAAGATGTATCTTAGAAGGAAAAAATGGAAAAAAAAAAAAGGTATTGTGACACCCAAACTTTTGTCTTTCCGAAACCGAATAATGTATGCGTGAATGCGATGCTAGAAAGATGACTTTATCTTGGGTTTTGAATTTGTTTTTCGTCTTCTTTTTTTTCTCTCTTTTCTCCTCTAAGCTGCTTCTTCGTTCTTCACTGGTTGAGACTTCTTCAACTCAGGGGATGTAGGATTCGATGGGGGCGAGGTAGCCATGTTGTCTTCGAGACTGGCCAAGGCACTGAGAGTAATTGCGTCAGAATTTTGGTCATTAAACAGGTGTCACAAACGTTATCTCACCTGAATGCATTGATGGAAGAGGTGACCTCCTTCTCTTCCTTCTTTCCAGCTGGCGGAGTGCCTGTACGGCTGCTTGCTCCGCTGTCGTCGCCGCCGCGCACCAAGTTGCCACCAGGGCCGAGGTTCTTGCGACCACTATTGCTACGAGAACCAAACATGCTGGATGGTCCAAACGACATGGGCTGGTTGGCTGTTCGGGCCGTCTTCAGACGACGGAGATCGTCGGTGCCAACCTTGCTGGAAGCGAAGTCTGGGGGAGGTGCTTGGTTTCGGTAGTCGCCCGAGAAGTTACGAGCATCGCCACGACCAAGGGGCATGCGACCGCCGCCTCGGTTGCTCTGTTGGCGAAGACGTTCCATTTCTGCTTCTTGCTGAGCGCGAGCAGCCTATGCCGAGTTAGTTTACGATCCAAGCTAGTATACTTGTCTAGGGAGTAGATAAATACCTCTTCACGGATTTCATTGAGTGTCTTGGGGCCTTTGTCACCGCCCTTTGATACCCAGTTTGCATTACGTAAATCAACAACATCCTACAAGTCCGTTAGCTATCACTGTGACCCTCGATGGCTTATAAATAGAAATTGTAAAGTACTCACCAAAAGCATAAACCTAAGACGGCTGGGCAGGTCGGGTGTTTCCATCATCTTTGTGATGCGGTCAAAGTAGGCATCCATCATAGCATGTCCCTTCTCTGAAGCATCGAGACTGGCACCAATTGTGCGCAAGAGACTTGTCAAACTCTCGACCTCTGCTTCGTCGGGAATACCCTCGTAGTCAACCAGTTTCTTGACACATTCGTGCATGATGCGCTCTGTCAACATGCCAAGCTTGTACAGTTCACCGATAAACTTGACCAAACCAAGACCACGACGCTTGGCCGCAGCGGCAGCGTAGTACTCGTCGGACATCATGGCGATTTCTTCCGTAGTACCCTCGGGCTTCTCAGGCAGATTGACTTTCCAACCACGCTCGAATTCCTCTTGACAACGGTTGAGAAGGTACTTGCGGAACAGGTTTCCGCCCGCGACAACATTGCCGTTCCTATCACGGATGCTCTCGTCCTTAATGTCGGCGCTCATGCTTTCGAGCATGCGCTTGCAGAATTTGGCGTACATTGGAGCCCAGTGGGCTTCGTCAGTCGCCTTTTCAAAGGTGAGTTGAATGACTTGCCGCAACGTGCGGCCGTCAGTCTCGTCCTTGGACTGAGAGACAATCGCAAGGATCTGCTCCGAAATCCGGTCAAAGTTTTCAGGTGTCATCTTGTTCAAGTTCGACTTCACCTTGCGCTGGACAACGTCAGGGGCCATGTAAGTGGACTCGCCACCTGGAGTAGGACCAGCATTTTGACCAACACTGCGAGGCTTCCAACCAGTACTTGACAAAGCGAGAGGCTTGACCGCCCCACCAGCAGTGAGAGGCATCGACTTGTTGGTTTCCTCTTCTTTCTTGGTAGAATGCTTTTCACGTTTGCTGGACGAGCGAGTGCCTGCCCTGGAGCCTGTGCGAGGAGATTGTGGCATATTGTGCAAAGTAGCCGATGAGCCTGGGCGACTGATCGAACCTGGTCCCATAGATCCAGCACGGCCAAAGTTGGGGAACGTTCCACCTCCCATAGAGGGCGTACGGCCAGGGTTGAAGCCACCCTTTGCGGTACCACCGACTGGGAAGTTGAAGCTGCCAATTGGGGGGATGCCCGGGCGAGAGTTGGCTCTAGCACCCAATCCAGGAGTGCGAGCAGACTGTGGGCGGGATGAATCACCGCTGTCCCCAACGGTCTCACGCACGCGCTGGTCCCAATCCAAAGTTGGCTTTTCTTTGAAGACATTTTGGAATTGGAGCAAGAACTCCTTGTTATACTTGAACCGACGGTCCGATGGCGCATTGACGTTGAGAGCGGGGTTGGGAGAAACAATTGTGGACGGATAAGCCACGGCGGACAAGCTCTCCAAAAATTTGGCGCTGTTGAGGGACTTGAGAGCAGCACTTGGTTGCGGAGGCTCGACAGCCTTGGCGGTTTCGAGCTTGAGCGGACCTGGCTTTGCCTTGCTCACGCTGGCAGGCTTCGATGGAGGTCCCATAGAGGCATCCGAGGCGGGTGTAGCAGCACCGCTATCTTCAGGTGTTGCGGTTTCAGCGGCAGCGAAGCCGCCCTTGCGCAAAGAGGCGAAAAGCTCGGCATTCTTCTTGTCGTCAGCGGATGCAGATTCAGCCTTCTTGGCACGCGCTTCCTCGAGGGCCTCTGCTTCGCGCTCAGCTTGCTTCATATTGCGCTCGTAGGCTTCTTCCTCCTCCTTCTTCTTCCGGGCTTCCTCAGCCTTTCTCTCTTCCTTCCTCTTGTAGTATTCAGCTTCCGCTGCGAGCTCCTTGGCTTCGATTTCGGCGAGCTCACGCTCAATGGCATCAAAATCAATCTCTTCCTCAGCAGCAGGTGCAGGGGCCGGTGCAGGCTTTTCATCAGCCTTCTTTGCTTCGGCAGGCGGTTGGGCCTCGGCCTCAGTCGCTGGCGCAGCAGCCGCCTCCTTAGCCTTGTCTTCAGCCTTGTCCTCAAGGGAGAGACCTTCAATGGCCTTCCTGGCATCCTCTTCCTTGCGACGCTGCTCGGCTTCTTCTTGTTCAATCTTCATACGAACGGCATCGCGCAACTCCTTCTTCTTTTCCTCGTCCGTCTTTACCGACTTGCTATCTGTGCGGGCGTGGTCAGGGCCACTGGCGGTACGAGGCGGCGGTGTAGGAGCCGAGTTCTTGACGGGCGATGGGGTAGCGCGAGCTGGGGAGGCCGGCTGCTGCTTGTCGAACGATTTGACGGCGCCGCTGTTCGGGTCTTTGATGACAATGGCACTCTTTTTCGGGGTGGGGATCACGAAGGTGCTCTTTTGAGGAGCGGGACTATTCGACGACCTGCTAGCAGTGTGAGCATGTCCAGAAGCGGGGGCACCTGTGGGAGCAGTTCCTTGACCAAGGCTAGAGCCCGGTCGGTCATTAGAGACTTGGGAAGCGGTTCGTGACAAGGGCGTAGCCTGCGCAGGAGGCTGAACTCCACCAGCCGGATACTGGTTTCCCATGTAGGGTGCCTGGGGAGCATACGGAACGCCGGGGCGTGGCTGTGGGGAGGGCGGCATATACATATTCTGCTGCATGCCGTATGCAGCTCCATAATAATAGTTCGGGTCGTAACCGTGCGGGTAATTCTGAGGTTTTAACAATGTTAGAATCTGTTCAAACTGGCCCGTTTCTGGGGCAATGTTGGGAAGATTTTGGGCATGTAGGGCCACTGGAGGGGTAGGGGGTAGAGGGTGGTTTAGCTGTAAGGGTGCGGAAGAGTCACGGTGTGCACGGGTTCCTTGAACGTTCTTCGTTTTTGGAGAGAAGTCTTTAAGGTTGGGTCGTGGTTTTGGGTTCCTGAATGATCTGGGTAGGGTAAGATTGCGGTTGTTCCTCACATTTTGGGGTCCCATGTGTTGATTGTAAGAGCCATAGGGCTGGCCCGGTACTTGAGCGTGTGCCATCGGTGGTTGATTCATCTGCGGGGTTACAGGGTGGGCATTCTGGACCGCAGGGCTGCGAGCGGCTTGGTGTGGCGAGTTGGGATAAGGACCAAGAGGTCGTCCTTGGTTGGGGCCGTGGAATTGAGGTGCCATGTTGCCGCCGCCGCGAGGAGCGTTTTGCGTAGACCGGAAGGGCGGAGTCGGAGAAAAGGCCATTTGGTTCTGGTATCCAGACTGCGAGTAGGCGCGGCCGCGGCCGCCTTGGTGTGGATAGCCGCCACGGCCGGGGCCAGCTGGCGCGCCAGGAACGTGGCCGGCCATGTCGCCATGCGCGGATTGAGACGATTCACGGCGGAGGTGGGTGGCTTGGGGTCCAGGGCCTAGGGGTGGTTGGTTTGGTCGCATCTGGCGCTGAGAATAGCGGGTTAGCTCTTGTCTCCCGTCGAGTACATACGAGAGAACAAATCAATCGAGTTTCCAACACTCACATTGTCACCAGAGTCACCAAAGCTGCCAAAGTTAGGCGCGTTTCCTTGGATCTGGTAAGTCGAAGGGGGTCGGCCGCCGCTGGAGGCAGGCTGCGGAATGGGCGCAGGCGAGGTCGAAGGCGAAGTCGCGCGAGGGTTGGCAGGTTGCGCAACGCCTAGGCCGGCTTGAGGCTGTCCGCCAGGAGGGATCGAGAGCGAGCCCATGGCGGGAGATGCCTGCTGGTCTTGCGATCCAAACTGAATACTGTTTCGATTGGCACCGGCAGCCGGGCCGCCATTGGGGAGGTAGCCAGTAGTGCCAGCAGAGCTGATGGTTACCGACTGTTTTCTAGCGTGGTGGTGGTCGCCTTGCGACGAAGGAGCGCCATTCACGATGGTCACTCCGGCGGGGTTTGCGTTCTGCATCGAGAAATTGCCGTTTACTGTGTAAGTTGTAGAGGGCGATTTCCCATGGTGCGCCGAGGCAGGTTCAGAGTCGGTCGACTGGGTCGTGGTGGCAGCGTTGTGGCGATGTCCGTGCTGCGCTTGAGAAATCGAGCTCATAAAACGCGTATTCGACTCGAGAGCGACGTGCGAAGTACGACAGGAAGAAGAAGAACTCGGGGTCGACGAATCGTTCGGCTGCGTCTTGAAAAAAAAAAAGTCGGCTAGGCAGTCAATTGCTTTCCGGAGAGAAGCGACCACCAGGGCGGGAAAAAAAATAAAATCAAATCGAGAATGAATCAAAAAAGAGACTCTCGACAGGGGCAACAGCGACAACGTGTTGCACAGACTAAGATCTTTTCTGGTCCCGACACACAAAAGGGGGGGAAGGAAAAAAGAGGCAGACCGGCTCACCAAAGGAGTGGCTGTGGATTTCCAGGCCGCACAACACAAACACTCTCGAGAGGCAGGGCTGACAAGGGCGGCGATACTGGGGGAGTGCAGTATCGGCGGTGATCTCCTCTTCTGGATACTCAAAAACGAGACAGAAAGAGGTCCTCTACAAGCCAAGGATGGGTTGGAGGAAAGAGAGAGGGATAAAAAAAACCAGTCGTGGTGGTGAGAAAAGAGAGAAAAATTCGGGCATGACGGGGCGCGGATCAACTGGGTTTAGCCCGGGCGACGGCGGCGACCAACATCGACAGAACATACAATAGAAGTATGGCAGTGTCTGCGTTTGCTGTTTGCGCTATTAATTCGCCGCTTTGTGTTATTTTCTTTTGTTTAGTACTTTACTTTGTTCTATTTGATTATTTTAATAACCATAACCCAGAGCGACTCTTGACGGACTGTTATAACTGCCCAGTCTCAGCTAACATCGCTATCGATAGGACTGACTGCATCACTGCTCACTAGTCAACCAGCTGATTAATTAGGGATGCTACTGTCCCAGAATGATACCATGATTATGATTCACTCGCCCTTTTACGACGTATTATTATCCCAAGTGGCAAGCGAATCACCCCGGTCGCTGTCGCAGTTGACGTAACGCCGCCTCGGAGCAATATCAGCGACGCCTCGGGGTTAATGCGTCGTTTCTCCCTCCTGGTAGCCATTTATCCAGAGAGGAATTAATTCCTCAATAATTTTCTTGACAAATTGGGCAGATCTGCCAAGCGCTGACATTACTGCTGCGCCTTGCCAAGTGCTGTACTGATTTGTTTCTTTTTCTTGCCCTGTCGGAGATTAGCCATAACCCCATTTGCGCCAGCCCGGACAGACACAATCCTGCCCGCCAGCAAACACCAGGAATCAAATATTAGTAATAATGAGTCGTCCGCTGGTTTTCCAAGTCTTCAGCAAGAATTAATAAATAATGTATCTTTCTTCAGCCTCGCGATCGGCACGGTTTTCCGCGTCTAGCCGGCATCTTGTCGTGCTGATTGGCTCGCAGGCGTGAGGCAAACATGTGATATCATCGACTCCTACAATACAATACCGTTTATACTTCTTGGGAAACAAAGACAAACAAAGTAAGCGTAGCAATTCCATTTCAATCTGCGTAAAAGCAAGCATTAAATGTTTATAAAAAAGCATGTCTATCTCGTAAAGCCAGACGCCCGGCTGATCTCGTCCACTGCTCGCGCCGCAAACTCAGCGCCTGACGATTCCGAGGATACGGTTCGTTTGGACGCGGAAGACTGCCCTCCAAACCACCCACTGGTCCATCCACCTTCGTGTGTTGAACTGCGCGACCCAGGGATGCCGCGGAGGTCGTCAGAGTCGATCTGATCAAACGAGTGCTCGCTTGTGTTCTTTCGTAGACCCCCGTGCGCTCCGTAGGCGAGGTCGTCGTCCGAGCCGAGCTTGCTTTCCTCCTTCTCGAGCGCCGACACAAGCACTTCGAGACGCTCTCGCTGCGAGGAGTAGAATTTAGCCTTGTCGGATCGCGAAAGGTGGGCAACCTTGTCCGAGTGCAGTATGCCGCTCGCAGAGAGCTCTTCCACCTGGGCTTCGCGGCTTTGGCCCGTCGAGGTCACCGCGGTCATAGCCGACGTGACCAAAGAATACCAGTCGCCGGCCGTGCTTTGTCCGGTGCCGTTATTCACAATTGTCGTGGGCAGATTGAAGCGTGACAGTAGTGACTGGGCATACCCGGCAGCACCGGTGGCTGGCGGAGGAGCAGCGGTCGCTGCCTGCTGAGGGGGGAGTCCCAGCACCTTTTCCCGGATCAGATCGATGAGCTGGTAAAAGTACTGAAGTCCGAGAGCCTTTGCACGCTCATGGCCCTGGCCAATCAACTCCTCGATCTGGCGCTCATGCTGTTCGAAGAAAGGGTCGACGTATTCTTGAAAGAGGATTCGGGCGCCCTGTGTTTGCGGGAGAACAAGGTACGAAAGGACCGCTAGACGGATCCAACTGTAAAAGGGAAACCTATCACATAGCGGAATCAGCAAAGAAAGGAAAACGCCCTGAGGAGTAAGGCAAGGGACGTTTGTACCATCCAATGATGAACACGGTCCATGACTCAGCCAGTAAGATGCCCGACAGCACAACCCAGTACATCAACCATGGTGTGAGTTGGGCTGGATTTCCGGACCGGATGGCTTTGAAGGAGGCAAAGGCAGGGAATAAAACCGTGACAATGGATCTGGTGGGCTCTCAGTTAGCATGTAGCAAGAAGTCAAGTCGTCGCCATGTCTTTTGTCCCCCACAATCTGGCCTCCGCCTGGAGTGGTGTGGTCATTTGAGGCAAGACTCACGAGAGAAGGTCTGCGAATATCCCAAACATTTTGGCCACTTTGCGAAGAAAAGGAAGAGATGAAGTCGGTCGCAGGATGGGGGAGAGTGGCGGGGTGTGCGAGAAAGGATGTCGTGTGCAGGAAGAGCAGTGCTGGAGCTGGGCGGAGCGATAAAGGCTTATCGCAGGTGACGGAGAGTGGGGACCTTCACCTTCACGCGACCATGACCATCTCTCCTCAAACAGAATACAGGTGTCTCTGAATCTGTGACTACTCGCTCTTCGTATCAGCCCAGATACACAAGAGTAACTTCAACATCGTCAAACTATGTTTGAGGATTCATTGTCGGTCCTCGCCTTTTTGATAAAGCAGAAAAAAAATGCGCCACGTTCTATATTCGTCCACCCTCCCATGTCAAAGGATGCAACGGCATAAAAGAGGCGGGAATCCCCTCTCGAGAGCAAAAATGGCCCTAAGAAAGGGGGTTAAAAGACCACAGCTTCAACCCCTGCCTTTCTAAAGAGGCAGAACTCCGCTTTGAGTAAACGTTTATGGTTAGCCAAGTGGCCATTCGGAAGCAACCTGGATCAGGAAAGCAATATGGATCAGGATAGCAACAGGGATAGGGAATTGATCCTCGATGATCATATTTCCTTGGCGGAAGAGGTGGACCGCATCCTTGAAGGCGTGGACTACCTTTTGGATCTTACCTATGACCATGTAGAGCGGCTGAAGCGCGTGAGCGATGGTCCTCTTACCATTACCAAGTTCAAGACCTCGCTGAACGAGTTTGACTACTGGATGAGCAGGGTCAATAAGGACATCAAGGACGTGGGTTTAAATGAAAACTACGAGTGCCTTATTATCAGATCGCGCTATGCATGGCCTGTCGAGGGTATAAGAAACTATCTGGTTACCGAAGATTCTCTAAATTTCAAACGCACGTTAAACGAAGATACCGATATGTTATACTACCTCGCGATCAGAAGCAAGAGTGGGTTTTTTTTTCTTTCTCTTCCAACGCTTACCTAGACCTTTGGTTAATAGGATATGTTTTAAAAGGCAGCTCTCTGGACAACGGTATTGATGCCCCCAGGCAAGAGTTTGATAGGATTCTTTCTGAACACTACTCAATTAGCGCACCTGCCGTGGCCATGGAACTTGGTATATCGCAATATCCACTCGCTCTTCGCTCAAGTTCCTACTATATACTGCAAGGGTTCATGCGTGTCGCCAAACTTATCATAATGGTTGACATCATCCCACAGTCCGGCCAGACGCCATCCCTGGAGGACAACTTTGATCTCACCGACGAAGAAATCAAGGAAATGGACCCTGATGACCTCTGCGGGCACGCCCTCGATTGGTACCACGAACGGGGCATCCACCTGGTTGAAGATTTTGATGTCACCGTGCACGCCTGGAGCGGCGAGAACCATCAAAGAGGCACTCATATCCGTTTCCGCCATAATAACTGGACCCTTACGGAGTCAGTGCCGAATATTCAATTCCACCCAATGATGCCACAGCCCAATGGTGAGCATGAACGTGTTGACGTCGAATTTCCCCTGCGTGAGCTGGTGAAGCTCTTGCAGCAGAGGTGGTCCGATGTTGAGTACACCCGAATTGCGGAGTTCATAGCAGAGAAGCAAGCTCGTTGACGTTGTCATATAATCACATAGTATTGATCATTTGTTGAATCTGGCTGTATTCACTATTGGATACACTGGATTTTCTGATTTAGTTGGTCTCAATATCAAGCTTGTGGTATGTTACATTGTACCAATATGGTTAGAAATCATCAAGTTTAGTTAGAAGTAATCTAAATATACCCAACCACAAACTGTGTGACAAAGAATATTTTCTTTGTCTATTACTAGCATAAGAGAAATACGCCGAATAACCACGTTGTTACCCAATGTGGTAAGATGTGCTCGATTAGGACTTGCTTGAGCGAGGCCACTGGCAAACATTCTCTCTGTCAACCAAATGGTATTTCCAGCTAAATCTACTTTCGAAGCCATGCTTATTTATTATTAACTCCATAGTCAAATTAGAGTTATATGCCGCCGCCTTATTCAGCACTAGTCACAATCCGAAAGGATTTCCGAATTAGGAAGATCGAAGTATGGCCAACTGGTATTGTTTTCTTTATTTTGTAGTTTGTCAATAAAATGATCTTATGGTTGTATATTTAATTGAAGATATCGCCAATTTTCAATGTTGTCTCATTCTCTTCCTTTCTTTTTCTCTTGGTCCAATAATCTCTTTTAACAGCAAAGCCATGGAAATGAATAGCACAGTGCTCAAATCCACAGACTTTCTAAGCTTCCTATGCATAGCCGACACTTCAGCAGACGTGATAAATGCAAAGGCGGGGTACCAACGCAAATATCTGGACTAATAAGTAAACTAGGCGATGACCGGGCTGATTACATTTGGGTCGATACTGTTAGCGGTTCGCCGAAAGCCTGGTTGAACACCGCAAGTGAAAGTGGAAACATCACATGAATTTCATGGGGTATGGCCCTCTTCTACGGCTTAATAATTAGTACTAAGAGTATGGTACAGGGCAAAATCGTTTCTAGAGTGGGTTCGGGGGCTCGGATATTCGGTTTGGAGACATCACTGGTTGGCAAATGAGATGACTATGTTGCTATAGAGAATTCCAGCGGCGCAATAAACTTGTGGGAGAGCCTTCACCCAGTCACTTAAGAGACGTGATAAATTGATATTAGTACCTAAATATATAAGACAAATCTACTCGTCCTACTCCAAACGTCCAGTCTCATACAGTTCCCAGCAGGTTCCAGTCAGAAGAGACAACATCCAAAGCCTCCTGCAGCATGTTCTCAAACTCCTCGGGAGATAACGCAAGCAACTCATTGCTAAGTATTTCCATACATGTCTCGCCGTCCCAGGCTTTCAGTGACAATTTCATGAGAGTTCGCAAGTTATACTCCCCCTTCAGTAGCATTTCTTGTAGTGTTAGGTCAAGTTTCTTTCTCCTCAGAGCCATTGTGAGATGATGGTGCTTGAAGTTTCCGATGGGAGGATCAACATGTGCTGGTAAGAAATTGTCAAGATGTTTGACTATGTCGAGAAGGCATCTCATTTGGAAAGAATAAAGATTTGGGTTGAGGCCTTCCCAAGCTTCTAGGGATCGCCAGGTAGCATCTAGAAGATCCATCCCGTTCAAGTTCTCGATCAACTTTTGGATCGGTTTAAGCTGTATAAAGTCCTCGCCGGAAATTACATTAGCGGCGGAATACAGCAAGTCACCTATATCCGCAGAAGTGAGTTTGCTTGCTTGGCCTGGAGGAGCGCAGAATGAAGCGCTTGGGCTTTCAGCTCTTTCTGGTTCGATCTTTCGGTTTGAAAAAAGCTGCTCACTTTCGCTTGCTTCGTCGTCGGCGTTGTCTTCTTCGAGAGAAAAGTCTTTGGAACCTTCCGAATCTGATCCACTGTCCCAGGCTGATGGGACGTATGATTCATCATTATCACCATCTGAATCCCAGATCGCTGCATCGTAACTTCTGCCATAGAATGATTCGAGCGTTCTATAAACGAAATAATTCGAAAATGGGTTGTCGTCGTCGTCAAGGCCAGACCCGGATGCATTCATAGATTTATTCCCCAAGGTGTGAGACGGGTCAGGATGAGTACCCTGTGTCTCGACGTTCAACATGGGACCCTTTTTCGTCTTCTTCGGTGCTTCCGGTTTGTCACTGCCACTATTGAGTGTATTATCTTCAGAACTCAGTTCGCTATCTGCCTTGTTCCTTGCTTTGGTTTCAAACCTGAGAGGCTTCCTCTCATCATGTCTCGGTAATCGAACTATGACCTTTTTCCCGCGAAAGGGAAGAGATATCGCTTTCCCAGTCTTAGCTGTTGTATTAGGTGACCCACGTGCATAAGCAATGGCTTTCTGTTTTGAAGAAGATGGAACACTTTGAGTACCGGAACCCACTGGCTTTTCAGTTTCGGATATATCGGGGTTTTCGCATGTCTGATATCCCTGTGACTCCGTCTTGGAAAACATTACATCCGGGGGAGATGGTCGAGAAATAGATGCTATAAACCGAACTCTACTTATGTATGATGAGATTTGAGGTTTCAAAACTCTGGTGGCCCAAAATTCCATATTTTGAACAATTTGATGCAGGGTTACTATGCACCATGTTGCCGTAAGAGTACCCGCCCATATACATATATTTCTCTGTTGCTGGTTAGTATAACCAACTTCGATATCTCATATCGTTCACATCAGTCGTTTATTTGAATGGTGAAACTCACCGACAAAGGTTTTTGTATTTTAAATTCAATGAATGAAAGCCACACACGTATTTCAGGGCCACAACAGGTAAATGTAATAACTGGGGGAATGTTTATCCCTGCGAAGGCATGTTGATGTAGATTTTTCAGGATGATCAAAGCAGTATGGGCTCCACTTGCAGCTCGACAGTAACACAACTCAGCAGGCTCTGTGACAGATTGCACCTCTACGAGTGCCCACGGAAAGCATATCAAATCGCTTCTCTCCAGCTTTTCGCCTAAGAGCGCGCAAATATTTAGATCTGAAGGATGAATAGTAGGACAGGAGGTGATTTTACTTAAGCCACCGAGGGTATTAATAGAGAAGTTTGTTATGCACTCGTTGCGGTTGAACCCAGTTGGTATCTTGTAACTATTGTGAGTATGCACGGGAAATCCATAGGTAAAAGTCGGCTGCGGAGCGTCTTCGGAGATTTTGCCCAGCCTTGATACATCTTTCCAAGGTCCAGTTTGTTCCCTAGATAAAAGTTAGTCAGTTGTTGAATACAATACCTTGGATATCTGAGGGGCCAGCATACAGAGACCAAGCGTCAAAAAGTTTACTATAAGATGCATTGTCAGTCACACAAACCCCTACATCTATATCGCTTGACCCCTAACTCACCTATATTTTGAAGTTTGCATAGCCGAATCATCGAAGCTTCGAAAGATGTAAGACTGCAGAAAAAGCTCCCACGTCTTCTGAGAGACCATTGCTGCTGCATACTCCCGAGCAATCTGGGCCAATTTTGCTACCTGCTCAAACTTGTCCTCTTTTACCTTGATCTCTCTGCCCATGGTTTGGGCGAGGTTATCCGGAAGAGGGAAAAACACCGATTGGGGTGGAAATAAAGTATAGTCTGGGATTAGGGTGTCGGGAGATTGCTGCCTGCGCTCCTTTTCAAAGAGAGATTGTAGACTATCGGGAATTTGAATTTCATTGTCCAAGAGAGCCTCTCGTAGATGTTCCACATATTCAGGCACGCGGACCTTGTCTGTTCCGTTACGTTTGTTGCTATCGGGTGAGTACACATTCTCCGAAAAGATAATTCCATGCTGCTCTAGTGTTCCCCGATCAATTATTGATTTGTCTGACATGCTGTTGTAGATTGGTATGAGTCTGCGTAGTAGCACCGACGAGGATGCTTATGGCAGAGTAGAAGGACTAGGACTCTGGGGCTGGTTCTCATAAGTTGAAGTTGTCAGCGGGTTCTTGATCGGGAGACGCGTGTGATTAGGCGCAATGCAGCTAATCGATTAGTTTCAGGCTTCAAGCCCGATGAGATGGCCTTTAGTCATGTTTTGGTGGCGTCGCGTCCGAGATACAATTGGAAAATTCCAGGTTTCGTTTAATATAGGAAAATTTCATCGAATCAGTAATTGTTTATGTGCAAATTTGGTGGAAGTCAGAGTCAAATACATCGATTGATATATAAAGCTCAATATTCAAAACTCTGCATATGCAGATGTTTAGGTCCTACATACGTGTCGTGCGTTTATCTTGAGCCGAGGACACATGTACCTTTGTCAATATATTTAATTTATTCTGTGCTTTGGTGAATTTTCAATTCTATCCTTAATATTACAAATTTCTCAATTGTCACTGGCAAATCAATGGATGTATCGATTCAGGTATAGCTGTTGCATGCAACATTAAATCAACACATACTCTTCCAGCTTCGAACTGGTTCGGTTTTAGGGTAACACACATACAATGAATAGGTGTAATTAATTCACGTACGGGTCTAGTCACCCGACGCGGGGTTCTTACAATACATTCGTCCACGTCAATGGTTTTTTAACCGATGGAATAAAGTCTCTTACGACCTCGAAAGGCCTTTGTATGATTAAAAAATGAATTTTGTCACGGGATCAATCTATAGCTGTTTGCCCATTAGTTGTTGCATCGCAGCCACTTTGCTGCACTTCAACCCATACCCAAAACCAAAGGACACGAAATCAAGATGATGCGCAGCCCAAACATCTGGACGTATAATGACTACACGATAGCATGGATATGCGCGCTACCAGTGGAGATGGCTGCTGCCTGCGCAATGCTGGACGAGCGCCATGAATCACTCCCTCTGCAACCAGGATCGCATCAGCACAATAACTACGTGCTTGGGCGCATTGGGCAACACAATGTCGTTGTTGCATGTCTGCCCTCAGGAATCACAGGCACGGTATCGGCGGCAAGAGTGGTGAACCAGATGCTCGCAACTTTCAAAAGACTCAAATTCGGGCTGATGGTCGGCATTGGAGGCGGAGCGCCGAGCGCAGAGAATGATATCCGCCTGGGTGATGTTGTGGTGGGCAAGCCCACAGGGTTTTTCGGAGGAGTCATTCAGTATGATTTTGGCAAGACGGTGCAGAATGGACGCTTTGTGCGCACGGGGATGCTGAACAAACCGCCAGAAGCGCTGTTGACGGCTATGAGCATTCTGCAGGCTAGACACATGATGGAAGGGCATGGTATATCTTCCACTATACAGCAGATGATTGGAAAATATCCAGCTATGGAATCTCAGTTTACATATCCCGATGCTACGTCTGACAGGCTGTACGAAGCAGAGTATGAGCATCCAGAGAGTGAGCCCACCTGCTCAAATTGTGACCCGGAGAGGTTGAAACATCGCGAGCCTCGCCCGCTGCAGTTGCCGGTCATTCATTACGGTCTGATTGCATCCGGAGACCAGGTGATGAAGCATGGCGCAACCAGGGAACAACTGCGCAAGGAACTTGATGTTCTTTGCTTTGAGATGGAAGCTGCTGGATTGATCGACAGCCTTCCTTTTGCGATTATCAGAGGCATAAGTGATTATGCAGATTCGCATAAGAATAATCGTTGGCAAGGGTATGCCGCTGCAACGGCGGCGGCGTATGCTAAGGAGTTGATGTCTGTTATCCCAGCGGCAGAAAGTCAGGATCCACGCCCACCTGTCGACATCCATGAAACGAATAAGGTTCTCTATGCGGATGTTCAGGAATGGTTGTCGCCTGCAGATGTGCAAGATGACTTGTATCGTCACGAGAATGAGTGCATGAGTGGCAGCTGTGACTGGGCCCTGAACACAAACGAGGTGAAATCTTTTCTTACTAACAAAACAGAGACCGAAATCCTCAGAATTGGTGGGGCCCCAGGAAATGGAAAAACAACACTCACTGCCTTTATCATACACCACTTGATTGAAACAACAAACGCCGATGTGCTATACTTCTTCTGCAGGGACACAGATGAGACTAAGAACCGCCCACTTCAAGTCCTTCGAAGTTTACTTTCTCAGCTGCTCTCCAAGACTGAGGGGTCCGATCTTTATTCATGGGTTAACAAGGTGCGTTTACAAAGCGGACAAAAGAATGCTCAATCTTTTGCAACACTCAGTCATGCTTTTCAATTTGCACTGGGCCAGGACTTGCAAAAGCCACTTCTATACATCGTGGTCGATGCACTGGACGAATGCCAGGATGGAACTCTTCTCGCATCCTCACTGATCACGGCGTCGATGTTATCTAAAGGAGTCGTAAAACTCGTACTATCAAGCCGTGAAAACCCAGAACTACTAGACGTGTTCAGTCAATATCAGGAAAACCGGCCACCGCTCAAGGAATTGATCGTTGCCCCAGCCTATGTACGCCGGCCAGTCAAGGCATATGTTCAAGAAAGGATTTATCGATGCAAACACATCGGCCACAGTGCACTTGGCCGTATTGTTCTCCGAGAAGTCTCGGCTGCAGCAGATGGCTCATGGCTCTATGCGCGACTGATGATGGATGAAATCCAGCGACTTCCGAGTGCAGCATCGGTACAGCGACAACTAGAAAACATACCCAATGGTCTCGTACAGCTGTATTCACGAATATTTGCAACAATGGAAAAGTCATTTTCTCCTCTTGAGCTCCGTCTCTCACAGCAGGCGTTTTTGTGGGTCGACATGCTAGATTTTGTGCAGGTTGGAAGAATGCACTTGGACAGAGAAGTGTTGGATATTGTTTTCCAAGGGGAGAATGGTGGCGAGCCGGTTTTCGACTCGATGGATTTAGCCCGACGGCTGTGCTTCCCATTAATTACTTTTAAACAGATTAGGAAAGGATCGCGCCAAAGCGTGGTATTCGTCCATCAGACTGCTGCACAGTTTGTTCGTCAGTGCGCCACCAGAAGAACAGAAACGGGAGCCCTAATGACGGTACCTCGAATTTTAAAGCCGCAGGCACTAAAAGAGCTGTATCGTGCCAACACGAGTGTTTGGTATTTTGAGTCTTGCGTCAAGTCCACAAGCATTTTGGAAGACCTGCGCGCCAAACCTACCACCGAGGGGATGCATACCATCGAGGGGATGCAGAGGCACGGCTCGTATTTCGAGATGGCCTATGGTCTATGGGGCGCTTTTTTTCTTGAAGAGCTGCCCACAATCCTTGACGAAGAAGATCTAGAGCAGGCGTCCATGCTGTGCAACCGGCTGGCGCTATTTATACAGTCGGGGAGGTGTCTAAAGTGGATTGAGATGGCCATAATTATCAACTACGCCGGCCGCTTTGTTAAACTGTATGACAATGTCATCAGGGCGCTACAAGGCTCGAAAAGAATGCTTAGAAACAGCAATTCCAACGAGACCTATCCGTTTCTGCGCAAGTATTCCATGGTTATAAGCCAGTTCTTTGCAGACTTTGCCTATGTGATTTATACCACTGGCCCTCATGATTCTGAGGAGGGTGTGGTCATGCCAGATGGGTTTGAGAGTCGTCCATTGGCTGCAGAGCTGCTGTCTTTGGGCCGGAAATGGCAACATATATACTCGTGAACGTGATGCTATCTTGTAACGATATAATTCTATCTACACGAAGTTTTTCGCTGATGCCTGAGCGGCCACCCATTCAGAGTGTAAGATCAACCCGCAACTATCCACATTATTCAGGCAGAAAAGGATTTCCCCAAGCACTAGAGAACAAGTACTATATGAGGATGTTTGAAAAGAGTTAAACAACCATCATAGCGGAAATCCATAGTACATACACTAAGACCCAAACGGCTTAGCGCGTGGTGGCAATATGACCTCGGCCTATACACACTGACAGTCTGACGTATCATTCAGCTTGACATGTTCAACTTCTGCACTGTATAACTTCTATTGCTATCACTAACCTTGAGTGAAAACTACAAATTTATGCCAAGAATACATTCAACACACCGTCTGATGATTCAAGATCAAACAACCACCGTTCGTCTAAACAATGTGTATTGCTCTAATCTCCACAGCCCACCCCTCTTATCCATTAATAATAATCGACAACAGAGATGTACCTGCTCTCCTTTTGCCTTAAAAAAAAAAAAATAAAGAAACAAACAACTAACAACCCGAACAGGAATTCCTGCACCGCCCAACAGCAGCAGCAGGATGGTGGCAAGAGCCACACAGCCACGTCCTCGGCTCTCGCGATCTCGCTCGTCCGGAGCAGGGCACCTGGATGGGCGTAACACGACAAGGGCGCATCGCCGTGCTAACAAATTACCGCGAGACCGGCACCCAAATAGGCACAGTCAGCCGCGGAGCCATCGTCAACAATTTCTTGACGGAGCAGCCAGACAGCAGCAAGCAGCGCGATACGCGGCAGTTTGTGGCGGATATAATTGAGAGCCAAGTCGCCAAGCAGGCTGGCGGGTTTAGCCTCGTGTGCGGCAAACTCAACGAGCCGCTGGCCATTATTTCGAATCGAATGGCAGATGACCTGGATCGGGTGACGTGGATAGCCAAGGAAAAAGGGGAAACCGTTGGACTGAGCAATACCGCTTTTGCGGATCGGACGTGGCCAAAGATCATCAACGGCGAGAAGTTAATGAAGAGTGCCATTGATGCTTCTGTTGCAGCAGGGGACGGGGAAGACGAGTTGATTCGCCGCCTGTTTGACGTGCTCAGCACAGACACGCTGCCCCGACTAGATTGCGAGCCGGTCAAGGAGGAATATCAAGCCCTACTCAAGCAGTCGGTTTTCATTCCGCTGCTCGGAGACCGCGCCAAGTTTGAGGCAGAAATAGAACGTCTCCAGCAGCTGGGGCTGGCTGGGTATACGTCGGGGTTGTATGGCACCCAGAAACAGACTATCCTTCTCGTTGATCCGCAGGGACGAGTCAAGTATGTTGAACGGACGCTGTATGACCAGCAGGTCCGGCCTATTCCGCTGGGGATGGGGGATAGGGTGTTTGAGTTTAATATAGAATGAACAAATAAGCTATCTATCCACCATGAAAAATTACATCGGCATCATTGAATGTAAGAACACACAAAATACTTTTTATCTATTAGACCTTCCTCCTGACCAAACCCCGGAAAAAGTCAAAACTATTACTATCGCTCTGCAGCTGCCACACCCTGCCCGTCGGCCGATCCTCCCATCCAAGCTCCTCTGCCAGCAACAGGCCATAATCCCTGGTAATCCCCTTGATCCGTGCGCGTGCCCCGCCTTCTTCTTCCAGCGTGACGATCTGGTGCATATGCAGCCAGTCATCGTAGTACATCTCTTCAAAGGTCTTGTCGAACCCGGAGCGCAGGAAGCGGGCGTACAGTTCCTCAAAAACAGTCAAGATCCGGGCGAGAAGCTTTTCCAGTGTAATCGGGTTTGATTTTCGTGTTGATGGCGATGCGAATTTCTCGACGAGTGCGTTTAGTGAGGTTGTAGGTTGTGCGTTGGTTGCGTTGAGGCCGATGCCGACTACGGAAATGTATTCTTCGGTCGAATAGTGCGAGTTGACAAGGACGCCGCAGATTTTGGTGTATTGCTTCTTTTCTGGATTTGCGGGGTCCAGGGCATCTAGCAACAAAATTAGTTATGGGAACCCACTGTTGTAAGAAGTCGAGGAGGGCATACAAATATCATTCGGCCACTTCATCTTGACAGGCAAGTCCTCGTAGCCTCTGTCGTAGCGCTTGATGCCCTTGACCACAGCCATGGCTGCGAGATACTGGATAAACACTACTGGTGCTGTCTGCAGCTTCTCCATCGGATGGCGCACGACTATCGAGAACATCAGAGCCCCGGCTGGCGAGACCCATACGTTGGATCCGCGGCCTCTGCCAGCCACCTGGACAGTTGCTGCAGCGGTAAAGCCAGTCGGTAAGTGGCGGAGAAGCTTGGTATTTCTATCTCTCTGTTAGCCAGTACGGGAGGACGTGGTATATAAGTTTGCAGACATACTTTTCAAGCATAGTGTTGGTACTCGTCACCACCTCACCGTACAGGAGATGTCTCCCGAAATCGACCACAGCTTCCTTGGACTGCGACTGATAGTGCCTCAAATTGGCATAAAAGGCGTGGTGATTGAAATATGGCGTGAGCTTTGACGATGGCACATCGTCGGCGTGGATCAGCAGACGTTTGATAACGGTGTTATAATCGATGATTCTGTCCTCCGCGGCATCCGACCGGTCAGCGTTGGTTTCTTTACCATCATTATTATCAGGTAATGCATGTTCTAGACTGCTCATGCCAAATTTGTCCAATCTTTCAATCTGAAAAGTGTCGTTGACATCTTTCAACAGCTCCTTGCTCTCTTCCCGCGTGATCAGCTCGTCCAACGACGACGCAATGTCCCGGGTATATTCAGGCTCGACAGAAGAGAGATGTAAGCAAGAAAGGGACGGTACCGTAGACGTTTCCGGATTGACCTGCAGGCCGAGCTTCGACAGACACGCTTTGAGAAAGTCTGTGCGTGATCTGTCGTCGGCTGCAAGCTGGTCAATCAGTTTTCCATACTCGGGGCCCCCGGCGGACCTGTCAAGATTGATTGCAGCAAATCTATGTTTGTCAGTAATATCCACACAAAAATAAAAGACAGGGGGCACAGACTCTGGATGTGGCCCTGTCAGGACAGCAGCGCCCTCGCCGACTTTGCAATATACCACAGCAGCAGCCCCCTTACCAGGATCAACATGGAGCTCTTCCGTATAATTTGCCAAAACCTCAACACCACGATCTGCATACAACTCGGCATCAACAAAGACACCTCCACCGTTATAATAACTCCGAGAAAGATCCGGCACAGTGCCAACATTCAGCGCCGACTTGGTCGGCCTCAGAACAGGAGCTCGCGCGCCCTCCTCACTAGAATAAACGAACCCTTCAAAAGCACATCCCCGACAGGTTCCCGGAAAAAAGGCCAGCTCTCGCTCGCCAATAACTTGCATCTTCTTATCGCCAACTTCGAACTCGCAGCGCTTGCTGCCATAATACCCGCCCGCGCAGAAGCCCAGGTACGCGCCACCGCGGCGCACAAACTGCGAAATGCGGCGGTTGCCCTGGCCATTCAGCACCTGGCAGTAACCTAGGTCTGCGCCGCCGGGCATGACGAGCATGGCGCAGGTCGAGGTCCAGGGCTCCTTGAGGATCATCTCGGCTGTCACAGGGATGACGGCATAGCTTGGGGCGAGCAGGCGGCGGAGTGAGTACAGGCAGTGCCGGACAGACTCGAGCGTGCTTCCATGGCCTGGAAAGTTAGTTTTGGTTTCTATTTTTTTTTCCTTGTGTGAAGGGCGCACCAGTGTAGACGAGCACGTTGAGCTTCTTGGGATCCAGCCGGTTGACCGCCATGGCTTTTTTCGTCTGTCTGTGTTTCTCGGCGGGCGAGGATCCGCCACTCGAGAATTATTTTCACTGCTGCACTATACCGTGCACCTGTGAAAAGATATAAAATGTCCACCAACAGCGAGAAAACAGCGTCGGCCAATGCGACCGAGCAAGACGAACCCGATGACTGGTAAGAAAGAAGAAAGATGAAGAATGAGAATTCCCGCTCTGACGCTCTCGGCAGGGACAAGCGCATTTTCAGCACGGGATGCTCAGGTGCCCAGACCCTAGAACTCATCCATTATATATACATCAAGGCTGATTGACGGAATAATAATATAACAGCGGAGCAGCTAAAGATGAACGACTGCTACTTTGACAAGCGAGACTGGCGGGAGTGCAAGAAAGAGGTGAGGTAGAGGACATTTGACGAGCTGGCGAATACACAAGAGACCACACAAGATTTTTCAATTGATACTGTGTCAATTGAGATCTGAAATTCTTCTGTATTTCCTTTTTGATGACACCTTTCTAACGAGTTGTAACTAGATGGAGGCTTTTCGAGAGTGTTGGAAGCGCCAGGGCAACGACCAGAGGACGTCGACGAGAG
This sequence comes from Talaromyces sp. DC2, assembly GCA_039119965.1. Taxonomy (NCBI): domain Eukaryota; kingdom Fungi; phylum Ascomycota; class Eurotiomycetes; order Eurotiales; family Trichocomaceae; genus Talaromyces; species Talaromyces sp. DC2. The sequence continues at coordinate 400,118 of JBCLNQ010000020.1, read as the reverse complement.
ATGCTTGATCGGGTGTACTTGTATTATTATTTTATTACTGCTGGATATCTCAACTCATTACGCATACACATAATTTCCTTAATGGTATTGACTTGTTATAAACATGACATTATCATATTAAATCATCAACTGTGCTGCTCTGACCTGAACGAGACACGTGATTGGCGGGCCCGACGAGTCGACGACCATCCGGCTTTCTTCCTTTTTCAACACCTCAAAACAACCAACAAACAAACCACCATGTCGTCCTCTCTCGCGCTCCGCCGGTCCTTTGCGGCCCTGGAGCTTCTGGGCACGCAGAGCTCGCGACAACGCGGCTCTGCATTTCGCTGGCAGCGTACGTATCCGGGCGTTTTCGCGTCTCGCTCGCAAACCACCAGTGCCACCAAACCTGCTGCCACAACATCTACATCTACATCTTACCCATCCTCCACCTCTTCAACAAACCGCGCCGACGCCATCAAACAACCCACGCCACGCCACCCAACCACCTCGAACCTCGCACAAACCGGACTCTCGGACGCACCGCTCGACCTATCGCAAGAATCCACCTCCAGCACGCACGAAAACAAAGTCGACTGGTCACGCAGTTTCCACGGAATCAGCGACAAGCCATTCTCCAAGGAAACCGCGGATGTGTTGCTCGCGCCGACGATTGACGACGACGTCGAAATCAAACCGGACGGGATAGTGTATCTGCCGGAAATCAAATACCGGCGGATTCTGAACAGGGCGTTTGGGCCGGGCGGCTGGGGGCTTGTGCCGCGGAGTGAGAGTATTGTGACGCCCAAGACGGTGACGAGGGAGTATGCTTTGATATGTAACGGGCGGTGCGTCCCTCCTTCCTTTGTCGCCTTAAAGAAGAAGAAACGTACATACTGATGATAAGGAATGACAGGCTCGTCTCGATCGCGCGCGGCGAACAAGATTACTTCAACCCAGACGGCATCCCGACGGCGACCGAGGGCTGCAAGTCCAACGCGCTGGTGCGCTGCTGCAAGGATCTGGGGATTGCGAGCGAGCTGTGGGATCCGCGCTGGATCCGGCGGTTCAAGGCGGCACATGCAAAGGAGGTGTTTGTAGAGCATGTGGTGAGCAAGAAGAGATCAAAGATTTGGATCCGCAAGGATGAGGAGGTGCAGTATCCGTGGAAGCCAACAACTACAAGTAAATAGGGGGAGGTTTTTTTTTTATTGTATATATGCCTAAAGGGTTGAATGTATTAATAGAGATAATTCATTTAATTTCATGTCAAGTTGAAAACACAACCCAACCCTGATGTGATAACATCCACTCGCTATGTAGTTTCTCTCAACTTTTGAATAATCTATCAATATAGCCACACAAAAAAAGAAAAACAAATATATAAAGTACATCCTGCTACGAACCATATAACAAAATCCAAAAGGAAAAAGAAAGTGAACGAATCCCCTGTATCCGATAGATTTAAATGAAATGAAAGAAGATCAATCGTTCAGTCGTAATCAGAGTCAGTCAAAAACTCATCGATGAGAGTTGTGCAGTTCTTCCTCGTCCTCAGGGTTAACCGGCGAAACGCCAGGCTGCTGATGCTGCGCAAAAGCGTTGCCGCGGGCTGGAGGGGACTGGTATTGAGGAGGAGCAGACGCCTGGTAAGGGCTGGCAGCAGGAGCTGCAGACGAAGACTGCCCGTACGGATTGTTCGTTTCATAAGGGTTGTTCGACTGGCCTGTTGTCACCGTCGGCGAATAATAGCTGGGGATTTCGTAGCGAGAGCTCGTGTCACCTGCCACACCCGAAGAAGCAGCCAGCGAAGCAGGAGACGACTCGTTGCCGCCGCGTCGACGACCGGACGGTGCGCGTAGCAGAGATGTCTGGTCGTTTTCGTTGACAGGGCTCAGCTGGTTGTGGTTGCTGATCCCAGAGGTGGCGCTAGGCACGCGGAACAGCTGCGCAGACTCGTCTGGGCGAGCAATGTCATAGCCAGCCGGGCGGCTATTCAAGGCCCCGACAAAGTCAGCCTCGTTCATCTTCCTGGCAGAGGGGCCGCGCTGAACTAGGCCACTGCTAGTCCCAACATCAACACCACTAGATTTCACAGCAGAGTTTTGTGTGAGAGTCGACTGCAACTCGGCCATCTGGCTGGTCGGGATGAATCGAGCAGCTTCCTTGTCCTCGGCAGCCTTGTCACGGTACTGTTTGGCCAGCTCATCGGTAATGGTAACAGAGTACGATGGGTTCTTTGGATCGCCCAAAGCCGCACCACCGCCGCCAGGGCCGTTGATGGGAACTTTGCGAATGGCGAGCACGAGAGCACACATAAACTTGGACCGGCGAGCGGCACGGACCGTCTCGTTGGACCAGTTGGACTTGTGTCGAATTTCAACCCGAAGTTCAAGTTTGTCCATGCTGCCCAAATCAATAACCTCGATATCAATGTCCGGCTGGAAGTCACGGCTGTTTTCTTTCTCGCGCACAAACTTCTCCATCTCGAGCTTGAGCAGTTGAATGTCAGCAAAGGTGGTGCCAAAGTCGACAAAGAGAGAGATGCGCTCGCGCATGGCCCGGGACCGGGTCACGTTGTCAATCCAGGTCGTGTTCAGCACGATATTGGCACACTGGGTAATGCGTTGCTCGGCTACAGTGCGGAAGACGGTGTACAACAACGAAATCTCCTCGACAAATAGTTCCTGACTAGCAATCTCAACCCGGTCACCAACGTCAAAGGGATGCTTGACAAAGAGAAAGATACAGGAACCAAGCACTTCTTGTGCAGTGACGGAGAAGACGAAAGAGAGAGACAGCAATGAAGTGGCACCAGCCGCAATGACAGTGGCAGCTCCAGTCGTCACAAACGAAACAAATACAAGAATCATGATGATCGTAGCGACGCAAAGTAACAAGTTGTCAAGAACGTGAATAGCTTGGTCGACATCGTGCATACTCCGGGAAATAGACTTGCGGATACGGCCAAACTCGGCGACAGTCAAAATCATCTCGTCCATGCTGACATCACCGTTGCCATCGCGGTCCAGCACGGCAAAGCACTCTTCAGCCTCCTGTTCGCGACCAGCCCCCAACACCTCGGCAATATCCTCCGCAAACAGTGCATCCTTGCCCTCAACCACAAAGGACATCCAGATACGCTTGGCAAGAGCTTCAGCCGAACGGTGGCGCTCCAAGGCATTGGTGACGACCGAGTGAGCAGAGCCAGTGTCAAAGATGTGCTTGCCCGTAATCTCCGAAGCAACATTGCCAAAAGCAGCAGTCACCTTATCACCCACTCGACCGACATTCCGGCCAACATTGCGAATGAGGCGGAGAGGAGCGACCGAGTCGGCGCGGCTGTGGCTCTTTCTCACTTTGTTTTGCAAGCCGAGGATGGTGTCGGCAATGATGGCATCCTCTTCTTCAAACTCCTTGCAGTATTCGGGGAACATGGATCGCGAGGCTTCGTAGAGATGACCCAGCAAGTCGATGTTGTGTTTGGAATCCTTGATTCTGGTGTCGTACTGCTTGCGGTGGTAGCTGACCGAGATCAACTGCACCAGGGTCTTTTCGGCCAAGAGAATAAGCGTACAGATGAGGAGAGCAAATAGAATCTTCTTGATGGTCGACTCCCATGACTCAATGCCGGTATGATCTCTGCTGTTGTCCGGATTCTGGGTCATGATCGGGATAAAGGTAGCCAGAGAGACCAGCGCCCAGCCGACCAACGATAACGGAATCTCGAGGGCACGAATAATGAGAGCGTATTTCCTGGTGCCGGCGCTGACAACGCCCACGAGGGTCTGGAAGACATATGGCAAGGCACGAGCAAACAGCTTGGACACCCATAAGCTCAGCCAAACGACTTCGATCCAAGTGAAGAACCAGACGATCCTGACATGGCCAATCGAGGCATGAGGTGCCACGGTGGCTCCGATAATGATAGGAATGGCAAAAATCAGACACAACGGTAAAACATAAATGAAATAGCGAGTGACGACCGAAAAATTGAGAATGGCATTGTAGAAGCGGCCCACACGGTTGATGACATCCTCCTCCTCGTCATCATTGGTCTGCGACACGCCGGTGCCAGTCTTCTTGCGACGACCGGGACCTGGCCGCTGAGGGTAGTCAGACGGCTTTTCGCCATTGGCATCTCCGCTGTTGGTGAGGGCCTTGCGAGCGCCGGTACCTCGACTGGGCACGGCAGTCAGAGGGATATCGATGGTTGCGTCGTTGGGGTTTGCCATGCCGGGCGTGCTGCTTAGATCATCGGGGAGTGGATGGAATTTGTTTGCCGAAAAGCGTTTCTCGCCGAGCCCAGGTCGACTCGACATGAAGTTGGCGGTTTAACAAGAGAGGGGGTTGAAGAAAAGAATGGAAAGGGAAAAAGAGAGAAAGGCTCTAAAAAGACAAAACCAACAGGTGGATCAGAAATGGGTCGAAGATGATAAGATCGTACTACCGGAGAGATTATTGCGTAGATTGACTAACATTCGCGAGTCGTGCACTACCGCGCTGAACATTGACAGCGTTTGCAAAGTGAGGGGACAGGGGCCGATCACGTCGATCGGACTGTTAAAGACTCGAGCAGAGACAAGGTCGTGAGTCGAGGAGATCCAGATCGGCTGGCGCTGAATGGGCAAGAGTAGCGAGCGTGGAGAAGGTAAGTGCAGACTAACGCGCACCTTCGGTTCTCTGTACTGGCAATCTAATAATGGAGATCGCCGGTAGGTTGTCAGTCCTCCAGGGATCGTGCTGATGAAAAGAGAGTAATGATAATGATAACAATGAGATAATGAGATAGATGCAGGACGAAGAAAGAAGCAAAAGAAAAAACGAACAAAAATTTCTTCCCTCTTGTTTCACGAGTCGCTCCTTCCTCTGTGAGTGATCGCGTTTTAAAGATGGTAATTACCGTTATTACAGAGGTACACACGGCTCTCGTGGCGTCCAGTGACCAGTCGGCCGGCGGGGCCCCTGCCCCACAACAGGTATTGCCACTGGCTGGAAAAGTGGATCGGCCAAGTACCTCGACCCTATTCGGCCCAGGCTTGCGGGAAGTGGAGCGCGGGTGTGCGGGTGGCGATTGGCTCGTCGACTGGGGGACGGCGGGGACCTGCGCTGGGCTTGGCGGGCCCACTTGTTTCACCTTGAATTTTATTTACTCGTACTGCGTACTGTACACTGTGCTCTCGGTTCGGAGTATTATTATATTATACATAGTAGTTACGTAGTACGTATTAATTATCATATGTGATGTGTATAGAGTATTCTATAGGGATATACGTAGTGTTAGTGTAGCATTGACTCGCACAGACTGAATGCCGCGGCGGGGCTGCGTCCAGTCGGACGGACGCATGTCTGGCTTGCCTTCTGACTGGATCGGCATACCAGCCAGCTATGAGATAATTGAATATGCAATCAGGTAATCCATATGTACGCAGTAATTAATTAGTTTTATCGACGCAGAGTAATAATTACAAGGTATGTACAGAGTAGTCACCCAGGAGTAGGTACGTAGTAGCTGTCAGCTGTCACTGTAATTTCACATCAATCTCGCACTAGCAGCAAGCCCTTGCAAGCCCTGGGGCTCAAACTGCCATGAAACCCAACATCTGAAACGCCCCGGCAGAGAGCATGACATTAACTGCGTATATAATATATGCTATATTTAACATTTGAATCCCCCTACGTATTATAATGTGCCGAGTGATACAACCAATCTCAATCATGATGCAACCGAGAATGTTAAATGCAATGTACAGATACTCTGTACTTACTACTACGTAGTGACTAAACACTCATCCGCCGCATCGTCTGCATCTCCTCCAGCACACGCGCGCGCGTCCATCCAGCCCGCAGACCACGCAGCAGCAACTCCTGCTCGCTCTCGGGCGCCATGCCACTGGGCGCGGGCGGTCTATTATCCAGATTCGTAGGGAACGGGTACCCATCCGCGATCGCCTGGATCAGACTCGACAGCGCAAGCGCGTCAAACCCTTCCCCTACTTCCTTTTGACTACTGACAGCAGCATACCTCTCAACAAGAACATCCCAGCACCGCTCGACAACCGGCAATGAATCCACACTCTCCATCGCTTTCCCGAAAGCGCTGCTAATCTGCAACAGATTCGCCACGCGGTTGAAGTCCTGCGTCTCGTTCGCGCCCGCCGCGTGGAAGAGCGCTGGGTTGAAGAAAATGCCATCGCCACACGCGAGCGGGATCGCAACATAATGCTGCTGGAAATACTCCTGAAAGCTTTCTAGTCGATACGCCAGAAACCCAGCTTCGAAGCGCTGGCTAAACGGTAAGAGACGCGTGGGACCGCTGGCCAGCGGCATATCACTATGACAAACGGCACCCTGCAGCGTCAAAAACTGGCTCGCGACATGCGCACTACGCGGGTATTGCGCGCAATGGACTTCGTCCTGAAACCCCAAATGATAATCCCGATGCGGGTTTTGCGCTTGGCCCTGTGGTTTCACGACATTGACTTGCGCGGTGATGCGGTACGCGGGGCCCAGCCAGGCGGCGCAGACAGCGCTGAGCCAGGGGTTTGAGTAGTATTCTGCAAAGGATGCTGGATCGACGAGGGCGTGTTTCGCAAAGGAATTCCAGATGCGGTCGTTGGCGCCTTTTCCGGCGAAATGGTCGCCCTTGTTGGAGGACGTTCCATTCTGCGATTGTTTTTCGTTGCTGATGATGCGCTCAAAGGCGGCTGTGGCAGAGTCGCGGGCTGAGGCGAATTGTGGGCGGTTGGTGTACATTCCCTTGAGCACGAAAACGCCGGGCCCGGAGAGGAGGATGTGGTACCATTCATCCTGCAGGTTTGCGATGGTGGAGTTGTCAGTAGCTAATGCGCTCTCAAACTCGGAGAGGTTGTAGATGGGCACGTTCTGCTCGATCGAGGCGGCCAGAGGGTATGTCTCGGGCTTGACTGACTCTGAGCAGAGACGGTCAAACTCTTCGAGGCAGGGCGGCGACCGCGAGAAGAGGCGTTGCGGGGTGAGATTCATGGTGAACTATTTAGTATGTGCTTCACAGATGGAAGTGTGGCAGTCGATACAGGTCATATAGTAGAGGGGCTCGGGAACAATGCCGGACTGTGGGGAACCGACCAGGAGCCTCTTATGCGATACATCCGAACAGTGAGGAGGCATACCGGAATCCAGGTTCCGTAATACTGCTAGATAGATAGATTAACTAGTCGTACATAATATGTGTTTATATCATAATGAGGGTATAACTGAATATCAACAACTCGACAATCATTCCCTTCCAAAGGAATCAAACTCCTAGAGACCGTTTCCTGCCTGCCCATTTTCCTGCCCTGCTAATGCCATAGCAAACGCCAGAAAACATGAAAAAGAAAGAAAAAGAAAAAGAAAAAGAAAATAAACGTGCAATCGTTACTATCAAATCCACATCATTGTCCCTCCATGACCACATCTTCATCCACGGCTGCCACGACAGTGGTTTCCACCTGCGTTGCATCCGTCGTGATGATCTGCCCTTGGCCCTGGCTGAAATTATTTTGTATGGCACGGCATTGTCCGGCCGTAGTAAAGAGGACCTTCAGCAGCCCGTCTTTGGAAATTAACTCTTCGGTAGAAGTAGATCTGAGCTCTGTATCAACCGGGGCTGTGGAGCTGCGAATAGTGTGGGAAACCAGTATGTCTACCAACGACTTAATATGCGGGTGTGTACTGGCATCTTCCAAGAGATCAAGGCCATCAATCACGCAAAACAAGACCGGCGGCTTGTACCGCAGCAGCGTATTCAAAATACCCACGGCGTCCGTCCATGATGCCATGGTGCCGTTGAGTCGTGTGAATCGCTCGGTGCTCAGATCGCAGTTGCTGTCAAAGTCCAGCATCGGAGGGGAAAGATCGATCAGCTGGCGAATCAAACTATAAACCAGCCCCAAAAGGCGGGCCTCTTTGCTCAAGTGAGCCGAAGCCGCGCAAAAGTGTGATATAGCTGGGATATTGTGCTGCCGGGCGATCGACACGCAGCACGCGGAGATCAAGGTCAGTCTCCCCGGAAGTCCGAGCGAGCGAGAGCCCTCGACCACAAGAGGTAGAGACGGATTGGTCCGCATCCAATTATATATTTCTGTAGCCACGGTGGCGGGAATCACCAGCTGCTCCTCCGGGCTAAAGAGGTAGATTTGTTCCGTATTATCAAAAAAATCTTGTAGATGCGAGGAATCCTGCTGCAGCCGGAGTTTGAGGAAACGACGTTTGGTCGTGAGTTCTCCGGGTTCTGGCTGCTGGGATTTGGGGGTTATCACTTGATCATGTTAGTTTATGAGTATAAATGAAGCCTAATAAGTATCCACTCACAACTGTTGCCCGACAAATGGCACAGGGCCGAATCAGCGTCCACCTGGTGCACCCGGTGTTCCAGTGCGGCCAAGAAAAGGTCAAAGGTCCGCTTCCATCCTTGGGCCAGCTTCGCGTTGGCGAGTTTCTTCTGTTGAACACTCCAGATGAGCTGCCGGAGAAGGGTGGTCTGCGACACGCGGACCCGAGCAGCTCCTTCCAGGCCAACTTTTTCGAGGCAGGCGGCCTCTAGGTTTGAGCACGAGGTGGAGTACACGGGATTTGTCTTGGTAGCCACAAAGTCCTCGACACAGCTGACCAAGTTTTGGAAGTTGGTCTTAAAGTCTTCGTTGTGGCTAGACAGCACCCGGCATCTCGCTTTGGAGACATAGTCGGCCATGAACTCGCCGAGAAAGAGAAAGATCTGGGCGTAGAGAGCGGCGGCAAACTCTCTGGGGCGGTCAAACGCCGCGACAGCCTTGTTGATGCGGGCCAGAAATTTGAGAAACACGCCAGCAACACGATACTGTTCTTTGGACGCCTGGTTTGGGTTAGCATGTATGTCCATATATGAAACACGTCATTTCTGCATATCAAAGAGGATGACCCACCATGATAATCGAGTGGACGACGCCAAAGAACAGGTCCGATGTCCGTTTGGGGTCTGACAGCGACTGCATCAGGGCAGGATGGCGGTCCATCGTTTCCATGCAGATGCCGGCCCATTTGGCGGGTTTCCGAAATAGCGTCTGCTGCTTGCTGGAGGAGGACCAGAGTTGCACGGCATCGGCGAGTGTTTCACAGACGAGACCCATGTCGGCGGGCCGTTGTGGGCGTGGGTCATGGTGGTGAGAGTTGTTATTATTATTATGCTGGCGCAGGGCGTCCTGGAATTCTTTCCAGGAGCGCTGCAGCTGTCGGGATTCGGCTTCGAGGATCGATCGAGCATCTTCCCTGGGAGACGATTAGCACGACGAGCACGAGATGATGACGATGGCACGACGAGCAACGACATGAAGAGACACGAAGACGACTTACAGGGTGGTCATGTTTGGCGAAGGCGACCCGGAAAAGGGCTTTAGACCGAGCGAGGGGTTCGGCGCATGCTGTCGAGTATGCCGGACCGTCGTGGCCGTGGTCATCAGCATGCTGGTGACTCGGCGGGGGGAGGCAGGCCGGCCTGGGGGAGTCTGGGGGAGCGTCCTCTCTGCAAGCTGTTGAACGGAGTTGATATAAGACGACGATCCAGGACGCGCATCTCTTGACGGAAGTACTGGCTGGCTGACTGGGACGGCGGCCGTACAGGCAGGCAGGCGCGGCGGCGATTAGCAGGCAGGGCCCGGCATAGTGAAGGAGGTGATGGAGGAGGAAGAGCGAGCGAGCAAGAACGCGAGAGAAGAAAATCGGGCGAGTGAAACATGACTGACTGCCTTCGTTCCGTGAGGCAGAGGCAGGCTGGCCAGGCTGGGCTTTGGCGGCCCCTCTCTATTGGCGGCCGCCGGGGCTAGACCAGCCAGGCCCGCGCCACACCGAGTCTAGCCCGTGGATGCTGTGCGTCTTTACATAGTCTGCACGTATTATTTATGGAGGATCTCTAGTATGGATGGATACATGGTATATAGAGAGATATAGATAGCAAATAAGTATACATATACGTATGTATAAACATATCCATAATATATATATTATATTACATATATATGTATATACATATCTAATTGTATATGTTTATATATAGGCATCCGCAGACATAGGGATATAGCCGGGATCCCTGCCAGATCGCTAGTCTCGGGCCTCGGACGCGACTGGCTTGGCTGGCGGAAAACACTGGCGCCTGTCCGTAGTCACTGGGCCAGTCTGGACCTGGGCCCAGACAAAGAAACCGGTTTCTGGAAAGGAAGAGATTCTACCTGGAAAAAGAAAACAAGAAAAAAAGAAATACAAGCCAAGCTTGAACACGAAAAAAAAGAAAACGAAAAAGAAAAAGAAAAAGCAGGTGATTGTGCTTGCTCGGAAGGGCTGGAATGTCTCAGTGCTGGAAACGGCTTAGCGCCGCCGCCTCGCGATGTACGAGTCTCCGCATGCGGTTAGCCTCGTGGTCTTGCTTGCTGTCCGTCGCGATGTGTACGAGCATGCGAACGCCTTTTTTTTTTTTTTTTTTTTTTTTTTTTTTTTAATTGCTCCATCGAGATATGTCTTCAATGTGTCTTTATATCTACATCTTTGCACAGTCGATGAGATGTTCATTATAGCATTGAGTCTGAGGGAGGTGGCCTGATCCCGGCGAGCATGGTCGCGAATACACGGCCATGTCAAATGCACTATTGGCATCCCCTGCGCCCATATGCAATATACGGACCCGGTGGTCATATGTGACCTGATACATCGAGATGAGCATGAGACGGGTACTTGATACTATTGTATAATTATGAACTATACTCCGGCAGTTTCGTATATGACCGGTTGTGATTGTAAACTTTGACGATCTAGTCCGCGATGGCCACATGGCAGCTCTTCTCCAGGAGAGATCATGATCATCCCTCAGTACAATAATAATAATTAATAATTATTTAATGAATCAGAACGGAGGACAGAGGACAAATGGAGCACTGGGAGCTAGGCCGCATGGGGCTAGACCCGCGTGGCAGTTCGCCACGCTCTTATGGACGGAGTACGGAGGATACGGGATGGGTTCAAGTATAAAAGATTTATAGTAGTGTACGTACGTGCTCTGTATAAGGGAAATCCGGCTAGACTGATACGTAATCAAGTGAAGAAAAAATAAACTCAAACCGCAATAGTTCGTGCCCATCAGCAATCCAGCCGCCGGCAGCCAACCATTTGGCGCCGACCATCGTATTGCTCGCGATCCCCACGGTTTTTGCTTCAAACGCCGCGACCCGCATGCTCATGATCTATTCATTAGCACGTATTAGGATTTGTATCATGCTATCATGCTATCATGCTATCAGTGCCGATCGGCGGCAACTGGCGCGTCCCCCGCTTTGGCCCGGTGCAGCCCTTTTCCCCCCCGGCACTGCCCTCCCACGACCAGGAATGCTCTCTTTCCATTATTATCGCCACGACGTATGATTGTCTGCTTGTGGCTTGTTGCAGCAGCTGGCCAAGTCGAGATTCCGATACGCTCGCGGTTTTGCCGTGAGTATCATAATCCATCTCTCCATCTCCAGGCGACGTATTCAGCCACGGCCCCGCCCCTCCCTCTGGTCTGGCCTTCACTCTTTAGTACTACTCTTCCCCCTGCGACCGCCAGCATCCGGATGAAAGGCCGAGCAGAGAACCTCTCGCAGCCAAGGCCAAGATTCTGGCAACGATGATCATGATGCCATTTCCCCACATGACGGGCCTGCTCCTGCTGCCTTTTCTGCTGCTGGTCCAGCGGGGTGCCTCTGTCTCGGTCACCACCAGCCCGTCCAACGACTCGCTGCCGCAGGGGAATGGCACCTTTTTGCTCGCCAACAGTCAACATCCATACTCGACTCCGATCAATTTGGCGCCCCTGACCAGAGATCTGGACTCTCTCAATCCTGGTGACTTTCGTGTACGTCCGCTTTCTATTTTATTTTTTTGCCTTTTTGTCCGTTTTGCTCAGCCCTGTTCTGTTCTATCCGCATCCCCGATACGCTGTCCTAGCCGCTGACATCCGGGCCTGCCGCAGACCTTCCATTGCGAAGGGTCCCTGGTACTGACCACCTCGTCCAACGCGGCGTCGATCACGACCACGGACATTGCTTTAATAAGCTGCGACCCTTCCGCCTACCAGGGCTACATCAATGCCAGCGAGACTCTGTCGTCTGTAATTACCTTGGCGAACGGGGGTCCCGCCGCCGTGGTCTTGTATTCGACCGAGGTCAACCACTGCTCGTATCAGGTGTTGGCCAAGAACATCGACTACTCCAACGTCTTCACCATCCTGCAGGCGTCCGTCGCCAATACAGTGGTGACCCAGTTGCACACCGATTCGACCAACACGTCCAACACCATTGCCGCCAACATGGCGACCGCCAGCGGGGTCGGCTTTGGCAACAGCAGTTCGGACTCAGGCTCAGGCGGTTCAGACTCGAGCTCAGGCGGTTCGACGAGCTCGGGTCTGGCCGTGTCGTCGCCGACCACGGCCGTTGCCATGATCATCTTGTACACCATCACCGGGATCATCACCGCCTTGTTTTTGGGCATCATCATCACGGGCGCCGTGCGGGCCCATCGACATCCGGAACGCTACGGGCCAAGAAATGTCGTCGGACGACCACGGCAAAGTCGAGCGAGAGGAATTGCACGAGCAATGCTGGAGACGATTCCCATTGTCAAGTTTGGCGACTCGGACACCACTCAGGTCGCGGCCGCCAAAAGGGATGTCGAGATGGCCTCGCGGAGTGACGACGGGGCAACAACGGCTGAGCCGATTGCAACCCCGACGCATCACGACAGCGATTCTGATCATGGTGCTCCTGATGTCCCGTCCACCGAAACACCGGCGACGACCGAGGACAACCATGAAGCGGCCCCGGCGGCTGCTGCTGCTACTGATGGAGGCAACCGTGTGTGCCCGATTTGCACCGATGAGTTTGTCAAGGGCCAGGATATGAGAGTGCTGCCGTGCAACCACCAATTCCACCCCGAGTGTATCGACCCGTGGCTCATCAATGTGTCGGGAACCTGCCCTCTGTGCCGAATCGACCTCAACCCAGCCGACGAGTCGGCCGACCAGACCGAGCAGCAGACCGGCGCAGAACCCGCAGTCGAAGAGCCCACCTCCACTACCACCACCACAACCACAACCACAACCCCGGCTTCCCACCGCCGACTCACTGTCTATCTCTCCGACATCCGCCGCGCTCGCAATGCGCCTGTGGAAGAGCGCATCGCGGCTCTGCGACAACTGCGCCAGAACGAGCAGCAACACGGAGCTGCAAGCAATACGTCTGACGAGACGACCGACGAAGCGCAGGGCCGGCGTCGACTGACCATGCGTCTGCGTGACCGCTTCCGAATCCGCACTCGACGACACGAGTAAAATTTCGTTTTCACTCGAGGTATAAATTTGTGGAAAACATTATTATCGGGGCGCTGGCGAACTGTAAATGTTATCTCTTGGTATATTTCCGTTTGGGTATATTTTCTTGTTTTGCTGTATATTTTTGTTCATATGGGTCGGTGGCTTGGTTAAAAATCACGGACGCATGGGACCGGCGTTTTTTTTTCTTTTTTTTTTTTTACTTGTTGTTGCTTATGATTTGATGATCGAGTTGGGGCGCTTATGGACAGACATTTTGCATGATAATTTGTACAGAGAATGTGTGCATGGATAGAGTTATGTTCTATATTCAATGTTGCAGTCTGTATTCATTTCTACGCCCAACGGCTTACGTCATCTTATACTTAGGGCTTGTGACATGAAGATGTAAAAGTGTAGGGAAAAGTGATGAGAATTATATGGAACTTGATGGTATTTCTATAGTCAACTATTAATGATAAATGCGCTTGCTACCAATTTACATGTGTATCTCTCTCTCTCTCTCTCTCTCTCTCTCTCTCTCAGGGTGGTGTTGATATATTTATATACATTTACAAAGGTCAACCTTTTCTGGGGCAAAGCCTCGAAACGCATCTTGTTTGTTTTGTAGGTCCATCAAGTCAAAAAAGATCGATTATCATTGGCGGCTTTCCATATAAAATTATATGGATTGCAGAATGGCTGCAAATTCAAAAAGTATCAAGATTTTGAATACGTTGCAGTTTCCTATTACGTATCAAAACAGTGATATACGGTTGATAAATATGCAACGTATTAACGGGGAAACGGTAATGGTATCGTTCTTTAATTATATATCCCGCGAAAACCGGTATTGTATGTGAACGCTTTAAAAAAAAAAAGAAAGAAATACTCTAGACAAAAACACATGAGGCTAAATCAAAGTTCCGGTTCCGAGAGAAGCAGTCGGTAGGTACATTGTTCCATGCACTGATTCAGCGTGGTTTATCAACCAGTTTTGTATTGTCTGGTTTAACGATCCTGGGTTTTTGTACTTTTTAGGTCCGTTTCTCGATTCCTAACTACTGGTTGCTAATGTAATTGACCGTTGGGCTTTTCTTAGTGATAACCACGGAAGTCATGGCTTGATGCAGGGTTGACGTATTGGGATCTTCTTGCGAATTTGTATGCCGTATCGACAGGTTCGAAACGGCCTGATCCAGCGAGTCAATCGGTGATGTACGACGCGGGGACTAGTAGACTTTCTTCGACATCACAAAAATGCCATCACCGTGTGGATAATCGCACGGGTTCGTCGCGCCAACTCCGCCTCCATTGTGATTCGGATATCATCAAGACCGACATCGATGGAACGGATATACTGCGAACTTAGGAGACCTACTTCGCTGTAAAAGTTTGGATAACCTTCTCGTCCACCACTTTTCCGGACAGCTACCATTCACTGTTGATTACTGGTTGTTCTCGTGTATATTGTTCGAAGATTCGAGCGTTTCAGCCGGTTCCGTTGAACGTTGCTTTTCGTACCGAAGCAAACGATCAGCCCGTAGGTATTTTTCTATCCGCCCGACGATATCGAGGACAACTTTTTGGGCAGGTCCGCTTCTCCTGCAAAATGCCTTTGCTTCTGTCGATCACAGCCTCCTTGATAGAGAATTTGCAGACTTTTTAAGCTAAAACTATTTCTCCATGATGGTCTATTGAGGCGGCTATTTGACTTTTGCAGCAGATCTTTGTATTGCAATGTTACAAAATGATACTGCAAGCAAAAGGGAGAGTTTTTGTGCGGCAAATGATTGTGACTAAAATACTTATAATCTAGTAACCTGCAAATTTCCTCTTATTTATGAGAACTTTGTGCACAAGAATGGGGGTTTTATCCTAAATTAGGCTAATCCATCTATAATATCCAAAGGTCTTTATGGTTGTTAATGGGCTTGATGAATACCAAGCCTTGATTAACGACTTGCTTATGTCCTGAAAATCCGCTCTCCTTCTACAAAACCGCAGTCTTAACCGAGATCCACCTGCACCCTCCAAGGCTTTAAGCTTTTGGAAACTCCAACATGCCGCCAACGTCTTACGGCGGGTTTACAAATACCTGATCTCTGATTGGAGTATCCGAATTAAAGAACATCTGGAGTGTACCCTTTGTGAAGCCTTCGAGCTGCGGTTTCAGCCACTATAGTTGTTGCTGGTTAATAATATCCGACAGACCAAGGATGCCACGGAGTCTTACCCTGACGGCAGCGAGTCTCCATGGTTGATCTGGCTGCGGCTCACCCGTACCGCTACCGCCTGAGTAAGGTAGAGCACGTATATTTTCTTCATCCACGCCCCAATTGTCCGTGTTCGTAAGCCAGGTTATGATGCTTTTGACACCTGTGCCGGTCCACGCGCAGTTGTACTCATTGTAGATCAACCCGACCTCAGTGAATCCAGTAGGAGGATACTGTTAGACAATTATTAGCACGTCTGAAGCTGAATCTTCTGGGAGATTTTACCAGATCTAGAGCAGGTTGAAGCGTGTTAGCGAGCCAATTATTTAGCGTTGTTGGATCGTTGATACATATTTTTCCCGTGGCAGTCTCTTCCAGCATATGAGCAACTATGCAACGCATCAGTAAGAGTATGGCAAACGAAACAATTGTAAGATGGAATTGTGTCAAAGAATGATGTGTACCAATGACGAAGTCTGGATCAGAAATCATCAGACCTGTGCAGCCATGGAGATAAGTGATACCCCAGGCATTGTCTACCGACTGATCTATGCGGAAAGGCAGTGCGGAATAGCCCGTTGCCTTTTGCGCGCCTGGAATGCTGTTCCATATCTTATATAAAGAATCATCTCGCTTGAAGAGGTGCGAATTATCGTCGCTATTGTTGAGTTAGTCGTGTAATAGAGCAGTTTGTTCGTGGGAACTCACGATTGCAAAGGAACAGATAGGGATAGCGAGCAGAGAAGGGCTACCCATATGCCCAACAGCAAGTTTAACAAGGAAGAAGAGCGTGCCATAGCCAGTGAATTAACCGCAAACGTTGCACTGTACAACTAGTAAGCTTGATGGTTGGAGGGGTATAACACTTATACCCGCGTGAGGTCGTCCCGATTGCCCGCAGGCAGAGAGATGATAGCCCCCAGACCCCAATGCCATTGCTCGACTGTAAAGGGCTTCAAGATCTCAGCTGGCTTCGGCCTTTCCCCTGCCGAACGGCGCCGCTCCTGAGTCGGCGTTCTATTTCGGTCTTTATTGTTGTCAGGCTATGGTAGTCAATATTTCTTGCGCCGTAAGTCTGCAGGGCAGCCAAGGGGCAGGGGGCGTTTAGGATTATACGACAATCGGACCGTATATTGTGTGAAAAGTGGTCAGCGGGGTGACACGTCGCCAGAGTTCTATACCAATACATGATATAATGCACATCACGGCTGCCTACCAGGGTTCGTTTTACCTAGATATTTATATACTCCGAATTTTACAACTAACCCTCCAGGGGGGTTCAGCTGGCCTGGGGTATAAATTTAGTGGCTGCGTATGAGAATACCAACATGTGACTCAACTTGACTGGAGAATTATTACCAGTATAATAATTCTCTCGAATGCCATATGCTTTAGATTAGAAGTTAGAGGGTCATGCTTTATATTAGGAAGAGTTTGGGTTAGTATTAGAGAGAATTTGCGTTAGCGTTAGGGAAGGACTAGGGTTCCTTAAAATGATTATAAGTGCGTGTTATTTAAAGGTATAGTATTATGATAATAATTTAATAACTAGGGGTTGAGTCAAGGCACATCAATTAATGCTATCAAATGTAATATTCTTACACCCGGCCACTAAATTTACACGCAAGCCACTCACCCACCAGGTGCCGATCTAGACCAAATCCCAACCTCCAATTGGATATTTATGCAACTTTCTTGCATGGTACGTAACAGCTAGTACAAACCCAATTATTATAAATAGAGCCCTTTTGGGTCACAATCCTACATTTACTTTATATCTAGTCAATACAGCGTTACTAGGTTATACACAAAGTTGGGTGTCTCTCATCAAGTTATCGCTTTGAACTGCAGCTAGGATTACCATGAGCGACTTGAATCCATCACAGCCGGCATCCAGGCTGGTATCTGTCAGCATGGTCGATGAGTGGTCACATCTGCTTCCCGGTCCGGATCGTAGTGCATTCGTTGCGGCATGCACAGAAGCAGAAGCAGATGAAGATGATGGGCGCCTCCAGGCCGTACTCAGTCGCTATTTCTCGACGTGGAAAACAAGCCTGATGGCCGACGATCTGAGCAGGCTCCAGATGCTGGCCACACATGTGCAGATACGAGACCATGTCAAAGTCATCTGTCTCGAGGACGACTCTGTAGAAATCGAGGAGACACCACCTTCGGAATCCTCCATTATCTGGCCGCGGTATGAAGACGGACAGGTTGTGGCTGAAAAGCTCGGGGTAGGGCTCCTCAAGTCTATGCTTGCGGCCCAGCAGCTTTGTCCTGAGAGGCTCGAGATCAGGGATACGCGCACCCAATGCGAGTCAGACCCGAACTCGTATTCAGATCCGGAGACGGCGGCAATCCTCGCGCGTGACATCTTGGAGGGAGCTGACCTGGCCGTAACCGACTTCGTTTTGCGAAAGAAATCACCGATGACAACTTTCATCGCTGCTGAGCTGTCAACTGAACATCAGGGCCACGGCACAGGGTTTTCCATCCTGCGGAAAGCGGAATTACGTCTTAGTGGCCACCTAAACTCGGACTCATACTGGGCAAATCAAATCCTCCTTCATGCACCAGCGCTTAAAGAGCTCTCACTCTCTTTCTCGTGGCCTCCTAACATGCTACATACTCCTTCCTTTAACCTTCAAAATACGACCTTGCCGGCACTGGAGAAGCTAGAGCTCTCCAGTGCCACGCTTTCCGTCCCCAGTATCATGACGATCCTGAGCAAGTCGAAACAGAGCCTGACGGGTATCTCGTTTCGCCTAATCACGCTTGGCAATAATTCAACTTTTGCGGAACTGCTCAGCCACATTCACAACGATTTCCCCCATTTGACTTGGTTTGAATTGGACCTTCTCTCAGAAGGGTCTTTTCCACGGATTCATATCACCTTCCCTGGCCTTGACAAGGATTCGGTGGTTGGAGAGCCATACAAAACCGGGCTGAAGCTGCGAAAGAAAGGCCCTGCGGGTGCCAAACGCATCTTTGGGGTTTTGTATGGGGGACCCGATGCGAATCATGTACTTAGGATTGTTGCAGAACACGCCGTGGCTACATCAATATGAAGGAAACTACTCCATAAGCAGCATATGTCTTGCAATGCATGGAAGAAATTTACAAGCATAACGCGTGACTGCATGTTTCGGTGAAAAAACTGAGTCGTATTGGGCCAAGGGCTGTGATATCTCTGCTTTGAATAGTTTTTAAAAGCTTAAGGCATGGCAATATACGCAGACTAGAATTCAGATAGTTTCAATTTATTATGACCCTGCATATCTCGGTGGAAAATTGAGCTGCATAGGGGCCAGAACTATGATGGCTCCGTTTCAGGTGATTTTTAAGGGTCTTGTAAACAACATTATATTTCGATCGGAATCTAAACCCTTCAGCCCGTCGAAACCCTGCATATCTCGGTGGAAAAGTGAGCCACATAGAAGCCAGAACTGCGACAGCTCCGCCCCAAGGGCTCTTGGGGGCCTGAGGCACGGCAATATACCCATCCAGCATGATGCAATGTCTAACGCTTCGCTGCCGAATAGAAAATGATGACGGGAGATGTTGGTCTCATTGGCTTTCACCACGGCTAGTCCTTCAAGATAGATTGATTAAGCAAGGTTACTGGAGTGTGTCTCGACAAGGAAAGACGAACAATGTGTCCGGTTAGTAAATATATATATTATTATTTTCAAGCACCCCCTACCAAATAGCTAACCTACTGCACGCAGTTTTGCCATCGTTTTTCTCGGTCGTTACAATCCACCTACGGCCATGGCGTTAAAGCAGATTATCGGCTTATCCTGCCTCACGGCTCTAGTTGGCATTTCATTTTCAAATCCCGTAGCTCCAGCCGTGCGCCAATATTCCTCCCCTGGAAGCTCTTCGTTTGTACTGAATGCCACAACAACTTGGAGTAGTTCACGCATGACAGTCTCTACCGTGGTCTCATCTAGTCCCTCATCATTTAGGCAATCTTCAAGCATACCCGCAAGTTCAAGTTGGCCGTCTACTTGGGGATCTACAACAACAAGGCCAAGTAAAAGTATCAGGCCCTCTACTTCACCACTATTATCTATCTCTACGAGTACACCTATCTCCAACACTGCTATTAGCTCTAGTGTTCCAGTTCAGCCGTCTGCCTCAAATACAGTATCTCTCTCAACAGGCTCTAGCTCTCTTACATCTACGAGACCCAGCGGATCAGCGTCTTTCATCGTGAAGACGGTCACAGAACCTAACAGACCTGTTATCACTGTTACACTCCCTGCTAGTGCTTCTGTTACTGGACTAGAGACCCTCACTATATCTGGCTCCACATTGACCGTAGAGCCTATATCGATATCATCCAGGATATTTTCAACACCATCTGCGTCAACTGCAAACGTTGAGACATTCACCGAGCCTGATGGGTCTTCGGTAGTCCTCACACTGCCGCCTGGGTCGACTTTGACGGGATTGCAGACTACGGCAGATGGGGAGACGCTCACTATTCAGCCTGTGCCTACGCTGACTACCAGCGACACCATTACATCGACTATGACAACGGTGCCTGCTGGGCTGTCTATTGAACCCTTCACCGCCACCCCTGTCACAGGGAATATGTGGCTCACGACCACGGGCAGCGATCACTCCACCACGATTGTACCCATCATCTTACCCTGTCCAACATGTGAACCGCAAATCGTTTGGAACGTGCCAGAAAGTCCAGACGTCAGTTTCACTTGGCCAACCTTTCCACAGCTCCCTAAATTTCACCTGCCTTGCATCAAGATCTTCGGTATCACTATTGCTAGCTCATGCCCAGATCCTTCGGGACCTGCTCCTGAGAACGATGCACCCCCGGAGAGCCCGGAGCCTACGAATTCACCGACCTCTTCACCATCTAGTTGCTCGACCTGCTCGACCAGCTCGACCAGCTCATCCAGCTCATCCAGCTCATCCAGCTCATCCAGCTCATCCAGCTCATCCAGCTCATCCAGCTCATCCAGCTCGTCCAGCTCATCCAGCTCGTCCAGCTCTTCAGGTGAGTAACGCTCGCAGTATTGTGCTTAAATTTGTGTGTTTACCGTTTTTAAACCAGGATCTTCGGCTTGCAGCCTAACCCTAAGCATGCCTGCGGCCCCCTATCAGTTGACTGCACCAACTGTGACGTTGACCTCAGTATCGGTCCCTGGCAGCTCAAGCACTGCAAGCCAGACGTCATCCACGGCCGGAAATACAGGCTCTTCGACAATGTCGCCCTCTTTGACAACCTCATCCTCTTCACCTCCGCTGCCGAGGCTCACATTCTCATCTACTCCTGCCATCACGACAGTCGAGCCGATTTCAACTGAGTCCGGAAGCTCTTGTGTCTTGACGTCGACAACCACACTCTGCGAGAATCCGCAAGAGGCGTGCATAACGTCCGCCGTGTGCAACAGCTGGGTTGCGACAGCGACATCAACATCAATATCGACATCAATATCGACATCGACCGGACCACCTACTCCCACCGGACAAGTTTATATCGACATTTTTACCGATTCGAATTGTGGCACTGTGTTAGAACAGACCCAGCTGAACACTATAGATCAATGTTATAGCCCTAGCGATTCGTCAGGCAACCCGATAAGCTTCGAGTGCTTCTCAATTACCTATATAAGTCCAGCAGCTTCTGACTCGGTCTCGCTACAGGCTTTCAAGGGAGTTGGATGTTTTTTCGAGGATGACTCGGAAGTTATGCTCTATGCAAACTTGACTACTATTGACTACGACAATGAGACACCCTTCACAATGGGATCCTTGTCTCTTTACGTGGCTTGATCGTATCCATATGCGCAAGAATGACCTTACTTGTTACTGTTAAGAGATGGGGCTGCTGGATGCCGCGCCAAGGTAATAGATGTATGTATTCCATGAGCCCGAATGGTGATAGTTGGCTTTAAATCACGCAGGTGGGATCGGAATTCGGGCCAGCCTTTGAATTACTGTTCTTTGATTACCTCGCGTTAGAGCCTTTCCTAAACTGTGAGCCAATACGAGTAGAACGATTTCTCCATATTGTAAGATCAAGCAAGCAGCCGGTGGGCAGGCGAGAATATAATTGTACTGATTAGTTTAAACAATTACCAATAACACCCACGCTATTCGTACCTATCCCAGATTTTCACTTTTAACACACTTCTCGTGTGTAGCCTCGCATATAATAAAACGGTCAAAGTACTTCTATAGGCTATTCCAAGTTTACGATAATGTAGCTAAGGTAGTGTAAATAGAACCAGCTCTTTCCCGACGAACCCAAGAGCTCTGTAAAAGTGCCTTTCATTCCCAGTCGCGCATAAGGATAGGCAGGTTTGGCTGATGTATTGAATTATGTAGAATTGTTATAGGACGCGCTTCAGAAAACAAATGGCCACTCGCTTACCAACTACGGTACACAAGACATATCACATATAAAGAAATATGTCTCCCAATGTTACCGGCTTATTGCAATACACCAAGTATATTGGAGCACAAGTCTGAAGTATTTACATTCATTGTTCATAGCTAGTAAAGTTTGCTTATATCTGGGTTAGATGGAGTGTTGTGGAATGAAGTCGCAATTAAGCATCTGTCTTGAGCCACTGACCATCATTTCATTTGTTGCACTCTATCTCATTATTATACAAATCTGTCGTTTTATAATGCTTCGCGTTCATATATTCCTACAACTCATTTCAAAAACAGCTTGTATGCTAAATACTTGGATAAGGCCAAACTTTGGCATGCAGAGCTTTTTGCCTGTCATCTTCTCCTAGAGCGATGAAGTCCTTCATAGATTGTTCGTTAAACTCCCTCAGTCGTTCGTAGTCCTCTGGTCGTACCATACCGCCAAGAGCTATCATAGCTTCATCCTGCAGCTGGTACATGATTGACGAGATCCCTTCAATAAGGTCCATCTCATGTTGATGTGACTCCAGTTCTTCCCCAGTGAATGTTATAGGACAAGGTCCTGAATCTAGTGCGAGGTTTTCCCAGTGTGCAACAACAGAGATTAGAGAGTTTCTCAATGAAAAGAGATCTTCCCTCTCCCAACATCCAGGAACAAGCTGTATTGGCTTTGTCTTAATTGGATGGTATGGGTCGTCAATAATAGCTTTCCGAGGAGGATCTCTCCCTTTGACTAAACGTTCATAGTGGGCTAAAGGCCCATCCGGAGGCCGGTCATTCAGAGGCTCTAAAAATTGGGGGAATTTGCGCTGAAGAAATATGGGAGATATCATGGTTGATTGCCAGTCAATTATAGATATAATGCGTTTTGTCTTTGGATCTGCAAAAATGTTGTCAAGATGAAGATCCGGATGTGAAATTGTATGGCAGTTATCATATTTAGGAGAAGTCCCAGCTAGGTGTGGAACAAGCTTAAGATACCGCTGCAAGAGCGATACGTAATCATTTGGCGTCTCAGGAATCTCCATTGACCGGTGAAAATTCATTCGTGGTTTAGAAAATGATTTGGCCCATTGAATTTCGTTCAAGCCAATATCCTTCGCATAGTCGACCAAGTTAGTCCCTTACACATGTTAGCAATATAATGAAGGGAACACGAGTGGGAACCATACATGGGCCCCGATAAAGATCCATAGCAGCTTTCTGATCTATCCAGTGTCTTGGATCAGTCGATGGCCCAATGGCAAAATTCTCTAGAGCGGTTTTCGTTTGCGAAACAGCCATGTGGGCAATGCTGAAATCCAATGGCTCGTAGCTAACATGTCTAGCTTCCAGATCTGATTTGTAACAGATACTCCCATGTTTGGAGAAAGACAAAGTGGCAAGTTTGGTTTCGATCTCATTTGTCTGATTTACCACATCCACTTGCGAGTCTTTGGAACACTGAGACCACATACTGCCTAGCTGCTGGCCCTCGGCTTTTTCCTCTATTATTTACTCTGCACCCACTGGATTTGACGTATCAGATGACCAAGCATATATACGAGGTATGGGAATGTCAAGGACAGAACGAAGCTTAAAATGTCCAATTAGATCCTGGTCTAACTTTAGGGTTTGGGTGTACTCACAAAATGACGTGTTGCCACTTCAGAAGCCAACATATAGAATGGTGGGCCAGCATTTGGATTAGGAATTTTTGCAATAACTTCATCACCGTCATCCATGGTCAATGTAAAGACCTTATTGAACTGGCCTTCAACATATTTAAGGACTCGAGTACCTATACTCGACATATTAGCTGAAAGTGAAACAGATAGAACTGATGTTGCTTATTACAACATCTTTCTCCTCCACCCTTCAAATTTACCGCAATATCGATAAGTGCCTTGAGATCAAACTTCCGGTAACGTACCGCAAGTCTCTCTGGCTCGTTGCTCCTGGATACATTAATTGACTGTACCGGAAGATACAAGGTTAAATCTCACAGCCATCTATAGCGTTGATATTTGAAAAGATCTTCTTCTTTCACTGCTTCCTCTAAGATTTGGTCAACAAAAAAATATTCTTGAGTGTTTAAACTAAATATACCGGTACCATCTTCTAGGTGCCTGAAGAGAGGAGGCGACATGGTAACTATACTCTTACTGAAAACGCTGATACGCGAAGGGTGCCTGACAAAAGAAAGCAATGTCACAGCGGAAGGACGCTTGGGGAGCCGCATGATCGATCTGATTGCGATAATGATGGATATGCGATGAATTGTCTCCGGGTTTCACACTGATTCGGGGTAATTATTTTCCGTAAATAAGTCCAATGAAACGCTGCAAATACTTGAGCGCAAAATCATCAACCTACCGATAGGACCTATCTTTAGATTGTTTTCCTCGGTCTCGGCGTGCCGTGATCCGCAAAGATAGGAAAGTGGAGAGAGCGAAACGAATTTATGCCCGGGGAGAATGGAAGCGATGTAATTAAAGGAAAGTGTCTAAAATATGAGTGCGAGACACAAGTTGAATCCAGAAGGCCCAGTTGTTTATTGTCACGTCTTGTCTATATACATACCTGTACGGCTGGTACGTCACAACTTTTATTGTCACCCCCATCGTTTTCGTTTTTGCTGTGTCCAACGTTCATGCTGACTAGACTATGCTGTTCTACCTGTCGTATATAAGCCCGGAAGACAAATAGAAGCTCGCTCAATGCCGTGTCAGAACAAATATCATCGTAGTATTGAAGTGAGGTGACATGCTCCATATAACTTGACTATGTCCTTGGCTCGTGTGCATACACCATATTCGTGTAGATGCATTCAGTAGTCTACATATTCCCTGCACTCCATACGCGAACCAATTCTGAATCCACTGACTAGAAGTGTGACAGTTCAACGCTATCTGTTGTTTCTGCTAATTATCTCAGGTATTAAGGAGGACAGTGATATTGTTTTGGGTATGCGAGTTAATGAACCCTCACCACATATAGTAAATGATCGAGGGGCCATCTAGTAGAGTCATAATCGAATTTTATCTTCAATTGCAGTCTCGCAGGGGTGAATTAAATAGTATTGGGCTCTCAAAGCGGCCTCGAGATCCTGCGTCAGCCCCCTCACGCTCTGTAGAATATATAGTTCGGAAGGCTCAGTATGTTGAATTGTCACAACTCAAAAATATGTTCCACATCATATGAGGAAATCATTGCCAGGATTGGGAATTGTTACCGTGCCCCAGCCAGTTTCAGTCTCCACACTATCTTAAGATGACCTCCTTCTGCTGCTGCTTGGAGTGCTGTTCGCCCATCTGAATTGGCAGCAGGTGCATTGATATCAGCTTTTGCTATCAGCAGTCTCTCCACTACCTCAAGATGACCTCCTTCTGCTGCTGCTTGGAGTGCTGTTCGTCCATCATAATAAGCAGCAGGTGCATTAACTTCAGCTCTTGCTATCAGCAGTCTCTCCACTACCTCAAGATGACCTCCTTCTGCTGCTGCTTGGAGCGCTGTTCGTACATCAGATATAGAAGCAGCAGGTGCATTGACATCAGCTTTTGCTACCAGCAGCCTCTCTACTATCTCAAGATAGCCTCTTTCTGCTGCTGCTTGGAGTGCTGTTCGTCCATTATAATCAGCAGCAGGTGCATTGACATCGGCTTTCGCTACTAGTAGTCTCTCCAATACATCAAGATGACCCCCTTCTGCTGCTGCTTGAAGTGCTGTTCGTCCACCAATATCTCTAGCAGCAGGTGCATTGACATCAGCTTTCGCTGCCAGCAGTCTCTCCACTACATTAAGATAACCTCTTCCAGCTGCTGCTTGGAGTGCTGTTTGGTCACCAACTCTAGCATTAACATTGGCCCCTGCTCGGAGTAAACTCGCTACTGAATCATTGCACCCCTCTCTCGAAGCATATAACAATCCTTGATTCAAGGTTTCGCTGGAATTGTTACTTTGTTGGATGATCAGCTCTGTGAAGCGATAACGATCGCGAATAGTGGCGTTGCGAAGGATTTCATCCTTCACGTCTTCGGTCAAAATGTGAGACTGCTGCCTCGCATGGTATAAAAGTAAGCCGTAATGTCCATGGGCTAATGACCACCGTAGAGCCTCTGGTATATCGTTTCTTTCGCTGTATGTCTGCTGCTTTGACTCCCATGGTTTGTCTGCAAGAATATCATTCCCTTCTATATATCGGCAAAACAATCTCCACATCGTATTCTCCATGTCAGCATCCAAATCTGTGGTATGATAGATCCAGTAAGTCCTGGCGTAGTTGAGAAACTGGAAGTCTCGTTCCTGGGATTCCGACTGTAAACTGGAAGATTCTAGATCGCCGAGTACTTCTTGGGTTTTCCTCTCTAGCTCCCGTTCACTGAGATGCTGCAACTGGTGACGACGGGAAAGCAGCCTCTGCGCTGCCATTTGACCCCTAACGCTGCTTGAAGGACGGATGGGAAAGATACCAAGCTGAAGCGGCTTGATTGGAGTATTGAAACCTTTATTGACCTTCGTTAACAGACCCTTAAAGTCAGTGAAATCGAGGTAGGTCATGCAAAGGAAGCCGAGATACTGATTAACTCTCGCCATATCAAATTTTTCAGAGTGTGGGCCGTTGGTAGGAAAAAGGTGTTCTTTTACGCTGGGATGAACATAATGCACAGTTTTGTCCTCTTCATCAACGAATGTCAAACCACAGCAGTTACTGATGATCCTATCCATATCGTTGGGGAACCTTCCGCGGTCAAGAGATTTTTGTCCAGGGGAAAGACTCAAGGCTTCTTGATACTCCATGACTGTCAATGGTCGCTTCACCATACCACAAAACTGGAGCATTTTTATTGTTTCCTCTGCTGCCGTCCGATCCCGGACACGACGAAGTTTTCGATCAAAGATTTCAGATAGGCCACGTGGTAGATGCTTCAGTGCTCTTAAGATATCACTATCACTACCCTGTGCGCAGAGCTCTTCGATAAAAAGACATGTCCAGAGGAACCTGTTTCGATCAGCTTGTTAATGATGGTTTCATGTTCCTTGATCAGCAAAATGTTAAAAATGAAAGAGTTGGTCTGACTGCATAAACATGGCCTCCTACTGAATTGCAACGGTGATAATTCCAGGGATGATGCCGATAATATCACCAGGGACTTTCGACCTTGCTCAGTGGAGATCAAAACATAAAAAGCGCTAAATTGCAAGACTCGACCGAGATCATTTTGTCACTTACATTCCATTAGATCCGTCTTGTAGGGCTTTAGATATCTTCAGGATGAGCTTTGGATCCCTGAGTTTCAACTGCTCCTCTTCCAGGCAGCGACCCAGAGTCGTAGCGATATAGTGACCCATGTCTGACTCAACTTTCGTCGGAGTCACAGATATCTTATACGTCGGCCTAATTACTCTGAAAAGCTGTTTTTCAAGCTCCGGCCGGCCCGCACAGAGGATTTTCAAATTCTTGAGGCGCTTGTCGCATAGCTGAGCCACGCTCCGCGCCACCTTTTGAACCTCACCATTATCACATTCATCGAACCCATCGAGGACTAGGTAGTATTTCTTATCTATCTCAAGGTGAGACAACAAGAAATCAACGACCTCAGCTGTATTGAGGTCACGGCTGTCCTCGTGCAGGCTTCGTAGACTGTCATCTCCAGCATCCTCGATCTGGGCGTCCAATATTTGACGAGTAAGACAACCGAGAATGCTCCTCGCTGACAGAGATGCTGCGTTGTCGGTGCGACAGAAGTAGTAGGCTATAATGTCATTGGTCTCGCGTGAGGCATGCAGTTGAGCAACCACATTAGACATGAGCACTGTCTTACCCACACCCATCGTGCCCGAGCACCAGAGAATCGCCGTGCCCGGGCTGTCTTTCCACTGACGAAAGAGGGATTCCTGCAGCAGCCACTCCGCTGTGGAGGGAACGCGTTGTTGCACAGCCTGCTTCCAAGGTTTGACATGGTTGATGGTAGAAAGATTATTTCTAATGCTGGATTTCAATTTTGCTGCCTCTCTTTTCATCTTGTCAATTCGCCACTGGCGCGCCTGAACATGCTCCCTTCTGGACTCCTTGTGGAACTTCAAGGCCAACTGCCGGAATGCTGCGTTGTCTTGGCTTTCGTGCTCCAGCAGCTTCTTTGCTTCCTCGTCAGCCTGCTTCGAGGCAAGTGATATATGCAGCTGTATGTCCTTTGCGGCTTGGTCTAGCTTTTCCAGGAAAGCTTTAAACTCGGACTCGAAGGGAATGAAGACAGATGATAACGTTTGGGCGATGGTGGTCCGTCGTGAGACTTCGATGATCTTGATGCACAGTTGGACAATGACGGCATAGTAATCGCATAACGCACGTTGGAGACCAACGCAGCCAGGATAGAGTTGACCAAATTGTTGATAGGTCGGACACGACCTGCCGATCGCCATAATCATGCCCGTGACCTTTTCAAAATAAGACGCGACATTGCTCGCCGTCAATATGGCCGTCTTTACGCCTCCCCAAACTAAGGCGGCAATTGCAGGATTGGAGCTGATAAATGTATCTAGGACGCCGCTAAACTGCTGCGTCGCCTCTAGGAAGGTACATAATCGAGGCGCCACACACCTCCTTGTCGTGCTGTTGTTGTTGGCATCGATCTCTGCAACGAACGCAATGACGCTTGCGACATCTGGTTTCGTAGTACTGGCCTGATACTGTCGCTTTTGTTCGTCGGTCAGGATATCCTCAAAATTCACCAACGCTTGCTTGAGAAATATTGTGGGATCTGCTACCCGTACTGCTTGAGGCGAGGCTACAAGAGCCATCAGGAACTCTGCAACCGATCCGACGTTAATGTCTCAAATTCACCGTGTGTTTAGAAAAAAAGTGACAGAACAATGCAAAGGTCGAGACGAAGCTGAAAATATTCCTTAGGTGAGGGGAAGCGTCTAAGCCTCACCCGACATGGTTAGGACTTGTGCAAGGGTCACCCGAATGAGGGCATCTGAGAGGCCGCACTGCGTTTCCCTGTGGCAGCGCCACCCCAAGCGTTTGATTATCACCGCATCATCAACTTGCTTTGATAGGTACCCGCATCTAATACTGACCATCAATCCAAACTGAAGGCATGGAAATGTCGATCAAATTTCCGCCGTGACAGTGGCAGCCGCGGTCGTACCGCATACACCGTACGGGAGGAAGGCAACTATCGTCGCATGGCTATTGACGCTGCCAAGAGTATATGCGCTATCATCGTTGGGTGGCTGGGGTAGAGGAGAGTGAATATCATCCAACACGGCTCTTGCTGCCGCCCTCTCCAATGGCAAGGCGCGCCCACGAGACCGAATAGTTCCTGTTGCAGGGAGCCGATACAACGTCTTGCAGGGGAAGCTGTCAGGCTGAGCGCAAGGCTGTCTTGGGTTGAAAGCAAGCCAATCATCTTCGCAGCGTGTGAATCCACACACCATGACCATACGCGGACTTACTCGCTCATGGTCGAGACGAAGACCAACTCCACCTTATGGCCGTGGTACACCGGGGGCAATACTCTCGCATCACCAAAGGAAGACCGTGATAAGACGATGAGTTAAGAGAAAGCGGTTCACTCCTATCACCATCGATGGGGGATCCTGTATGAGTCCTGATCTGCAGATGCGTCCAGGTTAGGGTTAGGGATGTCGCAAGGCTTTACGTGGTTGCATCCATTCGAGATGTCGGTAATATTCCAGCCTTGTTGGACTGTACATATACGGACTGTCGTCCACATAATCATATATATATCCCGCTCGGAGACTATCGTATAACCGCCGAACCTTACGGACTACTATTTTGTTACCCCGTACAGGTGTATTTATGGGCATGGAGGGCTGATGTTCATTACTAATGTGTCACACGAAATAGATCAAGGGGTTGATCTATTTTGGCCCAGTGATTTCTGCTCGTCAGCATTCGTGTTGCTTCCTCTCTTCACTGTGTTTAACATTTTCTGTTCTCAAGGAGTACTACACAGAGTAACTTGAAGACGATACATATCTTTCCATCTAAAAAGCAGCACGGAATTGATTCCGCGTCATAGGGACTAGCTATGTCAACATATCAGGTGCCTGGCCGTCTGGTACAAGTTACATGCCCCCTTCAAGTCCCTGCGGACCTATCAATCAGACAAACCCAGTCGTCCCTTGTGGCGTAAATGGCGACTTTTGTCTTTCAGATAGTGTCTGCACATATACCTCTCATGCCAATGTTGGTGGGAGTGTATACTACACAGCCGGTTGCTCGAATGGGACAGCCTTCAGCGAGGACTCAAGCTCGGCGTGCGCAAATCGTTGTGGTAAGTCTTATTCTTCAATTTCCAGATAACTCTTACATTTTATAATCACTTTGGTTGAATTTAGGGGATACTGGCCGGTCAGATATCGTTTATTGGAGTTCAGATGGTTCTTGGAAGTGCTGTGGGCCAATTGAAAACGGGAGAGGCTGCCCGTCACCAACAAATGAAACATTCAATGGGCCTGCTCCTTCTGATCTTGTTACAATATGGACTGCCTGGTTAATTACAACGATCGCATCAATTTCGATATCAACATCTGCGTCAATAACAACGCCCACGAACCCAACCACCACAACTACTTCAAACACCGGAACACAAACTCCTGGGATAGGGCATTCCTCGGGACTATCGACCGGAGGAAAGGCAGGCATTGGAATTGCTGTGAGTGTATCGGTACTTGCTCTTCTTGCACTCCTCACATCGGTATATTCTCGTTATCGTCGCCAAAAGCGATCCATTAGGAGACAACAAGAAACAACAAGAGACCCGATGCCAAAACCGATAAATCCATCTTAGGCCTCCCACATGCCACTGACCCAGGAGCTTGCGTCAGATACTTCACGTTGGCCGAGTTACACTGAAAAAAAAAAAATGGATATGCATCAACTGGAATAAGCTCCTAGAACTCGAGGATAAGGTTTAAGCGTTACATTGAATCAGCACAGGTTTATTATTGTATTACCAAGTTATATAGGTTGCATTTACATAAATGGACTTTCGAGCGTAATTCAGTATTCAAATAGACTTAGCTAATACTCTCATTTTAACTTGTTGAATAAACTATATTTCAGTTACTCACTGGCTCGAATAACTGATAGACCTCACATGTGAGATTTTAGAGCGTGATCACTTGTCATTTGGTTTGAGGGACGTCATGTCATTACAATAGAGTATATTGATCCTGGTTCTCCACGATGTCCGATATTAGTAAAACATTCTAGTATCATGTCTCTGGTCCACTATCCATTCATATATTTTGTCTTGAACCAGGTTTAAATGACCTCATATAACAGGCCGATACTATGCGGCAGAAAAAAAAAAGAAAAGGAAAGAAAAGAAAAGAAAAGAGAACAATTACAGTGTGGACATTATAAGACGTTCTAGCTTTCATCAGAAGTCCAAGGGGAAAGTGAAATAAAGAAATCACAACAAATATCTAAATGTCTAATTCTGCCTCCGTTTACTGTGGCCCGTTTTTAGCCAGCTCCGTTGCCAGCTTTTTGGCTCTTCGCTCCTTTCTCTCACTGAAACGGTCTGCGAAGAGGTCAAAATGAGGACGCATTAAAATAGTGTATTTAACGAACTCCTCCACACAATCCACGAGGCGATCTCGATTTGAACTGGGCCGAAGGCGTTGGTCTCCTGGTTGCCCTTCGTCAGGAAAGTGGGTATACGCCATAGGGATTGATGATTGATTGGGAATTGTAAACATTCGCATCCATCGTCCGAGGATGCGAAGCGAATTGACCGCATTAAAAGACTGGGAACCGCCACACACTTGTGCAATGGCCAGAGTACGTCCTTGAGTAGGACGGACACTTCCCGTTGTCAAAGGAATCCAGTCGATCTGGTTTTTAAAAACGGCGGTCTAAAAGCCAAACCTATTAGTATAGCAACGGCGAGGGGAAGCTTGATGTTAATATGTCTTTCCCGAACGAATTGAGAATCACGGACCAAATTTCCATGTTGTTCGGGTGAGACCCAAAAATGGCCATTACTCCATTTACTTAGCTCTCGAAGTTCTTGCACTTTGGGATGTCCATGGTCAACGTCATTTTTGACAGGAAGCCCCTCAGGGTTAAAGATGCGAACGTCACAACCGAGTCGAAATAAAATGCGAGATGCTTCAAAGGCTACCAGTCGGGAGTAGGATCTGTCAATGTCATTAGACAGACCAAGGATGACAGAGGGTCAACTCGCCTTCTTCGTAAACTCCCGTAGAGAACAAGAACCTTGAGTCTCTGTCCAGTCAACTGCAAGTCATTTTCCGCCATGTCGATCGCGGTATCCAGATCGAGAAGATCGACCCAGTTGTCTTGTCCATCTCCACCGTTGAGGATGAATGGGCGATATTTTTGGCGGATATCAGGGTCGTCGTCGATGTCTCGGATTGCAAGCGAGCGGGTCGGTTCCATTCCGGTTGGATAAGAAGATGATGGCCAGGGTCGCAAGCCTTTTGTCAATGCGTGGGACTTCAGAATCCGACTGTATCTCATCAGCCCTTGCGACCTGTGCATTGACAGGAGGGAAACTCTGCATCGAAGGATAGTGGTCAAAATGGAGAGAACGGAAGCAGAAACAAAAATCAGCTTGTATGCAATAATGCAAACGACAAACTGACATTAGAGCCTTACACAATGGCTCGAAAGCGGTCCCTCCGAGCATGTCATCTGTGAAACTTGATTGGCCCTCGTACTAGCCGATCGGACTAACGTCAGCTGTCGAATTTTGTAGTTCTGCGTGGCCGCTTCAATCCCTCCAAGCGAAATAGTTGCCTACTTCTAGTATCTATGTCCTCTCAAGTCCACGCCACGTATATAGGTCGACGCTAAGAATATGAGCGACGATGAGCAATATACATGTAAAAAAAGAAGATGCTTTAAGATATTCACGCTTTGCTGACTCGAAGTTGAAATAAAGACGATGCTCAGTTTTGTATGATGAAAAGATCGAATATGCTTTCAAGCACTTGTAAATTACCGACTCAAAACAAAAAATAATCAGGATGGTGTACAGTAGTAGATGATTAAAGAATTGCTGCTTTGCTGACTCATGACAATGATTATAAGGTAAATAATTAAAGTTTGGTGTAAAATCTCAGGCCCACTTATTAAACAGTAATTACTTAGGTGGATCTTGATATTATATATATGTATAATGTGTTAATAGTCTAATCAAGATAGGCTTCTATAATTCCCTTTACCCCAATTTATTAAAAACAATAGACTTTTAGGGTTTAAATAATATAAAAAAATAAGGTCTTCCAGTTAAAATCTGGCCGCTTTACTAAAAATTAATAGACAAAATTTTTGGTGGGGCGAAGAATGTGAAGGGGCATATCTCATAGACCCTGAAGCTTACATGGCCTATATGACTCACCCCCAAAAAAGACGGTTAAACACACTCACAACTCCAAGACATACACACATATTGAACAGCCTCAAAAGTATATTAATAAATTTATATATTACGATTAGTTTATATCTTATAGCTACATAAATGATCCATGTAGTAATATCAAAACAAATGCTCAACTTCCATAGAAAATTAGACTAACAGTTCTGTATCCTTTAATGCCGCACCTCGGCAGTTGTGTACATGTAAATGCGGATTTGATTTCCAGCGGAAAATGTTTGTGTATGTGCTTGATGTTAGGTACATAGCTGTATCCCGGGGGTTAGGCCCTCAGAGAGCGACTTTCCGCACTTTTCAATGCAACAATGCGGACCAGGATAGCTTAAACACATCTGTTAGACGTCATATATCCTCTGCTTTCTTTGGAAACGACGCTTAGTCTCCCTTCAGAAGAGTCTGGTATCGCAAACACAAGACCTCGGGCGTTGCAGGCATGTTGCAAAGCCGCAAAGCGCACATGTTGGCCATGCGGCGCTAACCATCTCACTAGAAAGTATTTTGTGCCATCGGCCCTCGGATGTCTTGGTATTTTTTTTCCCTCCTCATCAGACTTTGACTAAACGTCGTAACCGGAAGATACACGGTCAATTGGCACGCAAGGGGAAAGTCATTTCCGGATTAGGAAATGTGATTCGTGGCCCGCACACACACATGCAAGAGGCACATGCGTGATTATTTGGATCTGTCATAAATTGTTATAGTAAGGTAACATTGGAGAGGTGGGGAATATATAAGAAAATGAAGAACATAAGGAATTCTAAAGTCTTCTTCTAGAAACAATTGCGTTATCTCCAGACTGCATCTTGATATAACAAACCTTTTAAGGGATTCAAGTGACATCACGAAAAAATGGACGAAAACATCGAGAGTTTTATTGGCTCAGAAAAGAGGGCGCGCCTGCATGTGCTCGTAGTCGTCCTCATACCTGCCCTATTTACGATGTTCGTGGTAAAGACAGGGCTGCGAACCTTGCAGAGTATGGCTATCTCATGTCATGTATAAGACTCTTTAGGGCTAACTACGTCGTACTGCAAAGAATGGAAATTTGCACGTCAGAACCACTGCCGTAAGCCGGTGGCCGCATCGACTGGATTCCTCAGGATGGGCAGCCTGATCTCCATGCTCTCAGCAATGAGGAAATGCGAGTCCCTCGAGCTCATGCGCAGCTGGCACCAACAATACGGGAAAACATTTCAATCATACCTGGGGCGCCCCATTATAATCACCATTGAGCCGAAAAACGTACAAACAATCCTTGCTCTCAAATTCAAGGATTTTGAGCTGGGCCACTATCGGAATAAAGCACTAGCCCCGCTGTTGGGACAGGGCATCTTTGCCAGCGATGGCGAGATATGGGAGCTTTCGAGAGCGCTGGTGCGGCCGAATTTTGCTCGGAACCAGGTTGCGGATATTGAGATTTATGAGAGGCATGTTTCCAAGGTTATTGCAAATATTCCTAGCGATGGGTCGACGGTGGACTTGCAAGAGTTGTTTTTCCGCATGGTAAGCCTCACCCGTTTTTCCATCTTCTTCTTCTTATTGTTGCTGATAAAATGTGGACAATCGACTCGGCTACTGAATTCCTCTTTGGCGAATCCATTAATTCGCTCGATACGAGTGCTCAACAGTCGTCCTTTGCCACCGATTTCAACACCTCTCAGGACGGCCTTAACATTCGCACCCGAATGGGTCCGTTAATGTTTTTCCACAGAAACAGGGTATTCTCCAAAGCCACAGTCGACTCACGCCGTTTTATCGACCAGTTTGTCCAAAAGGCCATTGAATTCCAAACTGCGAACGGCCAACAGAAAAACAACCCAGAGCAGCGATATGTCTTTCTCCACGAGCTTGCCAAGCAGACGCTCGATAAGACAGTGTTGACCGACCAGATCTTGAACATCTTGTTAGCGGGTCGAGACACCACGGCGAGTCTGCTTAGCATTACGTTCTTTATTTTGGCGCGACGTCCGGATATTTGGGCTAAGCTGAGAGAGAATGTGCTGAGTTTTGAGGGGGACAGGCCGTCCTTTGAGGATTTGAAGTCGATGACTTATCTTACCTGGGTGATGAATGAAAGTACGTTTTAATACTGGCGCATCTCATTTCTCAAAGGTTAACTAACCCCCTCAGCTTTGAGGCTATATCCCGTGGTCCCGGTCAACATCCGAATGGCTAACAAAGACACTTTCCTCCCTGTCGGTGGCGGTCCCGACGGCAAAGACCCAGTCTTCGTCCCCAAGGGCCAGGAAGTTCTCTACAGTGTATACAGCATGCATCGTCTACCAGACGTGTTTGGGCCCGACGAAACCGAGTATCGGCCCGAAAGATGGGCTCATGTCAAACCCGGATGGGCTTATATTCCGTTCAATGGCGGGCCAAGGATTTGCATCGGCCAGCAGTTTGCGTTGACGGAGGCTGGGTATACTATTGCGCGTATTGTAAGGCACTTTGAGAGTATTGAGAGTCGAGATACGAGGCCGTTTAAGGAGGGGCTTACGCTTACGTTGGCGAGTAAGAACGGGACAAAGGTGGCTCTTACTCCTGCTTAACAAACATGAATGATACGTTTTTGTTACTAGTGGCCGTGTACATCGGGAAATGTTAATATTTTTACAAACGTATATCAAATACTTTGTTGAAAATATAAAGTCTTCATTTCTATTTTCCAAATAAAATAAAACTAGTAACAACGATCTGAGAACATGCATTCGGCTGATCTAAGAGTCTGGAATTCATCATATCGTCCTCCCGATGCTGGTATAGTTTGCTCATATGTTGCCAGCCATGAGCGTCGTAGCCGCACATCCGCCTAGTCAGTTATAATACATAGAACAGACTAACAACTGCTAGGATGTAGGGTTAAAATGAATGGAGACAAGGTGATGTGTATGAAAATTATTATGAGCATTGCACTGCTCGAGAATTCTTCTTGATATCACGATAGTGGTATCGGTCATCAGCCGCAACAATCTTGTGGTTACACAAGGCGGGGTCAACGATGAGTCAAATCCATTTTGTAGCTGTTGTCAATTTCAGCTGTCTTAGATGACATTTGTTTCGATGGGTACAACCTCCGATTCCATCATAGTCTGTGCGGAGAATATTGCTATATCCTACTTACTTCGCGATGTACCAACACCACCGTCATGCAACCGTGCTAACTGTCCAGCGGCCTTTAAAGGACGCTCTACATTGCGTTTTGACACGGAGCGTAAACTGGCGGGCACACTAGCATTCATTGCACATCGAGAAGATGACGCCGAACATATCCCTGCTTTATACCTAGAGGCGGATCCCGAATCAGATGGCTTGAAGGTGATACTTGCCGTGAATAAATCTAGTTATAATGATGGTGAAGATGTGATTTACCGCATCCAGCAGGGATTTGCAGGTATATTCGCTATTCTCGCGACTGTTTCTGGTGAGTGGCACGTGGTTGTTCAAGAAAGTATACTAAGAGTTATCAGAGTCAACTCGCTATGAAGAGATGGGAAACCAGATTCTTACTGCCGTGGTTTCCATGTGTTCACCGCGTATACTGTCTAGATTACGGCTGAAATATTTTTCGAAAACGACAACAAAACGCCCCCTGAAAGACACTCTTCAAGAAGCTCTGTCCTCTGTGAAGATCGCCAGGCAGAATCTAGGTAACGGGGCCATGTTAGAAACCGCGGACAGCTTTACTATGGTAGCAAAGGAAGTCGGGAAACTTATTGACTCGTGGTCTCAGTATCAGGTTAACACAAGCCTAGCGAAAGTCGTGGAAGGCATTCATCGACTACACCAGATTGCAGGACTCGATGACTTGATTCGCATTATTCCAAATAAGGACATGAGCCCCTCATCAAAACAGAGTTTGCTCAATATTGTTAGCAAGGTCAGCAGGTATTGGGAGGCCGCTAGGTTTCTATACCGTACGGCGAAAAAATTTCCGTTGTCTCGAACAATGAGAACGGTTCCCGTTTGCCTTCCCAAGGAAGCATTCTCCATCCCTATAATCAATGAATATGTTCCTGATTTACCGTCCAAAATCATCGAGGTTTCTCCGAAAGGAAGCCAAGAGAAGCTCCTAAAAGAGATTTGCGCAACGTTGAAGATCAGTCAACAAGACGCTATCAACAAATACTCCTGCCAAGTCTTACGGACCATAGGAAAGGCAAAAGTCCACGCTGAGATGCAGTTGATTGCACACTGCGAACTACAAAACCCGAAGGCATTGCCGCGAGTGATCTGCTCGAGCAAGGATGCCTGCTTTCTTTGCAACTTATGTCTCCAGCTATACCAGAAGACATACACGCCGAGATCGCACGGACGACTGTATCCAGGTTGGAGGCTACCTCTGCTGCCGCAACTTGCAGAATTGGAGCAAAGACTCTCCCATGCTCTGGGAGATCATTTCAAAGAAACCTGCACCGCACTTCTGTCAACTCGTCGTAGATCTATCTATCCACATCCAAACGAGAGCACTTTGTTCACGCTTCCACTATCTAGAACAACGACAAGAGGTTCAGCTTTATCCGAGGATACCAACCGTGCCGCTCTACTACAAGGACCAAGCAATATCAGTATTGATGACGGGAGGAACGAATCACGGACACAGAATACAGCTCATACAAAGAAAAAGGACATGCCATCGGACGGTTCAGGCTCATCGCACCACTGCACAGAGTCAAAAAATACAGGTCTAGAGTACTGCACATTGGCCTGAAGTGCAACGAAATTTGGTCTCCTGGCTCCAGGAGAGTCCTCAATGGCGTACAGAGTTGGCATCTTGCCTCATCTGCAAATACAGATTGAGCATGCTTCTGGTACGCATGATCTTACGTTTTCCCTGGAATGGTTAAATACCGAAGAAGCTGCGGAGGTTCGAAGGAAAGGCTCTCCCCCTCAGTTGATCGACGCAGATCGCCTTGGAGGCATAGTCACCTTGCACGAGCAGAATTCAATGTACATTGTTGCAAAAGACACTATTTTGAAGGTTGGTTGGGCTAGCGAAAAGGAAGTCGTTCCTTCTAGCAAACCAGAGACCTGATTATCTCGTCAACATCCAAGCAATCCTGAAAGCGATGAATAAGCCCCAGAAATTGAAAGTTTTTGCTATGTCTTCAGTCTTTGGTTGTTACATCAATGCTGTAGATTTCATGTTCGATGCGTCCTATGCTGTGACTTCAAAATTCAATCTATTTACCCTTCAAAAAAGCATGTATGTGTTTTCTATTTGGACTCAATTCCGAATGAGGTCCTTCCTAGTCGTGTCGTGCATTGTCAATTCGACGTATAGGGACATGACCCAGGTTGGGATAAGTCAGGTGACAATCTTCGGCTTATCGTAGAAGAAAGCGGAATTCCGCTCTGAGTTAGCAAACTGCCTATTTCAGTTAGTGTATTTCGGTCTTTGATTTTGCTGGTACACGTGATTGCTCTCATCTTAGCCATCTACAACAACTCGGCAAATGACGAGTAAGTTTCTAGTTTATGTTATTTGTGGCGCATGTGCAGAGAAAAGGGGGTTGCATATGTGGCTGGTAACCGTCTTGCTTGACATACCGCAGTCATATGCATTGCTCTATATACTCCGTACACTCCAAACGACTCGGCTATATTCCTGCTTTTGACGCGCGCATGTGACGGGCTCAGGAATTACTAGATTAGAGACTAATTAATAGTCAGGAGACTGGATTGTAAAACTGGCCTGTTAGAGGCGCCGTATTAATATTATTGATAAGGCGATAATACGTCACAGCTGCGCTCGGAAATACCTCTTGGCTTTGCGAACATGATCGCGACCGTGGCAGGATCCAGCCGGACCTCGGCAGTGGATGAGCCATTTTTATTTGATTTATACGTCAAGTTCCGTGAAGTCCTGACTCCCTTCTTTTCCTAATATATAGGATCGCATTCGGCTTTTGTACAAATAGTGGTTTTTGTTTTTCTCTTTCGGAGTGTTTAACCTTTCTGTACAACTTCAACTATCGTACTATTACCCGGCTGCAAGTCGATCAAGTACTCCGAACACGGTTAAATTCGGACCAGTGACACCAAAACTCCGCGATTCGTGAGGCATTAAATGGTTATTGGCATTCTTCGCATCCTTAGCGAGGTGAGCAGTCAGAACTGATCGTCCCGGTGAGCATTCGCGGTATTGCGCCTGATCGCGAATCAATAGTAACGAATGCTAAGAGTCCAAGTGCAAAGTAACATACGGACAGATAGCCGCATCTCCGCCGCAGACAACCGGCGCGTAGTCCGAGGAAATTCAGATTCCAGAAGGGGAAATCCGGACAGTTACTTGTTGGCCGTACCAAGTGGTAAATTAATTACCTAGTGGCAGAATAACACAATGTTCTCGAACGCCCCTCATGCAGCCCGCTCATCCCCACACGCCGCTCCTTCCTCCAGCTCATCGTTGATCGCCGCCTCTACAAATACCTCAACTGCATCATCTGCCTCGACTTCCTCTCAGCATCGCCTGTCCCAGATCTCATCGCACATCATGGGCTCGACTGCCGGTGCCTCCTCTGTCTTCACCACCGCCCAGGTGGGCCAGGCCCCCGAGGATCCTCTCTTTGGCCTGATGCGCGCCTATCGCCAGGACTCGTCCGACAAGAAGGTCGATCTGGGCATTGGTGCCTACCGCGACGACCACGCGAAGCCGTGGATTCTGCCTGTCGTGAAGAAGGTATTTATTTCTATTATCCTTTCGTGCCTTGTGCATCTCTCCAGTGCCAGCTGATGCTAACTGATTCCATCCAGGCGGACCAGATCCTGCACAACGACCCCAACCTCGACCACGAGTATCTGCCCATTTCGGGCCTGGCCAACTTCACCGCCGCCGCACAGAAGCTGATCCTGGGCGCTGACAGCCCAGCCATCCAGGAGAATCGCGTATGTTGGAATTTTTTTTACTCTCCTTCTTCTTTCGTCTTCCCCTCACCCCGCACGAAATGGACGTAGTATGGAGCTAACCGTCTCCCGCAGGCCACAACGCTGCAGACTATCTCAGGCACCGGGGCCGTCCACCTGGGCGCGCTCTTCCTCGCCAAATTCCACCCGCGCCGCCCGACCGTGTACCTGTCGAACCCGACGTGGGCAAACCACAACCAGATCTTCAGCAATGTCGGGCTCGCCATCGACAAATACCCGTATTTTTCCGCCCAGACCAAGGGGCTCGATATTGACGGCATGCTGGCCACCCTGGGCGCTGCCCCCGCGGGATCCATCATCGTGCTGCACGCCTGCGCCCACAACCCCACCGGCGTTGACCCGAACCAGGACCAGTGGAAGCAGATCGCCGCCGTGATCCGCGAGCGCGGCCACTTCCCATTCTTTGACTGCGCTTACCAGGGCTTTGCGTCGGGCGACCTGGCCCGCGACGCTTGGGCTATTCGCTATTTCATCCAGCAGGGCTTCGAGACGTGCGTCGCCCAGTCATTTGCCAAGAATTTTGGTCTGTACGGCGAGCGTGCCGGCGCTTTCCATTTCGTGTCTGCCCCTGGTCCGGACGCTGCTAAGGCGAACAGCAACATCGCCAGCCAGCTGGCTATCTTGCAGCGCTCGGAGATTTCCAATCCTCCCGCCTATGGCTCGCGCATTGCCAGTATCGTGCTCAACGACCCGGCCCTGTATGCTCAGTGGGAGCAAGACCTCAAGACCATGAGCGGCCGCATCATCGAGATGCGGAAGGGCTTGCGCCAGCGTCTCGAGGCCAAGGGCACGCCGGGCTCGTGGGACCACATCACCAGCCAGATTGGCATGTTTAGTTTCACGGGGCTGAGCGAGAAGCAAGTGCAGATTCTGCGGGAGAAGTGGCACGTCTACATGGTATATTTCCCCCTCTTCTTTCTTTGTATACAAATGATGCTAATAATCGACAGACCAAGAATGGCCGTATATCCATGGCGGGCCTCAACACTCACAACATTGACTACTTTGCCGAAGCTGTAGATCAAACCGTGCGCGAAACTGCTTAATTTCTTTTTATGGGTTTGTATGTCAACTTACTGTAGTAAATGGATGGCATGAATGGCATGGTATGGCATGGGTTGGTTATTCCTTATGGTTATGTAATAGAATATGCTATCACACGATCCATCTCACTTTCTCTCGTAAAATGTAAACTATATACTAGTAATATACCATATGGACTAGAGATCTAGAAAATAGCATCCCAAACAACCAGCCACGTACACAGCCCAACTGTACCCCAAAACACCATCTGCGCCGTACTGCGCCGCTCGCTCGCCCGCCGCAGCTCTTTGTTTCCGCGGTCGACGTTTTGCGACGTTGTCGATGCGTCGGCGACTAGCTGGCTGATGAATTCTTCTTGTGTGGAAAGGTGGCCGACGAGGGTTTGCTGCAGCGAGGATATTTCCAGTAGTGATTTTTCCGCATTCCTGAGGGGGTGGCAATTTTGTTAGTTTTGATTTTCGGGGAAGCAGGGAGACAGGGACGTACTGGACTTTGCTGAGCGCGTCCTCGTACTGTTTCAGCATGATGTCGTTTTCCTCGGCAAACAGCTGCAATTGCGCAGGCGAGAGCTGTGTTTCTATAGCCGCTGCATCGGCGGCAGACAGCGCGGCAGATGTGTCGTAGACTGGTTTGTCTACCAAAGGCTGCCGCTGTTCCACATCTTGAACAGCATGCGGCTTTTTCCCTTGCTGTTGCTTCTGCTGCTGCTGCACCTTGTACAAAACACTCTTCTCCTTCTCGCGCACCCGCTCAATGCGCTTCTCGACCATCCCGCGCTGCACTTCTGCGGCATCCTCAAGCTTGCGTCTCAAGAACCACAGCACGCTTTCACGCACACTGCGCGTCATGCGCGCCGAGTTTTCGGCGGCGAGCTGTTCTTCTGATTTCCCTGCCTCTTCTTCCTCTCTTCCTCCCCCGGCCCACCGCCACAGCGCGCCACCCGGTCGTCCGTATTTTTTCCGTAGGAGTTGTGCTTCTGTATCCTGCCGGAGGGATTCTGCGGATTGCAGGTTTGTGATGCTCGACGACAGGTCGCGCAGCAGCAATGCTGTAGATGAGTCGATTGCGTCGCGGTCGATGTCAGTGAGGAGTTTGCCGGTTGGTAGGAATGCAGTACTACCACCACTCGTGTCTGCCGGGGTGGGTAGTTGCTGTTTCTTGTTGCCTGGTTTGGGCGTTGTTGTGGATAAGTACGATTGGCGAATGGATTTGAGATAGTGGAGTAGAGATTGGATGTGTGAGTTCTGCCAGACACACACACACACACACATTCATTAAGTTAGCCATTGTTCCATCAGCGTTGACAGTAGGTAAGGTGAGGTGAGGGTACGGACAATCCGATACGCTTCTTTCAGAAACTCATTGACCGTCTTCTTGGTCTTTTCAATCTTTTCTTCGGTCTTTTCCGGCGGTACTCGCGCCCGCAGGAGCTCGCGGACACATGGCGTGAGGTCTGTCATTGCGCTCGAATGAGCGAGTCCTTTTGCAAGTGTTATGTTCTGGGGAGGGGAAAGGAAAGAGAGAGGTGTCAACAGACGTCAGGGCCAGCGGGACTTATAACAGCCATACGTAGCCGGGCTTGGCGTTGCGGGAGCGGGCTCCACTTAAGTACACTCACTGAGAACTATGAAGAGGCATACGGAACTATATATTTACATGCAGGTCTGTATTTATTTACTAATCAAAGTGCTATTCGAAACATAAATTGATAAATGCAACGTGAATGGGATATCTCATGACCAACTCCGCGCTTGCCAAACCAAATCAAGTATATACGATGATATCAACCTCTCTCCTCAACCCAAATCTATTCCTGTTAGCATGCACTTGATATAGGAAACAAGTTATAGAGACGTACCTCCATCTTGCCCATCTCGTGGTTCTCGCGCCTGGCTGCTTCTCTAGCCAAACTCAACAGCAAATCCAGGTCATCCTGGTCGCCCATCGTGATCATATCCCCATCGTCGCGCATCCGGATGCGGAGTGGCCGCTGAAACGCAAACTTTTCTCGTACCTTGCCCTCAAATTCGCCAAAATCGAGGTCCGGTCCAATCATTATGTATCGCGTTTCTTCTTTCGCGTGCACTTTGACTCGGAATTTGCGGATTTCCGGTCTTCGTGACGATCCTCGCGTCCGACGTTGTGCTGATGCCTTTGGTTGTGTCGCTCCTCCAAGCATTTCGAATTCACCCGAATTGACTGTGTCATCTCCATAGTCGCTCGCATATTCTGCCTCCTCGTCGATATAATTTGGCCTCGCAGTCGACCGCGGACTGATGTACATGTCGTACACTTCTTCTGCATACCCGCCTTCTGCGATACTGCCATTTGCGCTCATGTACCGTTTACGATCGTTCGTCGTCTCGCGATACAGTCGAGGTCGTGCATCTTGTGTGCGCGATGAAGATGAAGACGACCCCGAGAACTGTCGTGAAGGCGGACCACGAGGCTCCGAGGCTGTTCGTGTCGTACCAATCCGTGCTTTGCCCATCGACGGCACGTCTCCACCCGTTCGTCCGTTGCTTCGTGAGCCTGGCCGATCCAGGTTGAGACGAGGCGGAGGACCCGCGCGCATGCTTGCCGCACGATCTGTCAGCGTGGTATTATTGTTGTTGCTACTGCCGCTGCCTATTGAGTAATTCGCCTTTTCAGACTCAGGTGGCGGCGTAGGAGGGAACATCGTGCGGCCGATTGGGGGCTCGGATTGCTGTCGGACGCCCCGGCTGCTCAAATTCTTTTGCACGAGGTTCGTCGCTGCAAAGGAAATGTTCTCGAGAGGCCGGTCATCCTTGGCTGTGGCGTCGAGAGTCATTGACCTTTTAATTTCGGACCCTTGGAATCCTGTAAAAGCATTGTTCCGATCTGAAGCAGCCACCAGTCTTGCTTTGCCGAGGTAGTCTTTTGTCTTGAGATTTTTCACCTTGGCTTCGTTGGGCCGATATACCACGCCGACGGGAATTGAAAAGACAGTATAGCCCTGTATTTTTTTTAGTTTCGAACTTCGATTTCGGGGGGAAAGCTTACATTGGCTTGTTCGTTAAGTGCCTCGTCAATCACATCATGGTCTGCCGTGACCTTTTCTTGCTTGGCATAGTACAGATCTTGCATGCCAGGATCCATTTGCTGCAGATAGATGTAGCATAGCCCTCGATTGAAGAGAACCTCGCACGAATACAGGCGAAACTTCAGACCGAGCTGTTCGTAATCAATCGAAGTGTTCCCTCGCAGGTACAGCAGTGTGTCGTTGAAGTTGGCCAGCGCCTCCTCAAAGTCCCCAAGAAGAAAGTTCGACACGCCTTGCTGGAAATACGCGATTGCGAGGTAGTTGTCACAGGCGATGGCTCGTTGGTAGCATTCCACCTACAAACTAATTAGA
The DNA here is from genome assembly GCA_039119965.1 of Talaromyces sp. DC2. Lineage (NCBI taxonomy): Eukaryota > Fungi > Ascomycota > Eurotiomycetes > Eurotiales > Trichocomaceae > Talaromyces > Talaromyces sp. DC2. The sequence continues at coordinate 355,421 of JBCLNQ010000020.1, read as the reverse complement.
ACTGAATTACTAGAACAAAGAGACAAACATACCGCCTTTTCATGCTCGCCCAGCGTCGCATGGATTACACCGCAATTGAACAATATCCTCGACGTCTCGGCAATGCCATCGAAGATCTTCAATGCTGTATCGAATTCATTATTGTCGTAGTGAGCGAGTGCCTGCACCCACGTCTCGATTTCCTGCAACAGTCAGGTCTGAACACATTGAATAGCAACAGTAGTACTCACCTGCTTCAGCGACATATTTACAATATCGCGGACGTCTATCTTGCTCAGCGCCGGGCACTCTTGACCGGGAGAGAAGAGGAGATGAAAGGAGGATAAGAGGGAGTAGGTTGGGCGTTGCTGCAACTAACGTCTGGAGCACCGTTGATGTGGGTGGGATGATTGGCGTGTGATGGCCGTGACGACTCGAATAGTGCGGGGCTGCATGCACGATCAGGATACAGACCAGCGACTTGGCGCAAGCAAGCCATGGCTTGTTTGAGGTTGCCGTGAGGAGTCGCTAATTAGTACCACTCCGTTGATTGTCTGCCATGGTTCATTATAAACGAGCGGCCTGGCGCGGTGTCAAACAGGAGGGCGCTCCTGTTTGTATCGTCTCAGCGGTATCATCCTCATGCGGATCGCCGCTGGCCTAGCGGCAGCAGCCAACAGCATTGGCATTGCGAGGTGTCCGGAGGATTCCCGATTCAAGACGGCGGCCTGTCTCGAGCAGCGAATGGCTTGCCCAGAGACCAGATAACCTTGCTGCAGGCTAAAAATAGGCCTACTTGCCTCTCGAATGGCGGTCGATTGGATATGCATGCCGGGAGAGTAGGGCGCTTAGGGGGAGGCCTCTGTGACGAGCGAGACTCATTGGCGGGGCTGGTTTGGGGTGGGATCCAGGGCGCCAATAGCCCAATGTGCATCACTGCATCCATCACTAGCACCGACTATTGACTTGCGGTCGCACCGGACAAATCTTGTAGGAATGAGGAGTTTCGCAGGGGGTGTCAGTGTCAGCCCTTCAGGGTGAGAATCGACGGCGACAGACGAAGTAAAAGGATGAAGCAAAATGAAGTGAGGTAAGGCCCGGCCAGCCGGAACAAAGAAAGAAGGCGCGGCCCGGCCCTTGGGTTGCCCCCTGCCTCCTGCCATTTCCGGCGACTGCAGTCGACAGCGCTAAGTACGTATTCTGTGTCTATTTGTATCTATTTTTGTCTCTTTTTATCTCGTTCTGCATCGTTACTCTTTACTTGACTCGCCTCACCGCGCCAGTGTGATTCTCCTGCATGCCGCCAGACTGCCTGTCCAGCGCTCTTGCACCAACGACCCGCCACGGCGCTTGCGACGGTCCGTGTTTGAGAGTGTCTCGTATGCCTCGCATGCAATCTCCGAGAGTTGCCTCTCATTTTCATCAGGCCTCCGGACTCGGATTCTGAATACCTGGCCATTGTTCGATGGCAACGTCGTTACTGCATTAGTTCTCCCTGAGGCTTGAAGACACTGTTCCGTTGCATGTCTAGTATGAACCATCACATGCTGAGCTATGTTACGAGTCAGCTATGTTATGGGTGGAACATCAAACAATCACATTGCACGTGGAGATCTTTAGACTAGTACAACTACAGCTCTGAGCTCATAGCATGCCCTTGCTGACCTGCTCCTGACGCTCCTCCCACACAGTCTTCCCTGAGCAAGAGCATACCGTCTTATCGTTGTCCCAAACACCAGCGCTGCGGGCAATGACTCCCACGATCGTGTCTGGGTCCTCCTTTTTAAATGGCCCATCCTTGCTCTTCGACACAACCATACTGCGTCCAATCATTTCCCAGACCGCCAGCGGCTGGTCCAACAGGACGTTGCCTTTTCCTTTCTCGTTGACATCAACGGTACCAAACACTCCTCGTGGCTCCTCACGGCCCAAGACCTTGGCCTTGAGAGCCTCCCAGATTCTTCCTGTAGACCCTGCGCCTTCCGATATGTCTCCGGTCTCTCGTACAGTCGCCCAGTACCGTCCCGGCGAAAGCCCGTTTATCGTCAGGTCGACCAGTGTCTGGGTTTTTGAGACTTGGACCATGCGGCACAATCCGCGAACCTTTTCCGCAACGGTCGTGTTGTGAGTTTCGAGGATGCACACGGCGGCGCCTTGGAGACCACTGGTTAGCATGACAGCCCTGTAGGAAAGACCGTAGAAGACCGTAGTAGTAACTCACTATCTGAAAGCCCGCTTCCACGAACAATAGCATCTCGTCCAGTGTCTTGGATGGCAGCTACAATCGAGCTTGGTGCCGCCGTGCCTTCAACAAATACCAGTTGATCCTCGAGTTTGGCCTCCACCTTTTTGATGCCTGCTACCGAGTCAGCCTCCTGTAATCATATAACATACATGATATTTACCCACCCTCCAACTTATTGATCGACTGAGATATATCGTCTACACAGCTGTCGCATGTCATAGGGACAGCGAAAGTGGTCTGTGATTGCATTAGTTAAGGCGGCGGGGGAGACGCGTTGAGACGGGTTCATATGTCGATGGATTCATACCTGAAAAGGCTCAATCATGATGGCAGACACGCTCGAAACGATAGTTTAAAAAGGATCTTAATATCACAAAGAAGAAACGAAGGGATCAACTAGAAACCGCGCAGATGGAGAGACAGACGAGCATTTTGCTGATGTGATGCCATCTCGTTCTTAGCAAGCAAAGAGTGGGGTGCTTTGAAATCGGCGCGGCCTCGGCATGCGGTCATCGTCGTTAGCCTTTTTGTCCGTCTACACTCGAACAACACAAAACGTTGGGTCGCCAACCCACGCACCAGCATGTCTGCCTCAAAGTCAAGATGGGCTAACGAGGATCCCGAAGAAGAAGCTGCCATTGCGCTCCGCAAACGCGAAAAGGAGGAAAAGAAACGCGCCAAGGCAGAAAGACAGAAACTCCTCGAGCAGCAGCAGCAGCAACAACAAGAACAGCAAAAACAGTCTGCTGCGGCGGGCACCGAAAAAGGCGCAGAAAGACCGACTAAACGACGGCGACTCTCCAATGAGCCTACTCCGTCTGCTGAAACTGAGGGCGGAAAAGTCGAGGCCCAGCGCAAGCTGCTGCAGTTCCCAGCGCCTGAATGGGCGCCGTGTCGTCACGTCGATAACTACGAACCACTCAACCACATCGAAGAGGGTTCGTATGGCCTCGTTTCCCGGGCCAAGGATCTGGCCACAGGCGAAGTCGTCGCGCTCAAAAAATTAAAGCTTGACAACTCTCCCGATGGCTTCCCCGTGACCGGGTTGCGCGAGATCCAGACTCTTCAGAGGGCCAGACACAACAATATTGTTCGCCTGCGTGAGATTGTAATGGGAACAAGCATGAACGAGTGAGTAATCTAGCTTTCTGTGCCATTTTGTCCCCTGAGAAGTTCTAGATGCGCAAGATTATTGACCATTTGACGTGGGGGCACCATGCACCTCATTTCTTCTTCACAGTGTCTACCTAGTTATGGATTTCCTCGAACATGACCTGAAAACTCTACTTGACGATATGAAAGAGCCGTTTCTTCCTTCCGAGATCAAAACGCTGCTTCAGCAGATCATGTCCGCTACCGAATTTTTACACTCCCACTGGATCCTTCACCGAGACCTAAAGACGTCGAACCTGTTGATGAACAATCGCGGCGAAATAAAAATTGCTGATTTCGGTATGGCAAGATATTACGGAGACCCTCCACCAAAGCTCACGCAGTTGGTCGTGACCCTATGGTATCGATCTCCGGAACTGCTTCTGGGAGCAGAAGCATACGGGCCTGAGATTGATATCTGGAGCATTGGGTGTATATTCGGCGAGCTCCTGACAACAGACCCTCTTTTCCAGGGGAAGAACGAAGTTGATCAGCTGTCTAAGGTGGATTCTATCTCTTTTTGGTGCCCTGTGGTCGAAATTACTAATGCCGTCTAGATCTTCGCGGTCACTGGTCCACCTACACAGCAGATATGGCCAACATTCCGTTCTCTACCCAATGCCAAATCCCTTCGACTGCCACCTAAGACCTCTTCCGGCTCACCCATGAATCCGCCGTTGCTTCCTAGATCCAAATTCCCCTACCTGACCAATGCCGGACTGAGTCTGCTATCTTCTCTACTGGCACTGAACCCGGCGGCTCGCCCAACCGCTGCACAATGTCTCAAGCATTCTTACTTTCGAGAAGATCCGCGCCCGAAGGCAAAGGAGATGTTTCCTACTTTCCCTTCCAAGGCCGGACAAGAGAGACGGCGGCGCCGAGCCACACCAGAAGCGCCAAAGCATGGCGAAGAAGCCCCGCGTCTGGATTTTGCCAATGTTTTTGGCGGTGCTGCTGCTGGTAGTGGAGAGGCTGGAGCTGGGTTTACGCTTCGATTGGGGTGATTGATGGTTGTTAGCTGTTTAATTAATTTACGGTAGATGAGAGATCTAATCCTGAAACGTATATTGAGGGGCTTAATATTTTCTTCGAAAAAAACACATGCATAGATGAATAAATATCGAACCAAAAGAATAGTGGTCCGCGCCCTTCAGCTTGGTGCCTTGTTGACTTTGCTCGGCGGCTATTTTTAAGCTCTCGGTCACTAGTCCACGTCCACTTCTGCTGATCGATAACAACATTATTGCCTGCACCTGTCTCTCTTCTTGGCTCTTCGAGCCTCTCGTTTTATTTCTTTATCTTTTTATTGCGCGATATAAACACATACGGCAAAATTTGATCGCGACAATGGCGCCCGGCAAGAAAGCTGGTGCATCTTTTGATTCCATCATTGAGGCTGGTAAGCTGCGTACCATCGCCAGGACAACTGGACATCCAATCTGACCAGAACCCTCTTCCTCCCAAAGAACGTCTCGAGCGAAGAAAGAAAGAAAACCAGGCGCTTGCAAATCAGCTCCTTAGCAAAAAGAGCAGACGTGCAAGCGCTCCTGGCCCTGGAATCGGAAACAAGAAAGCGCCTGCGGAGAGAAGCTTGGCAAGTCGGATTGGTGTTGTCAAGGTACACTGCACTGCAACTTATCGACTCTGTTTATATATATTTTAACAAGACGGATTTTTTTTACAGCGCTCTGCGTCAACCTCGTCGAAACCAAAATCTAATCCCCTCGCCGCTGCTCGCTCCGCCGCCTCGTCCTCGAGACAAAGCCTTCCTGGTAGCAATCGACGCACTCGCGAAGACCGTATGATTGCCGATATCAATGCGGGGAATGACGTGCAAGTGAAATCCAGCAGTGTTGTTGGAAAGGGAATCTCTATCAAGGGAACGGGCTCTGGTCCCTTTGTGGTCATGGCCAGGAACTTTGCGCCAGGCACGAATGCAGCCGATATCGAAGCCGCTTTGGAACCCGTTGCTGGGAAGATTCTCGGCGTGAATATTCAGACCTACACGCCCTATGTCAGCGCGGAGATTGCGTGTGCTGAGAAATGGGGCGCTGAGGCTATTGTGGCACAATTTCATGGTCAAAAGGTTCGTCTCTGTGTTAATAACAAGAAAGTTGCTGGAGACTGACTTTTTCTATAATTAGGCGGATGGTAGAGTTCTTCATCTAGAGTACAAAGGCACCGGATCTTCGTCCTTCAACTCTCCCGCTGCCTCGCGTGGCTCTTCTAGCTACGACCTTCTCAGAGAACAAGCAAACCGCGAGCGCATAGAACACAGAAAAGCCGAGGTGCAAGATGGCAGATTCGGATTCGACGAGAACAGTAAAGCCCGCTTTGGACGAGGAGGAAAGGCAGGCCGCGCTTCCAACGGAGCAAGCCATCGCAATCAGCAGAATAATGGGTTGTACAGTGACGAGATGATGGTTGATGCGCCGACGGCGCCTGCTTCACATCGAGGTCGAAAGGCTCGTTAGCGGTTTGGCAATGTCAATGGATTTACTTGTCTCTTTTTCTCTTCTCACAGATTTAGGGATGGTTATGGCGCCTAGGAATGTGAGCGCAAGGTTTCTCAGTTAATGTATTATAGTATGCGATGGGTTTTGGGTAGAGCGGCTGTTCATGACTGAAGCCATGTGCTATCGGGTTAGTTGTAGAACCCTATCAATAATTCTCTCGGTTTTAAAACAAGAAAAATAATCTTGGCCATTTTCTTTTCACTGTTTGTTTTGGTTTATTCCTATATACATACTTCTTTATTTTGGTACGGAATCACGTGCAATGTGCGGAGGTTGCGGCGATGCGGAGAAGAAATAATTAAACCAGCAAGAGAAAACGACATCGGAAAGGGCAAGGCCGCCCATAACCTTAGTCGCCAGTGACTAAATTTCAGTCTCTGACAGCTTATTAGTCTTGAATGTCGTTTATTGCCCAATTACGAGGCATAAGGACACCATGAACCACGGCCTCAGGCGCGGAACGCAGCACATAGCGAAACAATGCTGTCGACACGCTCTGTCGACACAACGACGATATGCCTCGGACATTGTCAAGAAAGAATGGTCAACCCCATTAGCAAAGACGATCGCTCAAGTGATCCGAGTGCGTCCCCTTTTTATTTTAAACCCAGGACGACAGAAACTAATTAATCGGATTATAGACAACAGGACCCATCTCAATCGCGGCATATATGCGAGAACTCCTCACAAACCCCAACGAAGGATACTACACCACCGCCACCTCTCAAAGCGGATCGGAGATATTCGGCAAAAAGGGCGATTTCATCACTTCACCCGAGATCACGCAGGTTTTTGGTGAGCTTGTCGGACTATGGACGATTACCGAGTGGATGGCGCAGGGTCGACCGAGAAGCGGCGTTGAGCTTATTGAGGTTGGACCGGGAAAGGGGACGTTGATGGATGATATATTACGAGTGAGGGCTGGGCACAAGAGTGGAAAAGGGAAAGGAAAAGCTAACGGAGAGACAGGCGCTTCGCAATTTCAAGGTCTTTTCGTCTAGTATCGAGGGTATATATCTAGTCGAAGCTAGTGCGGCATTGCGCGAGACTCAGAAGACCTTGCTATGCGGACCGGATGCTGTACTCGAGGAGATTGATATCGGTCATAGGGGTGTCAGTAAGCATCTAGGTGTTCCTATTACCTGGGTAGAGGACATCCGACTGCTATCATACAGTGAGTAATCATGCCAGCAATGTTTTGACTCACGGAGTTACGTATTAATACAATTTTCTAGATGGGAAAACGCCATTCATTTTCGCGCATGAGTTCTTCGACGCTCTCCCAATCCATGCCTTTGAGTCTGTAGAGCCAGCTCCTGACGCAGAGCCACAACCCATCATGACCCCCACGGGCCCTATCAAAATGAACGAAACAGCCGCACAGAGACATGCTTCACTGCCTCAATGGCGGGAGCTCATGGTTGCGCTCAATGCCAAGTCCGTTCTCGAAGACAAGAAAGACGAGCCGGAATTCCAACTAGTCCGGGCCAAGGCCTCGAATGCGAGCTCACTGGTCTATCCGGAAGCTTCTGAAAGATACAAGGCACTAAAATCTCAGCCGGGATCAGTCATTGAAATTAGCCCGGAGAGCAGACTATACATGAACGATTTTGCACGTCGCATTGGAGGGTTCACAGTCGACCCGAAGAAGAAGATGCACTGGGCCAAAGTCACAGCTGATAAACCAAAGCCGATGGGCGCTGCTTTGATTCTGGATTATGGAACATCCGCGACAGTACCCATGAACTCGCTGCGCGGGATTCGCCAACACGCCAAAATCTCGCCATTTGCGTTCCCGGGGCAAGTGGATGTCAGCGCTGACGTTGATTTTACCAGCCTGGCCGAAGCAGCCATCGAGGCTAGTGAGGGTGTCGAGGTTCATGGCCCCGTCGACCAAGCTGATTTCTTGCAGTCCATGGGCATTGCCGAGCGCGCAGCGCAGTTGCTCAAGGACGTGAAAGACGAGAGCGAGCGCAAAGTCATCGAGAGTGCGTGGAAAAGGCTGGTTGATCGAGGGCCCAACGGCATGGGCAAGCTGTATAAAGTGCTGGCGGTTGTTCCTGAGAACGGAGGCCGGAGGAGGCCAGTTGGCTTTGGCGGTGGTGTTGTGTGAGTTGGAGGTTTCAGTGTTCAGTGTAAGAGCTGACTATTGTTTTAATAAAATTAGAATATATAATTGATGTATATATGAGCACTGTTTACTGTAATAATATCAATTGATATGTAGCAAACTTCGAACCCGATGTCATGAGGACTAAATTTGTTGGGCGTACATGTATCATACTAGAAAACTGTTCATAATGTTACCTTATTTGACTAATCGATTGGGCAGCCGACCACATGCAGGGCAAGGCTGCAGCCTATATTACTACCAAATGACCTAGACTCCGAAGAAACTTTCTGCCCTGTGCCCTAAAGTCCAAGGCTCGTGATGCCAGCTTCCAATGCTTCTCTTAACCCTGTGAAGTCCGATTGTCCGAAAAATGACCTTAGCAAGTCCTTTGCTCTCTTTGAGGGTAGGGCATTACTCAAGTCTTTGATTTCGTCTTCGGGGGGATTAATTAGCTTTTCATTAGATGGGCGAAGATCTCGTAAAATGCCAATGATTGCTTTCCATGTGAATGGATGAGCCATTCCAAAGAGACGCTCGGATTGAACGTTTGGATCCAGCAGTGCAATTGCATGTATGCGTGCGAGGTCTTTGACGTCTATGTAATGTTCTATTTGAGCAGAAAGCAGGTCAGTGTATTCATGCCTGACAAAAGCAGCTTATTTCACTAAAAATATGAACCAACATGCAGCGATGGAAAACATACGTGGAGGTGCTACCTTCATGATCGCATCATTCCCTTCGAGTAACTTAGAAGTCAAACTCATGGTTGAGCCGCTCGCCTCAGGGAAAAGGACTTGTCCAATCTATCAGAGTGTCAGATAGCAGCATTCTAACAACAGGCAAATGTGCCAAAAAAGAAAGGAGGTGAGGGGGTGGGGTGGGTTCGTTCGGGATGATATTATGAATATCACACACGAATCTTTTCTGTACATACAGTAAAATCAGGGAGCACAGTGTTCAAAGTAAACGTTGGCTTATTCTCCTTAATCCACCTCCAAGCGGCACGCTCACCTTCGGTCTTGGAGGCTGCGTAAATCATGATGCCTCTTTCATCTGCAGGAAGGCTCTCATCTTGCGCTGCTTTGACAGCAAAGTCATTCCAGGTATCTAAATACCACGTTATTATACACCAACTCGTAGCATACTTTTTCAATGCAAAAAACGGAACGAAAGTAACTCACTTTCGGTCACTACGGTGCCCTCTACCCCAGGCCGTGACACCAGAACCGCGGATAACGAAGAGGTAAGAACGAGTCTACTAACTGAGGCCATGGCAGCAGCATCTAGCACAGCCTCTGTGGCCGAGACGACGTAAGATATGACCGCAGTGCTAGCCTCGAAAGATACGTCTGAAGCCTATGGCGGAAGTTAAAAAGAAAAACTCAGATTTTTCTTCCCTGGTATGCCCTGACCCTTGGCGGGACGAATGAAGGAATTTTTTTTTATCATATCTCTCTTGGACGTACCACATGAACAACACCACTAACACCACTGAAGGCTTCAGTCAACGCTTTCTGGTCATCTAGTCGTGGAATGATCACTGTTTCAAATTTCCCATATCCATATTTCGCATCGAAAAATTGGTTAAGCCATGGCTTTTCGGCGCGAACAGTACCGCGGACTACATAGCCTAGTGATAGCAGGAGGTCGACGACGTGCGAGCCAATATAGCCATTGGCACCTGTGACGAGGACACGCTCACCGGGTTTGATAGCTTTCGGTCCATCGGCAGACATATTCGCAGAAGGGAGAAAACTTGACAAGAATCTTGGAGAACTATTTACATATATATGCATCCCAACATGAATACTGGGAATCGTAGGTTTTATATGTTATGTCTACTTGGTCGGTGTGATTTACATGCCCGTATTAACGCCGATTAGCGGTGCAACAGGGAGGTTTTCATTAACACCCATAGAAGATCAATGCCATGTTCTACTAAGTAATTCCTTCTACATGGGTCAAACCAATTTCTAATCAATCATCTCTACGTTGGAGGTATATTTCGGGAATAGATTCGGGCATCGAGCGTTGTTGTTCGCCGTAATTGGCTCGTATTTGCCGTCAGACTTGCCGAAACGGGAAGTGAGGTTAGGGTTATTTATCTTATAAACCATGACATTGTCTTCAAATTGTGACACGGAATCAGCGCAATACTTCTGATTAATGAGAATATTAGGAACTGTCAACGTGAACTTGGCGGACTCACAAGATTCGTTTTTGTTATTCCCTCTGCCTAGCCCAGACTGTAATCATGGAGTCCGAAAGAGATTCAGCTCTCCAGCCAATCCCTATTATCTTATGTGGCAAGTCCTTGGAAAACGGGGCAATGGTAGCACGGCTACTCAAGCCGTATTTTGAAGGTAAGCTATATTTGTATTCTTTAAAGAATGACATTGACAGGCCTGATGGTAGTCATTCATTTCGTTACTTCATTTGAGCAAGCAAAGGCCGAGTTCGCGGACCTTATTGCGGGCCGGGGGTTTAAGATACCCAGTTCCAATGATATTGGTACCCATGACTACACTAGGCTACCACGTGCTATTGTATTTGGACGAGCGTATGATCCGGACGATGTCGCGGAACTCAACCGGTTGTTTCGTGGCACAGGTAGCGCTCCATTGGCGTGGATTGCTGGAGACCGTAACGTTCAACCCCCAGCGGAGTTGGGTCCCGATTATGCTGAAAAGGCGGCCGACAATACGAAGAGGGCATTTGCAAGATGGAGGGACTCGGGTTGCATCAGTGAAGACATTTTCTATTATTGATGGCACTGTTGTTTTCTTTATAGATCATTTGATCGAGCAGGTAAAACTTATCACTATTATGCTTGAATTGACAAGGTATTTTTCTTGAGCCATTTAATTTCATGTCTCTCTTGTCGAAAAAGTTAGGGCAATGATGCAGGGTAATGAAAGGCATTCAGAGGAGAAAAATTCGATGGTCTTTATTGAGAATTTGTTTAGCTGCGTTCTCATTATACCATAATTTCTGCTATTTCTTCTGCTTGACTATCTGTATCACGTCCTGTAGCTCTTCTATAAGCGGCGGAATGCCGGCAAGTGACCATTGTACGGTTCGTCGTACGCTCTCACCTGCATTTTCCTCTATGCTCTTTCTATTCACATTCATAAACTCGTGAATTGCTTGCTCCATCCTGTTCAACTCGCGAAGCAAAAGAGCACGCCGCAGATTAGCTTCGTCCTCGGCATCTAAATTGAGCATTCCGATTTTTATAGTGGTCGGATGTACGCCAAATTTGTCGATAGTTGGCGCTTCTTTAGAAGAAGACTTTGTTGTTGTATTGCCACCGCTTTTTGAGGTACTATCGTCACTTTCTCCTGTGCCTCCCAACGTAGGATGTTTCTCTCTCGCGGCTATACGGTACCAGAATAACATCTTGGATAGTATTGACACGTATATAAGAATTAGGTGAGGACACTGTGCGCAAGAACACTTCATGAGTTTGCTCCAACCGTTAAGAGCAGCTTTGTTAATAGACAGCACGCGGTCGAAGCTTGGTGTGAGATCCAGGTCTGGATAAGGGTGTGCCGGGTCCGTGGAGCAGGACATCAGCCCTTGGTGCATTTCACCGTGCTGCATTGAACTGAGAATATAAATAGCTCGAGCCTCACAATCGTGTGTGCTCTTGGTTGCTGATGTAGAATCCAACTCGTCCATGAATCCCGAACCAATTGGAGCAGGATTGTGAATAGTTGATTCCTGATTTGGAAGGATATTGGTATTTGGTGCCAAATTCATCACACCAAAGTTTGTTAAATCACCACCAATTTCAACATCGGCATTTAATATATCATTGGGCAGCCAGGAAGACGATATATTCGTTGGTTCATGCTGTCCATAGTTCAATAAGGACTCCCAGGAAGTGTCCCTTGGCGACTGCGTTGGTAGCTCTGCTAGTATGGCGTCTCTAGGCAAAATTGCAGTCGGGGCAGACGTTTTCAATATCGGTTTAGATACTCCTTTTCCGCGCCATGACTGTCTTCCGCGTTTGCGAGACGCGCTATAGGAGCATGGTAGTCCAACTAGGGCGCATCGGTCACACGCTGGATGCTTCTTGTCGCATCTCACTTTGGCTGTGGAGCAAGGATCGCATGCTGTACGGAAGCGGATATTCTGCTGTGGTCTGGCGTCGGTCATCTTTATTTATTGACTAAATTTGTAACAAATATAGAACTACTTAGTCCTTTTCAGTAAGTTGTGTGAAGGAGCGGAACACCGTCCTGCTTACATAAAAAGCACCGACTTCTCGGACTTAACGTGGTTGTTCCGACTGCAAAGTTGTATAATTCCTCAAGTCACTACTTAGTAGATCATTGGCAATAAATTTGTTATAATAATGAAAGTAAAAGGACTGTCACAAGAAGCGGTACAGTCATATACTTATCAAAGTTACCTCGTTTACAAAATAGCCTGTGTAAAATTCTATTGAAGTAGTGACTTCCCTACATCTCAATATCATCTCGACTACTCCATCCAACGCAATCTATGGAGAATAACAGAGATATCCTCCTAGAGATGTAAAATAATCAACTTGAGATAGCGCAGTTAAACAGAGGATTCTAGAAAAGGAGAGACTTTAATTCTGCCATCCGAGAGTTTCGCAGTTTGGTATTCTGCTTGATAATTCTTATATTACAAGGGAAAGAAATTTAGAGTCCATTCTCCGCGCCGGGCTAATTTGGTATTACTCCAACATTTGTGGCGCCTAAGAGATACTTTACCACAATGTGATCATCACGTCGATAGGACTCCTCGCATACAGTTACCACTCCTTCAAGCCAATTGGTCCAATACATGTCCAATGCTTGTGGTTCAACTTGTGGTTCTCAACTTCATCAACAATAGCCACAGCCATGTCTTCATTGTAAATTCCATTGTGGATACCAGATTCTGCCGACCCAGCAGCATCATCCACAAAGAGTTCGTACTGACCGGTCCTGATGCCTTCATGTTGTCAGCTGAAGACTTTTCCAAGAATTCTGCCCACTCACCTTTATCACGCAGCTGCCAGGGAGGAGACAAAAAGCTCCATTGTGTCTCTTTTACCCCTTCCCACATTGTCAACGCCGCTCGGGAGCAGAGGATGAGGCCAAGGGCATCCGGACTTGTGAGAGTAGATTTTGCTACTCGTAACAAGTGCCATGCAAAAGGCCTGGAAATCCACGAGAACCCTTCAATTAAGACATCTGTCAGCTATTTCGAAGAATAATATACTGGTGGTGCGGTTACTAACAGCCGGGATTTTCGTAGTTACTTCTAGCCCATTTGAACCCGCGAATGAACATCCCAAACCCACGCTGGCCATGGTCGAACATGCGTGTCGCCATGTAATCCAAGTGAACATCCGGCCACTGATACCTACATAACCATTAACCTTGCTCGAATTTTGGACGAGTATCGAGTCTTGAAGCCTACCAGTGGTGATATGCGAACATATCATCATCGCATAGCTGCACCCCTTTCTTGTAATACAGAGAACCCGCGCCACCTAAGGAGATCCAGATCAGAATGGATCATCTCAAAAAGAATTTTTTAAACTGATTTACTTACCAATAATGATCAATGGGCCCCGGCAGATAGATTTTAGGACTGCCATCTTAATGTTGCTATGACCTTCGACTCCCACTCGATAAACGTCCTTGAGATCGTGCAAAGGAGGACCAAAAGCAGAGACAACTGCATCAAATTTTCCCTCAGAAAGAATGGCGCTGAAAGTTTTGGTATCGCTAAAATTAACTGCGATAGACTCAAAATTTCCTGCTCTGGGCCACGTCTTGGGTGGTGATCGGGATATCCCAATGACAGAATGACCTCGGGATAAAAGCTCATCAACGACACATTGTCCGCATTGCCCTTTAGGGCCAAGGACCGCAACCCTCATGGTGAAGTCTTAGACAAGGTAGCGTAGGCAGATTGGAGTATATCAAATTCACAACTTAATGTTAATACCAGGAGACGAGAATGTTTTTAAAGGACCAAAGATGTATCAAGGTCAGTCAACCTTATATTTAAGTCTATATAAGAGCCTTTCAGCATTATGAGAAGCTAGTGATTGACTAACACCCCTGGAGATACCAAGGCATATATGGTCTTCCCCGCCTTCATCACTAGGGACTGCACATTGCCCTCCTCGTAGATCTTCCCCGTCGGAACCCCACCATATCCCGTCGGCTCCACAATCCAGCTGGATGCGGAGATGAACTATCATCGTAGAGGTCACCGGTTTATTTAGTGAAACATATTTTCTAAGAGTCAGTTTACATGTCAATTGCTAACCAAGTATTTGTGGCATTTTCACTGTCCAATTTGCACCATGTCTGAAGAGCAACCCCACGCCTCATTCATAGAGGAATGCATGAAAACCAGGAAGAAAGCAGAACAATATCTTGAATTTCGCAGTGCCATCTCACCTGACAACCCAAAATCCCGCTTTCCAGGATTCCATCAGAGTGTTACTGTGTTCAAAAAGGGACAGCAAGTAAAGCCAGGGGCCAAGCTGTTACCGGTTGATATCGTCATGCACGAGAGCGTGCCGATGGTCCTGTCAGATGGGATCAAAATCTATAGTGACATTTTTCTTCCTGCCAATCTGCCTCGTGATCTGGGACACCAGGTCGACGAAATCGATAAATTACCAGCATTAGTAGCGTGGTATGTTATATTTAGTACGCCAGGTAGGATATGCGAATGCTAAAAATTTCGCATCGAAGGAGCCCGTATGGGAAGCAAATGGGTACAACGGTTTTGGATGATTTTCCATTCCGTGCAGGTGTCCCAAGGGAGTGGCTGTCTGCACTTGAAAAATGGGAGGGGCCCGATCCTGCATTTTGGTGCACCGAGGGTTACGCTGTGATTAACGTTGACACTCGGGGCGCATTCTCTTCTGAGGGTAAACTACTAATCTTTGGACACCAGGAAGCCCAGGATGGTTCGGAGTTTATAACCTGGGTATCCGAACAAGCCTGGTGCAATGGCAAAGTAGCGTTGACTGGAAACAGTTGGCTGGCTATGGCTCAGTGGAAAATAGGCAGTCTCAGGCCTAAAGGACTAGCTGCACTTGCGCCGTGGTATGATCCATCAAAAAACATTTCCTATATGGATTCGGTTGGCACTGACACTTATTTCTAGGGAAGGCCTTCAAGATATATATCGCGATACTTTATGCCAAGGAGGTATTCCGTCGTCGAACTTCCACGACACCATCGCCGGTAAGGATAACAACCCTGCTACACGGACTCAGAGCCTCGTAGTGAGACAAGTGGATCTCTCCATATTAATGACTTTTAACCTGATCCTAGAGCCGTTCGCAAGCTACAGCGAACTTGAAGATCTAAGTACAACTCTGAAAAAGACAGGCGGCTTTTGGAACGCCTACTGGGAAGACAAAAGGTCCAACCCGAACCAGATCGACGTACCAACTTATGTCGTTGCTTCTTGGACCAATCCAGTCCATACACCTGGAACTTTCCGAGCTTTCAGCATGATCCCGAATTCCACTCCCAAGTGGCTTCGGGTGCATAACTCACAAGAATGGCCAGATTACTATGCAGATTCCAGTTGTCATGATCTGAAGAGATTTTTCGATTACTACCTGAAAGGGCATACCGAAAATGGTTGGCTCTCAACGCCTAAAATTCGCATCAGCATACTGAATTTTGGACTATCTGGGCTCGATGACACCGTGAACAGAGCCGAGATGGAGTGGCCATTGGCTCGAACTCGGTATGAAAGACTTTATCTGTTTCCAAACGGTGAAATGGGCCCTTTCACACCGCAGCAAATGCCGTCATCCGTAAGTTATAACTCAGAGAGTGCAAAACTGACATTTCGTCATGTCATTTCTGAGGAAATGGAAACAACTGGATATTTCCTAGCCCGACTCGTTGTATCGTGCCCCTCTTATTTTGATATGGATTTGTTTGTCCAAGTGTGTTGTCTTGATGGAAGATCTCTGCGTAGACAGGGTGTCATGACTATTCGACCGAATAACATGTTTGTTATAGCCCTGCTTAAGTTGCTTCATGATTGGCATTTCGGATTGTCAAAAGTAGGGATGCTTTTCCACTGGGGGCCTGCTGGCCAACTGAGGGTCAGTCATTCAAGTCAAAAGAGCAAATTTTCCACATCATTTGAGCCGATGTATGAACACAAAGAGGAGATACCTCTGGCTAAGGGAGAAAAGCGAGTGGTGGAAATTCCCCTCCGACCATATGGGATGTTCTGGAAGGTGAGTTGAATTGTCGATACACCATGAGTTTGCCATGAAACTAAATTTGAGTTACAGAAGGGCGCCGTTATGGAGCTTACGGTATCAGGAAACCCCGTGATTCCTTTCCCTATCCCTGGTGTCAAACCTTTAATTGGAAGAAATCATGGCGAGCACATCCTTCATTGCTTTGATAGAGGGGAGGAGAGTTCCTGTCTCGTTGTGCCCAGACTTTAGTGGTATTCTATTGCCACTCATTATAAAATTCCCTCAATAGAACAAACCATATCAAACCACCACATTTAGCACTATGTATGTAGCCTTGTGAGGATATTTCATTCGCTTGAAATGGCGGGCTCCTCTTTGTATACCTCACTCCGCGGTGCATGGGGCAGGTTAAATATCCTATGGACGCTGCAATACCAAGGACACCAAATATTATAGATACCATAGACGCAACTGGGGTCACTCAGTTATAACCCCTGTCTTTGGGGTAAGTAACCAGTCTGTGTCTCGTAGTCTTAATCAAATTATGGATGGATTTTCAGTAATTTGATTGCAAGGGTATAGTACTCCATAGAATATACAATATAGAAATCGAATTTTCACTATTTGAGTCAATGAGTCATGTACAATCCACTAGAACAATGCGTACTTGTACAGGATCGATATGGGGCCGATGGAGCCGACGGGGCCGACGGAGCCGACGATGATCACCAGGCCAGTTTTGGAAGTTTACGCTATGAATCCATTGTTCAGGCTGCTAAGTGCTCACTCCTGACCTGTCCTGGGAAGTAACGCCAACCAATATTTCTCGTTTTCATTCAGAAGTCTGAAACCCCACGTAGTCTCCACATTGTATCTACTTGAAATTTTAGAAAAAACCCAAGGTATAAGGCTTAGATAGAATCTCCTTTTTACTGAGTTTGAAACTGCATTTTGTTCTCTTAGGTATTCCTAGATGCCATACCCAGATATTATAGGAGTTTCATTCTTTCCCTAGGCATGCTGCACTCTGGCCTACTAAGCAGACTCGGTGCCGCGACACTGCAGGATCTGGCAACGATTCTAGCTATCGGTTTTTGCAGCTTCCTTGTTGGCTCTTTCATTTTTAAAGAGCTTACTGCTTTTTACAATACGAAGCTTCATCCACTCTGCAAATTTCCGGGTCCATTTGCGGCAGCCCGTTCAGAGGCATGGTTGTACAAAATGACCAAAAGCGACTTTCCGGAAGAAACTTTTGAACAACTTCACAAAAAATACAGTGCGTTGGAGAATTTTAAATTTTGACTATTTAATTCTAACATAGTAACATTCTTTACCAGACACGCGGGCCCTTCGCATTGGGCCCAATGAGCTGCATATTAGTGACGTCAACTTATATAAAATTATTTACAACCAAGCCAATCCCTTTCCCAAATATGCGCCATTCTACGATGGATTCAACACTCCACACACCGTATTTGCGGAAACGGACTCCGTGTTGCACAAAGAACGCCGTCGAATGCTCAATTCCCTTTTTTCTCGTGCTGGGATATTTAAATTGGAGCCTATCATTCAACAGAAAATCCAAATGCTGGCCCGGAAAGTCCATCTCTTGGCAGGGAATGGACCTGTCAATGTTTATGATGCTTTCAGGTAAGATTTTGATATCAACTTGTATGAACATCGCTGACAGGAAGAATATCTTGTTAGGCTCATGACCACGGAGGTCATCTTGCAGTTTGCATTTGGAAGAAGTGGCGGCCTTATGGATGAGGATGAGAATGGCTTCCGCTCCTGGTTCTTAGAGGGTTTTGATGCTGCTTCAAAAAGCATCCCCGACTTGCAGTACAAGCCATGGCTCCGACACCTCAGTAACATGGTTCCGCGAGCTCTAGTGTATAAGCTAAATCCGGAAATTGGAAATTTGTTGGACATAGCAAAGGTACCTTTTCATGCTTTCTAAATCATGGGTTGGCAACTTTCGCTAACTAAGGACGCCAAAGTTCGCTGAAGACTCCGTGCGTTTCTGGCAGACGTCCACATCTAAGCCCGATCATCCAGTGGTATTTGAAAAATTGGAGAGTCTCAACAATGCGGACCTAGCGACCGAGGCAATAGATATCTTGATTGCCGGTGCTGACACTACAGCGTCCACTCTGATAACCGGTTTGATACATATTCTGTCTGACTATGAAATTGAGCGCCGATTGGTCGAAGAGGTAGATTCACTCCAGATTAATGAAAAAGGCCAACTTGCCCTTCAGGCCTTGGAAGGGTTAGAATTTTTGGTAGGTCTCTTTGCACTTCCTATTCCGGTTGCACAGTGTTGACAGAAATTCCACACAGCGTGCTACTGTCAAAGAAGCACTTCGAGTTGGCATGGCCGTTCCCGGTCGTCTTCCTCGTGTTGTACCTGATTCTCTTCCGGAATCCTTCATGGTTGATGGCAAAATCGTGCCACCTGGTACGACCGTCTCCATCTCCACCTATACCATGCACACAGATACTTCAATATGGGGTTCGGATGCCCGACAATTCCGACCGAGCCGTTGGATGGGCCCTGAAAGTAAAGGATTGGATCAGTACTTCTGTACCTTTTCAAAGGGCTCAAGAATGTGCATTGGTCAAAAGTGAGTTTCAGGGCCAACTGATTCCAATAAAGGAGATATACTAATAGCATTTTAGTCTTGCACCTGCTGAGGTCACCATTGCACTAGCCTATCTGCTACGCAATTTCAAGATGAGCTTAGATTCGAAGAGCGATATTGGAGTGCCAAAGGATCGATTCACGTTGCAGTATGAACATCCTGGGCTTCAAGTAATATTCAAGCCACGTTGATTTTCAAACCATAGTAGTTCTAGCAGAGATTGTAAAATTGAGTGCAACTTCATGCGGTTGCGAGTACCAACATTTATATACAGCAAATCCTCTATAGGAGATGAAAATGAAATGGGGCCTGAAAAAAAAAGTAATATCACCGCTGGCTATCTTCCTCAATTCCCGCCATTTCTTCTTCTTCCTCTCGTCTAGTATTATTCTGGTTCTTTATTGGAGCCCTTTCATAGAACAACCGGCGATTCCCGGAGAAACAACACGGAGCATGCAAGCTAAATGAAGTGAACCGTAGAAACATGTAAGTACAGGCGCCACCGAGTAAATCAGTTGAAAAGCAGAGTCTGGTCGTCATCAGAAACCCAGCTAGACGAGAAAATTGGTCGATTAATCAACTTCTATGGACTTTCCATGGATTATTCGAGTCGGGTTTATAGTATGTAATCCCGCTTTCCGGTGTTCCGCCTGTCCCACAGCTTGGACGAGACGTGTATGTGCCGAAATTCGACTTTCCCCACATTCGATCTCCGCCAATTCGCATTCTACGGGGGCCTATCTCTCCAGTCAACCAGCTTTCAACTATTACATCAACGCAATGTACATATCCCGCTCTTCTATTGACGATGGTGAACCTCCCTCCAGAGTACTCGTCACCCCACCAAAGTACCTACATTTCCTCACCTCCAAACCTGAATGAGAGTTCTCTCCCACCGAGAAGGTACAACTGTACCGTATGCTCCTCGTCCTTCCGGCGTCGTGAGCACTTTGAGCGTCATCTCAGGAGCCATTCTAAAAGCAAGGACTTCAGATGTGACATTTGCAATAAACGATTCACTCGGAGGTAAAATTTCATAGGAAACTGGCTGGCATGCAAATAGACTTACACTTCTCAGGGATACATTGCAACGCCATTTAACACTTCATGAGGAGATACCACGCAATGTTCGAAGAACGCTCCCAAGGGCACCTCATGCTTGCCTCAACTGTGTCACGTCAAAACAACGCTGTTCTGGATCCCATCCATGTGATCGCTGCAGTCGAAAAGGCTGGCCTTGTCAGTTTACTAAGGTCTCCAAGGAAGTGCCGCCGCAAGAACAGGACCTCCTTCCGCATACAACCGAGCAAAGGACAATTGATCAAATAGATCATACTTCCGGCCATAATAGATCTTCTGAACCATCTTTTGCATGTGAATTATATCCGATAAGCACCATTCAGTCGGACCTTGGGAGGCCTGTTAACTTCAGCTGGCCATGTTCCGATACTCCTTTCCCAAGCCAGGCTCGACAAACCCCTCAATTCACTGAGCCCGCTCCTCTTGTGGACCCTTTTCTTTTTTGGCCCCTGGACGATGCCTTTTCTTTTTCTGATGTGGCTTCAACTGACCCATCCGGTCTTCATGCGCTTTCTGGCGTGGCGGGGACTGTAGATCAACAAATGAGCATGTCACTAGGAAGAGACACTCCGGTGCAGCTCCCGAATTTCCAACACGAAGATTCAAGATGTGTCGAGGAGTTTCATAGCCCCTCCTCCAATGCCAAGCAGGACAACCATGTGTCCGAAACATCTCTAACAGAGGAAGATCGTGACATTTTGATATCCGAAGATTACGGACATATTCCCAAGCCTTCTATCTCAACTTATAAAAGGATCAGTGATCACTATGCGGAAATAAGCCGGTCTTCATCAGAAGCGCCTCCAAATCTGTATCCATTGGATGTTCTACATGTATGTACGCAGCTGTACTTCGAACATTTTCACAAAAGCTTTCCCATTCTCCATCAACATACCTTCGAAGCTAGAAGCTCCTCGTGGCTCCTTTATATTGCCGTCGCTGCTGTGGGAAGTCACTATTCTCGACTTTCAAACCGGACGTCAATCTTCGTCGACCTGGTGAAAGCAATACGAGTGTCTTTGCTCAGAAAAGTATGTGTAGTTTAAACTCTCCCATTATGAGATTGATGATGGTTGGTCTGATAGAACGCATTAGCTCAGCTCTGCTTCGTCACTTCAATACAATCTTGAACTTGCCCAGGCAACCCTGCTGTTCAATTTTGCCCTTCTCTTCAGCGGAACGCGCGAGAATTTAATGCATTTACAATACCAGCGAAACCTGCTAGTGACGATGTGTCGCCCCTACCTCATTTCCAGTGTCCTTTTTGCGAAGAGCAGCATATTATCAAATGCAAGTATGCCGACTGGAAACTGGAGTCAATGGATTGTGACAGAGTCTTGGAGAAGACTGGTGTACTTTTCCTGGTGTAAGTAAAGTCATTGAACCTTCACTTTGATATTTGGTATCGCTTCCAAATTACTGATTCTCGAACTGTCAAAGTGATCGAATGCTTTCAACTAATTTTATTCGATCTGCCCACTCTTATTACGGTTAATGACCTGCACCTGAGCATGCCCTGTAATGACGACCTCTGGCAGTCCGCAAGCTCCCATGACTGGGAGATGGCAAAATCCTCGCACAGAGGTAAGTCAGCCAACACTGGAATTGACGAAGCCTTCCTAGCTAATCTACTCTGAGAAGACCAAGCTCAATGTTTCTCCGTCGTTTCTCTGCTCAAGATGAAAGCTTTTGATCAGGACCGTATACGCTCGTTAAATGACTCGGCCCTTTGGATATCAGTGTTTGCAGTGTATATTGCCGAAAGGCATTCAACTCAGCATCAATATTTATACCCTTATCCAAGCATGCATGCTTTCTCAGACACCTCGAACGTTTCTCCTGCGGAGGACATCGATCCTGGCGGCCATGATAAGGATATCGTCGATACAGTACTTGGCAATGTTCAGCAAGTTGTTTCGCGACACGACCAACGATCGCCTCTCCGTCCTATCGTGGCGAAATTCTGTCTCAATCTTAGGCTTCTTCGCTTTATCCAGTACCGTTATTTATATGTCTCTTCGGGGTGGATGGCACAGGCCCAAGAGGTTGAGGCAGCGGGGGAATATATCGCACAGCGACTTCGGTCTAGACCGAGACGGGCACGTCAAAGCCTTTTGCATGCTGCACAGCTGTTCCGAATAATTCGTTCACAGCGACTTTTTGACCCATACGACTCTTCCATTTTTCTTATGGCCGTTCTATACATTTGGAACTACGATCGGTTTGCGGTCTCAGCCAAAGCACAGTGCTCTTCTGGTGCAGATCCCGAGAACATTCTTCGAATCGACCAAAATATGGACGAGGACTTACAAGAGAAATGGGTCGCAGGGACATTTGATAAGCCCAAGCAACTTCATATCAGTGGGATTGGGGTGCTCAACGGCCAGGATAGCGTGCCACGAATTTTTAGAGAATCAATAAGGATTCTGAGCCATGAGGGGGCTTGGTCGAGCCTGGCAAATGCTATAAGATACGCACTGTGTCAAATATTGTCAGGTGGTGTTCCATCATTCCCAATCGAAGAACAGTGAGAAATGAACAATCTTGAGGTCATGATTAATGATTCATTTCATGTACGGATTCGCCTACGACAGTAACAAAAGCGACCAAGGCCGCGTCACTCCTATGTTATTTAATGTCAAAGTCTATCTAGTTAGGGACAAATACAGCATTCCTTAACTGAAAAAGGATACATAAAAAATACAAAGCAGCAATAAATACTGCTAAGAAGTAGATAACTTTTCTATTGTTAAGATCTACTTGTTCAGACATCTCTTAAATATCTTAACATTTGTTAGAGAATAGAAGATTTATCCAAAATTTAAGAAACACTATATAATTTACAGCTCATCTAGCAACAACTACAGAATCATCAACCAAGAACAAAGACATATCGTTGTTCACATTCCTGTAAAGAGTGGACTATAAGAGAGTCTGAGAGATTTTACATACTGTTTATTACCTAGCACTTCTAAGAATGACTGGAAAAACCATAAAACTCTGCAAAATGATCCGTTTTGTAGCTGTATTTAGTGAGCATGCTTTGGGGTAAAAAATAATAAATTTATATATTATTTAAATTTTTTTTTAAAAAAACTGAATAGTCTTATAAATCAAGTTTGTTCTTATATTCAAGGAAATATATGTTGTATTCCTATTCTTATTTCAACGATTTTTCACTGTAATTCTATCAAGGGTATCACGGTCTCACTATCAATTATCAGCCACCAAACAACCACAATAAAAAAATTAATATTCCCGCCAAATATCCTCCACATATGCTTCTGTCAGTTTCGTATCCTTGCCGTATTTCTCCTGCCACTTCACAAACCCTCCATCCAGGACATACACTTCTTGCTTCTTGCTCTCTTCCGGCCCCAGAATACGTTCACGCTCGCGCGCGTAGCCCAGGGCTGCTGATGGGCCTCTTTGCTGGCTGAGCGCACAGTGAAAGACTACTTTTTCTTTATCTTTAAGGGTACGGACGAGTTCAGGCATGCGGTATTCGAGTGTTGAGCTGGGGACCCATGTCGACGTGTAGATGTGGCCACCGATATGGTCTGCAGAGGTTAGAACTCTAACTGGAAGTGTGTTTGAGGGAATGGTAAGAGGGATTATTTACCAGAGTCTCGAACGTCAATGATGGCGAGTTTGCCTGTGCTTGACGAGAGGAGCAAGGACGACAGAACGTCGCGACTCATGCGGGGAAGAGATGCGATTGTGATGGAAGACATGTTGCAATTCTTACTCTGGGCAGTCCGCAAACCACGAAATATTCTGTCGTAGGGAATGAGAAGGTTTTCAAGAACAGTCCTGAACTTTACTGATGTGACCTCGAGGGATATGAGTGTAACTCGCAAGTTGCGTAGAGTCTCAAGACATTTGCTTCATCCATTAAGTGGAGCAGGCCCTATCTGCGCGCGATTGGCCAGCGGCATCCATGCGGAGGACGTCACGTGCATCAAACTCCGTGTTCCCTTGAATTTATCCGCAACAACAAAAAGTAATTCTTCGTCACTTCGAGGGCGTCGAGCATTCACCCTCCCCATTCCAGGACTTTTCATCTCATCCGGTGGGCCAATTGAACGCTCGTCGATCGCCCGCCATGGCGATGAACGCCACCTTTTTCTCACGATGTCTCCGGACGACGTCGCTGTCCTTCTTTCGCCAACAAATTCCTAAACAGCAACAGCAACTAAGCTGGTCGCCGAAGATGACACGGGCATACAGCACAACTCCAAACTCTCCTCAAGAAAATAATGGATTGGAGAAACCGGCCGAAAAGAAGGTTGCTGTTGGCAACACCAGCACCGAATCGACAGCAACGACGACCGCCTCTACTGCCAACACCGAAACCTCCGGAGCAGGCAAACCTCTATCAAAAGAGGACCGCATGGAACAATCCCGGCGGCTTCTCAACACCCTAAAATTGAAACCCATCTCTAAGCAATCATCGGGGATGTCTCGGCCATCATCAGGAGCCTCTCAACCTTCGTCGGGGCGGGAAGGCGGCGAGAGCGAACTACTCGACCCAATTTTTAAGGGATTAACAATGGACATGCAACAAATCGCTCAGAAACCCACAGAGAAACTCCCGGAGCGAGATCCAGTGGCCTCAGAAACAGAAACTCAACAAACACCGCCACCAGGACTACCAAAAACAACGGCCTCCCCAATTCTACGGGAGCCTGAACGAAAACCCAAGCTGTCGATCAAGACTGTGCCCATGAAGCTGGGACCGAAGCTGGGACGGCAGATTTTGGTTCAGAATGATAAAGGGGTGGACTGTGCGACTGCGATTCGCACTTTAGAAGTGACCTGCAGGGCCAATTATCTTCGTCAGCAGGAAGCAAGTCAACGATTCCACGTCCGACGTGGCCAGGCGCGCAAGAATCTTCGAATTAAGCGCTGGAGGAAGCTGTTCAAGTTCTCGTTTCTTGAAACGGTCAAGAAAATTAATCGTATGAGAGATCAGGGATGGTGATTTCCTTTACTGTTTCTTCTTTCATATCTGTTAATGTATTAAAACTTGGGATTTACTAGATAGGATCCGTCAAAGATTTCGTGCTTGTATAATAAATATTTTTTTATACACTATTCCAACGCTAATACACATAAAAAGTGGTGTGCTATGGTGGTATCTCAAATTAATAGTAATTGACATGTACACGTACCAACATC
Source organism: Talaromyces sp. DC2 (assembly GCA_039119965.1). Lineage (NCBI taxonomy): Eukaryota > Fungi > Ascomycota > Eurotiomycetes > Eurotiales > Trichocomaceae > Talaromyces > Talaromyces sp. DC2. The sequence continues at coordinate 330,292 of JBCLNQ010000020.1, read as the reverse complement.
CCATTATACGATTAGGGAGCCACTCCATAGGCTTCCCTGACTTAATCCTTTTTCCCGTATCCTCCATATCCATAACCACCTCCCCCATTACTGGCCCCAGAAGACACCGAGACGTTCGAGGAAGCGAATCCGCCATAGCCATTCGCCCAGCCTCCATTCCCATAGGTGACTCCGCTCGTGCTTCCACGACGGCCCTTGAACGGACGGCCCAGGATCCCATCTCCGTGCCAACCGCCGCCCCTGCGCACCACTTTTTGATAATACGAGGCAAATAGCGCACCAATGCCAGCTGCCATGACGAAAAAGATCAGCTTTGTGATCACGCCCAGCACCGTTGTGCCCTGATGCGCATGGTGATACCGATCGAGCCACCCCAGACTATCCGCGCCGGGGACCCAGCTAACTCTAAAGACTAGAGTCAGAGGCTCTCCGCGAATAACCTTGGTTCCGTGGCCAGCGGTCCACGGGTTCCGCGCGTTCTCAATAATGGCCGCATCTTCTTCCTCCGCCGAAAGAAGTTTGCCGTCCTTTGCATGAAGCTCCGGAAGCGAGTACGCCGCGCCGGCAACTACATACCCCGGAGTCGACGAGTATTTGGCAGCGGACTTTTTGCGCGGAGACTCGACCGAGCTGAGCTGGTGCATGAGCACGTTCATGTCTGTCCAGATGTGTAAATGGCTGCGTTGCAGGGTTCCCTGCAGTGCGATTGTCAGAGGTGTATAGGGTAGTCCTCCACCTGCTGCTCCGCTGCCGCCGGCACCACTGCCATCGTCGCCATCGACTCCGACAACTTGGTATTCTCCGTCTTTATTGCTGCTGCTGCTAGTAGAGTCGCTACTCAATGGACCCGTGGGGACCCGGCAAGAGAGAGGCGCATCGGAGTGCACGTAGTATTCTAGCAAATGGTACATGTCGTCCGAAAGCGAGTCGATCGTGCACGAAATTGTCTCGGTGACGCCATATCGGAGAGCGAGAGGGAGGGAGGTCTCGTTGCAGGTCGGAAATGAAATGTACTGAAGGCGGCCCAGTTTGTCTTCAATCTGCACGTGGTCAGTAATGGCAGATAGAACCTGAGAATGCTAGTGGCATACATGTTCACCGGAATCTCTGTTTGGAGGAATGAACAATTAGCTTAAGAAAAAATGAAACAACAATGATATATATCATAACAGTCCAAGGAGTATGACTGGTCAAGACTCACATGGTCCGGTTTAGACAACTAACAGGGATCAGTTGCCCGTGTGTATATCCGCGAACTTCGCGGCCCACTGCACTGTCACATAGTAAGGCGAGTAAAGGGGCAACGGCCAGGAAAATCGATCGCGACATTTTATGAGTAAAAGAGCAGCATTATCCTCCGGATGTGCGCTGCGATTTGTTGTTACGGTGGTTTTGGGAGTTGTTGGTCTGGTCGTGGTGGCAACATTGGAGGACTTGGCGGCGGGTCTCTACCACTAACTAATTACGGAGATATGGCTGACCTACAGAATCGTGTACGTATATTATTTCATATTAAAAAATAGCAAGGAAATGAACAACAGCATGAGCTGTTGATGGTAATAAGTCCCCCCGCTTGGTATCGTCAAATTGAACCGGTTAGTAAAAATTTATTTTTGTTTTGATAATCAATCACGGCGTCACAAAGGAAAAGAAAAGTTCAACCTTCCACTAAGGAAAGCATAGGTCTAGATATCGTTTCATGCAAGGTTGGCCTTGGCCTTGAATACTTGGATAAGACCAGCAGTAGAAGAATCGTGGTTGCCACCGGCACCAGCGGTCTCAAGCTCCTTCTGGATGTTCTTGGCCAGAACCTTACCGAGTTCAACACCCCACTGGTCGAAAGAGTTGATGTTCCACACGGCACCCTCGGTGAAGGTCAAGTGCTCATAGAAGGCAATCAGAGCACCCAGGGTAGATGGTGTGATCTTCTGGGCGAGAATCGAGGTAGTGGGTCGGTTTCCGAGGAAGGTCTTGTGTGGAACCAAGTTATCCGGGGCGTTCTCAGCCTTGACTTGCTCAGGGGTCTTTCCGATCATGAGAGCTTCAGCCTGGGCGAAGAAGTTGGAAGCCAGCATGCGCTGGTGCTTTCCTCCCTCAACCGGGTTGTGGGACTCGATAGCCAACAGGAAGTCGGTGGGAATCAGCTTCGTTCCCTGGTGGAGGAGCTGGAAAAAGCTGTGCTGTGCGTTTGTAGCAGGCTCACCGAACAGGATCGGGCCAGTAGTGTACTTGACATAATCACCAGTGCGTGTAATGGCCTTTCCGTTGCTTTCCATCGACAGCTGCTGGAGGTAGGCAGGGAAGCGGTGCAGGTACTGGTCAAAGGGGGCAACAAGGTGAGTCTGGGCTCCGAAGAAATCGCTGTACCAGACGCTGAGGAGACCGGCAATAACCGGGATGTTTTCCTTCAGAGGTGCCTCCTGAAAGTGCTTGTCCATGGCGTGTGCACCTGCGAGGAACTGCTGGAAGTTATCAAAGCCGATGTACAAGGCAACGGAGAGACCAATGGCACTCCAAACCGAGTAACGACCACCAACCCATGATTCAAAGCCGAACATGTTCTTCTTGTCAATGCCAAACTTGGTGACCTCGGCTTCATTCGTCGACAGAGCGACAAAGTGCTTGGCAATGTGAGATTCGTCCTTGGCCTTTTCAAGGAACCACTTCTTGGCCGTGTTTGCGTTTGTTGTAGTCTCGGCGGTGGTAAAGGTCTTGGAGGCGATGAGGAAAAGGGTGGTCTCAGGGTCGGAATCTTTGAGAGCTTCAGCGATGTGAGTGCCGTCAATGTTGGAAACAAAGTGCAGCTTCAGGTCTCGGTCTCCATACGGCTTCAGGGCTTCCGTAACCATGACGGGGCCACTATCAGAAGTCAGTAATGGACCGCTAGAGCACGCATGGGGATGAAATCTTACAGGTCAGATCCACCAATACCGATGTTGATGATGGTCTTGATCTTTTGGCCACTGTATCCCTGCCATTGACCGCTGCGGACTTGCTCCGAGAACTCCTTCATGTGGTCGAGGACGCTGTTGACGTCTTCAACAACGCTCTTGCCATCGACCTGCATGGGCTGGTTGCTGGTGTTACGCAAGGCTGCGTGGTAGACAGCGCGGTCCTCGGTGAAGTTAATATGGTCACCCTTAAACATGGCATCGCGAAGCTGCTCTAGGTTGGCCTCTTTGGCCAGCTTGACCAGCAGGTCCAGGGTCTCGTCGGTGATAAAGTTCTTGGAGAAGTCGAAGAGAACATCCTTGCCGTCGACGGTGTTGGTGAAAGTACGGCTGAACTTTTGGAATCGGCTTGGGTCTTTGGCAAACTCCTCCTTCAGCACAATGCTCTTACCAACGTCGGCATGGTGCTGCTGGAGCTTTTTCCAGGCCTCCAGGTCCGAGGCTTGACTGAAACCAGGCATGGTGCGTGTTTTCGTTTTCGCTGGATGCTGTCAGCGCAGGTGGTTCTTGGTATCGCCAACGACGGCATCGATGGGGGAAGCATTGGAGAATGGGGGGATAGCTTACCAGGAGCTCCAATTGAGAAAAGGGCAAACTGAAAGTGTCCCAGGACAGGATTTCGTGAGGAAAGGCAGGAAGATTCCAGAGCTGCAAGAGGCGGCGAGCAGCAGCTGGTTAAATGTCGTCAGGAGGGGCAGCGGCGTGGGGTACGGTTGCGGGTACACCGGAGCTCCGCGGGCGTCATCGTGCACGATAACGTATTCTTATTATGATTTTGCTACTATTTCTCACTGCCAGTCGCCTACGAAGTTAGTAATCCCCTTACCAATTTCTCCATAATAATCATAATAATGCGCGGCAATTGAACACCACGAAAATCCGGACGCGCCAATCGACCGTCGGAAAAAGCCCCGCGGGCCTGGTTGGAAATCAGCACGTTCTCGAACGTGCACTTAATTAATCGCCTAAATTTCTTCCATGAGTGCTAGCGCCAGCCTCGTCTCATAATTCTTATTTTCTTGGCTGCCAATGGTTTGATATTATCTACCCAGCAGTGGAATGAAGTAATACTGACAAAGCAGGTCAATAAGTAGTTATGGGTTGGATCCTTGGACCCTAGAACGTGTAGAAATATTTGGAAGTTGACTTTGATTTCAAGCCAGAAAAAATGAAGTCAAAACATTATTATTATATAAAAATGAAAATAAAATTAAAAAAACCTACTACGTACTGGTGCTGTTATGACTGTATACACTGTCGACCGTCCGCCAAGACCACCGCACGGACCACATTCAGCCTAAATTCGGCCGCAGAGCTTCATCGTTTCTCCAACAAGCCAGAAAAAAGGTGTTGACCGGGCTATCACTGCGTTCGTCACCACGTTGCCGCGATAAGGTTACTGCTCAGTAGACTAAAGTTGTGTGCTTTAGTGAGACCACTAGATTCTGTCTCCAGTGGGCCTGAAAAATCGTTCGTTTGTCTGTGAAAGAAGCTGCTGGCCGCACGCGACGGCGCAACTTCTGCAAGATGTACAATCCTTACCAGGGCAAGTTTCTCCGCAATATAGGTTTACTTTTCAATATTCTAATATATCACAGGTTCTAATCCATATGGACGGCCTCCGGACTTTGGTGGCTTCCCCGGCGCGCCTCCCGGCATGGGTGAGTCTGCAATCGATGAATCCAAAGAAATCATTATATCTAACACGATCTAGGTGCGCCTCCTGGGTTGTCAGCTCCTGGAACTGGCCCTCCTCCAGGCATGCAACAAGCAAACATGCAACAGCCCGGCCGTCCAGGCGGATTTCCAACCAACTTTCAGCCTCCTCCCAACATGCCGAATATCAACTTTTCCGCTCCCGTGATTCGCCTGGGCACGTCCGGCCCTGCCAAGACGTCGACGCCAGAAGTGACAGGACGAGGCGGAGAACAACCGGGGCGGCGTGCAGGTCTAGGCGCTGGGAACGTCGAGTCGCAGCGTCAAACGATCCGAGATGCCATGATGCAGCTGCAGCCACCGACAAAAGAGGAGATATTGCGCACTGTTTTCGTTGGTGGAATCACCGAGGGAACGGGTGGCGATGATGGTGTTGAGCGTATCCTGCGTTGTGCAGGTAACCTGAAACGCTGGATTCGCGCAACCGACGCTGATGACAAGCCTTGCAAGTTTGGCTTTGCCGAATTTGAAGACCCTGAGAGTTTGTGCGTCGCCTTGGAGGTCCTCGCAGATGTCGAAGTGCCCGTGAAACGACAAATGCCGCGCGAGGCGGATGACGAGAAGGACGCCGAGGTAGAAAAGTCGAAGCTTTTGGTATGTTTGCCTGAATATATTATGGCAGTTCTTTAATTACGGCAGGCTAATAAGATTGATTCTACAGGTTGTCTTTGACGAATCTACTCTCAAATATATCGAACAGTACCAAGAGTCCAAAGGCGACGAACAAAATGCTGAACGCCAACCGCGCATCGAAGCTGCCCGTCAGAATGTAGCCTCTGCTATATCCGACCTAACCCATCCTGCTGTCCCCGTGCAGGCCGAAGATGCGTCGGCTGTCGATCGGGACGGTGACTTGTCCATGCAGGATGCAGAGGGCAAAGATGGTGAAGTAGTTACCATCCCCATCACCGCTGAAGATGAACTGTCAGATATCCCCGCCGAAATGCGAGAGAACGTTGCCAAAGAAATCGCTGCATTCCGCGAAAGAAGCAACCGCCGGGATCTCGAACGCCTCCGTCGGGAAGAAGAGATCGAATCGATGGAGCGCGCTAGGAACGCCGGAGGGCGCATCAACAGGTTGGCCTCGCCACCGCTGTCAGCACCCAGTGGACCTGCTGGAGGAGCAAATGGGGTTCCCCTTGGTCCACGAGATCGGTCAATTGCCAATGCACCTTCAGGGCCCAAAGGCTTTGGTGTGCAAATACCAAAGGACTACCAGAAGGGCGTCACTTTTGTCAATGGGAGCGGAATTAGCATTGATCATGAAGATGAAGATACAGATGCCAGCGACGACGAACTCGAACGACGAAGGCAAAGCAAAAAGGTCGCCGAGCAAGAAAAGCAATACTTGGATCAAGAACGAAGATGGTTGAATCGTGAACGCAGTCGTACTGCAGCTATTGAGCGAGAGAGAAACCGTGACAAGCATGAAGAGGCCAAAGCTGAGGAAGACAAAGAAGCAATGGCAAAATATCTCGCTGAATTTGATGACGACGTTGAGAATAGTCGAAAGACCGACGAATACTACGCAGACCGCGGAGCCTGGGTTCGAAACCGAATGAATGTTCGTGGCAGAGAGATCAAGGCCGATGAGGCCGATCGGGCAGCCGAGGAACGTGAAAAAGCCCAATCTACCCAACAACGCGAACAGGCACGTGGTATGGCTGATGACTTTTTGGCTCGGCAGGCCGAAGAACTGGAAACAATGCGCAGGGAAGCACCACGAGAGCCGCAACGATTCAAGCTTTCACTCGGTGCAGCTGCCCAGCAGAAGGCTCAAGCTGCCACTACTCGCCGCACGGTGGCTGAAGTGGAAGGTCTATTGGAAGATGAAGAAGAAGCCGATTCCACCACCAAGCGCACTCTTGTTCCCATCAAATTCGATTCTGCGGCCGAGGCATCTGGTCTGTCAGACGAAGAGAGGGCGCAAGCAGCAAGACAGCTTGCCGCGGAAATCCCCACGGACAAGGAAGGGCTGTGGAAGTGGGAAGTCAAGTGGGAGTTTGTCGACGAGTCCGTGCTTGGCGATCAACTCAAACCGTTTGTTGAGAAGAAGATCATGGAATATCTCGGTGTGCAAGAACAGATGTTGGTGGACGTGGTCGAGGAGCATATTCGCAGCCACGGCCACCCACAGGAGCTGATTGAGCAGCTGGCCGAGGTAAGCCTTTTTATCACTACGTTTTTTTCCAGTATTGTTCTTCATTATGTTCATGCTAACTATCTCGTTAGGCCCTCGACGAAGAAGCAGAGGTGTTAGTCAAGAAGCTTTGGCGAATGATTATTTTCTTCTCCGAGAGCGAGAAGCGCGGTCTTTCTGGATAGGCGACGGACTTGTATTCTTGTATATTATGATCAATACAACAAACTTGATCAGCATAACGCTACTTTCTCCGTATAGTAACTGACAATAGAAATATCAATGCAAACAAGCCAAACAGCCGTCGGAGCAACTGCGATGGCCCGGAGCCATTTCCGCAGCTTTGCCAGCGCTGATTCGCGGGAAAATACAGGGCCGTAGTATTTCCACGAATGGGATGATTTACACGCATAATTTCTACCCCCGCGATTAGAGGTGGAGGGGAGTCCCGGGGGTGCTCCGGAAGAATTATTATTAGAAGACAGGACAATTAAAGTGTGACAATGAGAATATAATACTGTTGCAAAATCCCTCAGCTGGCGGGGTTTCTTGCTTTTCCCCCAAAAAAGTTTGTACAATATTGTTCTTTTCACAAAAGTTTTAAGTTGGTGACGCATTGATTGCATATCCAATTGCATACAGCACAACCCCGGATTTGCAGAAAACAACATTGAAAGAAGCAAAAATGGTCAAGATCACCAGCTTCGTGACAAGGGACGTGAGGTTTCCGGTAAGTCGCGTCATATTTAGCTGCTAACGCAAGATCTCATTGCTGAAATGGCGCATAACAGACCTCCCTCGACAAGACGGGCTCCGATGCTATGAACGCTGCGGGCGACTATTCGTCGGCGTACTGCATTATCAAGACTGACTCACACCACGAGGGCCATGGAATGGTGAGAATTCCGTATAATTTTGCGTCTAGCACGTACTAAAGAAACAAAAATAGACATTCACAATCGGACGCGGTAACGAAATTGTCTGCTCCGCAATCGGCCTCGTCGCCTCTCTCGTGGTGGGCAAAAACCTCGACGAGATCACCGCCGACTGGGGAAAGACATGGCGCTATCTCGTCTCGGACAGCCAGCTCCGATGGATCGGCCCCGAAAAGGGAGTCATCCACCTCGCCCTGGGCGCCGTGGTCAACGGTCTCTGGGACCTGTGGGCCAAGGTACTCAATAAACCCGTCTGGAGAATCATTGCCGACATGAGCCCAGAAGAAGTGGTGCGATGCGTCGATTTCAGATACATCACCGATGCTCTGACCCCGGAAGAAGCCATTGCGTTGCTGAAGGAGGTTGAGCCGACAAAACAGGATCGCATCAAGGATGCTGAGCAGAACAAAGCTGTGCCTGCGTACACAACGAGTGCGGGTTGGTTGGGATACTCGGAGGAGAAGCTCAAAGCTTTGTTGGCGCAGAGTGTCAAGGACGGTTTCAAGCATTTTAAGCTCAAGGTTGGCGGTAGTCTGGAGGACGATAAACGCCGACTGGCTATTGCTCGTGAGGCTATTGGTTATGACAAAGGCAATGTGTTGATGGTCGATGCCAACCAGGTAACAATATCTTCAATCCTTGGTCCTGCGGTCTTCTGATACTTTCCAGGTCTGGTCAGTCCCCGAGGCTATTACGTATATGAATGAGTTGGCTCAGTTCAAACCGTGGTTCATCGAAGAGCCCACATCTCCCGACGACGTTCTCGGCCACGCTGCCATTCGCAAAGCGCTCTCCAACACCCCATACGGACCCATTGGCGTCGCCACGGGCGAAATGTGCCAGAACCGCGTCATGTTCAAGCAATTCCTGCAAGCCGGAGCTCTCACTGTTCTCCAGGCCGACGCATGTCGGGTTGGCGGAGTCAACGAATGCCTGGCAATCCTGCTGCTTGCGCGCAAGTTCGGTGTCCCCATTGTCCCTCACTCTGGCGGTGTGGGTCTTCCAGAGTACACGCAGCACCTGAGCACGATTGATTATGTTGTGGTGAGCGGGAAGAAGAGTTTGTTGGAGTATGTCGACCACTTGCATGAGCATTTCGAGCATCCAGCCAGTGTCAAGGATGGGTATATTGTTACCCCGACGGAGCCAGGGTATAGCGTGCAGATGAAGCCTGATAGCATGGATCAGTACTCGTTTCCCGGCGAGGCTGGGAAGAGCTGGTGGACATCTGAGGAGGCTAAAGTTATTCTGGACGGTCCGCGTGTTGTTTAGTTATACCAATTAATGTTTTATGTAGTTGAAGTTCCCGTAAATAGGCATTTTACTCTGCGAGTTTGAGGTTCTCATTCATGTCAATTGAAACGTGTAAAATTCTTCTCTACTATCCCTTCCACCTTCCAACTAATCCCTCTTCAGCGTGACCCAAAACAGGGTCCCTCTCCGGCTTCACAACAGCCCAAACCTTCTCATACTCTCCAACGTGACCTCCTCCTGTACAAAAATCCCATGCTCCTCCTTCTTTCGGATAACCACCCATCATGGTAAACCCAGAAAGCGGTACATCGGCTATCGCCTGTCTTTGATCGTAAGCGGAAACACTATGACCGTCTCCGGGGGTCAATAGCTCGAATGGAAGACATGGGTTGGTATTAAATGTCTTGTGCGCGACACCGGCAGGGATGACGAAGACGTCACCTGTATGGGCTTGCACTTTGATACCTTCTTCTTCATGATCATTATTAGTGTCGCCGGTACTGTCATCTGCTTTATTCTCTTGATCCGCCGCACCAAACTGAATCGTGGCGGACCCGGAAAGCACTACCATGCATTCATGCACATCCGAATGGTAATGTGAAGCTTGCGTAGAGCCATAGCGGAATATCCACTGTGTCTGCCATCCATTCTCGGAGAAGATATCATAGACCTGAGCTGCTGTTGTAGACGACACGGGAAAGAAGCCTGGGTAGTGGAGAAGAGGCCGAGGGGAGTTGGGGATGAGCGGGGTAGGGGGAAGATGATATGTTTTGACTTGAACCATGGCTTGTGTGTGTTTCTGTATTCAAATATTAATGTAATATTGTAGACGTAAGCTAGCGATGGATGAGTTTGATATTTTGTAGATGAAATAAGCATCGGAGTGATTATTTGTTTTCAGGTTTATATTCGGCTAGAACTCCGATGCAGTTCCAGAACGCTGGATGACCTAGAAATGGACCGATCGGCACAAAGATTATTATATAAAACATCAGGGAATGGGTGAGGCAGACCTTTATTATCACGTCTCCAGAGACCTCGGCCAATGATCTCTATGAGACGCTGAAAAAATGTCTTCACTCTTTACCCTCCACTATGTTGCTGGAACGCGCGAGTTGGTTTTCCGGACACCACACTGGCGCATTGATGAGATGGGGATGCTGGATCTCCAATCGGCATTTCTGTGCACTGAGGACGTGCACATTGACGGCTAGAGGCAGTTCGTCTCGTATCATCGTTAGACGAGGTTGCTTCTGTCCCACAAGAAGTTACGCCTTCTATGCAGGACGCAGTCAAGAAAGATATGAGCGTTTTCCTAGACAACATGCCAGATGCAATCTCAATTGCAACACTCCCAAATGTCCTACCTCAACCTCTAAACGCCTCATATCAGCCTCCTCCGTGGACACCAGTCGGCAAATCATCTCAGCATGCAAGGCTCGCGGTATCACTATCCCCACGGCTGCCCATGCGGCTCTTGTGCTAGTCATATTACCACATATTCAGCATAACTTTGATGCTACGATGCGTGGACAGCCCGGTGGGTAATACGTTGGTTTTAATGTCATTGACTTGCGCAAGTATCTTCCTCCCCCATACAATGGGCCAGATGCAGCTGTGAGCGTTTATCATACAGGTATGCCGGTCTACGTTGATCTCGACAACAGATCATTCGATACGATCGCCGGTACCCTTGGACAATACTACAAACGCAGCTTAAACCGTGAATAGCTACATGATATGTTCGACTTTTTAACGGAATATGTTAATCAAATTCTAGCATCGTTTAGTGTACAACTTGAAGTTACACTCAAGGCACTGGCACAACTGGAGTTAAGTTCATTCGGCGTGGCGAATGATCACTTGCAAGCAGAATGTCAGGGCACAGAGAGGACTGTTGTGGTAGAGAGTTGGTGGACGGCTGCGGAGGTGATTAGTCGACTTTTGCTCACTAATGTTTGGACTTGGAATGGGGAGTTGCAATTTTCTGGTGAGCTGGAATGAGGCTTTCTATGAGACTTCGTTTGTGGAAGACTCCTTGGAGGCGTTGAAACAGGTGCTGATGAAAGTGTTGGGGATTGATGTCCAATAACTCACTCATTTTCGAGTGTTTTATACAATATACAAACTTCTATGCATAAAACGATATTTATGTCGAACAAGTCGAACAGGAGTGTGAGGACTTAGGATCAGGCTTGGGAATTACCTCAACTAGAGGCTGCAGAATACTGAATCGAGATGCTCATTTAAATACAGGTTCTAAAGTACTAATGGTTCTTTGTTTGCAGGCCTGTGCCCAACGGTTGCTTGAGGCAGATACGTCGACAATTTACAATTCTATGTATTATTCATTTAGGCCTGAACTCCAATCGAAGCTCAAGTTTGCCTAGCGGAAAAGACTCCGCTATGTTGATACAATTTGAACGCTGTCATAACAAGTGTGGACCCACTGTTTGTGATTTCTTTCCCTTCTGCTTTGCTTCATCCTCACCAAAACATCACACACCCTGCTGAACGCGTCGTTTGGCCTGCGCTTTCCTTGTCTTTTCTTCTTTGTTTCCAGTCCATTCATCTCTCTATTGCGTTTTGTAAGTTACTCTGACTGTGCTATGCAGCTTCTCCCTGTCTTTGGTCGTGATGCTAACGGTTCTTTGCAGAATGGCTCTTAAACGCGAATCGTCGCCTGCTTCGTCGTCCGACAGCAGCAAATTCAAACCTCCGCCCAAGTTGTCGAAGTTATCGACGAACCGTAGGGCTTCGTTGCGCTCTGTTGGTGCACTCAACTTTTGTCCAGAAAGCCAAAGGGTCCCTTGGACTCCCACAATATGCGTCCTGACGCCCACGTCTTACCGTGCCAGCGGTGTCTCCACAGACTAATCCACGAGCCTTATCTGGAGTGTAGAGGCCCTGGGTCCAGTCCATGCGCTCGATGCAGGAGCCTTAGGAATAGATGTCTAGAGGTACTTATGCTGATTCTCTCATGCGTGAACAGCTCTGCTAACTGGGTTAGTAGGTCCCTGAAGAGCAGCGTGTCCTTGCTCAGCAAACCCTCAAGAAGGTTCGTGCTTGTGCTACCGATTGGGAGAATGCAGTCGTTGCGTTGGACAGAGACATGCGGCATTATAGTTCTCGTCAGGTCAAATCACTTTCCTATGATACATCTCTCAGAACAATCACGGATTCAAGCACGGATTCAGGCTCTGGGTCAAGCTCTGTTCCAGTAATTACTCCTGCTGCAGAAAATCCTATGTCTGCACAGCCGTCTCTACAAGACCCCCCTGCCTCAATCGGCAACCCATTGTGTGTTAGACCGGATATGTGGCCCAGCACGCAACAATTTCCCTACAGACAAGTCTTCGGCGGTTATGGTAACGGTTTTGACTCCGAACTCGCACATCTGATGAATGGAGCGCACGATGCCATTCTCGCGGGCGGCGACTATCTACGCTTGCGTGGCTATACCTGACTTTTTAACGGCGGCTTCCCTGCAGCGTTCGATCCTGCAATTTGATGCGTTTTGGTAGGATTGTTATACCCTGAATGTCTATGTTTCCAGTTCCAGTTCTTTATCTCTTGCTTCTTTTATGGCTTGTGCGCAGCGTTGCGGTCTTTAGTGCAAATCATGTTTTGTCTTTTTGTTTTTAATCCTTTGACGTAGTTTTAGCAAATTTTTGAATCGGACCCGATTCATGGGATTTCTGTGCATCGACTAACTCATTAATCATATGTAGCCGAAGTTAATTGGTATTTTACTGCAGTTCCAGAGGTAAAAGAGGAACAGCAGACGTTGGATCTTCAACAGAATAATGAAGTTATTCATTTAGCTCCAACTACCACATCTAACAAAAAATGTCGCATCTCTTTCTCCTCGTCACTAAACCCGTTAAAAAATATACTAATTTCTCCTTCCTCTAGGAATCTCTTTTTTTTTTCTGACTTGGCTATTTAAAGATTATCTCCAGATTGACTTGATGGGTGTGAAAAAGACAAAATAGAATAGATGATGAGCCGAGATGCATCGCAAAGTTGCAAAATTTCCTCTCACTGGATCTCTGAATTCTTGTCAGATTGTTAAAATCTAAGCTACTTGGTCTACAGTAATTTTTTGGTAATTTGCATCCGTGACATAGCGCGGGCAAGTCAGAAACGTGAGTCAGTATAGGGCTGGGCGATCCACGTGCTCATGGCCCCCTTCCTAAAGAAGGGTGAACAATGACTGCCCGCAGACAAGAACCTTCATTCAAAACTATCGTAAACAAATAAAAAGGTCTATCTTTTATTATATGTATCGACTATAATATTGCCTATAAAACTTCATAAAATCTGACTATTGTGAAATTCTCCAAGAGAACTCCCGATTGGATAAGAACACTCGGCGTACTCTCTACTTCGAAAGTCTAACTGATTGCTAGGAACAATAAGTACTTCTATATGGATGACCATTTTGACTCAAAAGATCGAATTTCTTCGTCACATCAATTCAATGGTGGATATAGGTGCTCTAATATCGGCCTTCCGTATCTATATAACAGAAATTCTACTATTTTGGATCTCTTTAAAGGTTCTTTTTACTGTCGAGGTTTGAAGCATCCATACATTTACAATCCATATCAAATAAATTGATGAAAAAATTAAGTTTTTAGTGCTTAGGCTGCAATAGTCAATTTGCTCACTTATTCTAATCTTCGCCGCTTGTTAGGGCCTAGCTGTGTTTCTGGCCCACGGACTTCTGTTGATGGCAAATTCTCATTCAGCTCCAATTCCAAATCGGCCATTGCTCGGAGAGTCTTTTTCAGATGCTGTGCCGTCAGAACAGAATCAGTACTGGCGGCGATCGCATAAGACGTCCGCACCAAATTGCGAATCTGACGACCGTTGAGATAAATTGCGGCTAGCTCATCCAGCACCTCTTCCTCAAGGCATGACTGATCGTATTTCAACGAACCATTGGCGATAAAGCTCCGCCACAAAATTCGCCTAGACTCGGAAGATAATGCATGATACTTGATCGTCAAATGTATTCTCGATTTGAACGCTGGATCAAAGGATTCAATACGGTTTGTTGTCAAGAACATTAAGCCTTCATAGTACTCGAGTGTGCGTAGGAAGACTAATGGAATCATTAATAATATGTTTATCGGCATTGAAGCAAGCTGTCGCAAATCTTACTAGAAACAAGGCTGTTTCGCTGAAGCTCGTTCCTTTGCCGCGCTTCGAGGAATACATCTGCTTCATCCAAGAGGACAATAGCGTTCCATTTAGCAGCCTGCGACAATGCATCTGCTAGAGATTTTTCCAAAGACGGAGCGTCGATACCCAAATCCCCACTACGGACAGGATACAAAGGCCTCTGGATATAGTCTGCAGTGCTTTCTGGTCTTTAATTAGTACTTAAAATCACATAAATTTACTCCATCAAAAATCCTCACTCACCAGCGGTAAGTGTTTTCCCCAACCCAGGATCCCCATACAGTAGAATTATCAATCCTCTCCCTTTTCCTGCGATAAAATCGTCGTACTGGAAGTTCTCTTCAGTGTGCGTTTTGGCCAATGCCAATAATGTCTCTTTCTGTTCATCAGGTAGAAGCAAATTATCAAATGCTTCAGCATTAAAGCGAACATAATGCAAGCAATCCAAATCGAATGCGCACCAACGTTTTTCGGTCAGTGAAAACCCAAAGACTTCATGGTGACAAATCATAAAATGCTCATTGGACACCAGATTTGCAGGCTCTTCGACGATTTTACTTGTTGAATATGTATATGCTACATGATCGGGACGCGCTTCTATGAAAGACTGATTGTCGATAATAACCCGGCTCTTCACCTACCGCTCTTGGTCAGAATGTTTCGTTCGTGATGTTTTGTTCGGCGAGTCATTTACTCACATGAAAATTTTCGAAATGGCAATCATCATCGTCGTCGCGTTCTGTTTTCCTGTCCGATGCCCATCGTGCAATTCCACTGTAGAATCGCTGATGTACCCCTCTCAGAGAATGGAATGCTTTTCCTCTCTCTATCATTTTCTTCTCAATAGATTGGCAGTCAGGATGAAATCGCAGTGGAAATGCATTTAGATCTTTGAAGTGTTTGAAACCATTATAGAATGGTATGTCGCTTTCTTCGGAGACGTAAAATAATTCTTTTTCGATCAATGTAATTCTTTCCAATATTAAAGACCACTTTAAGTCAAGCAAGCCAGATTTTGTCATGGATATCAGCCTTCCAATCCATGACTCGCGCCGTCCCGTCACGTATATCAGGTCGCCAGGTATGTACTCCATCCATAATCTGTCAAAATCCAACCCTGGAGGCTGGTCACGTTTTGTAGCGCAATTTTTGTAATGTGCAATATCGTCGGCCAGCGCTTTACCCATGTAGTTCAAGGCGAATGCCACATGTTCTGCAGCAGTTCTATCCTGGAGTTGACGACCATAGTTAATGAGTTCCTTTCGGTAGTGAAACAAGAATCGCGGAGGTCCAAACATCGTGATCTTGTCACCGATAATCATACTTGGGTCCTTTTTTGCCACCTGTTTTATAGCTTCTATAATATAAGGTGACTGAATAACAAGCTCTGTCTGTTTCAGAGTCCTGTCGCTGAAGTACGTTTTTGTGACGACCATAGCAGAGCCGTTTGCCTCCTCAGTCTCCGTGGTGTAAGATTTCTTGGTTCCAGTCTGGAGGGGAATTCTATCCCCTTTGGAGTTTTCTCGGACGTCAAATGATTTCAACTCCAGCTTCATGCCAGGAGCTTGGTCAGGTGGTTCATTCACAAGATTAGTTAGGAGATCCCAGTCAGGCCAACTGGAAGGATCTGCGAAGTCACCCATGTTGGCCGACAAAAAGGTGTGATTACGCCGTTACAGCGGAGGTGCGACAACTATCGTGGTAGCTATCTCAGGTATTCTGGGAATCTCAAAATATTGCCAACCTTTTATTTGAGAGCTGCCACGGAAATGAAACGTATATTGAATATACCGTCGAGACCAAAGTTTCGTAGCGCAATATTTGAAGGCGTTGATAGATTACGGCATTGAACATTCGCAGGCTACCGCAGGACTATCAAATATAAGTAGCATTCAGGAATTAAATTGGATGGCAAGACTTGGGGGTGGGGAAATCTAAGGAAAAAGGCTGCGCAAAGAAAAAAAAAACAAAAACAAAATAAAACAAAAGTACGAAAAGGTCGCCAAAGGCCCCGGCCCGGTTTATTTTGACTCAGCCATTTCTCCACCTGACCAAGAAGCGATCCATTCATTGGGGTGGCAATGTAGATAGGCTGGAACAACCACAATGATTTCAATGTTGACTGGCTTGGACAGCTGTATGGTACGTATATCCCAGTCGGTCAGAAATTAGCAGCCGCGCTGGCTTTGCTTGTACCCAATGAGCTCGATAGACTAGTGCAAGGCTGAGACGCAATATTTGCCCGGGCAACAGACCTCAATTATGAGCGTCGCCTTGTCGGAACCTACGAGTGATAAACAGCGAAGGAGAATTCTTTTACATATTTCCGGGAAGAGAATACCAGGGGCCAAAAGCCTACCTAGCAGTACTATGTGATTGCTTTTTGTCATATCCAGTTCACTGTCTATCATCAATAATACCACCCCGACGAATCATAGTTCTGCGAGCAGAAAGCGCCTTTAACAGCTTCCCAATGTCCCACCCTCTACCACTACCATGGATCTATGATGAAAGAGCTGCTTCAACAACAGGCAATCCAAGCAGCTCCGAACCTCTAGTCGGTGGCTATATTCTTACAAACGACGATATCCCGGGTTCAATATATACCACACACCATTCATCACCATGGACGATGCCATTGCAGCATCCACAAGCTACCGCACCTGTTTCCCAAGACCCCCCTGACTACCACATGTCTTTTCCTGAACTTGGTACTCTGCAAAGTTCGTCAAGATATGGGCCCTCTTCTGCAATACAGCAACCTGGGAATTTACATACTACTCGACAGAGGAAAATGCCAACTTGGTTTTGGGAAAACAATAAGGAGGAAATGAAAAGGTTCTATATGGATCAAGACCATACTTTGCCGGAACTGATAGAACACATGAAAACTTTAGGATTCAAAGCAACGTATGTACTTTCCAGCTACCTTCACTTGCTATTATCTCATCTTGCCGCTGTGTCATACTCACCAGAGCCGGGATCATAGACCGAGACAGTATAAAGAGCAGTTCAAGAAGTGGAAATGGTCTAAAAACCTCACAGGGGATATAGCAGCGTTCATGCGAGCCAAAGCAACCCAAAGAAAGCAACAACACCCGCCAAAAGAAACTGTATTTCACTGGCATGGCAAAAATTGGACGACAGACCAAATCTTGAGAGATGGAAATGTGAGCGGTGATATAGCTTTTGGTAAGTCCCACTAATCAGCTTCCCGAACTTCTATTATAGAGAAGAATCTCATATCAAATGTGTGCAGAGCATGCAACTCCTCACGACGTTTCCTACCAGACACCTTGCCAGACAAATATGGATGATCCTTCAGTTCAGACGGCACATCACAACATCTTATCTGTCCAAAATACCTCCAGAGAAGTTCCTGCAATTCGACTGAGATGGAGTGGATATAAAGCTGCCGATATTGAAGCCATTCTCAATCAGGCTTTGCGCCTGGAGCAAGAGAAAGACATGGTTGGAGCGGAAGAGAATTTCAAGCTTGCGCTTGACGCTTGTTACCATCTCTATCCTCCAGCTCACGACTCGACTGTCAATGTCACATATAGGTTGGCTATATTCTATGGGAAGCAGAACAACATGGTAATGGCTGATCATGTTCTTGATCAACTTACAAACCAAATTATCTCTAAATGGGGTCAAGGACATGAGGCTATTGTCAGTCATTATTTAGTGATGGCGCATCTTCTAGAAGCATGGGACCGACATGACGATTTTATCAACGTCGTCAAGCAACTGACAGAGGGTTCTAATGCGCTTCTAGTGAACCGTGAAAGTAATGGAGGGGAACACCAGACTTTTATCAGCGTTGATATTCAGAAAATTTTGAATTCAATTAGTCTGCCGAACATAGCAGTCGACAAATTCGCTCTCTCGCCCCTGCAAGTTCTGTTGGCGATAGAAAAGAATGATTCTCGTATTATCGACGTTGACTCAGGAAGAAATTCCTCTTTGGAGAATATGATCGAAAGACTGATAGAAAAACTTGCGAAGAGCCCGAAAGATAATATGATAGATATCATACGCGCTCAAACAGCCTTGGTTAAACTACACAACAAATCAGACCCGGCCAAGAGAGATGCTGTCTTTAGAAAAGCCTGGAAATCGGCATTTCTTCTTTGTAGGCTACCTTGCAAAAAGGGACTGGACTTCTGTTATGCTGCTATTGATTTTGTTGCAGAGTGCCTCGAATTGTGGTATCAGCACGACGCTATGGAAATTCTCGAAGCGATTGAAGAAGTTGCTGCGGAAGAAACCGAACCTGAAGATCCAAGCCTCATCTCACTGATGATCCGCATTGGTAAGATGCTTCAGGACAAGACGACATGGAAAGAGGCTGCTCCACGTTTTGAGCAAGCCTATGCTGCTAGCATATCTGCTTTTGGCTATGATAGCACTGTGACTAGGAGGCTAGAGTCGAGTCTAGAGGAGCGACATTATTCAAGCAAGATTGAACCGGGGCGAGAAGCCAGCGTTGTGAAAGCTGTTTATCTATGATCTATGTCACCCTGAATACAGTGATCGAAATAGAAATATATACATAACTATCCTAGTGTATTCGAAAATCACACATATATATGTACATCAATTGCTATTCAGCTTCGTAATAATATAAATATAAATATTAAAAGAGACTACTTGTAATGATTTTTTCCACAGGCTGAATATCAGCAGTTACCTTCTACTTTTGCCCTCAGAATAAGAGACCCAGCAGCAAACATCTTGGTGCCTCAGGCATCATATGATCCACCCGCAGATAGCTTCCTCGCACAGAATCAGACCTGATATCCCAACCGAACCTATTGAGAAAACATATTGTTGCTTTGCTGGAAACTTGTTACTAATAGCAGCCTCGGTGCTTGCTACAGACAATATTGGCGAATGAACAAAAGGTTCTCAGAAAGTCCCAAAAAGTCTCAAGAAAGTCCATGAAGGACACAAAAGGCCCCAGAAGCGTAATTAGCTCTTTTTTAGCGTCGGCGCATGCTTGGGGGCGCCCCTGAGACTAACGAATTACAGTGGGGGTTCAAAAGTACGTATTGGCACCCCAGAAAATGCGCTAGCTACACCGCCCTCTGCATATCTTATATAATTGGCTTATAGCTACATTTAGGGCGGTTTTATAACATAAAATGGCAGGCGGTATATAGGAGGTGCCAATACTTCTTATCCCGACTGTAGCGACCGAGGTGGACCTGTTCCTTGGGCCTAGGGCTAGCCGGGCTCATCGCCCACAGGGGGATACCCATTAATGTTATTACCATGTGGTGATAGGCCAGCCTCATGATCCCAACAGACACAGGGATTCACTGCATATGCAGCTAGTCTGGATATCAACAGCCCTTCGAAAGTCCGTCAAAGCACACTTTTCAGGGACATATTGGAACATATATGGAACAATGTGAGCAGCTTTCTAAAATGTAATACAGATATCCGTAGGCATATAAGATTGAGCTCGTCTCTATTTCTTCCCACCGTTTCAAATCTCTTGACATCGATGGTATTTCACTACAGACTCTGGAACATTGAAAGCCATGGATCACCAATTCCCTCCATACGTACCCTTGAACTCTGATTCGTCCGTCAACAACGGCCCAGACCAGCCAATCAATAGTCTGCCAACTATTCCTCAAAAAGGGCTCCACAGTACGCAGAGGCCCAACACCATGTCAATGGGTGATATCAACCATTTGATACCGGCACAGCCCATATCAACATACACTTCAGTACCCGGTGTACAACATGGACTTGCAATGCAGCCAGGAGTCCTATTCAACAGCACAGCATCGTTTTCTAACAACGGATACCATCATCAAAAAACCCTGATGCCAAATACCGGTCTTTTGTATGATAAGCATATTTTTCATGACGAGAACTGGATGCAATTTGGCTTTTCTATTGATAGCAAAAACAACGGCGACAACGATATCAGCAGTCTGGATATTAGCGGCCAAAATACCTCTCCTCCTGAACCAACTACCAGTAAGAAATGTGAATGGAAAGGGTGCACTTACCCAGGCTCTTTTCGACGGGATGCCGAATTAATGCGTCATATCAAAACTGTTCATGTTTCGCGTGATGCATATAAGTGCCCAGTATGTGGAAAGGCATTTGGCCGGAAGGATAAGATGGAGGATCATCGACGAACACATATAGGCATGGAAAGAAAGATGTTGTCCCAGATTTGAGACAAGAAATGAGGCAACCGATTGTTCCCTATAGGTGAAGCTATTGGCCAATCACAATTGGAAAGATGTAGGGTTGAGAGCAAGGATTAAGAGCAAGCATTCGAAAATGTATTTTTCATGTTTTATATGCTAGGTTTTCGGGTGATGAACTATTGAACTTCAATCTTTCTCTCTCTCTCTGTGTGTGTATAAAAACTTGAAGCTAATGCTATCATGATCTATGGAATTCCACTAGGGCTTGTGTACCATAGGTAGATGTTCTTTATATACCTCCGACATCACTCCACTTTCGCTGAAATATCTATAAAGCTCTACCGAGAGGAAATCTAGCTTCCTCGGCGCGGTGCTAATTGTCATTGGTACATTGTATTTGTCGATGCATTGCTGATCATAGTGCTACAGACGAGTTGTTTGATCTACACATTGTGAATGCGTGGCTGACTGGCGCCTCGAGCATAGATCACTGGGCCTTGCTGCCACTGCACGGGTTATAATGGACGGAGATGATTCCACTTCTTACACTGGAATAAAAGTGTTGCGGGTGCCCGGCTTATTGTAGTGCAATCTCCTGTCCCCAGCAGTGACTAATCCGCCTGAATTGTCTTTCCTAGATAATACCAGGTTTGGCGATTCTAACTCTTTCTATAACACTTTTATGTGCGTTCTATTTTTTATTGGCTATATCTACGCTTAGCTATATTGTAATTAGCTATCATAAGGCTCCTGAATAATGCTACAGAACAGTAGAGGATATGATATAGTCTCTATGGCGTGCACCGACAAGCTGAATCCATACTACCTGACTCTGATGGTCGCGATCTAGACTCCTTATACGAGACAATCACCGGCCAATATTACCTCCTCTTCATCACTCTCTAACTAATTGTAGCTTGCTTGTACTGTTCACATCGTCACGCTGGCGCCACGGCCCCAGCTTTCGTGAGAACTCAGAGATTGCTGTCTGGGATATGACCAACTTGGGAGGCACGTCATCCCTGACCCAACGAGTCTCCTAGACACCCGCTCAGCTGTAATCCGCGATCAACCCTACATAGGGCTGAGGAACACCATATAAGTAATATGTTACTAAAACTACAAAGTCGGATGGATTAGCTAAAGATTCAGGGTTTTTACCCAGTTTTTATGCTATGTATTAGTGACTAAGTTAAATTCTCATTGCATCTATTTAATCGTACTGAGCAGCTAACGCTTCCGTTCTGGACTTGCTGTTCGGGTCAAGGTACGGTTGCTCGCCGATTCCTACGGCTCTGTGGCCGAATCGTTCCCCTAGTCCTTCGTAGTCAAAAGTTGCGCTGTGAAATGCGCTCCGGTTGTCCCAAATTGCTGTAAAACGTTGTCAGGTATGAAAAGGATAAAGCAGTTTGCATGATCTTGAGAAAACCTACCAATATCATTCGGGTTCCTCCATTTGAACCGCACTTGGAGATCGTGGTTCTCGGTGATGGTGGAGCGGAACTTTGCCAGCAACTCTTCCGACTCGCTCGAGCTGAGCTCGTTGATGTATTTCGGGAACGGCCCAAGAGCGTAAATACTCTTCCAGCCAGTCACCGGGTTAGTGCGCACAACAGGGTGGACGGCCTTCAGGTCCTTGCCGATGTTGAGCGGGCTACCTCTGGGTTCAGTGTGGATATAGACGTGTTCAGGATCGCGCTCAGCGGCTTTGATGAAACCATCCCCAATAAAAGTGGCGGTCAGACCTTCAAAGAATTCCTGGTATTTTTTGGAGAAGCGGTCGTAGATCTCATAGCCCGATGCCCACAGGGTATCGCCGCCGCTGCTGGGCAGCTGGGTCAGCCGGAGTGAAATGTAGTCGGCTGGAGCGGGCTCAAATTGGATATCCGAGTGCCACTGAGCCGAATCGTAGCGACGGCGGTTCGCATTGCGTTCCACGTTGAACATCTTCTTGCGCGCGAGCGAGCTGATGGTGCTGATCTCGGCGTCGGCGACACCAAACTCGTTGGTGTTGTTCAGTACTGGGTGGATGTGCAGGGTCGAGCTGGCTGGTTTTCCGGTCAGCTCGCCCAGGCGTTGCACCAGCTGTTTTTGCAAACCATCCGTGAGGTTGTCCTGGGCACGGAAGAAAACGACGCCGCGCTGAGAGACTATACATTGAACAGTCAACTATTGGCTAGCTCAAAATAGACAGAGGGCCAAGGCTTACTGGCGATGGCAAGACCTCTCACCAGCTCATCCGAGTTGGGAGCGTTCAGCAGGTCATCGACGATGTTGACTCCGAAATACTCGCGGCCAATAACCGGTGTCGTCTCTTCGAACTTGAATGCATCCAAAGCACCGCTAGGCTTCAGTGGTGCTGGGTATTCTGTTTTCCCAACAGGGTGTTCCCTGATGGGCAGGTTAGAGATTCCAGGAGCCATTTTTTTTTTTTACGCGACTAAGCCTGAGGACAAATAAAAGTGGATGACCGTTTGAGAACGGGTTGAACGCCGACTACCCTATATATATACATAATAAACATACGCCAACCTACTTACGCATGTCACGTCAACTGGAGTATATCAATCATCACGCAATTGCAGACGCCAGTTGTGCAACTCGTGCCAATCTCGTATCAGCAGCGGCCATGGTGTGGGGCAACCCCGCTGCTGCTGAGAGTCCGATAATTGATAATCAGGCATACGCGTGGCGATAATCTCGATGTTGAAGCCGATAGGCAGAAACTGCAAGACTCTAGCCCTGAAGCGTGGGCGCAACTGTTGATCGTGCTGATCGTGTTATCTGGAGATGGGCGGCCATGTGTCTGTCGGGACTGTCGTTTGGTCTGTTTTGGTTGGAATTGATGGGGTTGAAGTAACGGCTTAATTATTCATGGGACATGGATATTTTTTCTTTATCAGCGGTATATTTTCGGCATATTTTATATGCATGCCTTGTTTAGATTGGAATATTTTTTTGGCTAGTTTCGATGGCAGGTTAGGGCTTTATACTAGCGCCCTCAGTTGCATCTGTCAGTATGCCATTGATTGATCTCTACCCCAACTACTCATGTCCTTAAATCATATAAAACTGGTTATCATCAATTTAATACAACTAGTCTGGTCCCATGTCGAGCAGATCCCAATTGCCATCGACTATGTCCAATTGCGTCGGAAGCCCATCGTTGAGGAAGTATTGATCGAATTGAGTCTACCTTAACAGTTAATCAAAAAGAAACGAGCAAAAGGCTGAAATACTCACCCAGTCTAGGCTCTCAGAGCCATTTATTATATCAGTCATTGTATCGGGCAAAGGCAGCTCTGCGATCTCAGTATCTAGAAATCCATCACCTATATTGACAAGATCGGTCGCATTATGCGAAGGATCTGTCTTGATTTCGTTGGTTGTCTTGCCATAAGCTCGCGATTGGAGATTTCCCTGGGCTTTCTCGATCATCAGCTGCAAGGCCAATGTTGCCGTGCGAGCCTCCTTTGAGCGTTCACTTCGGGACATCCAAACGCGCTGCGACTTCAACAATGTGTTTAACCTTCCTGTAATTTGGCTTGACTGCGCATTGGACGATCGCATGAGCACCGATAGTTCCAAGCAGATCACCATAGACGCGAGAAGGAAATCATGAGAGGTCAGTGACGATAGCAACCATCGATCTTCATATAACCGTCCACCGGGTGATGCTGCTTGATGCAGATCCTCCTGCAGCGACAATATCTCTAGTGCTGCGGAGACGCAAGTGCGTCTCGAATATTCCCACTGTGAATCCAAGGCTTCAACATTGAGATACCGGCGGTGAAGGACTATGGTGGCCTTTTGGAAGAGGAGCTCAAGCGTGCATCTACCCATAATGACCCCAGCAGGCACTAAAAAGGACCTACTGATGGGTTCTATTTTGTAAAACTGGGGGATTTCTGCGTAAGCTTTTCGCAACTTGCTATCTAGTTCCAATGTCACGGGATAGGAAGAGAACGATGTGGGTGACTGCACGTGCGCAAGAACCTCTCCGAAAACTCCCATAATTCTTCCTTTAATAATAGTGTACAACACAGGTGTGTTGTCAGTGACGGGTCTGGAAGGGGGGAGAGATTCAAGTTCCGGGTAAATATCCGAGTCGTTAAAGTTCCCTGGAGGTTCCGTGTCGCAGCATTGCGATGGGATCATACTGGGCATTCCCATCTGGAACGAAAGCAGCACGTCCAACTGGAGTATGCAATGCCATATCCTTCTTTGCATCTCGCCGTCAAAGGCTGAAATTTCCGGCCGAGTTTTGGGGTCGCGGTGAAAGCTCAGTCGCATCGCAAGGCGGATTATGATGCCCATGAGGAACCAGCCGTCAAGGCTAGAGTCAGTTTTCATGACATACTTTCCAATAAGGTGCAACATTAGAGTCTCCAAGGAGTACGCTCTAGAATTGGTATAGTTTCCTAATACAAGACACTGTGCAGTTCGGATTCGCAAATTTTTCGCCGAGATTGTGTCTTGATCGCTACCCTCTCTTTGAGGCTTGATTGCATCGCGTACTAAAGCTGCGAGAGCAAGGATTGAAAATAAGAGGCCAACCCACAATACCGGCGCTTTATTTGGATCTTGCCAGAACTTCTCATACTAGGGAACTTGTCAGTCAAATACACAAAGGAAAGGTAGAGCCACGAACCTCGTTTTGAAACTTGATTGTGTGTATGATTGCTTATAAGGAGTTAGCGAGAATAAAATAACTTGTGCATGGAAACATACGCAACATAAAAGGAGTGTTAAAATATTCCGAAAGGAACTTGTCGCATATTGGTCTCGGTGGCACTGAGCTGAGGATATCTTGGAAATCAGCGACTCCCACAGGCCCGAAAACCAAATCCACTTCTGGCGCATCATTCGCGTCATGATTATTCTCGGGGGAGTAAATGTCGGATTGGGATAGTTGCTCCCGAACTTCTTTAATATCGTCCAGAATAGAGAGCCAGTTGGTATCCAATTGACTTCCCTGCTGCTGTCTTGGAGTTTCAACATCCATCTGAGGAACGACACTACCGCGTGCTGCATCACTAGCTCGAGTTTTGTCGGCGAAATCAATATTTTCTCCAGACAAATCAGAAAGGTCTCCTCCCTCCATCAGCTTGGAAACCAAGTTTTCCACTCTTTGGAGCCGTTCGTTCACATTGCTATTTTTCGGCTTAATGGTTCGGTTGGCGTTGTTTGCATATCTACAGGCAGACCTTTCGCCCCTCTTCGTGCAGGCATCACATGGCGACTCGCGGTTGCATTTCAGCCTTGTGCAGGGTGAGTATGTTTTTGTTTCAAATTATTCGAGGCTCAGTTTTCAACATACTTGCGTATCCGGCATTGTTCACACGAGGTGGGCCGCCGATTCCGTTTACCATCCCTTGATAATACTTGCTTTGCAGTCGTTGACATTATGGGCGCTTTTGGTAGAGGATTATGCTCTCAATTAGTTAAGTAAATATCGGTGGAGGATATGTCTTCCCAGCCAAGCAGGGTGACTGCTTGATTGTTCAACCGCGAATGTTAAGATAGATGTGGTGAGCGGGGAGGCGGCAAGCTTTAAGTTATCTCCGGGCTGGTACTGTGCGAATGACACAGGGCAAAACAAGCACTTGAGGATTAGGCTGTGTGAGGACAATGAATTAAGAAAGGCTAGTTAAATTGATTATGAATTGATTTTTTTCCAAACTCACATAATATTATTTCGTCGGATTGTGTGTCTTCCACATCCAAATGTCAACTGTCTTGCAGGTACATACTGTGTGTAGTTGACTTTGCGTTGTGGCATCTAACCCTGCTCTCGTACAATTTTTGAGTAAATTTTTAATGATGAATAAACTCCAGGCATGTTTGAATAGTTTCCGGTCTAAAGTTCCACTCTCCGACAAGAAAAATGGCAAGAATTGTGTGATGTTGGTGCGTATGCGACGGAGATAATATCTCCGGACGCTGGAAACCGCCAGGCCCGGGTTTACCGCATTGAGCAGACCGGATATAGAAAACAATACTTTCAAAGAATACCAATGCATCCCTTGCAACCTTATTTCAACCGGGTATACTATTTCCATTTACTACATGTAGCAGTCCAATTGATATAAAAGCGCTCCGGTCGCTCTTCGAAATTTTTTTACAGTACATACGTTCGTTACAATCACAAATTACTTACTACGATCCGAATTCCCAAAACACAAAACAAAGACAATATCTCTCATTTAAGATACCCAAACACACAAACACCATGTCTCTCTCCTCAGCTGCCCATGGCGCTCTATCAACCGTCTTCTCCAATATCTTCATTACCCTCCCCTACCCCAAGGGCGACCTCCATGGCCAGACCATCATCGTATCGGGCTCTAATACCGGCCTGGGATTTGAAGCAAGTCTTCATCTAAGTCGCCTCGGCGTCGAAAAACTTATCATGGCCGTCCGCAGTCTAGCCAAAGGCGAAGCCGCAAAACAAAAGATCCTGAAATCCACTGGCCGAGATGAGAGTTTCATTGAAGTGTGGCAACTGGACATGGATAGCTACGACTCGGTCAAGAAGTTTTCTGCACGCGTGTCAACTACACTGCCTCGTGTGGACGCTGTTCTTGCAAATGCTGGGGTTTCGTTCGGCACCTTTCAGTTGTCCGAGGATAACGAGAAGAACATTAATGTGAATGTCGTCAGCACTTTTCTGCTGCTGATGCTCTTGCTTCCTAAACTCCGCGAGTCGGCCAACACCTTCAATATCACCCCGCGCTTCACCATTGTCAACTCGGCGTTGCATTATGTTGCTCCGCTAAAGGAGCTAGATCCCGACAGCAATCTAGAAATATTCGCCAGACTGAACAATCCATCCACATCAAACATGGCTGCACGATACGCACTCTCCAAGTTACTCGTACTCTACGCTGTGCGTGAGTTTGTGGAACGCACTAAGGGAGAAAAGTCCCTGGTAATCGTCAACACACCGAACCCCAGTTTCTGCAAATCGGGACTTATGGAAAACTCGGCAAGTGGAAATAAAGCCAGCATGCAGCTTGCCGAGAAGCTGATGGCTCGAAGCACGGAGATGGGTAGTCGGGCTTTGGTCCATGGAGTGATCTCTGGGCCAGAGACACACGGGCAATACTTGACTAACTGCCATGTCCAAACGTAAGAAACCGATTCTTTCGATCTTCAGATGTTGTCTTCACAGAATTTCTAGATGCTAATGATGATATACTAGGCCGTCGTCATCGGTGACTAGTGCAAAGGGAGCTCGCATACAGAAGAAGTTTTACGACGAACTGATTGCAAAGTTGGCAAAGATAGCTCCAGAAATTGCATAGAAAACTACGTCTAGTTTTTTCAACGTTGCCTAAACGTTCAGCGTTATCGTCTACTGCACCTGGTGTTGGGAACGCTAATAAGAAGCGCCGCACTCTGTAAACCGACTGATTCGAAAATCGCAAGGTTATTATTGGCTTAACATAGACTTGTAATCTATAATTTTAATACCAAGGTTTTTTTTTATTTCACGTGTCTAAACTATATATTTATATAAATTCTATCAATAATCCGGGTAATAGGGAATACGACTCGGAGTCAACTAGGCAGCTAATGGAGTCCTGGGGATATTTAGGTGATGACAAGCGCAGTAGAGTGCCTAGTCACCCTTTATTAATATGAATCGTTCTTTACATGTCAACAAGCTCCTAGTTAGTATTGGCTAATAATCAACCTAGTATCTAACATATTATTGGGTACAGTTTGTATCTATCGATAGAGGTTGAGCCTAGATATGGATCCCGGGATATTCTCCCCCCGGAGAATTATGAAGTAGTATATATTTGCTCTGGGCTAGTGATACCTTAATATAGTCAAAATATATATTGGTTTCTTATTGTCAAGATGCTTATTATGTCTTATTCTGGCGACCTTTTCCTTTAGATACTGTTAAGAGCTAACAGATTGGTCACGTCAATATGAATGCCTTCAATGTTTACATCAATTGATCAGTTGAATGTAACCCGCAGAATAACTCCTGCTACCTGCCAGATCCATACAAAATATTAATACATGTACACTTATACTACTAGGGAATCTACTACTTAGGACAACGTTTGTTCTGCGGAATGACAGTTTGATTACTGGTAATAGGTCCAGCCTATGTCTACTTTAAACAACCCAGAAGACATGACAGAGAAGAGGAAAAAAACTCGTAAGGAGGTTACAGAACGTCGACAAGAGATCGACAAGAGATTGATGAGCTCTCAAATCGACGGACTAGACAGAAGGAAGGAATTAAATAGATATGTCTGGGGGAAAATGAGAATCGGAGCTTCCATGTTGAATGGTTGCTTCCCAGAAATGAAACTCAGGAAAGTCATCCCGAGAGTCCGTGAAGGTTGATAGATAGGATCCAAGGCTGAAATCGAAATGGTGGGACTGGATGGTCACTTGTTTGCCAAGGCGTGCAAAATGTTGAAATATGTGCTATCGCCTGCATCGTTCACATAACGCAAAAACACCGCAAGTGTTATTGCTGGAATGTTATTATTGTAACGCATGTCTCTCCAAATTTCCACAAGCTCATTAGCTGCGCCGGTGTTTTGTCCCTCCCGATCCTCAGCCCATTTCTTAGCGCTTTCGGTATCTGCACACTTCAAAAGCTCCGCAAGATCAAGAAGCATCTTGGCGTCATCTTTCGTAGTTTGCTGCACATGGTTCACAAGTTGCTCAGTTTCGCTGTTGTGTCTCACAAGGTTCTGCAACTCTTCCACTTTTGGTGCAAGATTCCTCAGCGTGCTCCTCTTACAGATAGCTTGTAGTGACCTCAGAATTTGGATGCGAAGCTTCAAGCCAAAGATTTATCGAATTCTGCATGTTTCCCGAGAATCCCTTTCATTTTGGGTCGTAAGACTCATTGCAGAATGGTACTCTTTAAAAAATTGCTCTCTTTCTTCGCGATTCATCGTGGATGAATAGTTCTGATGAATGATAATAGGCAAGTTTTATGAGGTTAGAAATATCAATCAACAAAACCTATCTAAGTATCCATGAATATTTCATGCCCTTATATATCCAGCTCTGGACTCATTTTTCTAGTCCTCTTGAGCCATGAATGAGTAGACCTCGTTGCTTTTGAAAGAATGACTACATTCATGACGATGAAGTTTCAAGTTGAGTATGCTTTTCTCTGACTCTAACACCAAATTGACTGCTTGTTTGGCAAACGAGTACAGTTATGATGTGGTCTTGGGCCAATTAGACATCTTAACTTGCCACAATTTAATTCCGGCTGTGTTACCAAAAGATCTAATGTGAGTCCAGGCCCATACTGGTGACTGTATTACCTATTGCCACCCTTCAGACTCATAAAAAAAAGTCATCAATACTCTATACATCTAATATGAGTTTGATTGTATTACTCAATTATCTCAATAAATGTCCTAACGTTGTTTCACACTCGCCACCCGTTGACTTCTTTCGAATCATTATAGCATCGATGGACCATATATGCCGTCATAAACAAGAGTCATTTGGTCCTTTTAATTAAGAAAGACTGTCATTCGGTATGAGTTACAAATAGTTGTTTGCTTGGCTCATTATGGCGTTGAAACTTCGTGACCGGGATTTTCGGGCAGCTATTCCGACCGGTGTGATGGAGTTTTCACTGTAACACAGGTTAAAAATTAACCGTGTCACCGGTATGACTGAGTCAGAGTGACTAAGTCATTTCCTCTTTTTTTTCTTTCCTTTTCTTCTCCTTTTTTTTAAAAAAATCATTACAGAAAATGACCCTTGAATGACATGGGGAATCTTCAGTAGCTACATCCCCTATACTTTTTTATCTCCAAAAGAACTTGAAGGACTAAATCTATGACCAATACCAAGAAAATCCACTAGGGGGACCCTTTTTTAGCCAGGTGGTACTTCAAATTCGGCTGAACTCTTCCAAATGGGTGACTGGAGTTGTCCATTTTATACTTGAGTCCCATTATTTTTAAAACATAAACATGAATCACATCCAGAATGTCAATTGCAATTGCTAAAATACGTATGTACACGAATAAGATTCCACACATCAGACAATAGTCTAAAAGTCGTAAGGTGTTAAAGTAGGCGGCAGGTCCTCTGTGTTCGTGCCCCACGAGCTCTCACTATCACCCAAGGTAAATTCCAAGGTTCCACCATCAGTGAAGAAATCATGAGTAATCCAGTTCTTAGTCCACGGCTTTCCATCTTTAGTAGCATTCTGGATATAGATATTTGAGTACGAAGCATCAAAATTGACGTTGCGAATAGTGGCCACCTTGCCAGTCAAGCCATTTTTGATAGCCACCTCTTTGAAAAAGGGTGGGCTCAACAGGTACACATCCTGTCCGGGGACGGGCCAGATGCCCATCATGCTAAGAACTTCGAATGAGCCCATGGCTCCAGAGTCATCGTTTCCGGGAATTCCGTTGTTGGTATTGTTGAACTGAGACGGGATGTAAGCGTGGACCTGTTTCGTCGATAGACCCGGGCGGCCGGCGTAATGGAATTGATATACGGTCAAGAAAGCTTGTTCGTCTCCGACATACAAGAGGCCAGAGTCATGAAGATAGGATAGTCGGCTGACGAATTTGTCTTTGCCGCCAAGAGTGGTGATCAAAGCGCCCATGTCCTGAGGGACGAAGCTAAAGAGGGAATATGAATATTAGTAAAAGGAAGAAAAGAAATGGAAAAAAGGTACTTACAAGGTATATAGCCAGACGCTGCCCTCATAGGTCTCATAGTTTGATTCACCGAGATAGCAAGACGTAAAATCCTGTAACGGCGAGCAAAAAATTGGATCTTGAGAGCCCCAGGATCCATTGTCATATTTCGGTTGCAGAAAACCAACAAATCCAGTATCCGCACCATTGATACTCGAGGTTTGATCATCCTTGAACATGTTCTTCCAATTTTGTGCGCGGCCGACATACTTATTATAGTCATCCGATTGGCCGGTTTTATTAGCCATGTTGGCAATGCAAAAATCATCATAAGCATATTCAACAGTGCGTGAAATGCTTCCAGTCGAGTATCCGGACCTATTGGGGTCGGCATCATCCGTAGCAACATACCCAAGGTTGTGCCAACTATCCAGATTTCCACGGCCTTCTACTAACCAGTCATCGGGCTCTACCTCCGCGTCCTTAATAAGGGCTTGATAGGCTGTCGTCCAGTCAACATCCGGAATACCTTTCAAGTAGGCATCTGCAATGACAACATCCGCATTGGAACCTCCTTGTGTGAAACCCTTGCATAGTGACATACGGCAATCAGGAAGATAGCCTTCGTTGCGGTAAATATCGACCAGACTACGAATCATACGTGACTGAGAGACGGGGTCGACAAGAGTTAAAAGAGGATGGATGGAACGGAAAGAATCCCAGATACTATATTACTTGTTGTCAACGCCTCTTGTCGTGTAATTATTCATAGAGAAACAACTCACCAATAATAACTGTCATAGTATGGCTCATCACTTTGCCATAGGGGGTTTTGACCAGTGTAGTCCTGAGGACTTAACATGGTCCTATACAGGCCGCTCCAGAAAGATGTTTGCATATCATCAGAAGCACCACCGGGGGTTACCGATACCACGTTAAGCTTTTCTCTCCATGCCTGTTGGGCTGCTTGGTATGTAGAATCAAAATCGAAATCCCCTATCTCGTTTTCCGCATTGCTGCAAGCATCATCTGTGCTCAGGAAGCTAAGTCCCACTCTGGCTATAAAGACACCATTTACAGGTGCGGCAAACTGTGTCCAGACTCCAGCAGAATTGACTGAACTGTAACTCCCTACCGAGGTAGTCACATTGTCTGGTTGAAGAGCCACATCATCGTTGAAAAAGGTTCCCGTATTCCGAATCCCAGCTCCTGAAAAATCGATACAAGCGTATGAGTTATAGTTTCCGACTCCGAAGCTAGGTCCAAATGTAGCGCCCACCGTCATACGGCCCGATGTAGGGTCGACGGATGCAGTGCCACTTGTTCGTGACCGCGGCAAATCCGTCAGGTCAACTAAAATAACCGGGCTATTATATTGCACATTGGGGTCAATTGTGAAGCGGTACAATGCAGTGTGATTCGATACAGTGACCTCGGTATGCATACCGTTGTTGAGCGTAAGGCCGATATATCCGGGTTTGGCATCAAGGGAATCCCCTATGTAGCCACTAAGCCTGCTTTGCAAACTGTATGAGCATAAAGTGATGTCATCATTGGTGCAATTTGGCTGTGGGAAGATCGGAAAATTCCCTAGAGATGAGGACTATCCCGATTCGTAAGTATCCAGGCGTCGAAACAAGGCACATGCGAGGGGGTGGGCACTACTACGTACACCTCCAGTACCGGAATCATGCATGTGGGAGAACCCCATTATGTTAGTTGCATCTGTGGCAAATCCTCCTTGATTGTCGCTATCAGAGTCCGGTCCTGCTTTGGCCATGCCTTGAAAGTTGTCAGCCTAGGGGGAATCTTGCTTCCTTCGCTTCGGTATAACCCATACCGAACGGCAGACTGGCACCCCCGAAAACGTGACCTGTTTATCAATTAGAAGATGGTAAAAATAAATGTGCGTAAATAATTGCAAACCTTGGTTGGATGTTCCGATCAATGTGCTGATATGGGTGAGAGGATCAAAACTATCGTCAGCAGCTGCTTGTCTCTCTGCAAGAGCCGGCAGGCAAAGCAGAAGAGATGCACCTAGGAGCTCGGTATAGCAGAAAGGAACTTTCATGTTGACAGGGCTATTGAGTGGTACGATACAAACAAGCTGTAGAAAAAGAGAAAGTGACCTTTAAAAAGCGGTCGTCATTGCGCTGACTTTGTGTACAGAATTTAAATAAACGCCTCAATTTCTGGGCTGGCATCCTAAATACCCCTCCTTATAAAAGGACGCGCATAGTTACATATAGATGGGCGGGGCGTTCCTAGCTGCATTATTGTGGACGTCGAGGCTCCAGCTTACTGCTATAATCACATACTTATACCACTAGATCGGAGGCTGAGCATGCGCTCATTGGCGAACGCAGCTCTGTGGAAGTTTCGACGACCCCTGCCAAGTTCCCGATAAGTCAAGGCTAATTCGAGCAGGGGATGGTCATTTGAATCTTGTCATCATGCTCAGCCAAAATAAAGCCGCTTAAAAGACTAGCCGATCCGGGCATAAGCTAGGTCCGAGCAATGAGCCCGTAAATAGGTACAAACCAATCCTAAGCGTATGATGTTCAGTAGCGATAATGGCCCCAGATTTGGTTAAAGGCCAAGCACTCAGCGCATTTATACGAAGATGAGGAATGCGTTGAAGGAATGAGTACAAGCCACATGGTCTGATGTTGCATTCCGGTTGTTAGGCCGTCCATCTTTGATCCTGTCACCTCCAATCAGAGTCGTAGGCAATATTTAGCAGTGTAACTGTATTTTACTGAAGAGTAGTCTCATATTTTCCTTTCAGTATTATTATATTCCGGTACCAGCTCTTCATCGTACCATATGGATGCAGTTTAACTAGTGTAGGGTCTGAGATCTACTAGTGGTGGTTGTTCAATGCTAAAAGATGTAAATTGTACCTTCGTCATGAGAATGAACGCATTTGAGACGCTCGTCTAAAACTATTCACTTACGGAGCTATACGACAATAGGACCACTGGTCTTTTTGAGAACATGTCCACATCGATTCCAAATATTCAGATGTTCAACGGTCAGGGCTAAAGGGCTTCGAAGAGTAACACGCATCGGTTTCGATGGATATATGTTAAATCAAATAATAGGTCATTTATAGGCAATAGCCAAGCGACAGAGCTTCGTCTAATTAAAACAAGCTTATCGGCTTTACAACAAGACCCTGGACATTTATCGGAGTATACAAGAGCCTCTTTTCCTAAAACAGTAAAGACTGGACGTGGCCGATCGCGGGCCCGTCGATAACCGATCTCGGCCGGATGACGCCAACTGGCGGTGGACAACTCAGAGCAGAACGCGCAATGTCCAAATCTGGCAATAATCTCTGGAAAAACTTATAGAAAACATTTCTCTCGGTCTCAATGACTCCGCCCTTGGCTGCTTACCGCTCCATTAGCCATCTCCTGCGATCCACAACCAGAGTTTTCCCGACGCGGCACCGGACGGCCTCGTTTTTCATTAGACCGAGCAGGCAGCCTGGTTGCTTTAGACTTTATTCAGGCACAATGACAAAAGACGGATCGGTCTCCCTGCAAGACCTTTGCACTAGAGTGCAAACTCTCTTGCCAGAGCAATTCAAGAAAGAGGCCTGGTATCTGATTGTGGTAGGTCCGAGCCATACTCTTCGTCTCCTGCAAATAAACATTCTCTCACAATCTCTAGGCCGCGGTCCTAGTGGGCTGTGGTAAACCATCCGAGCTCGGTCCTCTATACACAAGTCTTGTAGAGAATGTCAATGATGCTGAGGAGAAACGCATCAAGGACCGTCTGAGTGACGTGTTGATGAAAGAGTGGACCCTTGTCGGCATCCCGCCTGTGATTTATGGCGTAACGGCGTTGGGTAAAGCAGAGACTGCCAGAAATGAGAAGCGAGGAATCACGATTGAGCCGCCCTCAGAAGGGGGCCTGTTGGAATTTCCAGAGCATCGGTACAGCTCTTCTCCTTTCTCTTTTACATTTTTTTCCCCTACAGCTTGTTATCTATACTAATAGCGATGAACAGGAAAAACATCGACATGAATGGTCTTATCCCCGAGAGAGGGACAAAATTCCTTCAGCAGCTTTACTTGCAAAATCTGGCTCCCATCTGCTCATCATGGGGCTCACTTGCCAATGACTTTATGTGGATGGAGCGCGCGGTCATCTACGGTCTCTTCCTCTCAGACCATCAAGTTTTATCTGCCGTTGAAGCAGAGTTGGTGATCCTCTCAAGTATCATGACTCAGGGTCTAAGCGCGCCTACGATATGGCATTTGAGAGGACTGAGAAGGCTGGGTGTTAGTGCAGCCGATACAGAAAGCGTGCAGCAGGCTATCGAGGCTGTCGCGACGTGGTCAGGACGGTCCGTTGAGGGATGGGCAAGAGTGACAGACGTCCCAGATGAGATTGACGGCTGATTTGAAATTTTAAAAGTTCTTTGCCACGACTTTTGTGAAGCTCAGATAGCAAGCTTTCAATATTAATACAAGGTTACATGAGTAGCTGAAATAATGATTTTTTAAGTACAATTTTCCAAGTACATGCCGGTCCTCAGATTTCCGGTACAAAAAGTACACAACCATCATTCTCAAGTGACTTGAAAATATGAATCACTGAGGTCCTGTTTTTTGTTTGTCGGGAGCTGCCTTGTGGGTAAGGATCCTCGACCAAAAATACAGGTGTGGTTCTCAGATCTGGGAGTCCTTCTGTTTGTAAAGTCTTTTCCCTGTCTGAGGTGGCGAGTCAATAGGACTGGCTTGGTCTCGAGGTTGTCTGCCTTGGGTTTCTTTTGGCGAAAGGCTGCCTCAACGCCAGTTGATACCAAGGATTTTCAGTGGAGATTTCTTCCCACCCAATGCGCCATCGCTGGTTTGCTCGAGAATAATGCGAGGTTGTCCTGTTTAAGTTAGCAAGAAACCTTGCTTTATACCTTGAAGGTCCATTACCTTTGACATCTAAAGCGAGAAGTCGGTAATGGAATTGATTATCGTCGACTGGTTTAATCATATGCACGTGCACGACACCTCGATTCAGAGAACCTTCAACCTAAAATAGTTGTCAGGTCTTGTTCATTGTGAAAAAGAATTCTCTGCTTGGAGCTCACATTGAAAGTTATGTGCATATGTTCACGCCCGATGGAGTCTTTTTGAACCGTTGTCCTTCTCAACATCAGCTAGAGTTTTTTGTTTACTCGGTGAATCAAACTCAACATACGCAATAGGTCTATTTCGAGCCCATCGATTCCATGTCGCTTCTCCGTACGCCTTGAGGCTCTTGCTGTCGCCAAGCAGAGCTGTACACCGTGGGTCTTCCTTGATGCGACTCACTGCCTTTTCAAATTGCCAAGTTTTGCTATTCGGAGAGAAAACGTCGGTATAAAGGAGAGTAATGACGCCACCCTGTATTCAACCATCAGAACATGTTTTTAAATGACAAGGGGGAAAACGCGAGGATCAGCGAACCGTCATGACCACACCTAGCGCAACAATCAGAAAATTGAATGACTGCTGTGTCGCTCTAGCTACTTTCTCGCCTCCACTCAGTTCACCCCACCGATACCGCCCATCATCAGATATGACTGATATTTGCTTCCGGGCCGGTTTCGAGCCTGACGAGGATCCATTGCCTCCAAGGGTGCTTTGAGTCGCGTACGAGCGGGTTAAATGCGAGGACGCTGGAGATCTGATGGAGGTGGTAAGGAATTTAGCGCCTCCCGCAGGGAAAGGACTATGTCGAAGAGAGCTGTACATTGCGATATTTTTCCGATGTCTGGGCAGGAGACATTGAAGCTTGGAGGAGCAAGTCGCGACTTGATAAATTCATCCGTTGATGCAAAGTAGTTTCAGTTAGTGCCTCAGGCACATATCAGGTGACCGGTGGTCACCTGACTACGCGCATAAAAAAACAACCAACTCGCGTTACAATTCTTCCTTCCATATATATTCGACTTTTTGAGAAAGCAGGAGATTTCTCAGGGGACCGTAATTGGCTTGGCTGTATGCTAGGATGAATTGATTTACACTGATCGATACATCAATGATGTCAACTGGAATCCTTTGTTCAATATCATTTCCACATTATATCCTAAGCTACTATACGAGAAGGCTTTTTTTTTCTTATTATTTTTATCATTCCTTTCAACATCATACTCCTTTCCAATTTCAAATAAAGACTCACTTGTTCAATTGAGATTCCCAAAAGCATAACAAAATAGAAAAAAAGACCAACTGGGCTATCGGTTTTATAACCGATAGTCAGACCGTATGAAAGTTCTTGTGCCAAAATTACTGATTTAACATCCTATTTTTTCGTCGCTCTTTTTCTCACCCCCATCTGAATACCTTGTTTACTCCCTGCTCACAAATGTGAAGTTAGAAATTGGTTTGCCGCTCGTGGAAGCAAGAAGACAAGTACCATGTTCATAGAAGCAAGTGGCTCATAGGTCTTAAAGTCATCCGACAGAACCACGTCAAACTGCTAGAGAATAGCAGTGCTAATCGTGATGCCCTCGTACATAGCAAGGGCACAGCCAATGCAGCTGCGAGGACCGGAATTCTAGGAGTGGTATTCTACATGGTATGAAGTGAGTAATTTTGATATCATTGTTTTCTTTTTCAGTGGACTTGATACTCACTCAAGAGATTATACGAAATTCTCTTTCCATTTTCTTTGAACCGTCTTATGGATTGAACATGGCAGCGTCTTCTCCCCAAACTTCGGGCATTCGAGAGAGAACGTAGTTCTAGTAACTAACAATATCACCCCTGCGTAACATTCCTGGTCAATAATGTTCAACATTCGGTGCTTATTATGATTAAACTTACTTTTTAACGTGACGAGTCGGCATATTGAGCTCTGGCACTGCAGGAAGAACGTCATCTTGCGCTGCCTCCATTTTTTCAGCTGGAGAAATATGTAAAGACGAGAGGTTTCGTCCCAGAACCTCCTACTCGCCTGTGGATAATACTCCGATTAACTTCATTAAAGCAAGAGGTTATCATCCAGTAATTTCACGCCTCGGAAAAGAAAGCACTTTCAAATAACCTCATTGAACCAAATCCGCCTGTGTTTCCGCAATGTGGAGCATTTTCCTACAAGGATCGCGCCGGCGCATTACCCCACAAACTCTATTTCCCCACAGAAACGTGGTTTATTACTGGGTCAATGAGCAAAGAATGTATAAACTATATGATGTTGGTTCTGTAAATCAGTAATATTTTCTCGCCATAATTTTTCTAGAATTTGCTACCCTCTCTAATTAACCATGGACGAGGACCATCCAAAGAACACCCAGGCAAGCCATCCGGAGTTCTCCCCAAAAAGTTACTCAGGGAATAGTCACATTCGAAGGACTAACCACTGATGAGCAACAACACCTCAAAAAACGGCGTGAATGAAGCCATATCATAATTGGTGAAAGCCAGATAGGTGAGACTGTTTTTCAACTGATCCATTGTCTTATCATTTAGTTGTGCGGGAAACCGACCTACATCTGATTTCCTCGCCATCTATTTTACTCATCTCCAACATCCTGGACCATTCATACATTGCCAATGCCCGACTGGGTGGCATGAGTCCGACTTGGATCTTAGCGGCACCCAGCATCAATCTACGGTGGTCATCATGGTACGTCTTTAGGGTCAAGGCTCAACAACCAAAAAATTGGCCTTTCGCCTTTAGTTTGTGGGCTATCTTTTAGGACAGGTCCCTAGTAATATTACTCTCACTAGAATAAAACCCTCGCGGTATATCCCCATCGCTATTTTATTTGGGGTGGCATTTCCTTGTGTGCAGCGGCTACTAAAAACTTCGCGAGGATCATTATTGTTCGTGTCCTGCTGGGTTTTGCAAAGTCTCATTTCTTTTCAGAGGCCGTGTACGGTCACAGTACTCTCTTCAAAAAAAATGGTTAATGGAAAGCTAATTCTACGAAATTAGTCTTCTGATCAGTTCCTGGTACAGACCAAAGAGATAGCGCCCCGAGTGGCAGTTATGTATTACGGAAATACTATTGCAAATAGATTTAGTGGCTTACTCGCTGCTAACATTTTATGTAGCTTAGATAAAGCTTGTGGTCTACAAGGACGGAGGTGAGTTTCAAACGTTAGGGACGAGCGTAGAGATTTGAGATAATCAAGTGGCTCATTGGTGTGGTTATTGTGGATCAGATGGCTCTTTATCATCGAGGGCGCAGAGACCATGGCTGCCGGAATTCTCGAAGTTCTCCTGATGCCTGATTTCCCTCGTTCAGGCCAGCGAAAGTGGCTTTCTGAACAGGAACAGCGCTTCGCAGAGTGGCGATTAGCGCAGACAGCAAATAACGAGATTTATATGAATGGACCATCAAATAAACTTTGGTCGTTGCCTTAGAGCTGTATTGCAGGTTCTCGCAATCTATTGGATTTCTCTTTAAGCGATGAAGAGCATTGCCCTGTTTCTTTTGCTTTTTGCTCATCCACTAGTACCGTTGCTCGTGCCCTGGGAACTGGGTACGTGAAGCATTGCCCGAGTCGTTTAGTGGCGCTCCTTCGAGAAGCCGGTTTTGAGTTTCTATAGCTCCCAAGGCAATCCTGGCTTCAACGTCTGCGTAATTCCAACTCCTGCCCAGAGGACAACCCTCCCATCAAACAAGTCGAATTCTTTGCTTCCATGGCCATAACAACCTTGATCGGATACTATCATACGACCCTAACAAGGCACAATCCGCTCCCTAACTCTCATGAACACACCATGCTTGACCAGAACACTTACGTCTAGATTCACCAAATACTGGACTTCGCAATGTTGGATCAAAACGCCAGCTCCGTCGCCACCCGCGAAGTAATCTTCTTCATCGGCTCCGGCAAAGGCCCGCCACACAAGTCCTCTCTTCGCAACTAAACATCCCAACCATCGAAGGCGATGAGCTACACTCTCCGCTTGCGCAGCAGGGAATGCCCAATGGCTTCTCCCTAGACGAGTCGGATCGCCGGGACTAGCTGGTCCATATCCGTGGAGCGATAATGGACCGTCTACTGAATTCTTCTGCAAAAGTTCTAGCTGTAATGTGCTCAGCGTTACGCACTGGTGACCGTGACGAACTGCGTCGATTTAAACAGCTCCTACGTATCCCTGGAACTGTTACATTTCTGTTATTGCTCACTTCGGGCGAAGAAGAGACACTGGCGGAACAAGATGATGCTGGAGGGCACATTAAGAAGTCTTCAGTGACTGACTTGCAGTATGAAAGCGATGTTATTTCAGTGAATCATCGCCAAGAAAAGGGTGATAGGTTGGTAGATGTAGTGCAGATAGTGCAGAGCATCTTGGAGGCATAGACTTGGTGTACTTGTCTGTAATTAGTCATTGGGGCCAACTTCAATTGAATCAATACAGTATTCGTGTTTCATAATGATAAAACTATGTTGGATGAGTTTTGTGTAGAGATGAGGTTGAAAATGGGGAAAATTGCAATAATAACAGGTACGTAAATTGCAAATTGTGCAAATTTCCTCATCGGGCGGCTCGTGAATTTTTGCACTTTGCGGCGAGCGGGTCCTCTCAGACCACGTTCGCCCTCCCGACTTCTTCCCGCCGCAACTTGCCTCAGCGGAAACAACTTAAACCCACCAATTCCTTGCTGCGACTCGACTTTGACCTCAGACAACCGGTTGTATCGACTCTCTGCGGCATCTCTACCACCCACCATGAGTGCCACCAAGGCGCAGTCTCAAAAGATTTTTGAGAAATTAAAAACCAAGCCGGCAAACAAAGTGCGCTGCCCCGCGACCCCCTTATGACATCTGTTCACTTTGACTGACTCTGGCGCGCTTTCTTCTAGCTATGCTTTGACTGCGGCTCCAAAAATCCAACATGGTCGTCAGTGCCCTTTGGCATCTACCTGTGTCTGGATTGCTCGTCCCATCACCGGAACCTCGGTGTCCACATTTCCTTCGTCCGTTCGACGACTCTAGACCGTATGCTACCGACTTTCGCAAATACTGTGTCCTGTGATTACCTGGCTGATTTTTATAGAATGGCAGTGGGAGCAGCTTCGAATGATGAAAATGGGTGGTAATGAATCCGCCACAAAGTTCTTCCAGTCGCACGGAGGCTCGGCAGCGTTGGCCAGCAAAGACCCGAAGGTCAAATATGGGTCGAGCGCTGCTACCAAGTATAAGGAAGAACTCAAGCGAAGGGCTGCTTTGGACGCAAAGGAGTGAGTGGTTCTTAGCCTCATGGCTTGCAGGATGGTTTATTAATCTCATACAAGGTTTCCCGGAGAGGTTGTTATTAACGATGTCACTGGCACCCCCGGTGATGGCGCCGAAACCCCGGCCGGTGAACCCCAGGATGACTTCTTTTCCTCGTGGGATAAGCCCGCTATTAAACGCCCCAGCAACCCCCCGTCGCGAGTCGGAACACCCTCGAATGCCAGCCGCACCGCATCCCCATTCTTGAACGCCGGCACGAACGCAAATGGAACACGGCCAAAGTCACCTTTGACGGACGACAAGGACGGCTCGTCTCCGCCTCCTACCGCAGTACGAGCAGGTAGCGTTGTTCGAAAGGGTCCTACAGGCGCTGGCGCCAAGAAGGGTAGCATTTTGAGTTCCAAGAAAACGCAAAAGCTGGGCGCGAAAAAGGTGACCAGTGGCGATGTCATCGACTTTGACGAGGCCGAACGCAAAGCGAAGGAGGAGGCTGAGCGCATAGAAAAGCTTGGATACGACCCAGAGGCTGAACAAGCTGAGGCGGAAGCTAAAGAAAAGGCGGCCGCCACCAAGATCGCATCTCCCACTCCCATCAGCCCTAACCGGGCTAGCTTTGGCGCCACAAGTAAGGCTCCCGAGAAAAGCCCTGCCGAAATGGAGCGTCTTGGTATGGGAATTGGCCGTCTCGGGTTCGGGCAGGTGTCTAAACCGGCTGTCGCGAAGAAGCCGGGATTCGGAGCTGTTGCGCCCCAACGCTCGGCTGCTGATGGTAAGTTGACTCTTTGAGGGTAAAGATGCTCGTTCATATGCTGATATCTTCAAAAGAGGCAGAGTTGGAACAAACAAGAACTCGATTTGGTACCCAAAAGGGTATTTCCTCGGATGAATTCTTCGGTCGTGATAAATTCGATCCTGCAGCACAGTCCGAAGCCAAGTCCCGGTTGCAAAACTTTGAGGGCGCCAGCGCCATCTCTAGCAACGCATATTTTGGTCGTCCCGAAGACGACTATCCTCCTATTGACGACGGATATGGTGACCTTGAGACCGCCGCCAAGGACTTTGTTCGCCGCTTTGGCATAACCGCTGGTGATGATCTGGAGAACTTGACGCAGGTACTCGGCGATGGCGCCAGTAAATTGCAAGGTATGCTCTGCAATTTTCCTTGAGTAATTCGTGACTGACTTTTTTTTTTTAGGGGCCATCCGTAGCTATCTGAACAGCTAGATGATTTTACGAGTTACAAACGATACCAATATTTGCGGCGTAATGCTATTTTCATTCGGTCAGTCGCACATTCGCAGCACAAGGTGTTGCTGGTGTATTATTGTGTCGGTCTGGGGTATCAGATTGTTGGTTGCATTTTCTTTTCTCTCTTTTTTTTTCGATAGGCCAAGTAGAGTTTTTGTGGTTAATTAAATATAACTAGCGTATTGTCATAATATTCTTTGTTTTGTATTCCTATATGTTAAAGTAAACCAAAAATCCCTGTTGAAAGGGGCCGAGAAGGTTGGAAAAAAAAAGTCTATGATAAATAGTTGTTACAAAGAAGTCAATTCAGATCCGGTAAATAGCATCGGCCATTTTGGCGACTTGGCTCATCTCTTTGACATCGTGTACTCGTACAATATCAGCACCATTGGCAATACTAGCAGTCACTGCTGCAGCAGTACCCCAGACGCGATCACTCGCTTTCTGAACGCCAGTGATATGGCCAATATACGCTTTCCGACTGGTACCTATCAACCAGGGGAAATTATCCAATCCTGCGAAATCAATGCTCAACTCTGGAAAACGGCGCAGGAGATCAACGTTTTGGTCCCCGATCTTTGCAAAACCGAGACCTGGGTCAAGGATGATTCGCCATCGCCGAACGCCTGCATCCTCGGCGGCCCGAACGCGGGCGAGAAGTTCGGCGCCAACGTCTTGAATGAGTCCGTTGGGATACTTGTTTAGCTTGTTCATTGTTGATGGTTCGCCGCGCATGTGCATTAGA
The DNA here is from genome assembly GCA_039119965.1 of Talaromyces sp. DC2. Classification (NCBI taxonomy): domain Eukaryota; kingdom Fungi; phylum Ascomycota; class Eurotiomycetes; order Eurotiales; family Trichocomaceae; genus Talaromyces; species Talaromyces sp. DC2. Next base: position 287,092 of record JBCLNQ010000020.1, on the reverse strand, counting down.
ACAACCGATTTACCGGTTTTTGCCATGGTGGACAACATGTCTGGGTCAAGCAGACCCGCGGATACATCGTTGATGATGTCTGCGCCAGCAGCACAGGCTTCTGCGGCTACTCGTGCGTGGTATGTGTCAATGCTGATGGCGATTTTGTCTGCTTCCGGTAATGAGCGGATGTGTTTGATGGCAGGGATGACGCGAGTCAGTTCTTCTTCCTCGCTGACTTTGGTGGCGGTGGGGCGTGTGCTTTCGCCGCCAATGTCAATGATGGTCGCACCAGCCGATATGAAGTCGCGGATGGTAGTCGTTAGATTAGGTAGGTTGTTGGAAGAGTGGAAATGTTGGCCACCGTCGGAGAAGGAGTCTGGCGTGACATTTAAGATGGCCATCACAGCCGTTTTTCTTTTCGGGTCGGATGGAGTCAGAGGTTGTATGCTGGGTGATAGTGGACTGGTGACAATGGGGACTGTATCTGATGGGGGTAGAGAATTAAGGGCAGACAAGTAAGTGAGGTTCATTCCCGGCAGGGGAACCCTTTCATGAGGAATCAATCTGGAGCATAGTGATCAGTAAAAATTATATTGCTTGGTTCAGGGAGGGCTTCTTTTACTCACTGACAGAGCGGCCGAAGAACAAATTCGCGTTCCAACATTAGTTTATGCGGAATGTTCAGCCGGGGATGTGAAATTGTTTCATTGTCGTATAGAAGAATGTCGAGGTCGATATTACGGGGCCCTTTTTCGATGACTTTCTGTCTCCCCATGCCATTCTCAATTGCCTGCAAAGTATCCAGCAATTCTATTGGACCAAGAGTTGTTTCAACCTGGAAATGGTCAGTTTTTATTGTTCAGTCCAATTTACTCAACATTCGTAGCACACCTCGCAAGCGCCATTGAGAAAAAGGTCCTGTTCAAGGACGTACATTGGCGATGTCTGGAAAAGCGAACTCGTTCTTTTAATCTTGATGCAGGCTCGCTCCATCTCCAGGCAAGCTTTCTCAATCATCGCTATCCGGTCTCCCTGGTTGCTTCCCAGGGCTATATAAGCCTTGTGGACATGTTTCCCGGTCGACTCTTCAGCCTGAGTGATGAGCGATCTGGTTAAAGGGAGAACCATCCTTGACCGATTCCCAAGTGAAATTCCGGTTGAGAGTCTGGTAGCACCAGCCGGTGCATTAATGACTGGCGTAAGTTGGTGACGTCTAGAGTTCCCTGCTCGAAGTGACAATTACCCGTCAATATATGCGGCACGCATTGCCACGCGTGGCGTTGGCAAATAACATATTATTCAAAAACAAGAACAAGATAAATAAGAACATCGCATAGGATAATAACTTTGTTAAGGTAATCATACATGTATGAAGGCTATTGACTCGGTCAGAATAAGCTATATAAAATGGCCATGAAATAACGTGTACCTTTTCCGATGAAATTTTGCGGATGTCGTCGGATGCTCCGAACCAGCAGGATAGACTCGAAGCGCGAGGTTAATCCTCGATACGCCAATATCAAAAGCCCTAACTCTTTTACTGGCTATCCAACCGCGATTCGAGCACACTTTGGCAATCATGGCCGCCATGCTTCGACCGCTGCAGCGTTTTCATGCGCAATGGTGATTGGCTCTGGCGAGAACGACCGCATCAGGTTACATGGATTATGTAAGAATTATCTCACGTGATGCATATTGTTTATTAATCACGGTAAATACGCTGTAAATGACACAGTATGTGGTATTTTTGCACATGTCAATAGACATTGGGAGACCGAACGGTCGTATTCCAAGCACAAAACTGGATGTCCAGTGTGTTAATATAATGCTCGTATTCCTGTATTCTCCTCTCGAGTGGATTCCTCTGCGCTCTGGTTTTGTTTTCCGTAGAATTTTGCCGTCCTCCCGTGACTAAGTTGAGGCTTCCCCAGTTTTACCCCACAGCGTCAGACTTGCCGAGGCTTTTTTCTAAGGCGACACCTCAACACCTCGGTCGTTTCTCTGCTCTTAAGCGCCTGTTTCCACTGCAACCTGTTGAGCGATCCTTTCGTCTGTCATATCCATCACTGTTTACCATAGACCTGCACCCGATACCTCTTTCCCAAGTCTCTTGAAGTCACACATCATGGCTTCACCACGTGAGTTATCCTGCCTTCACCGCTGGAGCAAGCAAATTGCGACAAGCCTAATGCTAACACCAACCCTGTGATCCAGAGCAACTTCGCACTCCTGTCACGGATCTCTTGAAGATCAACCACCCAGTTCTCCTTGCTGGTATGAACGTGGCTGCCGGCCCCAAGCTGGCTGCCGCTGTCACGAACGCTGGTGGTCTCGGTGTCATTGGTGGTGTTGGTTACACCCCAGAAATGCTCAAGGAACAGATTGCCGAACTCAAGAGCTTTCTGAACGATAAGAACGCACCTTTCGGTGTTGACTTGCTCCTCCCTCAAGTTGGTGGAAATGCACGAAAGACCAAGTATGCTACCGAAAAAAAAACGTGCAGTTTAATATGTCAAAGACTAACTGGTTCCTTTTCAGCCATGATTACACCCACGGAAAGCTCAATGAGCTCATTGATATCATCATTGAAAGCGGCGCCAGACTGTTTGTCTGCGCTGTCGGTGTTCCTCCTCGCGCCGTCGTGGAGAAGCTTCACAAGAACGGCGTGCTCTACATGAACATGATCGGACACCCCAAACACGTCAAGAAGTGCCTTGACCTTGGTGTCGACATTATCTGCGCCCAGGGTGGTGAAGGCGGTGGTCACACTGGCGATGTCCCAACCACTGTCCTCATCCCTACCGTTGCCAAGTTGGTCCAGGGCCACAAGAGCCCGCTCACCAAACAGCCCGTGCAGGTTATTGCTGCCGGTGGTCTCTACAGCGGTCAATCTGTTGCTGCTGCTCTTATGCTCGGTGCTTCCGCCGTCTGGGTTGGAACTCGCTTCATCTTGTCTGACGAGGCTGGTGCCCCTGAAGCTCACAAGGAGGCAGTTAAGACTGCCGGATTTGACGACAATGTCCGCACTATCATCTTCACCGTATGTTCACGCTCCTTTTTCACTTGACCTAGAACATTTACTAATGCTTCTTCTTCTAGGGTCGTCCCATGCGTGTACGCAACAACGCATACATCCAAAACTGGGAAGAGAACCGATCCCAGGAAATCAAGGACCTCACAAGCAAGGGTATTGTTCCCGTAGAGCACGACTTTGAGAACCTCCCTGACGATGTTGATGACGATGTCCTTGACAATGCTCGCCCGTATCTGATGGGCAAGGTGTCTGCTGTTGTCAATGAACAGAAGCCGGCCAAGGCTATCGTTGACGAGCTGGTGACTGATGCCGTTGCATGGCTCCAGAAGGGTAACAAATTGATCTCCAAGCTGTAGATAAAAATGTTTGACGTGTTATATAATTACCATGTGAATATTACTACTATTTATTTTTTTTTGTTCTGAATGAAACACAAATGTTCCACATCTTCTAGACTATGTACCTTAGCGATGATTTAGTATTATTCAAACGGACAATCGAGTCGAGTGAAACGTAGTACTACGAATTGAAGCAAAATCCCCAATAACCCGTTAAATACCGCCACTAATTCAAAGCAAGTCGAAGATTGAAGGTTGAAGGTTGATTGTATTTTTTTTTGTTTGTTACCGCGGACATTCAATAACATGCCACACAAAACGAACCGAGTACCCAATCCACAGAATCCGCACTTTTCATGAACACCGAGGTATTAAAAAATAACAATAAAAAATGCGAAACACCACCGAGCTCATAACTCTGCCACCAGCCTGCGGGATCCAAACTCGTCGGATGATGCGGATAAGACCATAATCACGGAATAACCTTCACAAGATTTGTCATTTAGCTTTTTTGTTGTTGGCGAGTTGCGATGGGCGCAGGGCATTGATTTCGGATGTTTTGCTGGATTGTGCGTTGCATCTATCGGTACTTGACGAAGCCGATGTCTGTGGACTTTTCACGGAAGCACTGCGCAGTACAAGTCAATAAATGACCATGTTTTTTGGTTGCAGATCAAAAGGGAAAACGAACCTGACGGCAGACCAGGAGACCGTACTTGCGGATAAGACCGGCCTTGTGAGCGCAGACACGGCTAAAGAGAAAATGTCATGTTAGCGAATGTGGTCGTCAAATCGCAAGTTAATTTGTCCATTTGCAATTCCCCTTCTTCCTTCTCTTTTTTGTCTCAAAAGAGCACAATGTGTATTCTTCTGAACCAGAAATTCCCCAGCGAACATTGTTTTCATTCCCCCCTTCTCCAGACAAACAGCAGAGAGAATAGAGAAAAAAAATCTGTCTCTTACCATTGACGGCTGCCCTTGCCGTATGTGCGGGGGCGGCTGTACCAAACGGACTCGTGCGACATCTTGACGGAGGGATTTGCAGAAGACGGAAATCTGCGGTTGAAGGGTTGGGCGGTACTGGTGGTTGAAGGTCGACGAGGTGAGGTGCTGGCGTTGAGTATCCAAAGATCCAAACCCGATCGACTTGTGTGCCCTTCGGAGGCTTGGCGCCGGATTGCGGTTTAGCGAGACTTGGCTGTTTCTGGACAAGTGCGGTCACGTGGTTGATTATGTAATGGGAAAGGGCCGAACCCTAGGATTACTATTTTCGGATATTTTGTTGAGCCGCTTCTACGACTACATACTTTATTTACCTCCAAGCTGTCGCATAAAATCTTGTAACATAGAAAGGAAGCTTCATCTTAGAGCTGGTAGAAACTACCTCTACCTCTAATCAATAAGAATGAAAATCAAAAGAAGAATATCATCGTTTGCTCAACTGTATATGATCAATTGCTGGATAAATATATTTCAATTAATCTCACTATAACGGATGTATATTTGCTGCATTTACCAGATGTCAATTACTCAAGGGCTAGCAACATCCACGATACAACACTCGAAGACGTGGAATTACGATTAGGCTTCACTGTCAACTGGGGAGGCTGCTGTGAGGCTGAATCGTACATCGTTTGGTGGGGTTCTGTCACTGCAAGACATCCACTACCATCATCGCAATGATAAGAGCGCATGTCTTGTTTATTATCATTGAATGGTAATTATATGCCTGATAAAATATTTTTCAGCCTCAAACAAGAACGGCGATGAAGCTGACATCTCAAGGCTTGCAAAGAAATACATGCTCTGATTTTTGTGAAGGCTCTCGCAAGGCTGACTGAAAATTTCACTATACAACGATCGCTTCTACTGAGGGAAACTATCTTTCGATTAAGTCCGTTCGCGCGGCTCCAAATATATTAAAAGTTCTGCACTCTCACGATATGACGGGATCTTCTTTACAAAACCCTTCATTGCCATGTCCTTTTCGAAAAGCCGACCAACTGGAAAGTGACCATGATGAATTACATGACCGTCTACCGGGTCATCCCCGAATCAAACTAAGCCATCATGAGAGTTTGTTCCAGTTTATCCAACAAGAAATATGGTCGACGGAGCTCGAGATGATATCAAGTAAACTGTGGTGGATGTCCAAGCAGGATAGCGGTAATATCTCTCCGCTGCATCGACAGATGGTGAAGGGACGGAAGATCATTATCACAGAGGATCCTCGACTCCATCTCATCTGGATCGATGACCGGATCTTTCTCAAGCCTCTTCCCCGATACTTGGTCTGCCATTCATTTTGGCAAAATCACTTGAGCAACCTATCCCGGCATGGTGATATTCTCAATCTCAGAAAGGCTGCACTCGGCTACTTGCGAACCTATCTTTACCTGATCCAACATGAGTCGGATCTTCGCATTGCTCAAGACCCAGCTCTCTGTCTGGTTCCCAAGGAGGTGAGCTGGTCTCAATTTTGTAATTTCACCGCCAATCTCAACGATATCACCGATGACGAGGTTTCCGGTCGATACCGATATGGAGAAATTAGACTTACTCGACTGAACTACTACGCACCCATTCTCTTGGGAAGGACGCGTTATCAACGGGTAGATTATCAGTACCGAGCGTACTTTGCACGAATCCAAGGTCCAATTCTATGCGCATTCGCCTTTCTTTCCATTTTGCTGAATTGCATGCAAGTCAATCTGGCCGCAGCAGCGACGTTGGATGAAAAGTATGCGGATATCGCGATGACCGAGGTCTGCTATTGGATCAGCATCATAATCGGGGTCGCAACATGCTTCCTTTTATTGGTGCTGGCGTACCTCTTCATATTCAAAATTATTAGGGAATGGAGATTTGCTGTACACACCCATCTGGCAGGGAGAAAGGAGCAACAGAAATTAGCATTTAATGGCCTGCATGTGTAATGGGCACTACGCGAGTATCAAGATGGAATTTCTTTTGAATTATAATAAGGAATATATTGGTATATTTTCTCTTACTGCTTCCTGGTGACACTGATTGATGATCTAACTAGCCAGTAAATGAATGCAGGGTGCAGTTTGAAAACCCTGCACAAGTAAGTTGTCTCAGCCTTGTCGGTCAGGATAGCGTTCAGCCTGATGAAAAAAAAAACTACCTTGTCTCCTTCAACCACCTCATTCTCCATATCTTGACACATAATAGCCATGGCTAGTCTGAAAAAGTCGCATGTCTTCCGAGTGACCGGTCTGTTGAGGGATCAACCTGACGCAGACCTGCAGAATACATTACAAAAGGCTCTTACCGACAATTTCACCGACGACGAGAGATTGCAAATCGAGGCCAAAATTGCAATAGTCCCTTCTTGTTATGAAACTGATACACAGAGAGTGGCACTGGTGCAGTTTAGCGGTGGAGTGCCTCAGTTCCTCAATGAGCTACGAGTCGACCCTCTTGGAGACTGGCAAGTCGAGATGGGAGACTGCGATATCAACTTTGACTGCCACTTCTTTGGATTTACCCAGCTCTACGTGCCGGACGACAAAGGACCAGTTGTTGCAGAGTAAGCGCCTATATCTTTATCTTCGCCTCGAAAGACTGTTGACAGATAGTGCGATACAGCATCATCGCGATCGCCGGACTTGACGGACACGCATACGGATCGTGGCAGGGACGAGGCAACCTTGGTCGGATGTGGCTACGCGATTTTCTGTCGAAGGATCTCCCGCAGTGTCGCACGATGATCTATGGCTACAACTCGAAGTTGTCGAGCCATGGGATTGATACTATCCTCGACTACGGGCGGGAGCTGATGGCAGAGATCAAGAAGATTAGGAACACGAAAGAGGTGATTATATTGAATTGCGGCAGAGGATATACGCAGTAGCACAATGCTAACAGTAATCTAACATTAGCTCCAGCAGCGACCCATTTTCTTCATCGCGCACAGCTTTGGGGGGATTATTCTGGCTCATGTAGGTTGACAGTCAAAAGGATAAGTGAAGTATACTGATATCCGACTTTTAGTGCCTGGTGAGAGCGATCCAGACGATGGAGGAAGACCACCCGGCGATTACTTCGCTTTATCGGGCCACGTACGGTATGATCCTCTTTGCCATCCCGCACAAGGGTCTCGTCGTGGATGATATCCAGCAGATGCTTGCAGGTGGAAACAATCCACGACAGCACTTACTTCAGCAGATCTCTAGCAAGCCCGATGTGCTAATCCATCAACTGGCCGATTTCAAAAACCTGATCCGAGATCGAAAGGTAGTCAGCTTCTATGAGACTCAGCAGACCAGGAAGTTGGTGTTTGTACGTAGCAATCTAGGTGCTAACTAGATAACACATATTAACAAATTGAATAGGACCCCGAAAATCGACGATGGAAACGAGCGGGAGATTTTATCACGACAGTCGACGCGGACTCCGCTCTTCTAGGGTTTTCTGACTACGTGGAGGACAAGGTACCGATGCATACAGATCATTCAATGATTGTCAAATTCGATACACGGAACACGCCGGGGTATCGTACAGCGCTTGACAAACTTCGAGAGTTTGCCCAAGATGGCCCGCAGGTGGTGGCGGCTCGGTTTGGTGAGTTATTTTCCCATTTTCTCCATGTTATCACATGAACTGACACGGACTCGTTCCAGCACAGGCGCGTCACCGACGCCCGCCGTGTTCCACGGTGCCTTTTAAGAGGGACCTGATGTTTGTGGGGCGCGAGAATGTCCTGGAGGAAATAAAGACAAGGTTTCAGGGAGTCGGCCAGTGTCACGAACGGCTGGCACTGGTAGGGTTAGCCGGTGTTGGGTTCGCAGGCCCTGAAAGAAAGCTGTTTGAATCGCAAACTAATGTAACTGCCTGTTAGAAAAACACAGACGGCCATCGAGTGTTCCTATCGCGTGCGAGAATCGGCACCCGCGACATGGGTCTTTTGGATCCACGCGAGCAACGTGGCTCGATTCCACCAAGCCTACCGGCAGATTGCTGCTGTCGCCGAAATCCCTGGGCGAGACGACCCGAATGCAAACATTCTCCAGCTAGTCTATTGGTTGTGCGACGAGCGCAATGGCCCCTGGTTGACGGTGTTGGACAATGCGGATGATGACAGGACCTTTTTCAGTAGCGATAACTCGACTGAGGTCCCATTGGTAAACCTTCTTCCCCAGGTGACTCACGGATCCATCTTGATCACGTCGCGGAACCGGCTGCCGGCGCGGCATCTGGTAGGAGATGGCCAGTTGATTGATATTCAGCCGATGAATGAAGACGAATCACTCGCCCTCCTGCGCGCCAAAAACCCGACCACGCAAGCTGCCACCGAGGATGAAAAGGCGCTCGCAAAGGTACTGGAATATCTGCCGCTGGCCATAACCCAGGCTGGTTTCTACATTGCTAATCGGTCACCCCGCGTCACGGTCTCGCGATACTTGGAGCTCTTCCACGAAAGCGAGTCAAACCAAGCGCATCTGCTCCAGCATGAAGATGCGAAAGACCTCCGGCGAGATCCAGATATTCGGTATGCAGTTATTACAACGTGGCAGCTGTCGTTTGACCAAATCCGCGATGAGCGGCCGGCAGCAACTGATTTACTGGCGTTGATGAGTATGTTCGATCGGCAGAAGATCCCAGAAGACCTCATCCACGAAGATCGTGATAAACTACAGTTCGAAGATGCATTGGCGCCATTAATCAGCTATTCCCTCATTCAGGTAGAAATCAACGAGTCGTTTTTCAGTATGCATCGATTGGTGCAGCTGTCGGTCCGGACATGGTTGGGGATCCACCTCGAGCTGGCACAATGGCGACAGAAGTCCCGGAAGATCATGGCGCACAAGTTCCCCGACGGGGAGTATGAGAGCTGGCCTCGATGTCGAGTGCTCCTTGCCCATGCCAAAGAGGTGTTGAAGGAAATGTCGAAGGTTGATGATGATCTAGTTAATATGGCCATTATTCTAATTAGATGCGGTGCATGTTTGAATACTCAGGGACCATACAGAGAGGCAGAGGCGATGTGTCGACTAGCACTAGAAGTAAAAGAAAAAGTACTTGGGCACAAGCATTCCTGGATTTTCGAAACCATTAATTACCTAGGAAGTATACTTTTCAAGCAAAGGAAATATAAAGAGGCAGAAATTATGTATCAACGGGCTTTGGAAGGAATCGAGAAAGTGCATGGACGTGGAAATCCCTCCATGCTTCGCAGTATCTATAATCTAGGAAATGTCTTCGTTGTGCAAGGGGAAGTTGACAACGCCGAGAAGATCTTTCGACGGGTATTAGTATGTCAAGAGAAGATACTTGGACGTGAGAATCATGACACGCTATTGACGGTCAATAACTTCGGCTGTGTGCTGTCTATGCAAGGCAAACATGAAGAGGCAAAGGTGATGATCCTTCGAGCATTAGCATCTCGATTGAAAGGATTTGGACCTGTGCATCCTGACACGCTCTGGAGTGTCAATGACCTCGCCTATGTGCTGTATACACATGGGAAATTCGAAGAGGCGGAGGACATGTGCCGATGGGCATTAATATCTCGATTGAAAGTGCTTGGACCTGAACATCCTGACACGCTCACTAGTGTCAATGGCCTCGGATATGTGCTGTATAGACAAGGGAAACATGAAGAGGTGGAGACGATACACCAATGGGCGTTGAGATCTAAAGTGGAAGTGACTGTAATTGAGGACCCTGACATGGACTTCACTCATCGTATCAATTTTACCTATTCTCCTCGAGAAATGCAGGAAACGGGGAATGACGTGAAAATCCTAGTTTACATATAATTTGTTATAGACGACCTTGTACATATATGCTATATATCAATTGAAACTAGTTGACGACCTTTTAGACTTTCTTGAAGTAAATTATACGTAACGTTTGATGTCTCTATGAATGGTGCTTGTTTCAGACACCAGAGCGGTCATATTGAGCTGATCCCAAACGAATCATGTCGACAATTGGCAGCTGGTCTCACGTCGCCAATATGCCTACAGCCTTGCCTACGAATGCTCAAGGTAACAGACTCGTGAGAAAGTCAAGCATATAGAGAAGTTTATAGAGAATTACTGCACGCTGAAAGTTTGTTGTTCAGTGTCTTCCATTTCGAGAAATATTTACAGACGATCTTATCAGTTGGCGTGTTAATAATTGCCCTGTTTCTCTCGGAGCCGGCCGCTAAAGAGGCAACATGCGTCCGGAGTATCTCGGTCTCATAAATGCGCAAAAGCCCTGATTAAGTCCAATTTTGAGGCACGACGCATATCATGACGTCGAACCAATTCTATGATTATAAGTTGTTTCATAGTAGTGCCTAGATTATTGTATTACCAATTAATACTACTCTTTCCTGCATATGAAAATGTAGATAGTTAAAAAAAGGGGCATCTGCAAGATAACTAGGATCACCTAACTCATCGACCATGTCGATCCAAGTCCAGAATATTGATCGGAGCAATAGAGGCTGACTCCGCATATCTCATCGATTATTATTCTTACCCCAGAGTCTTGGAAAGCGCCGGGGGAGGGTTCGTCGGGGGCCTCCGTCCTCCAGCTCGTCCGGGCCCGCCCCGGATCACTGATTGGCAAATCAGCTGCAGCTAGGAGATGTGATGGTTCCGAGATCTGATCGATTTATGATTATTGAATATCCCCTAGAAATTTGCAATTTGCACTCCGTAGTTGCTACAGATATGGTCGATGCGTGGGGGAGACACTCGATATTGACTTCGTAGTAGTTGCCAGAAACGGCAATGTGTTTAACGTCCCAAAAGGGGAATTTGGGTCAGGGCTTGCTGGGCATCACGTGCGCGGAACCACGAAGTCAAAACACACCAACAAACACGAGACCCGCACGTGATGTTGGTGTAGCAATAACCCATATAAAATAAACTTGTTTTTATTAGTAGTAATTACGTATTGATGATTACTTGTAACGAAGCGCATTGGTTTTGCCAATGTATGCATTGACCACCGCTATCACACTAGTGTCGGCACTTATACCATCCTCAGACATCCATGTTCTAGAAGGCCAGAAGGCTGGGAGAACATTGCAGTGATATCGCAGAGGTTGTCAGTACGTATTATCATTTATCCAGTTACAAACGGGCAACAATAATAAGAATGCATGGCAATCAGCGAGCCAGGGGCGGGAGCGGCCGAAGGGTGATATGGCGGTTATTCTTGTCCTGTCAGGGCAGGGCCGTTGTTATCAGTCGCTAAAAGCGATGGCTCGCTTGCTCGCCTTCTGATTTGGGCGCCCTTATCAGTGTGCCAGCCAGGGAGAGGGCTTGGCGGGCCACTCTGGCCAATGGAGGCGTGTGGCATATAGTTGATCCGGGCCCGGGCGTGCTGATAGGCGGGATTTAGGGCAGGTGGGGCGCTGCCCACGCGAGCAGGCCCCGCCCGCGATGTCACGTCTCATTGGGTCAGTTCGCCAACCAGATCGCGCCTGCTGATAGTGGCCGTGAAGGCTGCTCGTTCCTCGTGGGGCGCGCAGATATCGGACCGACCGAGCACGGCAAAAATTGTCTTGTGCGCAGTGAGTAATTAATTTTTTTTATAAGTCGCGTCCTGTCCAGCTCCTCCCCATCCTAACCCTCCACCCAGGACGGCCATTGTCGGCAGCATGCACTTTGCGTTTTTATAATCCACTCTTGATCGATTATTGCGAGCAGCTTCCTACTGCGACCGCGCACTCTGCCGATTCCCATTTTTGCAGGACCTTTTGCCACCATGGTCAGTAGTGACGGTCCCGACGTGGAGAAGCACGCCGGCGTGACGAATCTTCTCTACGAAGACCAATCTGGAGCTGTCGCGGGCGAGAGCTTCGAGTATGGCGACTCTTTATATGCCAAGCTGCAGCGTTTCGCGGGAAGGCTGCATGTCGAGCAGCGCGGTATCGAGCGCGTGCCGGAGGATGAACGAACCGACACTTCGTATTTGAATATTGGCAGTATGGTGTGTTATACATTTTCTGATCTTACTATGCCGACCAATTGAATGCTAACGGGTTGCAGTGGTTCTCGGCTAACATGGTTGTCGCCTCGTTCGCTATCGGTGTCCTGGGGAAATCGCTCTTTTATGTCGGCTTCGTCGACGGGATCTTGACTGTCTTGTTCTTTAATTTCTTGGGCGCCTCGACCGTCTGTTTTTTCTCCATCTTCGGTGCTAAATTTGGTCTTCGTCAAATGGTGGTTTCTCGCTTCTGGTTCGGCTGGTGGGGAGTGAAGCTGAGTATGTCCACATACCAAAGCAAATGTCAATTGAAGACGACACGCTGACGCTGACTTCTTTTTTGTTTTAAGTCGCTATATTCAACGTCCTGGCTTGTATCGGTTGGTCGTCTGCCAACATGATTGTCGGCGCCCAATTGATTAACGCAGTCAACAACGATGTCCCCGGATATGCCGGAATTATCATCATTTCGCTCTGCACCATGGCCATAACGTTCTTTGGCTACAAGGTTGTGCACATGTACGAGCTTTGGAGTGGACTTCCGACTTTCATCATCTTCTTGATTGTGCTGGGTGTTTTTGCTCATTCAGGGGCCTTTGTGAACATCCCTATGGGTGTCGGTACTTCTGAACTGGGTGGTGTTCTTTCTTTTGGATCAACTGTATATGGCTTCGCCACTGGTTGGACCAGCTACGCTGCCGACTACACCGTCTACCAACCTGCGAACCGCAGCCGGACGAAGATTTTCTTCGCTACTATGCTTGGTCTGATGTTCCCTCTGCTCTTCTGTGAGATGCTTGGCGTCGCCGTCATGACTGCCACCGATCTCAATGGCGGTGTGAATAAGTACGCAGATGGCTATCTAGCCTCTGGAAACGGTGGTCTCCTGGGTGCCGTCCTCTTTGAGCCTCTCGGTGGTTTTGGAAAGTTCTGTGTCGTCATCTTGGCCTTGTCAATCATCGCGAACAACTGTCCAAACATCTACTCTGTTTCGCTCACTCTCTTGGTCCTGGCGCGCTGGACTCGCAAAGTGCCCCGTTTCATCTACACCATCATCGCCACCGGTGTCTCCATTGCCATCGCCATTCCTGGCTACAGCCACTTTGAGGCGGTCTTGGAGAATTTCATGAACTTCATTGGGTACTGGCTTGCCATTTACGAAGGAATTGCTCTCACCGACCACTTTGTGTTTAGGCGCGGTTTCAGTGGCTACAAGCCCGAAGACTATGACCGGTGGGATCTCTTGCCCCCGGGAATTGCCGCTGTTTTTGCATTCTGTTGTGGCGTTGCCGGCATGATTACTGGAATGAGCCAGACATGGTGGGTTGGTCCGATTGCTCTTCATGCTGGGGAGGCTCCCTTTGGCGGCGACGTTGGCTTTGAATTGGCATTTGCCTTTGCTGCCACGAGCTATCTCATTACTCGTCCGATTGAGATGAGAGTGTTTGGCCGGTGATTGGGTCAGACGGGGTTGGGTATATATATGAATATATGGGGTGTATTTTGTACATGTTGGATCTAGCAGGGATTTGTAATAAAAAGATTAATTTATTTCCTAAGCCATTTTATTAATGTATTCTAAAATTTTACAAAAAGAGACGACATTATTGAGTTTCATAGATATAGATCACGTGACACTCGCTAGGTCGCGTCAGCCACAGCTCGGGTCTGCGCCACCCGGGCTATCAGAAAGAAATCCACAACGCCTCCGCAGACTTCGAGAAATTTGATCCCGATACGGAGACACACCCCAGCACACCACATCAAGATGTCGAAGCTACAAGAGTGAGTTTGACGTTGTTAAAAATAGTACTGGCCAAGAAAAAAAGAAAACAATACTAATCAATATATCCAGCCGTGCCGACTGGGCCGACGACGAGGAGTTTGACGACCCCTCCGCGCTCCCCGCACAGCAAGTGACGACCAACAAGGACGGCACCAAGACGATCGTCTCGTATCGATTCAACGACGATGGCAAGAAAGTCAAAGTGACGCGACGGATCCGCACGACAGTGGTCAAGGAGCACGTCAACCCGGCAGTGGCCGAGCGACGAGCATGGGCGAAATTTGGACTCGAAAAGGGCCACGCACCGGGCCCTTCGTTTGACACGACCTCTGTGGGCGAGAACATCATCTTCCGACCAAGCGTGAACTGGAAGGCTCATGCCAAGGAGGCCGAGAAGGAAGGCGAAAAAGGCGGTATCAAGGATCAGCTCAAGGACAAGAAAGTCAAGTGTCGTATCTGTCAGGGAGAGCATTTCACAGCCCGTTGTCCGTTCAAGGACACCATGGCCCCCGTCGACGAGCCGTCAGGCGCCGGCGCCGGCTTGGATGATGAAGAGCCATCGGCTGGTGGTCTGTCGACTGCTGGTGGTAGCTACGTTCCTCCCCATCTGCGCAAGGGCACTGCTGCTGCAGCGGCAGCAGCAGCTGGCGGTGGTGGCGGCAGCAAGTACGAGCGGGATGATTTGGCCACGCTTAGGGTTACGAATGTGAGTCTCTTTTATTTTTCTGTTTCTGTCTCTTTAGTGAGGGTCTAACAGCGTTTAGGTGTCCGAGCTGGCTGAGGAGCAAGAACTCCGAGACCTCTTTGAACGGTTTGGCCGCGTTACTCGAGTCTTCCTTGCCCGCGATAGGGAGACGCAAAGAGCCAAGGGATTTGCATTTATTAGCTTTGCTGACCGCAGCGATGCTGCTCGTGCGTGCGAAAAGGTGGACGGATGTAAGTTTTCTCATTTATCTTTTGTCTGGTGTGTGGCTAACATTGGTATAGTTGGTTACCGCCATCTTATCCTTCGTGTCGAGTTCGCCAAGCGAGCCACTTAGATGGGGAAAACAGAGGAAGAAAAAGTTCATACGGTTTGGGTTTACGAGTTCCTTTTGTGCTTGGCATTGCCAGGCTCGTTTATGTTGCCTGTTGGTATATCTATTCGCGGGCATGCAAGGATTGTTTGTATTGTATGACGGACGACCTTTTATTTCTTATATCGAATTTTAGATAATGACCTTTTTTACTTTACTGATTCCTAGGCAAGCATATACGTCTAGTAGATGAGAAGATGACTTGATATCTCAAGTGTCAACTCCGGTACACACCTAGTAGAGTTTTCTCTTTTTCAGGGGTAGAATAACATACCTCTACATCGAGTAGGTACTCTTAGCCACGCCACGCTATTTCCGAGGCCCCATCACTGTATGGCATAAGTAAGAACGTGTCACCAACCCGTCTACTGTGACACCAAAAAAGACCATGTGCCAATAACACGGGGTCAAATAAAAAGCTAAAAACGGGCTTTTTCTTAATTTCCGGCTCGAACTAATAACAAGAGAAGGATTTTTAACTTTGGAGAAAAATGCTGGTTAAGGTTCGACATTGTAATAATAATCCGATCAATGTTTGTTTCTTCTACATTCGCATAGTTACACACCGGAGAATGCTCAGCATGCATGCTTTGTTTTGCGTCTCTTTTGTCTTTGTTTTTTTGGTTGCTGTGCGAGGGTTGTGTGTACTACTTCAGCATAACCAGCTGGCCACGCCCCCTAGTGTTACTTCATGCTGTTTTTGGACTGCAGGTTTCAATGTATGTACCCGTTCTTGGAGAACATGCGTCGCAGGGATAGACGTTAAACTTGAGTGCATGTTTGCTCCAGACGCCTATTTCCTTTGGGAAGTAGGGAAACATTCGATACCTTTTTTCTGGGCGCTTACCTAGGTAGCCCTTTTTCTTTTCTTTTTCTTTTTCTTTTTTTTTTGCCACTTGACTTGTAAAGTTGCTGCTGCTGCAGAACTTCTGTTTTCTAGTGCATACGTACAGCCTGCAGCAACAGGCTTCTGCAGCGTCATGCTCACCGCATTTTTGGACAAAAAAAGTCAATGCACAACATTGCAGACTGCAGCATGAGGCTGGGCCAATGTCTCTGCGCTCTCCACTTGGCTCTTCTGTCTTGACCAGTGGATGTTTGTTCTGTCACCGTTACAACCTGCAGATACATGATACATAATGTAATTGATCTGACCCACGGACAAGCTATCCGGAGGTTGAAAGACAGGCCAGATCCAAATTTTTCGGTACGTAGGAATACTGCGTGGCGTGGCGGTGTCATTGTGTTGCGTTGTTGACCTTTTGATGTCAACGGGGCAGCAGTTAGTCAGTTCTTTCAAAATATGCCTCGTCTCTTTTTACTTTTATCTTTATTATTATTATTTTTTCTAGTTTCTTAAAACAAAGCCTCCTTCCAAAAAGAGGAAAGCAATCAAACCACATGGGCTGTGCACTTTTTTTCTGTCAATAGACAACTAACTGACAAGCTATTTTATTTGCTGCCCGGGTTCTCTTTTCCGGGCTTCGATTCTGTCTGGTTTGGTTTCGCGGCTGTTTTGGTTTCTGTCTTTTAGGCTTGCGTTGTTGTCTGCCTGCCAAGAGCTTGTCGATGCTATTTGGTGTGGTGAGACAAGGGAGCTTGCGGCTTTGGGAGACCATCCCTTCCCCCCCCCCCCCCCCCCCCCCCCCCCCAGAAACTCGTGGCAAGACATGGAGACAAGGCCATTTTTTGTGTATGTTGATAGTTACATGGCGATGTAACTTGGCCTCGATGCGTCATTGGTATTGATGGATTCTCGACATGGGTTATGTATTATATGTCCGGGCGTGGCGTCATCTGGTGGACAGGTACATATCGGAAACCGACGGAGTATTCTTGACGTCTCAGAAAATTAACTAAAATGAAATAAACAGAAAGGAGAAAAAAAAAAAGCCTCCCTACTCATATTCGTACATGTCATCGTGCTAGAATAATGGACACGGGAAGAAGCCCCGTGCATGTATGCCCTGTACTATCCGGAATAGGAACTTACTCTATTACTCTAGCAAATGCATCCAGAAATAGATTATGCGATAACGACCCTTTTTCCGTACGTGGTAGTAGGTAGGTAGGTAGTGTACTTCGTACAGAGGAATTATTAATTAACGGCAACGACAATCATAAATCGAGGTCACCACGCTTGGACCTGGTCTGGTTGCAGATCGCTCCGTTCCCCCCGCGAAAAGGATGGGCCTTCCGGATGGCCGATCAGCGGTGCTACTAGTATGCAATGTCCGATCTTGCGTGAGTCGATGGGCCAGTAGCATTGAAAGTTGCCACAGAGAGTGTGTCGATGACTTAATGTATTGTTATCTTCTGTTCGACTTGGTTGCCTACCTCCTTGGTCAGGCTGTATCCATACAGTTGTATTGTTTGTACCTGTATTCATGCTATGTGCTATATACTACGCGTCCCGAGTAGACCCCTGCTCCAGACGCGTTTGCACAGCAACTGGGCCGGCACGTGCTGTGCGAGCGAAGCGATTGTATACGAGGCCAGCAGCAGTTGGTCGACATCCATGACGGTGTCATCCTACGTCCTGACCCCGCGTAGTATTCCAGAGTGGATTATTTGCGTCGCTGCAAATACTAAATAAATAGTGTGAGAAAAGATCGTCGATCGGCTGATCGGCTCGGACGCTAAGCCTGTTATGAGATAGTCCCATCGTAGTCGGTCTCCAGTCCAGCGGCTATTCAGGACCGCGTATGCAGCTGTAACATACTGTAATAAACCCGGCGGTTGCGAGCGAGTTGTCGTGTATCGTACGGCTTGGTTTGTACAGTACGGTCACAGCCATGGTTGTCAGGCGCCAGATGCCAGGCTGGGATCTGCGATCCGGCTTCGCTTCCGAGTGATCTCTGTTTCTTTCTTCCCACACAAGAGTGAATGAAGATGAATGAAGAGGCGTCTCTGATCGTCAGCGTCAGGTCAGCCTCCCCAATCGTTCGACTGCGTCCTGCTAGCCTGGATCGCACCCCTGCAACCACGACCACTCAATGCCTTTTCTATCTGTCTTGCCGCCCGGCCCTGTCAGCCCATCAGCCTGCTGCTCGCAGCCGCACCCAGACCGACCCACGCATTTGCAGGCATCATGACCCAAATGCATACGGGCTAGCCACACACAAACGGCCTGGAGCTCTAGGCTCTAGCCTAATAGCTTCCACCATCGCCAGCGATTTGAAATAAACCAGCCTCGGAAAGACCCACAGCCAACGAGCTGTCTCGCCCTTCACTAGTGAGAGCATACCAGGCCGCTTGGGGCAGTTGTTGATTGTCTCTAGTCTTGCCGCCTATTGGAGCGACCACCCCGGAGGGCTGCCGACGAGGTTGCCTTTTTATTTCTTTATTGCGCCTCTTTTTCTTCTGGCTGTTATTGTCCATGTCTAGGATGGGCGACTTCCCGTTCTAGAAAAAGAGTTTCTTGTCGGCCCGGAGCGCTCCAGGATAGTCTCCATAAGGCTGTATTTGCCTGTTCTGTTAAGCTTCAACGCTAGAGCGAGCATGAAACATCCCATCAGTAATTAATCTGGCATGACTAGTGACAGCAGATCTGGATTCATTGTGACTAGACTCCCGGAAACCCCGTCCGCCCGGTGCCCGCGACAGTGGACACTGCTCACACAGATGGAGAACAACCCCGGTCAGCTTAATTTTAACCTTCTCCGTGATCGGTGAGAGAAAAGCGCCACCGCATATGTATACTTGCCTATTTGGGCATTTACTGGCTTCGCTGGCCGCTCTGTTCTGTCGGACCTCCGTGCGCTCGCCCGTCTTGACTTGCTCTCGCTTTTTTAAAGCTCTGACGCCTTTCTGCACATTGCTGGCTCGGCATTCTCGACGATCACGCGGCGGCCCCAGAATAATCCCAGAATAATCTCTCGTTACCATTATTCGGATGACTGCTTTAGCGCCAATAGGAATGTCATGGCGCCTACGCAAAGCATCCGTTCCGAATGTCCTTCTGCCTGAAAGGGTATTTGCAAGGAATTGACGCCGCAGAGAAGGAGATTAGTTCGTTTTTCCTTTCTCTTTCTTCCTACCCTTTCTTCTTTTCTTATTGGCTCTCTAGACATTCAAGCTCGCCCTTTTTTTTTCTCTCTTTTCTCGTGTGTCAGAGATGTTCCTGCAGCAGCCAAATTATGAATCACAACCCATCGGGGCTATTGATCCGGGTCTACAGTTCAGCCGTTTAGAATCCGTTGTCTTTCGGTCCGTGGCTGAACGGGAGGTCTGACGGGTTACAGGTATTCATTCTCGAAAGCCAGCAAAATTTCCGCCTTGGGTTAGTTCTTTGGCGGGTCTCTACAGTCTGCTTGCCGTGTGCCTTGGACTTTGACATTGCTTTGGCAGCGGATATGCAGTTCGCGTCCGTGGCTCCCCATTGCAACGAAAAAGGAAATAAAAGGAAAAAGAAAAGAGAAAATAGAGTAAAGCAAGCCGGCTAGACCCAATATAATTCTCCTCAACCATATCGGCCTAGTCTAGTTCCTATTGGTTTGATCAAGGATGTATCTTTCTTCGCTGGGTGTGGAGGGGGGCAAAAACGACCAAGGGTGGTGCGTGCGCGCGTGCGCGCCCAGGGTGGTGACGCATTGGTTTAGGTTTTCCTGACATGCAGAGTACATTTAAAATGCCTGTGCGGTCAACGCCTGGTCTCGTAGTATGGTTGGACTGGGTTCAGGAGGCTACCAGACAAGACTGTCCCCAGGACATGGGCCCAACGGTCGAGCTGCCATCATTATTTTGCCAGGGTTTAGAAACAGATATCAATCCTCAAAGTCCCTCCGGTGGTTGTCTTGGAAGAAGATCACTTTTACTCCTCTCTCTCTCTCTCTCGTTTCTTTTAAAAACGCATTCATTCTCTTGACATATCCCTAGTTTTCCATACACCAGGTGTGGTGCTGCCCGATTAACTGATCACTCGCACAAATAGTCAGCAGTTTGCTGACAGCTCCAACTTTACTTTCTGCTTACTTCTTAAACCCGCTGTTTTCACTCGTCCTTGCCAGCTCTTGTGAAACAAGATCAGCACACGTAACATCGTGAGATCTTGTCTGGCGACATTTGTGTCTGTCGGCCCCGGAGTACAATCTTGTCTGGCCAAAACAAGAGTCCCTGAACAGAGTTTCTTCGGAGGAATACTTTCTTCTACTGTTACATTTACAAATTGCTTATTTGCAATCGCCGGTACGGCCTTTTTTTTTTTTTTTTATTATTAACTATTTGTCTCACAAGTCCGAGCCCTTTTTAGTTATAATCGTTTCTGTCCCTTCTTGACTTGCTTCTTGCGCATGTTGTTTTCTTCACCTCTTGTTTCCGGCCCTAGGGTTTCTCTTAGGGTTGCTTCATCTGATCGTGCTGCGCACATTTCTTTCCGGGACCGCCATTATGATATGCAGACATGGGAAAAGTGCTGGCTCTGGTTCATATTCTCTCGGAGAAATGTTTGCTCGTTGATGTGGCCAAGACTGATATCACAGTGGTCATCTACGCATGCCCGAGTTTGTTCTGCTCCTGCCACCCCCGGTTTCCTTCTTCTCTTTTTATTTCTCTCTTCTCGTTTTCTTTCTCAGGCGGCAACATTTCTTAGAAAGCCGGGCTCTGATCATTGCGATCGATGCCCGGTCCTTTTACCAGCAGGATGATTCTCACTCGTCTCTTCCATCGTTCCTTGGGGATGCTGCTAACAAGAATGGGGAAGCTCAAGTATAGGCACCATCGTCGGCTTCGTCTCCGGTGTATTATACCAGCCTGCAATCCGGCAGGTCGTCCCTTGCCAATCGACTTGATAACACTGACCGCACCTCCATGAACCAAGACAAAGCCATTCGATCGCTACAAACAATCCACCTTAACCAAGCGAATCTTTTTTTGACCGTTCGCTGTTCGCTGACTTACAAAACCCCAAACAAACATCACTTATACAGCAACAAAAAGCCGCCAGGCGCATTCAGATCCAATGCATACTAGTAAGCTGCTTTCCTATTTTTAAGCTACTACCGTATTTGGCAATTTTCTTTCCCTTTCCTTTTTGTTTCTTTTTTTTTTCTTTTCCATTTTTTCCAGCAAATGTGATTGGAAGGCCATTCTGGACGTTCCCAGGGTCGCATTTGCATGCGTTTGCGCGCCCACCTTGCGCTGGTTGGACCCCTGTCGACTGTGGGCGGCTGCAAGATGGGCGCGTCCGGTGTGCTTTTCAGAAGCTGGTCACACAAAGGACCCATACTTGACGCCGACTTCAAATGGGACCAACTTCGCTCTCTCTGTCGGTCTTCTTGGTTTTTGCCGCCCGGCCTCGATTCTCTGGCGGTAATCAGACGTCTTTCCTTTTTTTTAAATTCTCCTTCTTTTTCTGTTTCTGTTTTAAACCTGATTGTTGCCCGCCTGCGTCCGATTATTCCTTCCATACCGCGGTTTTTTTCCTGAAAGGCTAACCCCAGTGCTTCTTGCGCCTCAGCTCTGTTGCATAGTCAGCCTTTCCATCTAGACTGCCCCCCCTCATCGTCGGAGACCGACTGCATTGGTCACCAGCGGCCCTTCTCGACTTCAGCCTCCTTTCCGACCGAAGAAGAAGACCATCCTCGTCGGATCGGCATCCTTGGGCACCAGTTTTCTCACCAGGGCGCGACGAATTCTGCTACCGGCCTGCCATACAGCAGCTCGCCGGGCTCTGGGCTGCAGGATGCTCCGTAAGTCTTTGCTTCTCGACCCTGCAATCCTCGTGCTTGTGCGTCGGCCTTGCGTGGCCGTGGAATCTGCATACTTGCAGATTTGACTGCTGTTCTTTTTTTTTTCTTTTTCGCACATTGTCCTTTGTCATGCTTCAATTGCCCTATTTTTAAGCTTTTCCGCACGTCGTTGTGATCAGCGCGGCTGAATGTCTGGAATTTCCGAATATCACCTACAAGCCAGAACCTTTCACACTTTTCAACCCCCAAAAAGTCTCCCTCTGTTTCTGACGAGAATTACCATCTCACAGGTTCCCACCAAATTCGGGGCTTCTCATGAGTCCACTTGGTGGTGGCAGCGGAGCCACCAGCTCAACAGGGTCCTACCATCCAGGATACACAAGCGACATCACATCAGCCGACACAATCTTTCCTACGCCTTCATCGCTCTATTCGCAGTCGACGTTTTCCTGGCATGACAGAATGTCTGGGTACCAGTCCAACCCTAGGATCCCTTCTCTGTATGTTCTTTTTGTTGCTGTTGTTATTTCGTGATGAATTGCAAAGCTAATCGATCCTGTACAAAAGTATACTACCATCTGCAGATCTCTCGAGACCACTGCACGGACATGGAAATTCGATTTCGAACGGCTCTGGTACTTCTGGGAGGGACAATTACCCCGAAGCATATGCCCTGAGCCGGCCCTATCCGTCGTCTGCCGGAGTCAACAACATGTCTCATTACACTTACAACTCAAGCATACCCTCCAACCTTGGAACCCAACTCGATTCTCCAAACCCGATGTATGGCGCTTCGGGGTATGTCCATTCTCACCGTTCGGCGCAACCAGAGGCGCCGCCGTTCCACGACACAACCATTTTTCACCAGGTCGTCAACGAGGGTTCCCAGCCGATGCATCTTGACATACAGGCCAAAATTCACAAGGGCTTTTTTCAGGTTGAAGACAAGTGGACGTGTTATCGTCGCAATTACTTTTCGGTCACTTGCTCCTTCAACATGCAGCCGTGGGATCCCAACTCCACGCACTACATCCTGCAAGGCCCGGGCCACACCCATGAACGGATTAGAGGGTTCGCCATGTCAATTTCTGCAGTCGTCAGTGGTTCAGAAAACGAGACCCGCGAGTTGGTTCAGCACACGCCCAAAAGAGATAAGCAATCCGAGAAAAAACCAGAAAAGGTTCACCTGCAACCGTATTGCCCGAGTGTGCTGAGTTCGAATGCTGGATCATCGGGCTCAATGTTTGGAGGAAGTATGCAATACGATGGCAATCCGCAATATTCCATGTCGAATACACAGCCGCCGATGCAGCACACATTCGAGCGCATCCAGTTCCAAAAGGCAACGGCAAACAACGGCAAACGGAGGGCCCAGCAGCAATACTACAACCTTGTGGTGGAGCTCTACGCCAACGTTGGCAAGAGCAGTGGCATGGCGACATGGCTGCTAATCGCGAGCAGACGGTCGGATGAAATGGTGGTGCGCGGAAGGTCGCCGGGGCATTACAAGGACAACCGTCGAGATAGCTCAGCTAGTATGGGGGATAGCGGTGGTGGTGGTTCGGGTGATCCGGGTCAAACCTTATTACCACAGCAGCACTCCATGAGACAACATTCGTACCCGCAAGTGCCCTTTATGTCATATGATTCCCGGCGTGGCGATTCTCACTACACTGCTGGGAACGGGACTTCACAACATCATAGCCAGCACCGAATCGACTCCTCCGGCGGCCAGTCTCCCGACGACGACATGAGCCCTTTGATGTCATCATCGTCGTCTCCATTTGACTTGGTTTTTAGCGACCCCATGGAAGGCACCGATTCTACCGACGGGCTCTCCACGAGCCAGTATCATGATGGTGGTGGTGGCTCACTGCGTAAGAAGTCGGCGAGCACGACGAGCAACCAGAGCCACATGTGTCTTGACCTGGGTTCGCACTCGCAGAACCAAGAAGATGTCCCTCGGGCTTTTGACGACATGTTTGATCCAATGGTGGCTAGCTATTCAAGCGAAAAGGAGGATGGTGGGCAGCAGTACTTGAAGCGTCAGCTTGCGCCTCTTAGCCATGACAACGCACGGTCTGGTGCTAGGTATCAGCGTTTCGATCCTGTGCAGAGCAGTGTTCGCGTTTGAATTGCCTCTGCATATCTGGAACTCTGTGCATCTGGTCCCCCTGGTTTATTATTGGGTTGATAAATGAAACGTCGGCTTTTTTTTTCTTTTCCTTTTTTTTTCCCTTTTTATTCCCTCTCAAGGAACGGATGTTGGGCGAATTTAATGAACCTTTTTCTTCGTCGACAGGACGAGCCACTTTTGTGAGTATGTGTAGAGCTGGACTTATTAACGAATGTTTTTCTTTTTTTTTCTTCTTTTCTTTCTTTTGTCTTCATTTGGTAAAAAACGAAAAAAAATGTCATGTTACTTCCCTATCTTTTTCTTATCTACTTTATTTATGCATATCTAATCTTTCTTTCTTTTTTTTGTTTGTTCTTGTATTCCCCCCTTGGCAAATTTGTTTGTTGAACGATGCTATTGTTATGAGACATGGGGAACTATCAATTTTCAACAAGAGTCGGGGCGTTTTCTTTTGTTTCTGTTCCTTCGGATATCGTGTGAATTTATTTTTGACGGTCAGGGATGACTGGTTTGATGGGGTTGGGGTTTTTAATTGTACTGTTTTGTTTTTGTTTTGATTCTAGAGACATCAAACTGTACCATATACATTTGCACTTTTTTGTATATTATCAGTGGTTTTCCCCCCTTCTTGTAAATTACACAGTACACTAGTGGCATGACTTGGTATGGCATGGGTTCATGTTATGTGTATTTCGGGAACAATTAAAATCTTACATCTGCATTACTACCTCTTCTAAGAGTAAGGAAATTTAGTTCAATGATTAGTCGATGGCTGGGATAATTATAAATGTTGGAGGCTTTTATTTTTTCCTTCTGGACTTATGTAACACTTGGACAGGCACGGTTTGTATCACTCTACGTATATAATACTAGTTGATTCATCTAGAACGTTGTAAATGCATGCCATCTATCTAAACTGATGGTGGAGGTAAGCCATCAATGTATGCAGTAGCAGTGAGACGCATTGAGAGGGGAAACGGGCTGGTATGTTTGTATTCGTTTTGTTTTTCGTACCAGACGGTTTTGAATATCAATGACACGGAAAATTAACATTTGAACTGAACTGAGCTGTATGTTTCAGATGTCGAGCAGGGTGCCATGCGGTTTGAAATCCTGGACTGACGAGGGGTTGATAAGCCGTCGACGTCCCCTGTTGGTGACATGTGGAGTGGGATTGACGCTACTTGTAAGAATGCTTTGTTGCTCTGTTTGTTACTCATCAGTATATAACGTACTTCTCTTCATGAAGATGTGTAGGAATATATCTGTCTATACATGGAATATAGATGAAGATAGGACTACGCTTCGTTTGTAACATACATATCGAGTGTGTCTTCCTCTCCTAGTAAGTACTAATCTAGTCAACTCTACCAGTCATAACAGCTGGCAGATGCAGCAGAGATGTTGTCGGAACGAACCGACAACAACGCTTACTCAAACCATCCCAGCCCTTACACATCCAATCACAAGACATGATAGACTTGACAGTTTTTGCTCCCCCAGTGAGCAAGAATACTTTTCGTCTATTGTCATAAAATGAAAATCTCAGATCATCCCTGGCCACGGCTTTCTATTGCATGACCCCCCAGCCCTGAACTCTGACAGCTTTTTGAGTCCTTTGCCACGGACCTTTTAGTGGTGGAGTGTTACAGCGAAATATTCAAGAGACTGCCTTTTCCCCCCTTTTACCCCATAAGCCGAGCTCAATTTTGAGCGCGTGAGCTGTCCAAAATTTGAGATTACGTACTGGACAAAGTGCATTGTTCGTATGCCGGTCAGCTCAGCGGCGGTCTAGGTCGTGTCGTGTCATGTCATGCCGGTTTCCGCGGCTATATGCCGGATGGCAAGCAAGCCTAATAATAAGACGGGGTTAATGGGAGCTCCGCAGAAGATCTACGTTGGGAAAGGTAGTCGGCAAAGAAGGGAAAAACGGCCCTGTTGGGCGTATTCTGATTTGATTCGCAGAGTTTCGTTCTTGTCACCTTTTCCCTTCCCACCCCCTAGCCTCATTCCTTTTTGTGTCACGAGCATAGTAGAGTAGCTTGTTACCTTTTCGGAAGTACTACTGTGGTTGCCTGCTGTGCAACTAATAACAAGAAGGAAAACGTTAGTCTTTCTGTGTGACATTCAGAAGAGGACATCTGCTATTTTTCAAAAATTTGACGGCGGCTAGAGCCGACGGGGTAGGGTTGCACAGGATTATGATGTTGCTTTTTATAATATTTGAGGGCTTGGGATTTCTCTCTTCTTGATATTTGTTATGATTTTTGGGGTTGGTTTGGTTTGGCAGGTCGATTCTAGGATGGACGTGGCTGAACGGCCTTTTTTTTAAACTGTCTGACTGTCTGCCCACATGTTGATGTGTTGTAAAGCTGAGGGATTTTTGAAATAAAAGGAAATTTTACAAGGGTATATGATTTTCAAGTCCGAGCTCGACCAATGCCACGATCATGCCGTATTCGCATGTAATGCCAGAGGCTGTTGGTCGTCCTGTCGATGGTGCTCTAGATCAAAAGTCTGGAGTATGTCGAGGCCTTGAAATTTTAACTGGGTATCGGTCTTTAATTCATGCTGTCTTTGATGTTGGCCATGGGTTTACATTACGTATGTAGCCTTTATCTTCATTTTTTTTTTTTTTTCAAAAAAAAAAAAAAAAAGGAAAAATCACTACATTTTCTACCAGGTTAGAATAGTCTCTAAGTGTAGCTCTCTATTAATTTCAAATAAATCAGATAGGATTTTATTCTTTCAATTTCACACACACACACACACACACACACACACACACACACACACACACTCTCTCTCTCTCTCTCTCTCTCTCTCTCTCTCTCTCTCTTCGTATCAGTAATTGAGTCTTTTCCTAAATGGTTCCAAACAGGTTTTACTTAGCTTACCACGGTCGACACGTCTCTTACGGATCTGACATCAATCGACTTGCCAGCATTGAAATATAAGATATTTTACCACATACTACAGTTGACTGCAAAAACAGGTCTGAGGCCGGTTCTATTGGCTCAGTAGATTACAGTACTATCCCGTTTAGTCACTATAAGTCGACAATACATCACGTGGTGAAGAGGGGTAAGCGTCGTCGAGAAAGGATTTGTATTCATAGAGAGGATGACACAGTCAGCAGCCATACAAGTGGCCCTTTGCCAAAGTTAACTTACGATTTTCGCTTACTGTTATGGCTGATCCACTCAGTATCACGGCTAGCATTGTTGGGATCGTTAGTTTGGGTTTCCAGGTCGCGAAAGGATTATACCAACTCGCAGATGGGATCGGTTCCGCTGAAGAGGAGGTTCGAGTATACGCAGGGGAAATCAACGAATTCTCTAAACTCTTAAATCACATTAGAGTGACAATATTAGCAACGCCCAATGTTCCATTCGATTCGCGAAGCCTGATAAATGATGTTATTGATATTTGTGACAAAGTACTTCGGCCTTTCCACCGCTTGCAGAACACGCTGCTTTCCTTCCTGACCCGGTTCAAACAAAGCCCCAAAAAATTGAAACAGTTCGCACTTCGCATTAAATGGGTGTTTTGTGATAAGAGCAAGTTGCTGTTTTATTTAGACGCACTTAGGAGCCAACACAGAATTCTCAATACAGCACTTGACTTGGCTAATTTGCAAACCACGACGGACAGAACTCCTCAAAATATATGGTGAGCAATAAAAATTTTATGTCTTGTTTAAATACTAATATATTTAGTATTTTGCAAATGTCCCTCGACAACTCCATGGCTGCGATTAGTCTTTCACCTAACAGTAACTCTGGAGGCTCGGTTCTTTCTATTTCAGGGACAAATGAGCAGCAGTCCATCGATTTCCATATTTCAACTAGCCAGTCCAGACTTTTTTCTGCACCAAGTTTATCCCAGATCTCGATTAACTCTGACGTTGCCGAACCATCACCACAGATAGAGAATGGTCTCCATCCTCGAACTGGAACCGATCTTGTGGTATCAGGTAGTGGTTCGAAGGATCACGAAGAACAATTAACCGCTCATGAGATACAAATTTTAGAGCAGCAGATCGACCAAGACGTCGATCCAGACTCAGGAGCAACGGCTGTTGAGATTTGGGAAGATACACGCTCTATCTCACGTAAGGCGAAGCGCTTGGCGTCAGAAGCACTTGGCTCGCGCGAAACTCAAGTCGCAGCCTCGTTTGAAGGATTTTCAAATTTGACTCATAAAGACTATACTGTGGCTTGGGTCTGTACACGTCCATTTGAGTATGCAGCGGCCGTAGGAATGTTGGACGAACATCATCCGACTCTTCCACAGGTCGAAAGCGATTCAAATACATACACATTGGGAAGAATAATAAAGCACAACGTCATCCTTCTTTGCGTACCAGCGGGAACCATGGATACAGGAGTTGCAAGTACTGCTATATCAGCAATGCTGCGCAGTTTTCCCAATATAAAGATTCGACTCCTGGTTGGGGTTGGAGGAGGAGTCCCAAGTCTACATAGCGATATACGCCTTGGCGATGTAGTGGTCGGCTGGCCGGTCTCTTCATTAGGCGGTGTCATTCTTCTCAATAGCAGTGACGATAATATTGTTGAGATGGGCACACTCGAGACTCAGCCAAGAGAACTAGGAAACGTATTCTCTAAATTGCAAGCTCGACATCTTAGAACAGACACTATGATCCCTCGATTTATTCACAAGATGCTAGAAGCTAATCCGTCTATGCGGTCATCATTCTCCGCTCCGGATTCTGAAGGTGACTTGCTCTTCCAATCAACGTACGAGCATGTTGATGAGCCCAATCCAATTCTAGGTTGTCCTAGTTGTGACCGCTCTAAATTAGTATTGCGACAGGCACATAGAGGCGAAATTAGCATTCATTATGGTGAAATCGGATGGACTAGTTATGTCATCAAAAGTGGCCTTGTCCGTGATGCTATTTACAGCAAAAGTTTCATTTATAGCACTGAGAAAGAGGCAATGGGGCTGATCAATTTATTTCCTTGTGTTGTTATTCGAGGAATTTGGAACTACTCAGACTCCCACGCAAACCGTGTGTGGCAGCACTATGCGGCAGCAACTGCTGCAGGGTATGCCAAAGAGCTACTTGAGACAGTACAACCTCCTCAGACATAGAAGAAAGGAATTACCTGCAACCCCTCCTGTTGAACTTCTCAGCGTTGGAAAGATTATGCTACGAACGCTAAGCCTTGGAACTGAGGTACAAAAATCAGCAGTATGACGGTCTGGAAGCCGATCACAAGAATAGCTCTATCTCAACGGTTCATCACAGACTTGCACATTTCGAATAAGCTTAATTTGCGTCATGATTAGTCTTGATCCCGTAATTCAACCAAGTTTCATAAGAGCTTTCAACATTTGACGATGCTTTGATAAGCTACTACGATAATGGACATCAGCTAATACTGTATAATGTACATGGATGGACAATTCCAGAACAAGTAGCTGTGAGGAACCGTATAGACAATACTTTATTTCATTGCCGTTTCAGGTTGGCTTTTTGGAAAGAGTCCGAATACTGTATGTTCCTGGCGGCAACTGATTTTGCAAGGTTCTATAACTGGCTATATAACCGCTGGAGGTACGTCACCCGCACCCTATGGGGGATTCGCAAATGGAGCCATTGATATAGCACAAATATCGTTCGAGGCTCAAAACGGCTAATCATGGATAGACTTATATCAGCGTCTACCGAAGTACCAGAAGTAATAGAAACAGCTATATTATCGAAGATATTATACTATATTATATCTAATATCTGAAACAGAGGCTTTCGAATAGCTAGCTAATATGGTTTAGCGCCTACTACTAGCAGGGGTTAAGAAACAATTAAAGTGAGTAAAAACGTACACTGCTTTTGCAATCAACTGTAATATTAATTTTGTATGCTTTTCAATTCCGGCATACCTGAGCTCAGTGGATCAAGAACTCTGAAACTCTTGGTGCATCTTAAGTAGCTTTCCCTGGTACAACGACCTTTAAAGGACTATATTACTGGAAATTGGAGATTGTCCATATATTGACGTTTGTAGTAAAATACTTCTCTCCTCAATACATACGACTCTACATGTACTTTCTATACTCCTCATCAATCTGAACCAAAGCAGCCACCCCATCCCTCTCAAACGTGTTCGTATCAGTGACCATCGTCGCAATTATCGTCGCCGGCTCCGTCTTGCTCGCGTTATCGCTGATTCGATGATGGCATCCTGGCGCTTCAAACCAGGTCCCGCCTTCCTCGATCAGCTTCATGGGATCATCGTTCATCTTGTTGAACACTTTTCCCTTGAGGACGTACGCGCTCACATTGGCGCCTCCGTGGCGGTGGGGAGGAGTCGAGGCGTTTGGTGGGAAGTCAACGCGCAGGCTGACGATAGTTTTGTTTGGGATGCCGACTAGACGGTAGGAATAGAGGATTTCGAGGGCGGACCTTGGCCGGCTAGATGTTTGTTTAGTTTCTTGTTAGATTGGTAGGTTGTTTGGCGTTGCGACTTACCTAGGGTCGAAGGTTGGTTCTTCCATTTTGATATTGTAGGATCTAGAATATTTTCAATTTTGGAAAGGAACTTCTTTTAATGTTTCAATGTTCTTTTCTTGTTTGTTAGGAAACATAAATCGTCAACTTACATGTAGGGAATCTTGATGGGTTTATATAGTGTATGATTTTGTCCTAGAAACCCAATTTTTGGTCACTTGTCAATCAGGCCACCAGGAACCGTTAAATCCGCAGAGACGCAGTAGCATCAATGATGTTTACCGTTTGGTTTTTTTTTTTGTTGGAAGTAACATTGAATGCGTCATTGGGTGTTGTTCTGTAGTTTCCACTCGGCGCGGATAGGCTATCAATACTCGATAGGCTATCCACGCATCGTATAGCCTTTCGCCTCATCTGGCATCATTAATATCGCTTGAACAAAACGTTCAAGGGAAAATAAAATCATAGGTTTATTGGAAATTTTCAGCTCATATCCTGCAGGTTGGCGATGGGATTATTCGTACCAGTCTCCGAGTGTCTACTTATGGTTGTAGCTTATAACATCTTCGGGTTGGCCATAGGTTCGTCGTTTTTATTATCAATATATACTGCCTGTTTCAACTTTAATTTCCCATAAAAATTGAGAACGAGCACGTTCAAAGTCCGATCTGATATTTTGTCCTACCGTTTTCTCAAAAACTTCGAATCTTAATAGCACCCATCACATATCTTAAAGATCCAGTCGGCAATAATCGTGAAAGACCCGGGGAAGGGGCAAAGTCATATATGACTTATCTATCCCATCCCGAGCCTTGGGCCAGCTTTAATTAAAACACATGCTGTTGCACTCAACCCGTATGACAGGATGGCCTGGACACCTGTATTGGATGGTATCTGTCTTTTTTCGAGAGGCAAAGGTCCGCGCCAAGAAGTTTATTTATCCAATTACATAATTAGATTGTTAATTTTATGTATTTCAAATTAAAATACATCGAATGGCTCTAGATAAACAGAGAGTAAATAGCGAGCACGGCCATTGATCAGTGTTGAGAAATTGATAATCCACTGCTTCGTAACCCTCTCGGCGACCTACAGCCATTGGGTGCCTCTACTGGTGTTGAGAAAGGTTCTTATTGAAAGTCCATTGGGAGTTAGTCTTGCAGTAACATTTTTGATTCGTAGGTAGTGCAGTGCACAAAGCCCAATGCGGCTGTGTCCGTGCAAGAATGTCCTAAGTCGACAACACTTTAGACTGGATCAGCAAGTTGCCGCTACTGACAGACTCATTATTTATAGTTGAAAAAAGGAACAGCGGTAATCGGTAGGCTTTGCTTAGTTCCTTGTATTTTGTCAGTGGCGGTCAGTTAGGGCAAGTCACACGATCCCTGCGTTTCTCTACAATAAGCACAGGTTTTACTTGATTTTTTCACTATTTTATGCATATATTGGTTCTAGAGCATAAAATTGTTTCCAAAGGGTTTTCATTGGTTGTCAAAAAAAAAAAAGAACTTATACAACGTAGGTCGTCGCTAATTATACTTACCAATACCTGTACATGTAGCTGCATGTCTCAGTTTAAAAAAATTAGCTATTTACATAATTAAGCTTCTATTCCAACATGAAACGTAAATATGAAAAACGTGAAACCAACACCAAGATCTTGTTTTTACTAGGTGGGAGGGCGACGCTAATATTTGTTGCTGCTGCGCCTTCTCGCAGGCAACCATATTTTCTCGCCCCATGTAGCCAGAATTGGAGTTTTCCTGCATAAGCTTAGTGAATTCTATATTCGTACATGAATAGTACTTTTATTTTCGTGCTATTACCTTTTTGTTAAGGAAAGGCCAAAATGGACTAGGCGTTGTATCTTACTTTTGTGCCCTAGTTGCACCACCCTCGCTCACGTACCATATTGTATGCAAGGTGTTGCAGGCAAAAAAGAAAAGAAAACCTGAAAATGATAGCTAACATGCTCTACATCCTATTTAGGATATATTTTGATTCGTTGGCAATAATGCAAGCTAATTAAATAGCAGACCGTAGTATCATATTAGAAGTAAAGGGAAATCTCTGGTTTCAATCAACGCGTATATGCAAATTTGCACCAAATTTAGCATAATTCTAGCTAGAATCATGCCGGCAACAAGGCGCAGGCCAGGCGAGTTGCAGATCTGAAGTAATGAAAAGCTCTAAACGCATGCTAAAGTGGAAGCGATAGTGCTGTGAGTATCCAACATAGAGCCTATGACACATAGGCGGGTCCGAAGGAACCCAACACAGGCCCGAACTCCGAAGTAGACGGATGGAGTTCTTGTGGGTGTCTTACATGATGGCAATTGAGACTGCCGATACGTCTACTGAACTTGTATATATTGTGTTGATACCACACATTCTCCGGCTGTCGATGTTGAGTTAACCTGTGAGCAAGCCGTCTACCTTTACTCCTTAATGTTCTTATTATGTATCCTCTCCGTGAGCCATGGGCAATCAAAGGCCTGATCCTTACGCCGATCATGGTGCTAATTCTCTCTTTCCTATGGCTAACCAGCACACGATATTATTCGTATCGCGCCGAACACCATGAAGTCGTCTCCCATGAAGAGTTCATCTCCCAGAAGAACCACCACAACGCTTCCACAGCGTCCAAGAAGAATGCCTTTGCAACATTCTTGTCTGGTTACAACGGAACCGACTCCGAGAAATACTTCACCGCCGTGAGGCTCCTTACATACCAACTGATCCACGACCCGCGAACCCGAGCACGAGATGGCACCCCCTTTTTGGTCTTGGTAACTAGGGACGTCGAGCAGGAGAAACAAGACATTCTCCGACACAGCGGCGCCACAGTCATCTCGGTTGACGACGTTCAGCGAGAATGGATTCACCCCAAGACGGCTCGGTGGGACAAAGTTTTGGCGAAGCTGAATCTGTGGACATTGACCGACTACGAGAAAGTTGTCTTTGTCGATGCCGACACGGTGATACTGCATCCAATGGATGACATTTTCTCAATACCGGCCACTGATATAAGAGACACACTGCCTGCTTTCCAGAATACCAGCAGTAGCCATACAGCAGCAGCAGCCAACGTGTCTGTCGCGCTGCCACAAAAATACATGATCGCTGGTATTCACGACCACTGGATGGAAGAAAACAAGCGGCCGCCCGAGAACGAGACCTTTTACGAGCTAGACCATTACATGAACGCTGGATTCTTCGTCGTGTCCCCTTCCAAGGAGATGTTCGAGTACTACCTCTCGCTGCTCGACCAACCCGACGCCTTCAGCATGGAATACCCAGAACAAAATCTGTTAAACTTTGCACATCGAACCGACGGGCAGATGCCGTGGCAGGACCTCGGTACTTATTGGAATGCCATTACACAGCTCAATCCATCGTATGATTCGGACGTTCGATCGCTTCACCATAAGTGGTGGGTCGAACTATCCGATAAATCCGATGAGCGTTTTGTCAAGGATGCTATACAAAGAATGGAGGAGATGGAAGAAAAATTTGCAATATGATTTTGTGTCAACAGTGCTGTGACGTGCAAATGTGGGTGGGAATTGGCGTTTATATTGATTGGAAATAACTTGGTACCAGCTACTGTCAATACCAATTGATCTAATAAATCTGTTACACGGATTTCACACTCCTACAGCAGATGATGAGCTAAGAAATGTAATGGAGAAGTTGGAAAATAAAATGAAAAAAATTACAAATCCCTAGAATACCAAGAGATCCCGAATAGTGTCTCTTCACTACGTTTTGTGCGGCAATTGAATCATTTGCGCAAACCAACAGCGAGGAACATAAAACCAAACAAACAAGATTTCAATAGTGACATCACCCTAGTAGGAACCACCTAAGCGAATATACACTGCCTAGTGTTACTAGCTAGCATTAGTGAGTGTATAAGTAGAAGAAGGCTTGCCGACCCCACAAACAATTATGTAGTTATAAGTACGTACGTTAGTCTCGCGGTAGAAATTCCGAAACACAGCAAATCCTCGAGGATCTCCTCTCTAACGAGCTGGCTAATACTACGTACGTGCGCGCGGAGTACTCCGTCGTTCCAGTGGACCGCGAGATCCGAATAGTTCGATGTTAAATATAGAAGAGCGGGATTTGCGGCACTACGGAGGTATGCGGCGGTAGTCAATCCCGAGCAGATATTGTAAACCCAAACGAGATCGAGTGATCTTTGCGACAGAGCCTACTTACTGGCGAGGGCAGGAAACCTTGATATCCACTATTCCATAAGTCAAAAGGAACCAATGTATATACTTCGTACGACAATAGAATAAAGAGAGACTGAGTTCTAAAAACGAATTTTCGGACAAAAGCAAGCATAAGCAATGCTACACAAACATCAAAAGGATCAGGACGCTCAGCGGCCCAAAGTCACAGAGCCCAACAGTACCTTTTTCGCGTTGTTGAAAAAAAGGCAACTGTTATTGGCTGCGAAACAAACACTTCCACGCGTCCAGGTGAGGCTGTGTTCAGGGTTGCGATTTGAAAAGTGCCAAGACAAGACGTGTGATTGCATTATCCTTTTTTGGGAGGTGCATCTCGCCAGAAAACAATTGACAATTAACACTTAACAATTGATTATTACTAATTACTTTCTTTATCATACACTAGAGGAAAAGGTGTTCGTGCAAGGCGGAGAGACTGGGGTTTGATTGATTGATATTTCGCGGTCCGCTCGCTACCACCAGAGGGCGACCCAAGTCGATTTTCAACACCTTATAGGCCACATCAAACCGTCTCTGAAACACTAAACTGGGAAAAACTCTGCATGTTGCAGGAAGCTCGTGCGGCCTGGCAAATGGCCTCTTAAAGACGAGACTGTCGGGAGTCACGTGTTTGACAAGTCTGCCTGACTGCTCGGACGATCAGTTCATATGACCGGAATATTAGAATATTACATCGAGGTACGTTTATATACTGACTGGTCACAAAAACTAACATATGTATGACACCACTTGACACACGTGCGCTGTCAAGATATTGAGTACGTACACTTGTAAACACAACAGAGTAATGATACCATTGGTTCCTTATAGCATTTACTTGTTCTAATTTAATTTTTCTTATTTGAAAAAAGGGAGGGGGGGGGGATGGGGGCGGCAATGTGATAGCAACTAACTTGGTGTAACCATATTTCTTTGTCTTGTTTGATTTCTTTGTCCCTTTCTTTATCAATTATGCATTCTCGGTGTTATACTTATCCGGGAAAAAAAAATCCAGGGGATGGATGACAAGTAGACATAAGTACAATATATATATATATATATATATATATTCTTGTAAGTGTACAATCGTAACTAAATCGATAATGCCGCCGCAAATCCAGAGACTTCGGGGCTATGTATACCGTCGGTCTGATAATTGCCCTTTTGGGCATTTACTTTATCCTCAAAATCCAGAAGCCAGCCACCACATCCGCTGGGGTTTCGCTACCGCCGGGTCCAAAGCCCAGGTTTTTGGTTGGTAATTTATTCGATTTTCCTCGATCCGGGGAGAAAGAGTGGTTGCATTGGGCAAAGCATAAGGATTTATATGGTGTGGTTTATACTGCCCCTGTGTTACGGTATGTATATACTATATACCCAAGCTAACAGAACATGGCAGGACCGATCAGCTGCGTCAGCGTGCTGGACCAGAAGCTGATCATTATCAATGACAAGAGACTTGCGCATGAGATTCTCGAGAAACGCGCGGCGAACCAATCGTCCAGACCGCGTCTTGTCTTTGCTAATGAGCTGTTCGTTTTTTTTCTCTCCCTGTCTACCACCCCGCCTCAACATAACTGACAATGGGCGCGTACAGAGTCGGATGGGAAAAAACGCTGTCAAGCCAGAACAACACGCCTCTCTTCCATGCATACCGCAAGATCATCGGCCGCGTGCTCGGCTCACGCAAAGCCGTCGCCCAGTTTGATGGGCTGCAAGAAACCGAGTCGAGGAAGTGTCTGTTGAGGCTGCTGGAGCAGCCGGAGCGGTTTGGACAGCATATACGGACGTATGTTTCAATTTTGCTATCAAACTGTAAAGGATATATATATGCATCTGACCGTCTAGTGAGGTTGTAACGGCAATCCTGAAAATGATATATGGATACTCGGCATCTCCGGACGGCAACGATCCGCTCATAAAACTGGCCGACAGAGCACTAATGGAATTCTCACAGGCAGCGATGCCGGGGTCCTGGCTTGTTGATGTCATCCCTTGCCGTAAGCCCCTTATTGTCTTCTCCGACATGAAACATGTTTAAGAACCCGGGGTTTTCCAGTGAAATACATCCCGGAATGGTTCCCCGGCGCCGGATTCCAGCGCATCGCGCGCGAGTTTCGCAAGACGGTCATGGAGTCTACCAAACGCGGGTTTGCTTTTACAAAGCAAGAGATGGCGGCGGGCACGCATGTGCCGTCGTTTACGTCGAATGCGCTCGAGGCCGGCGAGGACGAAGAAGCGGTGCGATGGACTAGTTTTGCGTTGTATGGTGGTGGCGACGACACAGTGCGTGAAACATCAATTTATATAATACGAATCATTTGAACTGATAAAAGGCGCCCTGCAGATCGTGTCCGCGATCAAATGCTACATCCTCGCCCTCATGCTCAACCCTGACGTCCAGCGGCGCGCACAGGACGAAATCGACCGCGTAGTCGGCCCGGACAGGCTGCCCACAGCAGCAGACCGCGCAAAGCTGCCGTATGTGGATGCTATTGTCAAGGAAACCCTGCGCTGGCATCCGATTGCGCCGCTGGGGCTGCCGCACAGGGCGGATGCGGATGAGGTTGTGGAGGGCTATTTGATTCCAAGGGGGGCCATTATTATGGCTAATATATGGTGAGCCTTTTATTTATTTACAATTCAAGCCAGACAAAAGAAAGAAAATTGATGATGGTTAGGTCATTCACTCACGACCCATCCGTCTACCCAAGCCCATCAACATTCAATCCATCCCGTTTCCTCGCAAAGCCAAACCCCGAACCAGATCCGCGCGAGGTAGCTTATGGATTCGGCCGACGCATCTGTCCCGGTCGTCTGTTTGCTGACAACTTCCTCTTCCTCACGATCGCGCAGACGCTGGCGGTGTTTTCGATCGACCAGCCGCGCAACGCCAAGGGGGAGGTGGTGGAGCAAAAAGTCGATTTTGAGCCGGGGATGATTAGTAGGCCAGTGGAGTATCAGTGTGTTTTGAAGGCGAGGAGTGCGCGGCATGAGCAGTTGATCAGGGAGGTTCAATGAGTTTGTTACCAAAAAAATTGAAGAAGTCCAGCAAGAAGGGAATCAACATAGGGCCGTGTAATAATACAAATGCGAAAGTGGGTAGGTAGTATGTAAGACAGACAAGAGTCGTGTGAGAGGTGATAAAATCCTGGTATGTTTCAAGCATCGGTTCGATGTCTCCGTAGTATATATCGAACAGGTCGCACAAGTTGTAGCAAGAATGCATTTACACCAGGTCTGTTCGCTGGTATGATCTCATCCACAGGAAAGGCGTATCCCCATCGACGCTTCGAAATCATTTCATCCAAAGCATGGACCATTCAATCGCCCTCACTTGAGAGAACCTCTCTTTCAAATCTGTGTGCGCATCACTCCTTGTCCACCGTCACAACGCGAACATTCATCTTCCGCTCCAGCTCTTCTTTCTCCTGCTCAGTCGGCACCATGCCCAGAGCCGACTCGATCTGTGGCGACGCTGTCATGCCAATGCCAGCCCAGGCCATGAGGCCGACGCCGAAGAGGAGGCGGGTGCGCGGGGAGAGGTTTTTGTATGAGCTGTAGTTAAAATTATTGTTAGCAATTGGAAAACATATATTAGAAAAAAAAAAGATAGGTACCTCCAGAAAGACATTTTGTTCTGCTGAGATTGAGCGTGGTCGCGGAGAGGAAGATTTGGAAGTCGGAAGTAAGCTCCGGAGAGCTGCGGTGGGTCTTGGCACTAATTGCGCCGCTATATAATTAACAGCTATAAGGCGACATTTATAGGTACAATAATAGTAAAAGAATAATATAACACTTCATCATGGTATTGTGCTACGTTGCTGATAAAATTAAACTAACAAGGCAAGCAAGCCTGCCAGCTGTAATCACCAATGCGACTACAGAGACATCATTACATTATGTACGCAATCCTGGAAACGCATCTCCGCCAACCCTAGAAGGCTTATTATTAACTCGTACTTATTTGCCATAGGCACGGTTAATGTCGGCGCGGTAGTGGTCCACAATCTTCTTGCGCTGGATCTTTTGGGCAGCAGTGGTGAATCCCTGTAACAATTGTCAATAACAAGAACATCTTGGGAATAAATAAAGAAAAAACTCACATTTTGTGGGTTCCATTCCTCATCTGCCAGAACCACACCGTCGATGATCTCGATTCCTCGGAGGTTACCAGCCTTGCCGGCGGCCTGCAACTCCTTCAACACAATGCGCTTGAGGTCTTCCTTGTGGACGAGAGAGCCCAGGCTTTCACCTTCGATCCCGTTGGCCTTGGCAATCTTTACCAGAGCAGGTTCGGCCGGCACAATGATGGCAATCGGCTTAGCCTCGTTGTCCGCAGCATACACACAGATGTTGCCCACCACGGCATGGGCGCGGTAGACAGATTCCAACTTTTCGAGAGCAATGTACTCGCCATTCAGCGTCTTGACCAGGTTCTTCTTCCGGTCGATGATTCGCAAGTGGCCATATTGGTCAAACTCGCCAATGTCTCCGGTTTGGAACCAGCCGTCGGCGGTGATGGCATTCTTGGTTTCCTCCTCGTTCTCGTAATAGCCCGGAGTGACAGTGGCACCCCGGATCAGAATCTCACCCTGTGGAGGCGTGTTCTTCACCGAGTAGCCAGCATCCAAGAAATCAACAAGCTTGATCTCTATCGAAGCAGGGATGTCACCAAGAGACTCTGGGTTCCACGCCTGCGGATCTTGCAACGCTCCCATCGCAGTGGTCTCGGTCAAGCCGTAACCACTGATCATTGGGGCAATCGCATACGAAATAAACTTGAGCGTGTCCTTGGCAATCGGTCCACCACCGTTCATCAATATGCGCAGGCGGCCACCAGTAGCCTCCTTGATTTTCTTGAAAACAACGGCATCCAGAACGCCCGCACCCGGGAGGCCAGTTCCAAGGAGGAAAGCCTTGGCGGTCATTCCACCCCAGAACAGGTTTCTCGCGATGAAATTGGCTTTGCTCAACTGCGCCAAAATTCCCTTCTTGACGGTTTCAAACACGGCCGGCACACCAACGAGAATGGTTGGCTTGAATTCGCGGATATCACCCTTGCAGTTGCGCATCGAGCCATCGGACAGTGTTTTGGCGTTTCCATAGCCCATGGTACCACCCCAGTACAGGGTTGCGTTTTCAAAGACAAACTCGAGGATGTGGGCGAGCGGAAGGTAGGTCAGCAGTGAGTCTCCGGGACCGATGTACTTGCCAACAACCTCGGTGACTCCGGCAACTATTCTGTGTTAATAAGACATAAATAAAAGGTTGGTCCAACTTACCCGCTGCTACCACGTTTTCGTGAGTCAGTGACACACCCTTGGGAGGGCCAGTGGAGCCGGAAGTGTACATGATACAAAAGAGGTCCTCGGGCTTTGGGGGAACCGGGTCAACCGGGTTCTCTTCGCCGGCCTTTCGGAGATCGTCATAGCTGATGACATTGACGTGGCTAAAGTCGGCCTTGAGCTTGTCGAGGTCGCTCTGGTTGACTTCTACGTCGGTATTGTAGATGACATGCTTGATCGAGGGGGTGTCCTTCAGGACGTTGATGAGAGAGGGAAGCAAGCCGGGGTCCAGGAACATGGCATCGCTCTTGGTTTGCTTGAGAGAGTGTCGGAGGCCGTCTTCTCCGAGGGTATCGTAGGCAGTGACAAAGGTCAGAGATTGCGATCCGGCTCCTGTAGTGTGTAAGCATTTGTTTTCTCTTCAATTGCGATTCGACTAACCATGAGCAAGCGACAGCCAGTTAGCGCTGTTGTGGTAATTCAGCAATTAGCTACGGTCTTGAAAAACAGACAAATCACGCGCTCACCTGGTAGCACCATAGAGGTGGACCCGGCTGCCCTTGGACAGGCCGAGTGTGCGCAAACCAGCTCCGATCTGGTGCACGAGCTTCTCAAACTCGACAAAGGACAAGTAGGAGTAGCCGGTCATCTCAAAGTAGGTCCACTTCTTGTCGACCTCCTGCTCGACGCCGTCGATGAGCTTCTTGACCTTTTTGTTCTCGACATGGGTCTTGATCAGCTTGCGCGAGCCCACGCACTTGGCGTTGCCAAACAGCCTGGCGCCTCTTCGCAGGATGTCGTATGTGGTCGCGACGTCGTCGGAGGGACGCGTGATGAGCTTGTCCTTGGCGGCCGGGTTGCGGCGAGGGATGGTCTCGCCCTCGACGGGCTCGTAACCGGAGGCCTCGACGGTAAAGGGCGGGCGCCTGGCCATGCGCGGCTGGAGGGTGGTGAGGTTTGCCATGGCTGGTGTGTGAGCGTGCTGTGCCGTGTGAGGATGATGGGGAGAGAGAAAATCCTTCCCTGGCTGGTGCGTGCGTTACTAGCTAGCAGTTCGCCGGGTAGTGTGCTACGCCGGAAGGCCTTGTCCGGATAGGAGACGACAGAGAACAACAGAAGAGTTAAAGTAGGGATGAAACACCAGAGCAAGCTGGAACCAATAGCTGAAGGGATAGAGAGAAAGAGAGAGAGAGAGAGAGAGAGAGCCCTGAGACAGAGGGGGGCACAACTGGGGGTTGTTGGAAGGAACTCAAACAGCAACAGAAGGAGCACTGCGGAGGGCGGGCGGCAAGCTGTCGACTAGTGCCGCTAGCGCCGCCTGTGCTCGGTGGCCAACCCGGTGGCTGCAGTTACGTCGTTTCTCTCTATACAGGCACTAATTACATACAGCCTAATTCTTCCTGTTCCCAGAACTAGTCCAAGCTCCAGCCCAGCCCACCCAGCCGAGGCTCTCCTCTTTCAATGCATCCATGATCAATGCCCAACAGGCCGTGCTGCCGCGGAGGTCGTGGCTCTGGGGCGCGCCCTGGAGTGCTGATCTGATCTCCAGTGGACCGTGCTCCTGTTGAGTGTTGACCCCTACTCTCCGTACTCTATACTCTGTACGTATCACTTGGGTTAATGAATTCATTGCTTTTTTTTATTCCTTCCACTCACAAAAACTCCTTGTCTACTCCGCAACTTAATACCCCGTATACAGAGGACTCACTCCCACAAACAACCACGTCACAAATCTGCTGCACATCGTCGGATATCCTCAGGTCTCCTCGGCGACCCGTTTGTTGGGGCCAGCGTCCCAACCGGATGCGGGCCCGCGGAGCTGCCCGTTTCCTTAGGAACGTATACATCAACAACAGCTACAACCAGCTGTACAAACAAGATTTTAATAGTAATAATAACAATAATTATGATAATAAATATTTATAAATATTTGACCACACATCTATAACAGAATCTATCCAGGTACATCGTCTCCCCGCAAACAACCTCCGCCATAACACGACCTGCACGATGCGGTCATGGCGTCTGCGGGGTAGGGCTAAACCCCTTTTTGCCAAGCGCCTCCGCTCTGGACTTGCCGTTGCCCGAACATCGACACTGTGATATCAATTTCATTAGGATTCCAAGTGATACTGATCAAACCCTACTCACTGGACCTGTTGACGCCCAGACGACAACGACAAGAAGCTGCTCAATGCTTGGCTTCCTCTCGTCGCTGGGCGAGCAGGTCGTCGACGCCGAAGAAGGTACTTGATTTGTTGTATGCTTTGTCAAAACATTTGTTGTTGAGGTTTGCATGTAAGCTAATCATATACATTATCGCAGAATCCTTCCTCCTCTTCACCCGCGACATC
The DNA here is from genome assembly GCA_039119965.1 of Talaromyces sp. DC2. Classification (NCBI taxonomy): domain Eukaryota; kingdom Fungi; phylum Ascomycota; class Eurotiomycetes; order Eurotiales; family Trichocomaceae; genus Talaromyces; species Talaromyces sp. DC2. The sequence continues at coordinate 244,734 of JBCLNQ010000020.1, read as the reverse complement.
CCCTCCGCCAATCTGGGCTTTATCGATGCGCGCGCCTCCGTTGTCGACGTGACGCTTCACGGCCAGGAGCTGGCGATTCACCAGTCGCCGACGCTGCTCTCGTCGCGGCGCGAGGGGGGCACTACCGGTGCAGGTAATTCCACCCACACTGAAAATTGCATAAAGTCATAAAGAAAAAGCTCACAAAACTTCAGTGCTATGGAAAATCACCCCGCGATTCGCAGAATGGATCGCCGCGCCCACCACCAAAAACCCGTTCTTCGCCGCGTCTATCCTGACCCCGTCAGCCACCGTCGTCGAACTGGGCTGCGGAATCTCCGGGCTGGTAGCGCTCGCCCTGGCTCCGCGGATTGGCCATTACATTGCGACGGACCAGGAATACGTGCGCAAGATTTTCAAGCAGAATATTGACGAGAATGTCCACAACCAGCAGCAACAGCAACAACCAAAAAAGCGAAAGTCAAAGGCTGGAAACAGTACCAGCACCACCACCAGCGCCACCAGCAATATCACATTCACGCCGCTTGACTGGGAAGTCGATAATCCGTCCACCCTCAAACAAACCATCCCAAGCACTACCACAACCAGCAGCAGCGACAAATCCGACCCGGGCTTCGATCTAGTCATCTCCTGCGACTGCATCTACAACGAAGCGCTCGTGCCGGCGTTTGTGCGGACATGTGCGGATATCTGTCGCCTGCGGCCAAAAACACACCCTACAAACTCCGACGATCAGAGTGGTTCAGCAGGGAAAAGACCCACGATCTGTGTGGTTGCGCAGCAGCAGCGCTCGCCCGACGTTTTTGAGACGTGGCTGCGTGAGACGCTGCGGGTGTTTGATGTATGGCGGCTGAGTGACGACGTCTTGGGGGAAGGGCTTAGGGATGGGACGGGCTATGTTGTGCATGCGCTTGCACTAAAGGCTAGTAGTTATTGAAATAGAATATGGTTATATACGATATACGATATAGAAAGATATATCAGTTGATAGAAAGATATAGATGTATGTGGGCTGTGATTAGTATTACTACTTACTACGTACAGATGCAATGAATACAGTCTAACCACGAAGAATATTTGAAATTTCCGCCCGCGTCGCTTGGAAAGATGCAATGCAATGCAAGATGAACCAATGGAAAAGTCCGAAGAAATAGGAAGAAAAATAAAATAAAATAATACACGCCCGTTACACAAACGGACAACAGAAAGGGACATGCTCAACACATGGGGAATCTGACGTAGAACAAACAAAACGAAAGCAGTGTTAACAGGAAAAAAAAATTCATCCCTTGACTTCATTAGAAGCAGCCTCTGGTGCCGGTTCTGCCTTCACACTCAGCGCTGGCTCGGACGGCCGCCACGACTCTGCGCGCACATTGCTGTCAATCATCGACGCGATACTGGCCTTGTTAGTGCTGGTCGACTGCTGCGGCGAATCTGACGGGGCAGGGGCGACCCCATTTGCTGCTTCGGGCGGACTGATGGCAGTCGAGTCCTCCTTTTTAACCTCTGGTTGCTGCTGCTGCTGCTGTGGCTGCTGTGATTGTGACCGATCCTCATCATCCGAGGCCAACGAAAACTCTTCTTCTGGCTCCTCTGTATTCATCGACCCTGCCGGACTTCCCTCAATCGAGCCACGCTTCATACCAGGTCGCTGGGCGCGCGGCGCATTTGGATCGTACACGGTTCCACAGAGATCCAGTGCGCGCGATTGACTGCCCATGCTGCGATCCTTGTGCTTCTTGGTCAGGTGGCACATGAAGCCGTGCAGCGTGAGAAAGTCGGATTTGCCGCAGTCCGGCGACGGGCAGTCCAGGTACACCAGTTGGCCGTCCGATGGCCGTTTCCACAGTGGTCGACCGGCCGGGTCGCGTGTGGCTGGCCGTCCGTGTCGCTCGCCCCAGGCTTCGGCGTTTTTGATGGTGTATTTCTGTTTCTTGCGGAATGGGCCGGGCCCATTCATGTTCACCAGGGGACTGACCCGGGCCGGTGCAGGTGCCATCGGTGCTGTTGTTTGCGGAGGCGGCGGTTGTTGTTGGATGATGGTCGCTGGTGGTGGGGGTCGCATCTCAGGTGGCCGGGGCTCTGGCGGGCTCTGCTGCTTGAAGAAAGCCAGCGTCGTGGCAGCGCTTGTCTCTGACAGGCGACGTGAGGGTGGTGCTGGAGGCGATTCCGTCTGTCCATCCACGGTGAGTCCCATTGACTCTCTCTTGAGTCTCTTCTTCCGTCGCCGCAATTCCTGTAAGCGAGTTAGCACAGTACCAACCAACAGGGAAAAGAAAAAGATATACCTCTTCCTCTGCTTCTGCCCGCTCCGTGATCATCCGGAATTCTTCGTCTTCTCGTTTCCGCACAGAAAGCGTGTGTGCACGAGCAGCAGCCCGGCTGGATTCCTCATGCTCGATCTGTCGTAAACGCGCTTCGATATGGTCGAGTTGTGTCGGCAGCGGATGGCTCTGTAGTGACGGAGGCGGAGGCCCAGAATGCGGCGGGTGCTGTGGGTGTTGATGTGGATGGTGGAGAGGATGAGGATGAGAATGGCCATGGCCGTGATGCGGCGGAGGAAGCTGTTGCTGCGGAAGCAATGGGGCAGGCGCATGATATGGCGGCGGCGGAGGAGCAGTCGCCAGGCCATGCTGCTCTCCAAACCGATATGGCGGTGGATGTTGCGCGGGAGCAGGCGCAGGAGCAGGAGAAGCAGCACCAGCAGACGTCTGGGCCTGGTTGTTTGGGTTGATGGCGATGGGATGGAAGCGTGGCATGTTGTTCATCGCATGGTTGACCCCGTTTTCTCCGACGGGCGGAGGAGCTGCCGGGGACGCAGCGGTCATGGTGTCTGCGAGCTGGTCTTAGCATGGTAATAACTAGTCTTGCCATGCAGTAAACAGAAAGAAATGGCTACAAGCAGCTGGACGGTGATGCAAACGGGAGAGGGAAGGAAATGCATGGAAATACCTCTGTCTGGCTGATATCAATTGACCCGTTTGTTTTTTCCCAGCGGAATGTGCATATAAAAAAAGGTCACGGCCCCTAATATTGTTTCTGGCTAGCCCTGCCCGATAGATCTCGCCCGATAAAGTCCAATGTTGCGCTGGCGAGGAAAGATATTTTGTCGATGTTATCCCACGACCGAATTTTTTGCTGGGAATTATCAATCAACGATGGTGTTAGAAAGGGAGGGGAGGGATGACGATCAAGGAAGGAAGTAGAGAAGTGTCCAGAAAATGTGGGTTTTTTGTTGTCCTCGTTTTTTTTTTTTTTTTTTTTTTTCAGTATTTTTTTTTTCTTTTGACAGTTCAGTGGATACTCCGTTCTCGACGAGCCAGGTAAGTTGAAACGACTGGTACAGTCGACTGATCAGCCAGTCAAACACGCGCCAAGAGAGTCCAAGTGTCATAAAATCAACAAATGAAAACAGGAAAGCTCTTTTCTTAAACCCGCTCCCCCCAAAAATTCAAATTTAAAATTTCCAATCTATCAGAAAACGAAAAAGGGAAACCAACTAGGCCTGCAGGAGTGGTGGAGCCGGCCCAACTGGGATCAACTCGAGTGGGCTCACGAATAGGGATTACTAAAAACTTAGTAGGGATGGGCGTTATTTTTTTAAATTTTTTTTTTTTTTTTTTTCCTTTTCCTTCCTTGATTTTTTGGGGTCTTGAGTTCTTGATTTGTTCTTGATGAGATGGGAGTGATATCATAATAACACATTCGATTGCTTCTCCTTGTCTGCTGTCTCCTTTCTGATCCCTGATTTCAAAATCACTGTATCGGTCCCCTGGCTGCTGTTGGACAGGGTCAGCAGGACTAAATAGTGACCAAGTTAGCAGGGCGCCAATAAAAAGCTCAAGGGCTAGTGAGGTCATTAATAATTTGCTGGCAATAGTTCCAGCCCTTGGGAAGAAGTCTATTTGCAAGCCTGGTTATTATTGGATCTGCCATGCGAGGAGGATCCGAAGCAGGCTAGCGGATTCGGTAGGAGTCTGAGTGTGGTCTGAGTGTGGTGTGAGTGGTGAGTCACTGTTAGCCTGTGATGTTATTCCTGGATTCTCCGTGCCCTTGGACAGTGGACACGTAGACTTGGGGAGCTGAGAATAATATAACAAGTTCATAACACGAACACCAGCGAGTCAGACAAAATAACAAGCACAGTCATATTATTAATACTTATGTACGTAAGTTGGATACGCAGCATGCACACACTAATTTCCCAACGCAGACTAGCGTGTCAGAGAAGAAAAAAACGGGCTTGGCATTGCCAGGAGTGCCGCGATTGGCTGGCGCGGAAACAAAAAATCAAGCCCATCTCTGGTGTGATTGGCCCGGTCCACAATGGGCTCATTTTATTGAAATTTATTTTTATTTTTAATTTTGACTTTGAATTATTCAATTTGCAAATCCCGCGCCCCTGCTGATTGGCTGCTGCTGCTGCTGGCCGAGTCGCCAGTAAGAATTCGCGCGGAGATTCTTTTCTTACGAGCTGGAGGATCATAGACTGGAGGCAATTTCTTCACTCTCGTAATCATCACATCAGATGGACTGCTTGATGGCCCTAGTCCAAAAAGCTGAAATACTATTGCCTAGACCCACCGATGAATGCAGAATAGCCCAAAGTCAGACAAAGAACTTGTTTTCCACTAGAGAAATCCCATTAATCAATCACGCTTCATCCATCCAGAATACTATGTCCACTAGCCCCGACTAGTTGACAACACATCAAACCACCAACTTCCCAGTTCATCACTAGTCACTAATCCCTGCAAGGTTTGAATGTGTGTTTTTTTGTTTTTGGGGAGAAAACAAACAAACAAACGCAAAAGGAAAATTTCCCGACAGGCCAATCGACAAATCGCCGACTAACCGACGTACCACATACTAGTAATCTGACTGATCAAGTCCATGCAGGTGGATGTTTGGGGATGACAATGGTGCAAGAGCCTCGGTTATTTGTTGATGTTTGTTATTTGTTATCTTTTAGTTAAATGATGAATTGTCCTTTATTTGCGGAGGTGGCTTCCACGTCACCTCCTTTTGCATCATGACTTTAGATTAATGAGCGAAAACAAGGGCTTGGACGCTGATCTTGGCAATGGGATTAGGTTCAAATAGTCCATGATTGGTTAGGTTTCAACTTTACCATACATTTAATTACAGTTTACACCTTCCTCTCCGGAATCAGCAACATTTGATAACGTTAAACGGTTAACACGCTAAACTCTGTTTAAAAACTGGTTTTTTATTATTGTTGTTTCCTTTGACCGAACCGACTTCCTGTCTTGTTTAGTTAGTTTTGTTTCAGTATTCGGTCATAATGTGGTTGAAGCAGTAAGATTGCTGTATCAAAAGCTTACTTTTATGTTGCATTAAGAATTCTTTTTGACAGGTACATGACCCGTTAACTCGCTATCCAAGATGAAATCCATAATCGTCCACTTAGATATCAGTTCATAAATGTGAAACAATTAACCTTTCTCAACCGGCTCTTGCTAACGCTGAATTTCCCATTCCGTCATCCATGTTAATATGCGTCCCAAAGGCCCTGCCTGGTATTCTCGTGTGAAAACTTTTCGCTGATAGTCATCATCACTCCCATTGAGTGGCGACGAGGGCAAGGAATTCCCTTCCACCATAGAGTCTACTACGAGCATAGAACAAGGATAATCAATTACACGCCAATCTGGCTATCTAACTGGAACTTTTATTTGTTTATCAATTGATCCTCTAGTTGGCTGTGCTTTTTCCTGCCAATCATTATCAACGGTTTGTGGCATGTCTATATAACCACAGTGAAATACTTAATTTTACGTCAACAATTATCAAGTACAATCACATGTTGTATGCGGGATTATTTAACATTTTCCAATAAAAGAGTTCTTCTCCTAGTTTAATATCGGGGTTCATTATAGTGCGGAAGACTCCTCGTATGATTACATGCAGATACACTCAACGACCCGAGGATGAAATTCAAACTTTACGGAGCAATTGCTGCCGCAGACGAACTTTTTATCCAATTCGGGAGAGAAACTTACTTTTGCGTCCAAGCCGTGAGAGATAGGCACTCGCCCTTAAAAATAAAGTACGGTCGGTTTCGCGTAAAAAACTAGCCAGGGGTGTTTCTCTTAATTTATCTCGGCTAACTGGGGAAGGCCATCGTTTGCAGGTCAGTCTACGAACGCTAACAGAGATAACAATAATAAGTCAGAAGTTTATGTATTATTGCTGCTGATCTGTTTAACCTGTAACGGTGAAGTAGTGTACTTGCCACGTCAGAGAAATTGACAGGAGTCTAAAAAAAAAATGGAGCGAGCGCGAATCATAGTTCCCGTGTGTTTAGCTTAAAGAACTACAAGGATAAACGGTCCAGAACCCAACACAAATATACGCAGTACGCCACGGACTAAAAACTGCTTGCCCGTGCATGCATGGAATGTTGGGAAATGCAACATAGATGATACTAGTACCTCTGAACCCCTGCAGTTCTTGATAGCAAGTAAACTGCAAGAAAATGGAAATTCCCGCGGGGTTGCTGGAAGCCTGAAAAGATGGTGGAGACTTCCAATGCTGTACAAAAGCAACCATAGAAAATGGCCAAATAGACAGCTGTCGGGCCCACTTCACTACATGAGCATTAATGTAATTAGATTGCGCTCGAGCCTGATAATCCTTGTCTACATGCGAAACTTTCAAATTATAACCCCTGTACTTAGACTTCAAACTACAATGGCAGACCACAGAGGACCGTCTTCCTTTTTTTCATCGATAGAGAACCAAGTGTTCGACGTTATTATCATTGGGGGAGGCACAGCGGGCTTGGTCGTCGCCAATCGCCTGACCGAAGATGCAAACACGCGTGTCCTGGTGATTGAAGCCGGCGGTGATAGGAAGAATGATCCTCGAGTCTACACACCCGGGCTGATGTCCCTGTTATATGGCGATCCGGAAGTAGACTGGGATTATTTGACACCTCCGCAGGTGAATGCTACAGCCCTCCTTTTTTTTTCCCCCCTGATGCTTTGAAGGTGTTGGAGATACATGCTGACAAGTAGAGAGTGTGACTGCAGCCCGGATTAAAAGGACGTCAGCTGGGCCATGCCAAGGGCAAGATGCTGGGTGGGTCATCCGGTATGAACTTCACAGGTCTATTCTATCCGGCCAAGGCAGACATGGACGCATGGGCGAGACTGGGGAATCCAGGCTGGGAAAGCGAATTTACGCTGCCATATCTCCGGAAATTCCATACGTATCACGCCCCGACAGCTGCCACCACTGGTGTTGTAAAGCTCGATTATCTCGACCATTCTATCCAAGGCACAGATGGGCCAGTGCAGGTCTCCTTTGGAGATAGTTATTCTCCGGGAAATCAGGCATGGATGGATACGTTTCGAGCGCTCGGATACGAAATTAACAATGACCCCATAACCGGCCAGGCCATTGGCGCTTTTACGACCAGTCATACCGTGCATCCAAACACAAGAGAGCGAAGCTACTCGCGGACAGCATACTATGACGACGAGACAGCCAAACGCCCAAACTTGCATGTCTTGACAGAAGCCCTGGCCGATAAGATTCTGCTCTCTGGATCAGACGGATCAGTCACTGCCACAGGCGTTCAGATCCGAACAAAAGATGGGGAGCATCATACTATCACCGCTAAAGATGAGGTTATTTTGTGTGCTGGCGCAATCAACTCACCACAGATTCTCGAGCTTTCTGGGATAGGACAAAGACGACTTCTTGAATCACTGGGAATTCCCGTCGTTATTGATAATGCCAATGTTGGGGAGAACCTGCAAGACCATCCCGCCTCGCATATCAGTTATGAACTTGTCGATGGAATCATGAGCGCCGATGCGTTAGTAAATCCCGAGATATCAAAACAACTTGTTGAACAGTACGAGTCGTCCCGTTCCGGTCCTCTTGGCGGTATCTGGAGCAGTGCCGCGTACATTCCCTTTGTCGACGCAGATGGGCCTGTGAGTGACGAAAAGACCAGAGAATTGATCGATGCCCATATCGATGAAAAGAGCTTATCTCCGGGACTGAAGCAGCAGTACAAGCTTCTCTGTGAGTTTCTCAGGAATCCAAAGGAGTCTTCTGGTGAATATGTGTATATGCCATTTCAAGTCAACATGCGTAACGTGTTGTCAGTGTCGGATATATTGAATAAAAAGGACACCCCCGGCCAATTCATCACCATCATGCTCATGTTGAATCGCCCTTTTTCTCGCGGTCATGTTCATATAACCTCTGCCGACCCAGCAGTAAAACCCGTCTTTGATCCGATGCTACTTTCGCACCCCTTAGACGCTGAGATACTGGGCCGACACACGCAATTCATCGAGAAAATTGCATCGACGGAGCCTCTTGCTTCCTTGATCAAGAAAGATGGCCTTCGTATCCCGCCTGACCGTACCGCGCATACTCTCGAGGATGCAAAGGACTTGGCTATGGATCGCGTCTTTACTCCTCATCATCCTTCAGGAACTTGTTCGATGATGCCACGGGAAATGGGTGGTGTTGTCAATGAGCGTCTGGTTGTGCATGGGACGCGCAATTTGCGTGTCGTAGACGCAAGTATCTTCCCGCTGGAGCCTCTGGGTAATATTCAAAGTGTTGTTTACCTTGTTGCCGAGAAGGCATCTGATATTATCAAAGACAGAAAGCAATGAGCTATATCGAGTTTTTGTTGGCCACGTATACGTGTCTCCCATGCCATTATGTATCACATTTACTCATGAAAAACTTGGTACAGTAAATAATTCAATGATTAATTCAGAGCGGAGATTTCAATTCTATAATCATATGCTCCAGAACTCGTCCACCTGGATCTCGTGGATGCGGCCGTTGGGTCATTAGTAGGTACATTCTTGTAGACGAATCACTCGTCCCACACCAGCCGCCATGTTTTTATGCTGCTCGAAAAAAACCCGATGCCAATTGCCCACGCCGGAGCAAAACAGATGAATGTAATAAAAAGAACATGAGGAGAATAGTGTTATAATAAAAATGTTAATTTAGAGCAGCAGCAACAACACCGTCACACCAGGATCAGCAAAACCCAAGGGAGGGGAAAACCATCAAATATCTGTACAGTTCATGCGACAAGAGGTAGGAGAATAATCTAGATAGTCACACAGGAAAAAAGGGAAAAGAAATAAAGAGAAATTTTTTGGGAAAAATACAAAGGTCGAAGATGCGAGACAAAACAGACCAAAATTGTTCATCGAACATTTTACTGCTTGTTCTGACCCTCACCACCCTGCTGGCCACCTTGCTCGCCAGACTGGCCGGACTGCTGAGAGGACTCCTCTTGGCGGGCCTTGTGCATCTTGTCGAACAGGGTCAAGCTGGCGGTCTGGAGCTCATCGGTCTTCTGCTTGAGCTCCTCGGCACTGGCAGTGCCCTCGCCAGACTGAGCCTTGGCAACAAACTCACGGAGGGCAGCAATCTTCTCGCGGATCTGGTCAGCCTCGGCCTTGTCGAGACGGTCTTCGAATTCCTTGAGGGCCTTCTCAGTATCGTTCAAGACAGAGTCGGCACGGTTGGCAGCCTCGATGGCAGCCTTACGCTCCTTGTCCTCAGCACCGTACTTCTCAGCATCGTCAACCATGTTCTGAATCTCAGCGTCAGTGAGACCAGAGCCAGAAGCAATGGTGATGGACTGGTCCTTGTTGGTGGACTTGTCCTTTGCGTGGACGTGGACAATGGAGTCGGCGTCAATGTCAAAGGTGACCTCAATTTGAGGGACGCCACGGTGGGCAGGTGGGATACCGACAAGCTGGAAGTTTCCGAGGAGCTTGTTGTCACGGACAAGCTCACGCTCACCCTGGTAGACCTTGATCTCGACAGCAGTCTGGAAGTCGGCAGCAGTGGAGAAGGTCTGGGACTTCTTGGTAGGGATGGTGGTGTTACGGTTAATCAGCCGGGTGAAGACACCTCCGAGGGTCTCGATACCGAGAGACAAGGGAGTGACGTCGAGCAGAAGGACATCAGTGACCTCACCAGCAAGGACAGCACCTTGGATGGCAGCACCAATAGCAACAGCCTCATCGGGGTTGACAGACTTGGCGGGCTCACGGCCGAAAATGCTCTTGACAGACTCAGACACCTTGGGCATACGAGTCATACCACCAACGAGGATAACATCGTTGATGTCCTTGGCCTGCAAGTTGGCATCCTTGAGAGCCTTCTTGACGGGCTCGTAGGTGCGGTTGATCAAGGGGTCAACGAGACCCTCGAGCTGAGAGCGAGTCATCTTCAAGTTGATGTGCTTAGCACCGGAAGCATCGGCAGTGATGAAAGGAAGGTTGATCTCAGTCTGGAGGGACGAAGACAATTCAATCTTGGCCTTCTCCGCAGCCTCACGGATACGCTGGATAGCCATGCGGTCACCAGACAGATCAATGCTGGATTCCTTCTTGAACTGTTGGACGATGTGGCGGACAAGGGAAATATCAAAGTCTTCACCACCCAAGTGAGTGTCACCGTTGGTAGACTTGACTTCAAACACACCCTTCTGGATCTCCAGAACGGAGATATCGAAGGTACCACCACCCAAGTCATACACGGCGATGACACGATCATCCTCCTTCTCAAGACCGTATGCAAGAGCGGCAGCAGTTGGCTCGTTGACAACACGCAAGACATTCAGACCGGCAATCTGGCCAGCATCCTTAGTGGCCTGACGCTGAGAGTCGTTGAAGTAGGCAGGGACAGTAACAACACCGTTCTTGACGGGCTTGCTAAGGTATGCCTCGGCGGTCTCCTTCATCTTCTGGAGGACGAAACCACCAATCTGAGAAGGAGAATACTTCTGGCCGCGGGCCTCAACCCAGGCATCGCCGTTTGTGTGTTGGACGATCTTGTAAGGAACTTCCTTAATATCGCGCTGAACCTCGCCGTCGGTGAATTTGCGACCGATGAGACGCTTTGTGGCGAACAGAGTGTTCTCGGGGTTCACGACAGCCTGGCGCTTGGCGGCAATACCAACCAGTCGCTCGCCATCCTGGGCGAAAGCGACAACGGATGGAGTTGTGCGGGCACCTGAAAGATGATGTGTTAGCCTGAGAACAAATTTATTAAATAAGAAGCATTGCGACTGTCTAGCAGGAGCTGTGCCAGCTTGTCGCAAGCACCCGAAGAAAATTTTTTTCTCGCGGTCACGTACCTTCAGAGTTCTCAATAATCTTTGGCGACTTTCCCTCCATAACAGCAACGGCAGAGTTGGTTGTACCTAGTCGAGATGATTAGCAATGGGTTGATCGTGTGACGATTTCCCAAATACATACCCAAGTCAATACCGATGACCTGGCCCTTCACCTTCTCCTCGCCGCCCTCGGTAGAATTCCATCTCCGGAACGAGGTGCTGGGAGCTCTGAATGCAGGTGTACGGGCAATGGAGGCAGTGCGCGGGAGCTTCATGTATGGCGATTAGCTTCTGAAAAGATTTTCAAGCGGTGGATGAGCTGGGACTTACTGCGCGAGAGAGACGGGACGAGAGCATTATGCTAGAATTACAAGGAATATTAAACGAGGAAGAAGGCGAGAAACAAAAGGTTTTGCTGCTTGAGATGCGGATGATTAAGCACCACAAGGTGGAAGAAAGGAGAAGGCGAAAGAGGAATGGATGGATAGGGGAGTGATGGGAGGAAAGGGAGAAGAAAATGATGAAGTCAAAATTTCCCTTCCCTTTCCCCTAGCGCCCGGCCCGGTCCTCGGTAACATCACGTGACGCCCTGCCATCGAAGGCGGTAGAAGCGTCGTTGGGTGTCGAGGTTTTTGCCGCGCCAAGCCCGAGAGCTCGCCTCGCTGCGCTAAGCCGGATTCGCGGAGGTCGGCGTGCGGCGGTGCCGTCATCATTGAGCACTGCTCAAGTGCCTACGCTCACGCCTCGTCTCCACCCGATCGATGCGCTGAATAGCAACCTCTTGTCTCTCTAAGTTGGACAGTCTGTCTTCGGTCCTTGTACACATAGTTACTGCCTCGCGCTGTACATACACCTCGCCCAGCTCCCTCCAACGATGACGTGGATCTAGTGTCCTTGGTCAACCATGACATTAGACTATACTCTACCGTTTGTTTCGACCTTCCCGGCTGCTGCTGTGGACCCCTGCTGACCAAAGGTCTTTTGTGTTTGTTCAGATGTCTATCTACTGATGCCTTGCTTCTCCCATCCAAGCGTCGCTTCTTTCCATTCAAAGTCCCCAACTTGTCAGTGAATCCTCCCCCCCACTTAAGCCGAGCGACAGAGAACTGATCCCGCCCGCTGCACCTCTAGCCACCGTCAATTGCGCCACTATATAAGCACCGCCGATCCAGACAGGATCTATCTCGTCGTCCACAAGGTCGTCCACTCGATCCATATCAAGTCGCAAAAGTGGGATACAATTGAGCGGGTGCCGTTTGAGCCAAAATGCCTGGCCGCTGGTTACGGTTGGATTGTGGTCGGAGGGTCCGATAATGGAGAATGTGCTTTTATTAAACTTCCAGGTCGACATGCCCATACTCCACGAGACGAGACGAGAGCAGAGGAGTTGGATGTAGATACTGCGTTGCCAATTGACCTTGATTTCGGCTCTAGGACGCCCCCAGCTGCACCCCATGTCGAGCCGTCTCCATCTGGGATCGAAGGTGGCGAGAACGATATTCCCGATATTTTCACAAAGACGCTTTCTGGTAGCATTGTTAATTCGGTTACCATTCACCGGTTGCCGGGCGACAACGAAAGATTCGCGCATGAAGACATTGTCGTATTCAGGTATGCACTGCTGCTCTTAAGGATGTTTAGTTGACTCTAACAAGCCATGGGAACAGCAACAACGACAAGACGATCCGGCTGTTCTCTCTCACTCGAACGAAGCTGCTTCAAACAATCAATCACCCTACCTGCATGAATTATTCTGTTATTTCCCCTGATTCGAGGATGTTGGCTGCTGTTGGAGACGAGAATTTTGCATACTTTTATCGAATCGTGCGTGACTCTGGCAAGGTTGACTATGGAGAGCACGGCCAAAGACTATCAGGATGGACATGCAAGCTTATCTGCCGGATAGAGCTTCCTCTCAGCACGAATATGCGCTCAAGTGATGATGGCAGCTGTTTCACCATTGCCTTCTCCCCCGCCAGCCATCTGTGTGCGATTGGTTCCCAGTCCGGTTTAATCAGCGTATTTGATGTGGAGTCCATCCTTCAAAATAAGGAAGATTCACAATGTAGATTGCATGTGTTTCGATCGTCTCGGCCTGATTCCGATGCTGGTGCCGTGCGCAGTATGGCATTTTCGCCAGATCCATGGGATCTTCTAGTCTGGGTCGAGGATATGGGAAAATTTGGGATTGCCGATGTCCGGTCAGGCTTCCTCCGCAGGCAAGTTGTGGATCTGGACAAAGACAGCCCCGATGTGGAAAAAGTGCGCACCACGTTCAGGTCACCTTTCATCTCACGCTCAGCGGGCGGTCGCTCGGACGATAGGCCCGATGAGGACGCCGGCAGTGTTCATCAGGCCATGCTGGATTTTCTTGGGGGGACAGCATCGGCCACTTCGAATCCCAGTTCTTCAGAACGAGTTTCGTCTCTACGAGAGAGTATACAAGGCTTGACAGATAGAGAACGGCGGATCATTGAATTTCTCAATACGGCTCGTTGGTCATCCAGGCAAGAGGGTGACGAGGGTGAGCGACCGCCAAGAACACCCAGCAACTTACGACATAGCGCGAATGCTTCCTCTCTTAGTGGTGCCGATGTTGCTGATCCATCCCCTCGTACCACGTCGCCCTTTCGCTCCACGGACACCGCCCTCCACGAGCTGTTTCGCGAGCATTATCTAGGCCGTGTTGGTTCCACAGAGCGTAGTTTTGGCCAAAGACGTCGAGGCCCCATTGTAGTATCTCAGCCTGGCTCTGGTTCAGACTCGAACATGGAGAACAATGAAGACGGTAATTCGACTGCAGATGTACAAGTCTTGCTGAGATGGACCACCTCGCCGATGGAGGTTCAACCCTTTGAAAGCTCTTCACGGCCGGACGAAAACGATCTTGCGGAAACTGGCCCCAGACCCATTGAAATAGGTATGAGTACATCATCAAGTCGTGCAACCGCTTCTTGTCTTACTCACTTTTCTTCTTTTCTCAGAAACGACGTCAATTGGAGACCGCCAATCTTCTCAGCGTTCAAGATCCATACCTCGTCGGACTTCACGCCCAGGTGCCGGTACGGAAAGTAGATATGATACTCAACGCACAACAACAGCAGAGATGCGAGCTAGTGTGACAGCGGAGCGGCTTCGACGGCAGCGACTGGCTGCTAATGAGGTGATTTGTTTTTGTTCTACGCAAATTTTTGACTATGTTAACTAATCTACCACAGACTCGGTCACCCCGTTGGTTCAGAGATTTTCTCAGTAATGATGCCCCCGAGCGACACCTCGCATACATGCCCCATGATCAAGAACCCGGTGGGACTGCTGGCGTTGGATGGGGGGCCGATGCAAGGAGCTTGTAAGCTGGTTTCTCTTTTTCTCGTTTGTAACAGGCTAATTAACACTATCACAGGTATATTGGGACGGTGGATGGAATTTTTGAATTTCAAATCAATGTACAGGACCGAAAAAGCTTTCCGGCGTTTTCTTTCCGTTAAGCCTCGCTATTCCACCGCGGCTATCAACATTATTCTTCTCCGTTTTGTTTTTTTGATTTCACTTTTTGATGATAGCAATGATGTCATGCGTCATGTTTTCTTATGGACGATTCCGGCGTTAATCGGCATCCTTTAAGAGGTAATTTTCATGCAGCGGTGGACCTGTTTTTTAATCGCTTTTTTTTTCTCGGCCAATTTTTTTCTTCTTCGATTCTGTTTAGTTGTATGACGAAGGGGCATGTATAGCTGAAAAAGTCTATTGATATCGATGCTTTGGTATATACATGAATATGAAGTGACTACCAGCCTATCAATATAAAATTCAACCCTGCGATACAGTATACCTGTCTTCTTTAATCATCGCCTCAACAAGGACCGGCAGATAGAACTGGCTAGAGTTGCTCCGAGAGCGTTTTGAATCAGACCAAATAGCCTGTACAACGTGGCCCGCGTGATGAAGTCCGGCACTGGAACAATTTGATGATTTTAGTTTACTGAGTATGGATCGCACCATATGCATATGTCGACTTACCTTTAAACTCCCATCAACCATCGACTAATGTTATTTCTACATTAACCCTAATCCTCGCTCCATCTGGGGTGTCTCGATTGGCTTTCGGAACTCCGATACGCATCAATTGATATCAATCGTAACATTTTAAGGCTCTGTCTCAGACTTTGATTAAGCACGGTGTCGATATCTCACATAGGTACGTCATAAAAATCCTTCATGGATCTTGTAGAAGCGTTGGTTATACTAGATATCACTTAAAATATATATCTATGTATACACTAGTTGATATGTACCTGTTGCCATATTTCCATAATAGAAATCCAAACAAGATGCAATCTTTATACACACTTCGACCTGTTTATTAACGAAGAAACCCAAGATCTCACATATACCCTAAATAGGCCATCGGACGACAAACAAAAGAGAGCGGGTCTACTGGTATTGGCTGGTGCACTGTGGGGCACTGATGCGGCTCCACACAGAAGGGAAATTCAATGTCGTCAGTCGTCAATGAACAATGGAAGTCCTGACTCTCGACAACATTTCTAAATCCAATAACTAGCGGGGTCGAATAACTGAAAACCGCCCGGAGACCTCCCAACAACCTCAAAAAGAAAGGCTTTGTTGAAGCTTCAACATCGCAGGCTTATTATTAGCCTGGGAGGTACAGCCGACGAGGGGCTCTTGTTTTGTCCGTTTGTCGAATAGAGGGGATCGTCGTTTCATCCGCGGACCTTCAAGTACACTTTCGGTCCTGTTCAGGTTAAAGCCTATTGTATAGTGTGCATTGTGTCATTCAGCTGGCGCGGAAACAAAAAATTAAATGATGGTGGATTCACTGTCATCGAGCTTGGCAGAGCTTCGGTTGAACTCAGACCAGCTCACCGCTACCGACTTTGATGCGCGGCTCGTTGACCAGGAACACAATGCTACAGCAGAACCGATCAGATCCCGAAAGAGGGTCCGACAGAGCCTGGATGAGATCAAATCGAACCTAGAAAATGAGTTCCTGACTCCTTCGTCTACTTTCAGCCCGGACTGGTTAAACCGGCTTCAATGGTAAGTGATAACGAGCGTCCAACACTCACGGACCTTTTGTTTTAAATAATTACTGATTCTTTCGACCAGGAGATGGGATATCTCGACCGATTATCGAGATCTTTTCGAGATTGACCCAACTCAGACTCGCACCATCATCCGATTCAATCGTGAAGGCCTGCAAGGTCGAGTGACCGGATATCATGAAGTCACGGTACCAGCGGCAAGTGCCACAGCCAAAAACTCCACGTCGTTGCTTCGACGTCCAGCGGCCCGAGCGGATTTCGTCCGAGGGGCTGCTGGGTTCTTCCCGTTTTCTCCCGGCGGATTAGAAGGAGTTGAAGCGATTGCTGAGATGGAATCTGAAATCCAAGCAAACGAGAAGGAGCGCGTTGGCGGGAAACAAGGCCTCGATCGCATCATCAACTTTGGGAGCGAAGGAGGTTTGCTGGAGATCCCCCCAGGCTTTTCCCGAGGAATGAAATTCGAAGAACCCAAGTCATCAGCCGCCGAGGAAGACAACAAAGATGTCGAAGAGACGCTGGAACGAGAAGAAGAAGGCATCGCTACGGAAAATCCCCCGGCTGAAAAAGGTGGCAAAGACGTAGAAGATGATGAAGATGAAGTCATGAGTGAGGACGACGAGCAGGATATCGATTCATTATTACCGGTCGAATTTCCAGCATTTGAGCCTCGGAGCCAGCTCCTGGCTGCGACTGCCCAGAAAGGAGGCCGAGAATGGGCTCATGTTGTGGATGTCAACAAAGAAATCACTAATTTTCATGACTTGGTTCCCGACATGGCAAAAGAATGGCCCTTCGAACTCGATACTTTTCAAAAAGAGGCTGTCTATCATTTGGAGAATGGAGACTCTGTCTTCGTGGCGGCTCACACGTCCGCAGGCAAGACTGTGGTAGCGGAGTACGCCATTGCATTGGCCGCTAAACATATGACAAAGGCTATCTACACATCACCAATTAAGGCACTGAGTAATCAGAAATTTCGAGACTTTCGGAATACCTTTGATGATGTCGGTATCTTGACAGGTGACGTCCAAATTTCACCGGAATCTAGTTGTCTTATCATGACCACCGAGATTCTCCGCAGTATGCTCTATCGTGGCGCAGATCTTATCCGAGACGTTGAGTTTGTCATTTTTGACGAAGTGCATTATGTCAACGACATGGAAAGAGGCGTGGTTTGGGAGGAGGTTATTATCATGCTTCCAGAACACGTCACCCTGATTCTCCTTTCCGCCACGGTCCCAAATACAAAGGAGTTTGCTTCGTGGGTTGGACGTACAAAAAAGAAGGATATCTACGTGATTTCTACAGCAAAACGTCCTGTGCCCCTGGAGCACTACCTATGGGCGGGCAAAAGTATGCATAAAATCGTGGACTCAAATAAAAAGTTTATCGAAAAGGGTTGGAAGGAAGCCGACGATATCCTTTCTGGAAGAGACAAAGTCAAAGCCCAGAAGGCTGCCGATGCACAAGCCCAGTCTCAAGCTAGTCAAAGAGGTGCTCCGCAAGGAAGAGGCCGGGGCCGAGGTGCCGGCGGTCGAGACCGAGGCGGTTCTCAACGGGGTGGTCCCCAAGGTCCAGGATGGGGAGCGAATCGAGGAGGACCCTCGACGAGAGGCTCTGGAAACATTGCTCGAACTGGTCGTGGCGGGGGAAGAACTTCGGCGGCTCAGGATCGGAATGTCTGGGTTCATCTCGTTCAACATCTCCGCAAGGAGAACTTGTTGCCAGGTTGCATCTTTGTCTTCTCAAAGAAACGGTGTGAAGAGAATGCGCACTCTCTTTCCAATCAAGATTTCTGCACGGCGTCTGAGAAGAGCGCCATCCACATGATTATCGAGAAATCATTGGCTCGCCTGAAACCGGAAGATAGGGTACTTCCTCAAATTCTGCGGCTTCGAGAACTTCTCAGTAGAGGGGTAGCAGTCCATCACGGTGGCCTTCTGCCCATTATGAAGGAGATTGTTGAGATTCTTTTTGCAAAGACGCTTGTGAAAGTTCTATTTGCAACGGAAACATTTGCCATGGGCTTGAATCTGCCAACCAGAACAGTGGTCTTCTCTGGTTTCCGTAAACACGACGGCAAAGGGTTCAGAGATCTTCTGGCAGGTGAGTATACCCAAATGGCAGGAAGAGCCGGAAGACGAGGACTGGACACGGTTGGCTCTGTTATCATTGTCACCAGTGGCCGAGACGAAGCACCGCCTGCTGGAGCATTACGCAGAATGATCCTGGGAGATCCCACAAAACTACGGTCCCAGTTCCGCTTAACATACAATATGATACTGAATCTTTTGCGAGTGGAAGCCCTCAAGATTGAGGAAATGATCAAGAGGAGCTTCAGCGAAAATGCTACTCAAGCCCTGCTACCGGAGCATGAGAAGCAGGTACAGCTTTCTGAAGCCAGTCTCGCCAAGATAAAACGAGAGCCGTGCAGCTACTGCGATGTTGATCTTGAAACCTGTCATCAAGCTGCAGTTGATTATGAGAAACTCACTAGAGATCTTCACCTTGGCCTTCTTACATCTCCAGTGGGAAAAAGACTTTTCACGATAAAGAGGCTTGTAGTCTATCGAAAGGTTTGATCTGCTAGTACGGATGAAACAGAAAACTTTACTAACGAGAATATAAAGGATGGAATTCGCACAGCAGGCGTTATTGTTCGTGAAGGAATTGGCAGCGGCGAGCCCAACATTCAGGTCCTCGAAATAGGCGCTGTGAGCGACAAGCGCCACCAGAGCGATATTCTCCCTTTCCTTCCTACATTCCGCCATTTATTCCGGAATCTACCTACGAAGTCCGAAGGAATGACGTTAAAAGTCTGCCGGGTGCCACTGGTAGACGTGGAGTGCGTGACAAACACGCTGGTCAAAGTTGGTGGCCCGATATGGTACTTAAATATCAAAAAAGGTAAGTGGTGTTGCCAAAAAAGGAACAATCCAGGACAGTCATTGATGATTTTATAGAGGCTTTAAAGTTTGGAGACAAGGAATTGTCCAAACATTGCGCATCGTGGGAGGATTCAACCTGGGACGAGCTGGATTGGGCTCGTGTCAAGGAGTTGCAAGTGAGAGACATCTTGAACCAGAGACAAGCTAAGGCTGCTATCGCCCAGTCTTGCCAGTGTCTCTCGTGTCCTGACTTTTTGAAACACGTCGGTTCCCTTCGTTGCTCATGAATCCTTATGTTAAGCTAACGCCTTATCCAGTTTGAAATGCAACATGATGAATGGCAGGTCAAGGAGAATATCTCTCAATTGCGACAACTCATGTCGGATCAAAATCTTCAGTTGCTTCCTGATTACCAACAGAGAGTAGAAGTGTTGAGAGAATTAGGCTTTGTGGATGAAGAAAGTAGAGTGCAATTGAAAGGCAAGGTTGCTTGTGAGGTAAGACACCATGGTTGGGTGCCCACCGGGGCTGTTTTGAACTAATGGTGATCTAGATTCATTCTGCCGATGAATTGGTTCTCACTGAGCTCATTCTCGAAAATGTGCTGGCCGAGTACGAGCCCGAGGAGATCGTGGCTCTCTTGTCGGCGTTTGTGTTCCAGGAGAAGACGGAGAACGAACCGACGCTGACGCCTCAGCTCGAGAAGGGCAAGGAGGCGATTGTGCGAATTGCGGACAAGGTCAACGACTTCCAGATCCTGCACCAAGTCATTCTATCCAGTGAGGATTCAAACGACTTCACGAGCAAGCCTCGCTTTGGGCTGGTTGAGGTCGTCTATGAATGGGCCAAGGGAATGTCGTTCAACCGCATCACCGACCTCACCGACGTGATGGAAGGCACCATTGTCCGGACCATCACTCGGCTCGATGAAACATGCCGTGAGGTCAAGAACGCTTCGAAGCTAGTGGGCGACCCGACTCTATACACCAAGATGCAGCAAGCACAGGAGATGATCAAGCGCGACGTGATTTTTGCGGCCTCGCTGTATATGTAATGTGACGCTACCACACCACCTCACGCTACGAGACATCCATAGCAGCTGTAGTGTGATATGTTTCATTTCTTTTTACGGATATGTTGTGACTAGTGCATAGTAAACATCCATATAGACTCTGGGGCTTTTGTGTGCGTGCTGTGCGGCCCAGGGTCATTGGCGGCTGCTTATTGCCACACACGATCTTGAAAACCTTGTGGGCGCAGCCACATGGCAACGAACCGTTAGACGATTAGACGATTAGATATATCACTTGAACGAGGCTTACACGCAGACGTGATTAGCTCTTGCTGGTTTTAGTGAAGTAGATGATTGCATCGATTGCATATGCATCAATAATAATATGCAGCTTGTCTAGCGCAGAATGGATGCGATCCTCTGGGCCTTTTCTTTTCTCTTTTTTTTTTTTTTTAACTTCTTCTATTATTGAGAAAGAAAAAATTGAGCAAAAGGTCACTAACAAACCAATTGCAGGCAGGCAGCCCCTCGTTGAAGCGGGTCTAATTGTAGTGTTGCAGGCCCTGGGGAGCCCTAGCAGAGCGGGACCACCAGCTGAAAAAAAAAAAATTAAGTGCTGTTTTGTGCACTCACCGCCCGCCAAAGCCCACTGCCGCCTAAGAAAATATTAAATAATCAGCGTGCTGATTGTGTTATCGTTCGTCGATCAGAAAAAAGCACGAGAGGCTACTCCCGCGTTTCCTCACCTGTGTCGCCCTCGGCATTTTGCTTTCGTTTGTTGACGAATACACCAGGGAGCTCGCATCGTTGCTTTTGTGTTTCTTTTTTTCTTTTTTGCTATTTCTTTCTCTGGACTGCTGGGGGCAGGACGGAGCGCGATGGATGTGAATGCTCTACGGGACCGTATACAGTCCACGCTCGACGCCAACGCCGACAATCGACGACAGGCCGAGTTGGACCTCAAATATGTATGCCTCGCCAATGCGGTTTGCTAATCTTGCTGGGTGCTGATTCTTTTCCCTGTCGTTTCCTAGGCCGAGACTCAGCCTGGTTTTATCAACGCTCTTTTAGATATTCTGCAGGGCGAGCAGAATAACGCAGTTCAGCTGTCTGGTATGGAGAAGAGAAAAAAAACCACCCCGCCATCCCTGAAATTCCTCGCTTGCCCACCACCACCACCAACCCCCCTCTGACGCGAAAGCTTCTGTATCAGAAGAATAAAGACGCTGCAAATTCTTTCGTCTGAATTTTTTTTTCGCCCCGGGGGATGATAATAGAAAATAACTAAGTGCTAATGATGGTGTTGTGTTCTAGCGGTTGTTTACCTCAAAAATCGAATTAATCGCGGATGGGCTGCCTCTGAAGAGACCTCTACACACAAACCTATCCCCGAAAGCGAGCGTTCGGCGTTGCGTGATCGACTAATCCCCATTCTCGCTGCGTCGCCAACCAACGTACGCGCCCAGTTTATCCCGATCGTCACGAGAATTCTCACGTACGACTTTCCCGAAAAATGGCCTGGCTTCATGGATATCACCCTGCAATTACTGGGCGCCAACGATGCAAACTCGGTCTTTGCCGGTCTTCAATGCTTGCTCGCCATCTGCAAGGTGTATCGCTTCAAGGCGTCTGAGAAACGCGGCGATTTTGATAAGATCGTCGAGCACTGTTTCCCCCAGCTATTCAACATTGGGAGCAGACTGGTGAATGAGGAGAGCCTGGAGGCTGCAGAAATGTTGCACGCAGTGGTGAAATCGTACAAGCATGCGATTTACGTGAGTCGACCCGCACACCAGGTTGGATGATTTGCAACCTCAGCTGACGATTCGTTGTATAGTTTGAGCTTCCACCACACCTGAGAAGCCACCAGTCTACTGTGGACTGGTGCACCTTGTTCTTGGGAATAGTTTCCAAGGCGCCTCCTGCTGCCTCCATGCCCGAAGACGCTGATGACAGGGAGAATAACCATTGGTGGAAATGCAAGAAATGGGCTTACGCCAACTTGAACCGTCTCTTCATCAGGTTCGTTCATTCTGCCTCCCTATTTATGCCTCTCAAAATCTGACGAAAGAGTTTTTGTAGATATGGTAACCCTACCACGATCACGAAGAACACGGCCAACGATTCGGTCTCGTACGCCAAGTCATTCATTACAACATTCACTCCTGAGATTCTGAAGGGCTACCTTCAGGAAGTTGAGAAGTGGGTCAAGGGCCAATGGCTCAGCAAACCTGTGCTTTCCTACACCTTGATTTTCCTTGAAGAGTGCGTCAAGCCCAAGTCAACATGGGACCACTTGAAACCCCATATGGATACCCTCATCGCACACTTGGTCTTCCCCCTGCTCTGCCAATCGGACGAAGACCTCGAGCTCTTTGAGACAGACCCTCCCGAGTATCTTCATCGGAAATTGAATTATTATGAGGAGATATCCGCGCCTGATGTTGCTGCCACCAACTTCTTGATTTCGCTCACCAAAAGCCGAAAGAAGCAAACGTTTTCGATCCTGCAGTTCGTCAATGGCATTGTCAGCAAATACGAGTCTGCGCCTGATGACCAAAAGCTTCCCAGGGAGAAGGAGGGTGCCTTGCGCATGATCGGCTCTTTGTCAACCGTTATTCTGGGCAAGAAGAGCCCGATTGCCGATCAGGTCGAATACTTCTTCGTTCGCCATGTGTTCCCTGAGTTCCGCAGCCCTCACGGGTTCCTCAGGGCCCGTGCTTGCGACACGCTCGAGAAGTTCGAGGCACTGGACTTCAAGGACCCTGAGAATTTGATGATCATCTACCGCAATATCTTGCAGTCCATGGCCGACGAGGATTTGCCTGTGCGAGTCGAGGCTGCTCTCGCTTTGCAGCCTCTTATTCGCCACGATGTGATCCGTACTTCGATGCAGCAAAATATTCCTCAAATTATGCAGCAACTGCTGAAATTGGCCAACGAAGTTGACGTCGATGCTTTGTCTAATGTCATGGAAGACTTTGTCGAGGTTTTCTCTGCCGAATTGACTCCGTTCGCCGTCGCTTTGAGCGAGCAACTGCGTGATACGTATATGCGTATTGTTCAGGAGCTTCTTGAACGACAAGCTGCCAAAGGTGAAGAAGAAAACTACGGAGAATTCCTCGATGACAAGAGTATCACCGCTTTGGGTGTTTTGCAGACCATCGGAACTCTTATTCTCACCTTGGAAAGTACCCCGGATGTCCTGCTTCACTTGGAAACGATTTTGATGCCCGTTATTACTATCACGCTGGAGAACAAACTTTATGGTATGTTTCACTTCCCGGGCCACGCTTTTGAGACCGATACTAACATTTTTGTCCTGTAGACTTATATAATGAAATCTTCGAGATTATCGATAGCTGCACATTCTCTGCCAAGTCTATCTCGCCTACTATGTGGCAGGCCTTTGAGATGATCCACAAAACTTTCAAGGCTGGCGCAGAACTTTACTTGGAAGGTATGTTTTAGATATTTCTTATGGGTGAGTTGGTGCTAACTTGGCTAGATATGCTGCCCGCTCTGGACAACTTTGTTTCATATGGCTCGGAAACGCTCGTTCAAACTCCTGCGTACCTGGCAGCAATCGTGAGCATGGTCGAAGACATCTTCCACGACGAAAAGGTTGGCGGAGTTGACAGAATCTGTGGCTGCAAGCTTGCCGAGGCTTTGATGCTGAATCTCCGTGGATATGTTGATCAATACGTTCCCACCTTCATCGAGTTGGCCATGAATGTGATCAACAGTGGCGATGCTAAGACCAAGTCTTATCGCGTCTACCTCATGGAGATGGTCGTCAACTCCATCTACTACAACCCGGCACTGGCTTTGCAGGTCCTTGAATCCAAGGGCTGGACGAACAAGTTCTTCAGCGCATGGTTCTCTAACATTGACAACTTCCGCCGAGTTCACGATAAGAAACTGTCCATCGCAGCCATCAGCTCTCTTCTGACCCTCAAAGGCAACGACGTGCCAGCCAGTATCCAACAAGGCTGGCCCAGACTACTCCAAGGTGTTACTCGGCTCTTCCAAACATACCCCGCTGCTGTCAAGCACCGTGAAGAAGCTACCCGGGAGTCGGACTATACATTCGATGAGGAAGATGACGATGAAATCGATGGTGAAACCGAATGGGACGGTGAAGTTGAGTGGAATGACCAAGATGAGGTCGAAGGAGCCGGTGACGACGACGTTGCTGATGAGAACACTGCTTATTTGGACTTTTTGAGTCAGGAGGTAAGTCTATTACGCATATTTTTTTTCCCTGCTGGGCCGCACTAATAGTAAATCCAGGCCCAAAAATTCAGCTCCTTTGCCGATGACGATGCCGAACTGGACGAGGAAAGTCTTCTCGAGACGCCTCTCGACAAAGTTGAGCCATATACTCTGTTCAAGAATGTCATGCTCAGTAAGTTTTGTCGCAGTCACACCATCTTAAAAGCCTGGTACTAACATTCGATTTAGCATTGCAACAAGAGCAGCCACAATTATACGATAGTTTGACCAAGATATTAACATCGGACGAGCAGCAAATTATACAATCAGTCTTCCAAGAGGCCGATAAAACCAGCGCGGCCATTGCAGCTGGTATGGCTAATGGAGGTAATTAAATGTGAAGCCGAAAAAGCGAAAAAAAGTTAATGGTCAAATTTATGTCGATACTTTGGAATATTTTTTACTAGGCGTTGCTTTTTCTTTTGTTTTTTTCCCTCCCCCGTTTTGATCACGCTGATGCCACTATCCACCCACTTTTCCCTTTAATCCTCTCCATCCTTTTCTTTGTTGGGTTCCTAAGAGCATATGTACTTGATATCAGGGATACAGCCTGTATATTGTGGAAACAAAAATGCTATATAGGGCCCTATTTCCCTCTACGCACTTATGCCATTCTGCATGGCCCAACCCTCTCACACGCACAGATTCCCCCAATCAATGTCTTCAATGTCTTTTCCTCCCCCCTTTGACGATGCACTTGACCTTTAGATAGCGGCCAGGTAGTAGTGATGAAACAAAGTTTGTTGTTTAATTTTTTGTACCAAATTCTAACCTTTTCAACTTTATAAAACTTCCTCCCCTTGTTACAGTAGATGGCTATTGTGTCCCGCACCAATTCACTTATCACTTCAACTTCTCCCTCGCAGCCTTTTCCAACGGATGCTCCGGGTTACTCGATAACCCGGCCAAAGTCTGCTCAGACTTCTCTTGCGAGTATTTATCGGACGGGGCGGCGTTGGGAGTCGCTTTGCCGATGCCTGGCGGGTCTTGGAGTTGGGATCCTGGTTGACGCTCGGGGTCAGGTGATTGGCGGCCGGCTTTTGGGGCGGACATTTTTTTTAAATGTTGTTTCTGGCAAGTGTTATTATGTGTTTTACTTGTATAGAGGAGTAGGTTATTGGGATGAGGTAGTGTCTTACCTCAGGTAGGTGGGTATGTATGTGGACGAATGGATCGAAGTTTATGAAATCAACAGATTGATAATTCCAAACTTTGAACAGTGCAGGGAAAAAGGAATGTTCAATCCTAAATAGGTACTTAAGTAAAAATCAATATGTCCTGTTTATTAGAGAAATTATTACAAGGGTTGGCTCGCTCATCATGATGACGTACGAGCTGGTTAATCGATACAAAACCATGCATAAGCTCCTTCCCCACTTTTGTGGCGGTTTGCGTCCTATGGATTTTACTTGAATGGGCTATGGCTTGTATAACTTGTGTGAGTTCTGGATGAGCGAAATAAAACTGATCTGATCCCGATTACGAATGCAAGAAGAATTATTTACAGCATAACAGTCGCCGGAGGAATAGACAAACACCGCGGAAAGCTCATACACTTGTCATGACTCGTTGAAACGTGGAAATCAATCAAGTAGCAGAATGAAAAAGACAGAAAGAAATAAATAAAAAAGGGCTGTGTTTATGCTGCAGGCTTGGTCTCAGTCGGAGGGAGAGTGCTTCCATCAGCAGAGGCCTCAGTAGTAGGAGCAGCCACGGTAGCAGGAGCGGCCTCAGCAGCACCGCCCTCGGTAGTCTTTCCGCTCTTGAGGTCAGCAAGACGGCGAGCTTCGTTGTGAATGTCGCGGACTTGCTTGTCGGTCTGCACGTAAAAGTCGCGCACCTTCTGGCCAGTCGGGGTGTCGAGAGCCTTTTCAAAGTACGAGGTTAAGCCGCGCCAGCCAGTGCTGGCTTGGTTGGTGATGTTGTATTTCTCATCAAGTCCCTTGGCACGGTCGGTGGCCTTGAATTTGGTGTCAAAGTTGTTCAACGCGGAGGTGAACTTGGCCGAGAATCCGTGCTTGTTGTCAAGAGCAATGGCCTGCTGGATCGCGTGGTCGCTGACGGTGTAGCCGTGAGCCAGGTACTCGGCAATAATGCGCGATCGAGGCTTGTCTTCTTGGTCAATGTCATGCTGGTGCTCGTCCTTGGCCTCGTGGGCACTGGCAGCATTGGCTCCGGCAATGTCGTCGATGGTGTGGGCAGCTTCAACATGGACGGCGGCGGGTCCGAGCTGGGTGTTGTCGAGAAGAAGTGCAGTCTTTGCAGCACTGCATAAACGCATCAGTATTTTTAATTTTTCCAAGTATTAAAATCAATTTACTTACGTCTCCTTTTCAAAGGTGACGGTGGCCGACTGAGAAGCACCGGCTTCGCCAGATTCGGGCGTCAGAGTCAGGTTGGAGATTTTTCCACTAGAGCAAGTCAGCATTCTCTTCGATTATATATGACGCATCTTGATTCGAATGTACCAGAAGCTAAAGAAGTCACGGACTTCCTTTTCAGTGGTGGAGGCGGCGATGCCTTTGACGTGAACGACGTTGCCAGACATGTTGCTGATGCTTTTGGGTTACTGGATAACTAAGAGATATCTCGAAGAGTAATTAGGGATAGAGGAATTGTGACAGGTCAAGGGTGGGCTTCTGGTCTTATAACAATGATGGTTTCTAGGACTTGCATGAGAACAGAAAAGGACGCGCATGCAGCAAAGGCGAGATCACACCATATCGTCGGCGGGGAAGGCGCCTGCGCCACATGACGTAAGAGGGGCGGGCGGGCCGTGGTGAAACGTCGACGTACTGCCTGGCTCCAGCCACATTTGGTGAGGCGCAGTCCACGACTCTTGTTGCATGCCCTCTTGCATGTGAAAACGGCGAACAAGCCATGTAAAAATCGAGGCCCATAGATGCATGG
Organism: Talaromyces sp. DC2; assembly: GCA_039119965.1. Classification (NCBI taxonomy): domain Eukaryota; kingdom Fungi; phylum Ascomycota; class Eurotiomycetes; order Eurotiales; family Trichocomaceae; genus Talaromyces; species Talaromyces sp. DC2. The sequence continues at coordinate 217,440 of JBCLNQ010000020.1, read as the reverse complement.
GTTAGTTTCTATAGTCCTAATAATAGCCAAAGATAACGTTGAGAAGCTTTTCTACCTGAAGTAAGCAAAAGAGTGTATTTGTGTATATGCCTGCAATTATGGCGGCCCATTTGGCAATCTCTGTAGATCGAATCAAATTGATAGTTGGAAAATATGAAGAAGAAAAAAAAAGAAAGAAAGAAAGAAAGAAGAAGAAGAAAAAAAGAAATAGATCCTGTCCATCTCTAAACGCCAGCCCAGTTCCTTTCCTCCCTTCGTTCCAATCAAACCCCCGCAAACTGAAGATAAAAAGCAACCGAATCAATCATGAATCTTTAATAGTGGCATCGCGCATACCAGCAACCAGGCTGGAAGTATGAGCTGGAGACTCATCGTGCGGCTGTGAGTCGCGGTACGTCCTGAGGCTCTGCTCTAACTCGCGTACCCGCCGACGCAACATTTCATTCTCTCTCTTGACTGCTTCCAACTCTATTCGGTGGTGAGCAGTCTCTTCATATCGGCTTCCTGCTGTAGAAGCATTAGAAGCCGACCGATGTACATCAGGAAGATGGGTGTTGCTGTGAGAATGCGAGTGCGAGTGGGAAACAGAGCTGCGATGCGGGCCTTGAGATTGCCCGGCAGAAGTATGTACGTAGTCACCGTAAGGTGACAGAGGTTGTCGTGGAGAGGTCACAGAAGGCTCACGGCTGCGTACCACGCGTGTATATTCTCCAGATGGACGTGACGTAGGTAAAGCTGTATCTCGAGAAGGAGCAATGCTGGATACGCTAGCTGCCAAGGCTGCTGATCCCGCTGGAATGTGGCCACTAAGGCTGGAGGACGATCGATGACGTGACGTAGGATAGGATGTCCCATCTATGGAGTCATTAAATCCTGTCGACGTGGTCGATGCAGTAGATGCGACAGACGCGGTTTGCTGCCGAAGGACCGTGAGTTCGCGGGTGAGACGATTGACCTAACGATAGCACCCATGGGGTTAATAAATGGCCAGATATATTTGTAAGAAGAGCGACGCAAACTTACTACAGCCTCTTGCTCTTTTTCCAGAACTAGATGTAGATCGGCAGCAGTCATCGGCCGAGGGTGACGGAGAGGTCCTGATTTTGTCGCGTACATCAATCAGTATCAATCCGAGTATATGCATACTTCTGCGGTTGACTCACCTGGCCCGATGCCAGCATCAGATGTCTCAGCAGCGCCGCCATTGTTTGACGGGACAACACTGGTTGTAGGCCCTGGAATTGGCGGGGGTCCCATTACCTGAGAGACGCGTCGCGAGGCTTCAGGGGAGTTCGAGATGGAGGAAGAAGAATTGGTCGGTTGGGAGGGATGGAGGCCGTGCGGGGAGGGGGGGACGATAGGGTTTAAATCAGGAGACATGGCGAGGCGGGTGTGTGAAACGATATCTAGACAGCAATTTCCAGTCCGAAGGGGGAAATGCAAACATGGAACATGCAAAGCGACTGGTATAGTAGTGCGACCAAATTCCGCAGGTTTCAGGTTCGATGCAGCATGATATAGCGGGACCGCACCAAGCAGTGATGGTATAGCGAATGCCGGCTCCACAGACTCCGATAAGGCGCTCCGATGGTTATGTACGCTCGCAGAGGTAACACGCTCACAGTTGACACCGGAGAAAACACGGCGAGACAATAAGCTTCATCGCGAGGGGGTAGAAGAAGAATGAGGGATATGAAGCAGCCCGGAAAGGACTAAGTGACAAGTTAGATCAACAGGCCATTGTTGACTTTTCCGAATGCGGTTTGGTGCGTCCTCTATTGGGTGGCTCAGTGGGCCAGCCGCAGCCTAAAGACCCACTTCTAGGAGCAGCCGGGCTGTGGTTGGCTGGTGATGATGGATACGCGCCCTGGCCAATGGTGTCGCCTCGTGGTTGTTTGTTGATTGAGAGCTCCTTCCCTGCGTGCGTCATTGCGTCAGGCATTCAGTCGAGTTTCTTATTGTCGATCTCTCTATATCTGTCTATCTATCCATCCAAGTCACCTCGAAACAACACACGCTCGTCGACCTAACATGAACGGACATGCTTTGGCGTCTTCGCTCGCTGAATCCCGATGCACGGATGGCTAAGAATCCATAGGGTGCGGGGGGGATCGTCGAGGCGTCGACAACGTTGCATGCGGACGATGGTGTCGGTTTAGGTCGTTATCTCGTGACCAGGCAACAGCTCTCTTTCCAACGTTCCTTCGAAGATATTCAACACTTTTTCCCAGAGCCCGACTCACTTTATTCGAGTGTTCATAATTATCATCGCCCAATTCGGAACCCATTGTCAATGAAACCGCTTTCCTTGCTAGTTTTTGCCGGCGCGACTCTCGCTGCGACAAGCCATGGCCTCGGCCGCAAGGTAAGGGTTGAGTAGATGCATCGCATTGACAGAATAAAACTGCTCACATTTTTATTTTTAAGGGCTCGCTGCGCACGCAGAGCAATCGGCCTTTGACTCTAGACGTGGATCCGTCGACACTTTATCCCGCCCATAATTTGTCCGTCCCAATTGACCATTTCCACAATGAATCGATATACGAACCGCACAGCAACGCCAGCTTCCCTCTCCGGTATTGGTTTGACGCGAGTCACTATAAGAAAGGCGGACCTGTTTTCGTCCTCGAATCTGGCGAGACATCTGGAGAAGGTAGGTGGTAGAGCTTGCGTGCTAAGCTTTGGCAAGATTATATCGCCTAACAATGAATTTCCCAGAGAGACTCCCTTTTCTCCAAAAAGGTCTCATCGCCCAGCTTGCGCAGGAAACGAATGGTATTGCGGTCGTTCTTGAGCACCGTTACTATGGTACAAGCATACCAACGCCAGATCTATCTACGGAAAGTTTGCGCTTCTTGACGACGGAGCAGGCACTTGCGGATGTTGCCTACTTTTCCGAGCACATCAAATTCCCCGGCCTCGAAGATCAGAGTGTAACCGCCCATGACGTTCCATATATCGCATATGGTGGCTCCTACGCCGGTGCCTTTGTCGCTTTCCTCCGTGTCGTGTACCCGAACCTGTTTTTCGGCGCCATCTCGTCATCCGGAGTTACCGAGGCTATAATTGACTACTGGCAGTATTTTGAGCCGATCAGATACCACGCACCTCAAGACTGTGTCAAGACGAACTTGCAGTTCACTCAACTCATTGATAACCTGGTGCCTCAACCGAGAGAATTCGAAAGGTTCAAAGCACTCTTTGGTCTTCAGGATCTAAGCTACGCAAATGACTTTGCCAGTGTGCTAAGTGAGCCTCTAGGAGCGTGGCAGAGTAGGAACTGGGACCCAGCTATCGATGACCCGACTTTCTTTGCCTTTTGCGGTAACATTACTTCAAATAATTTGATCTATAACGGCACGGCCAGCAAAGCTAGTGAAGCTAAAAAACTCATCGTCGCCGCGGGCTACAAGAACGAGTCCCTGCAACTCACAGCCCGGCTGCTCAATTTCGTCGGTTGGCTCAACGAGACGATCATCTGGCCTTGTTTGGGAGAAGGAGAGAGCGCTGACTCTTGTTTCTCTACTCACAACGTGACATATTATCAACAGGATGATATTAGCCAGGATTGGAGACTATGGGACTACCAAGTTTGTACCGAGTCAGTCTACTCTTGGTAAACTTTGAAAAAGATTTTGTCACTAACGTTTGACTTCCTCAGATGGGGCTTTTATCAAACGGGCAGCGGCACGCCTAAAAACGAACTCCCGATGATATCAAGATTGATTGATGTCGACTATCTAAGCCTTAGCTGTAAATACGCATTCAACATTACAACTCCTCCAGACATTCAACGAGTCAATAAATACGGCGGTTTTGACATCGACTATCCTCGACTAGCTATTATCGGTGGCCAGGCAGACCCATGGAGAGAGGCAACGCCTCTTGCAAATGGGGCTTCACCGCGGAAAAATACAAATGATCGACCATTTGTAGAGATAACAGGAGCTGTGCATCATTGTGAGTCAAAAATGTCAAAAAGCAAATGAGTGTGGTATCTAACCTTTGCAGGGGATGAGAATGGCCTCTTCCCGAATGAGACCACGCCGACACTACCGCCAGCACCCGTGGCGAGCACCCAGAAGTTTGAGCATGCTTTCATTAAAGAATGGCTAAAGGGTATGTATTCATCTTGCACAGTAATTTGGGGAACAGTGTGGCTTACCAACTCTTAGAGTGGAAACAGCAGCCTAGCGCTGCCCAGCAGACAACCTTTAATTAAGCGACGGTCCAAGTTATAGAGGAGATATTATTTAAACATAGTATACATGATCCACTCAATCAGTCTCTTACATGGAGGAAAATTCATAGACAATCATTGCGTTTTGGATTTACCTTAGCCTCAACTCCTCGCCTCCAGGAAATTCTTTAGATTCTCCATCCAAACTTGACGTAACCGTTGGAGCTTGGCACCCATCATCCATCGTATGCCATATGCCACTACCCCCGTCTGCAGCTCCCAGTCTTCGATCTTGACATTCCCATCTTCATCCTGACAGATCTGGTGCACTCTCTCCGCATAGACGAGCCACTTTGGCCATGAACCCTCAGCCTGCGGATCAACCGCCCACGCAAGACGACCGTTTTGCTTGTTTTCAGGTGCCGGTGGTTCAAAAACAGTAATCACACTTTTCAACATCACCAGCGACGACTCTTCCAGTGGTGTCGCACCCTCCATCTCACTGTCGGCATTAGTATTAAACAAGAGCGACATTTTTGTCCCGCGTTGGAAAACAGGAGAAAGTGGTGTTTCTTCTGTGCTTCCAGGCTGTGAATTTATAATGACTTTTGGTATAAGGCGATTCCATTCTGGCCATGTAGATGTGTCGATGAGCGTGTTCCAGGCATCGTTGACGCTGGCTTTTGGGTTGTGGATCACTGCTGAGTTGTATGTTGTGACCACGGCTTGGTTTAGAGGGATGCTCGGCGTAGATTGTGCCATTTATTCGAGTATTGATTGAAGAATTATTGTTATTATTAGAATATGTGCTGTGGCAAAGGGTTTGTAGAGATCAGGCAATTTATAGTATCATCGGCCGTTCATTTCGAGAGCTGTCCCGGCTTTGCCCGACTCCTTTTGGAAATACACCGCCCCATGTTCTACGCTAGACAATTAATAGAATGAGTCACCATTTCAATGTTGCGTTGAGACATTATATTTGGTAGAGCTATAGCTGTCAGTTTTGGCTTGTTTAAGGCATCGGGCGGTTAACTTTAATGACATCATGTAAACAAAACAAATACCGTCAACCAGAGAGCTTTAATTATAAACAACATTGAACATTTGACAACTTGCTATAGCTTTATTTCTCTGGTTTACTTCGAATAGTAATTAACTTACTATATTTCCATTCAAGGGTTCCCAACATGAAAGTATAGCTACAACTTTATGGCAAGACGCCTGTCAACCCATAAACGCGCAGCCGTGACAAACGCGAGGGAAAGCAGCGCTGTGCCTGCGACATAGAATATGGCTGGCCTGTAGGGTACAATAGAATTAGACCCACTTGCGCCCGTTGCATCTATCAAGATCCCCGCAATGGGATTTCCGATCAACAGGCCCGGGGCCCATCCGGTAAGAGCAATGCTCACCGTGCCAGCGCCGCGACGTTCCCCAGCAAGCCTTCCCACCGCTGTGGGCAGGGCCACAAAGAACGAGCCATTAGCAAGGCCGTTGATGACGGAGAAGACTATCAGGAAGGCGAGTGTAGATGCAAAGGACCATATTGCGAACATGGTGACGGCATTGAGGGCCATCGTCAGCAGCAACACGTACATACTGCCGAACTTGTCACATGCAAATCCAGATGTTAGACGCCCTATTGCCATGCACGCATTGAAACTGGCCACGACGCCCGCAGAGATCCAATTTGAGAAGCCGAGAGAAGTGGCCACCGCGGGTAAGAAGAACGGGGGTGCGTAGATGGAGAACACTCTAACAACGCCAGAAGCAAAGAGGGATGAAAACGCAATGTTTCTAAAAAGAGACCAATCAATTTCAAAGCTCCTCTGAGAAGAAACTCTCTCCCGGATGAAGAAAGCTGGTGGGTCACCTGTGACTAGCGATAGGAGACCGAAAATCCTAAACGTCCACACGATACCGAGCTTGTCGGCAAGCACACTGGTGACAATAGCCATGACAGTTGCTCCAATGCCTCCGCCCAGCTTAACAATACCGTTTGCTGTCCCCAGCTTAGTGCTGAACCATTGAATGGGTAGACTGTTGGACATGGTGTACATCAAGCACGCGCCGAGACCATACAAAAAACCACAGGCAATGAATAAAGCACCGACATTGGAGACAGCCCAGGCACTGACAATATTACTAATGCTATACAGCAAGATGCCAATTAAGCTCGTCCAGCGAGCTCCGACTATGCGAGCGAACCGGATGGTGAAGATGCCCAAGGCGCAGGACAAAGCGATTCCAAGAGCCCCAATAAAGGAAACGGTGCTTGTCGAGGATCCTCGCAAAGTCGTTTCCAGCAAAGTGACTTGGAGAATCCCCCATGATCCGGTCCAGGCATTTTGCCAAAAGGAATGGATGAAGCAGACGGCGATGACCACCCATCCGTAGCCGCCGTCAGGATTCGGTTCCACGCGGCTTGTGTCGTCCACGTCGAGCTGTTCAGTATGTACATCGTCTCCAGACAGATCTGAAATAGGGATTGATGGACTCATTTTAACAACCTCGGCCATATAGGGGCATAGGATGGGGTTTTAGGAAGACCCGAAGTCAATCAAAAAGTGTCGAAAACACAGAAGCAGGTTAAAGAGAGAAGTGAGCTTTCAGACATCAAAACCACAATATGTATTTGTAAGCCATTTCTAGGAATGGATACAGACTTGATAGACTCATCCAGGTACATTGGTTATGCCAAAAAGGGCAAATGAGTCTTGACAACGGTTTCCAAAAGAGGAAGCCCCACCTATATCCCAAACCAATGAGCTTCGAGCCGCGCGCCTTACGGAGACTATAAATCTATGTAGAAGGGTTCTATAACATTGATGCAAATTTAAATAATCTTACAGGAATCAACATTTCATTAATTCATAGCTTCATTCGTCCTGGCCAGGCCAGCTGGTCGGCCTCATGAGGGGGGAGCGCCTTAGCTATCATTTCAATAAGTTCTGTGGGAAGTAAGTGAAGAGACATGATGACGATGATATTAGAATGTCGACAATTTAACAAAACTGTAGGTAAATGTAGGAGATCCCCAATGTTGGTATTGCAAATTGGAATATCAGGATCAAGGAACTTACGCTGACCAAATTCTAGCTTTATCAATTGATATAAAAGTATAGGTGCACCAAATTTTGCGGTTTAGAAAAGGAAAATACCACCATCAATTGATTTGAAGTAAAATATACGGAGAAAAGAATGGCTAGTGTTTTATGGTCAAAGGATTGGATTCAAATGTTGCAGTGTTAGTCTTTTATTTCCAGAAAAGGGAAATTTTCATTGTTCCATTGCCCTGTCATGGCTCTTTCATACGTGTACCAGCTGCACGGACCTTGACTGTGACTACACAGAAGACCACCATATATATATATATATATATATATGTAAATAAGCGGCTGTTCACAAGGCATTTTGTAGGGTTATCAACACTCAAGTAGTAGTTCCAGACTTTGACTATGTATTTTTTCTTTTACTAATCAACAAATTCACCAAAAAAAACCACTGAAAAAAAGAGGGAAACCTATTTATACCGAACATGCAAACGCTCCACCCAAACCTAACAATATGCAGACTTATCCATACACTGAGTCAGCTCAGCTGAAAGACAAGGATGATGAGACAACAAATGGTGTAAAACAAAGAAAATATTGAGTCAGGTCAATGACTGTACATGAGTTATTTGAAAGGAAATACCGTGTCTTTAACTGAAAAGAGTTGTGTCGAAATTGCAGTCCAACTGGACTGACTAGGTAGAGAAGGAAAATATACTGTCAATGTAATGACCTTGAAGAGATGTAAGGATTGTTCGAATGGCACGGTTTGGGTGACCACGAAACAAAAAGAAAGAAAGCGGTGCACACGGATAAAGCTATAAAGCTATCAGATGGCAGCCTCACCAGACACCTCAACCAAATGTGCGTTGATTTCTTTAGGAACCATTTCTGATGTTGGGTTTCGTGGAGAATCGTTCTCTATCGGAGTTACTTTATCGGCATCGCTTTCTTTGGCAGGCTTGGGAGCCTCCATCTCAGCCACCTCTGCCGTAGAGGAATTCGTCGCCGAGGGCTGCTGAACGGTGTTTTCGACATGCTCTGCGGATTCTGCTTTTTCCTCGTCACCAATAACCGACGCTAAACTCCGGAAATTAAACATGGGCTCTGTTGCGGAGTGTGAATCACTCGGTTGTGGCTCTGAGGAAGGCTGTTCACCTGCTCCGGATTCCAGGAACGAGGAAGACGACGAGGAAGCGTTTGACATGTGTCGCAGGTGTGATGGTCGTGAAGGCTCAGCTGAAGGAGACGGATCAGCGTCACGGTTGGCAGCGTTCTCGTTGATCGAGTCCGTTCCAGCAACAGCAGCAGTCGGTGAGGTGCGATCAACACCTTTGCCCTTATTCCCACCCGACTGTTCCTCGGTGAGGACTGATGAAGAGCTGCTGTCGACTCGACTGACAGCTGAGCCAGTAAAGATGGCAGAATTCGTTTGACTGCTGCTATAGATGCCATTTTTTCGCATCGCCTTCTCCGCCTTCTTTGCTTCCTTCTCTCTCCTTTTTGCCTCCTTGCGAATTTCTTTCTCCTCTTTCCGCCGCCGTTCTTCTTCACTAGCTAAACTCATCCTAATGGCTTCCATCATCATCATCTCTTCCAAATCGTCGATACGACTTCGTCTGGTGTTTCCACGAGGGCCCTGCACACCGCCCTCGTTCGTTTGATGTTCAGAAGCGTTCGCTGCATTCCTCCTTTCGGATAAGAAGGCAAGCGCGTGAAGAGCTTGAGAACCACCGGTGGGTCGATTTGCAGGGGTTTGAGATCCAGAGCTGCTAGCACCTGTTCTTCGTAACCCCCGCCGGCCAAGACTCCGGGACTCGCTGGCATTCGAGTTCATAAGGTAAGCAGCTGTGTGGAGAGCAGTGGCTGCGGCAGAGCGACGCGCAGCATGCGCCCTCGCACTAGCCAATTTCTGAGCCCAGTCGGGGCGGATTTTATCGGTTGTAATGACACTTGGGTCATTGGCAGAAAGAGACGTCGCTCTACGGCGTCCGGGAATTGGGCCAGCACCATTGGCAGCAGCTGCCGAATTGAGAGAAGAGTTAGACGACCCCGGGGACAGAGGTGCGGCGGAATGCAGCCCATTTGGGCTTGCATAGACCAATCCTCGTCGGAACGGAGGAGGAGCGTAAGTGGCGCCAAATTCAGGCTGGACGCAGAAGGGGCATGCAGAGGGCTCAGACACAAGCTGAGATTCCTCTTCAGTACGTTCGCTGTTGCTGGCATCTTCTGTAGGCGCATTTTGATCTTGTTCGGCGTGCTCCGGAGGATGTGGGTCAGGGCGTTTAATCTGGACGAAACATTCTGAACAGATCGGCTGGTCACAGCATCGAGTCCGATTGAGATATGGCGGGTAGTAAAGGAAGCAAATAGGACATTCGCTGGCATCTTTGTACAGATAGGCTTCAATTGGCTGGCCGTTCACAAATGGATCATGCGTCAGCATATATTCACGCGGCGTCATTTCGGTGGTTGAATTGTTCTTGGAGCTGGTCAGAGCAGCTAATGTCTTGGCTCGACCTCGGAAAAGGGGCGAACTCGATGTTCCTGACGCGATTGGAGAAGAAGGTGATGGCAAATAATGAGTGGGCGTCAAGACCGGAGTGCCCTCGGGGTTCGTGGGTGGTGATTGAGTTGCGTTGGGCACAGTCAAAAATGAGGTACTCTTGTCAGGCGACTGGGTACCACTATCGGCGCCTTGAGATGGAGGTGTGTATTGTAATTCGGGAGGAATCTGGTCAGGAGGAGGAATGGCCATTCCTCGAGCGGCAGCCATCAGCTGGTGTTCAGTCCAGGACTCGGAGAAATCGTTCAACCCTCGCCAGAACGGAGCCAGCCGTCGTTCGATCTGCAAGCAAAGTCAGGGTTTGTTAACAAACAAATAAAATGTTGGGCGAAGTTGTTTCTCACCATTAACTGACGAACGACAGCCTTGTTAAAATCCTCGACGCCGACGTAGACTCCCTGAGTTACTAGATAGCCGCCGTCGACATGCTCCTCTAACATGCTCCGCTCTCGCTCTTTCAATCTAGCAGCGCGATCCCTCTCTAGGCGGCGTGCCTCCCGGTCTTGCTTCGTTTCTCGGCGATGCTCGTGGGCTGTAGGCTCTCTCTCGGTAGATCCGCCTATTCCGAGGAACGAGAGATCGGGCCGGCTGGATCGAAGCGACCGCGAGCCGTCGCCGCCATGGTATGGGGACGAGTGACTTTGATCAGACAAGGATCTATGTCGAATGGAGTGCGGCAAAGGAGAGCGAGCCTCCTTGGTCTGTGAATTCCCCATGGCAAATGAGGCCTCGCGAGGGCTGTGAAGCCAGGCGGTAACAAACCGCAGGGACGTAAGGCCAAGGCAATGATGGTGCGGTGTAGTCGGGATGAGAGGAGGATAACAGCGGTGTTCTTGCGGTGTTCTTATGATGCAGGAACGATAACGGTCAGCCTGCTCGCCTGACCACGGCCTCGTTTGGGCTGTCGGGGGTCTGGATGCTGTGGAGGTGGAGATGGAAGTAGTGTAGAGACGGTGGTGGTAGGGTAGTCGCGATAAGCAGCAGCTGGCGGGTGGCCATGTGAGCCCCAGTGGGTAGCGGAGCGTGACTAACCCAGAATGGCCCTGTTTGAGGCCCTTCGGGTGGCGGAATGCCCGGATGCGTCGCAGACAGAAATCAACAATGATGCCAGCAAAACAATAAGAATCGCAATGCCGACAGCAAGACCCAGTCAATGGGACGAGACGAGGGCGGTCAAGCCTTTTCTGTGCTGCGGACTGCGGAGGGGGATGCCAGGATTGCTCTTCACTAACGAAAACTAATTAGTGCGTCTGCAGGCGAGCGTCCTCGGCCGATTGAGCGATGGCGTCCCGGCCTTTCTCCGTGTTGAAATGTCACTAATTAAAGCGAGGAGCGCTTCGTGGGGGGATAGAGTTTGGTTTGCACGAGACGACACCGCAGGTTTGATCAAGATACATATTTTAATAGTCTCTAATTTACTTGATCGCAAAGACACCGGGCTGGCCATGATTGCGCTCGTCATCATCTCAGCCCAGAGTGGGGAGCGATTGACGTCAGGCGATGATGCAGTGACGGCACACTTAATTAATTAGTCCCTGTTCAGTTGCTGTTCACGCCTAGACCAGTCTTCAGCCCAACACCGTGGATGGGTTTATTGTGTTTGTTTCATTTTTGATTCTGTTTCGTATCGGCGCTGTTCTAAGTACTGTTTTGAAACATTATTAAGAGTACACAGTCAAGGCCGAATGCGTTTAACAACTGTCCTTCCTATTTAGGTTTAGCCCGGAGTGTCATGACCCAAGCGCCGCCATTCGCTCTCGGCAAAATGCCTCGAGTTTGACAGTTTTGAAACATTTTTTTAGGAAATCTTATTAAGTTGATGAGATTCCATGTGATTATTTGTTGCTTAAGCGATGCATTCTTTGAATTGCACAGTTGTGAGTCTTTGTAGTTCGACGCAGGAATTTGACTCCAAGAAAGAAAACCAGCCACCAAGATGCATTTTGTATATATTAAACAAAATTTTGAATCAGTATAAAATACTAAAACTACCAGAAACAATTCACACCTGATACAAAACATTAACATTCCCTGTTGTTTTGTCCCAGCAAAGCTCAAAATCATAACTGCTTCCTGTGGCTGGTGCAGTGGACCCACGCCTGCGCCACACGAACCGCAGCTGTGGCTAGACCGCTGTCAAAAAAGTTTTGGCGCTTTTTGATGCCGGTTGCTTGCGTGCTTCTAAAGCAGCCCCAGGACATCTCAGCTTACTCGACCTCGGTCTGCCTACCTTGACCGATTTCAGAACTTGTTTATTGGTTATATTTCTTTTCAATCAACCCCCTTTTCTACCAGAAGCAAAAACAATAACAATACCGTCGCTCTAAACATGATACGATGACAGCTGCTCTGACACGTCTACATATCTCGCCCCTCGACCCCGCCTTACTCGACTCGATCCTTGGCCCGACCAATCGGCCTCTGGCGACAAATATCTCGTTTCATACCATCCCTACATTCCCCGAAAAGAGCTTCGGATACGTGAGTCTGCCGGCCATGGAGGCAGACAAGCTGAGGAAGAAGCTCAATGGCTCCATTCTCAAGGGAAAGAAGCTCAAAGTAGAAGCTGCTCGGCCCGACCCAAAGGAGACCAGGAAGCTATCTGATTCGTCAGATACACAGAAGAAGGAGAAAAAAGAGAAGAAGAAATCTTCAAAGCGCAAGGCGGAGGAGGAAGATGGAGTGCTCGAGGGACACGAATTGCCTGCTGATCGGCACGTGAAAAGAGGCTGGACCGAGCCAGCAAGCTCCAGGAAACACAAGAAACAGAAAAAGAGCGACAAGGAAGTTAAACCTACGAAACCGCAAACCAAGTCTAAGTACACGGAAAAGGCAGAGTGCTTGTTCAAAACAAAGACTCCGCCCAACAAGACTGTGACGGGAAATAAGGGCAAAAAATCGAAAAGCGATAAGCCACCAAACGAGGTGGTTGTCCACGAGTTTGCGCAGACGGTCACTCATCCCTCGTTCTTGAAGTCGACGACGCAGGACCAGCCAGTCACCGCCGGATTTGAGGAAGGAAAGGGATGGATGGACAAGGATGGCCAACTAAAAGAAGCTGCCAGTGAAAAAGTCAGAAAAGCAACTTTCAATCCTGGGAAAAAGGATGGCGCTAAAGAACGTGTCTCTTCGAAAAAGTCGAAACTTGACGGTCACTCCAAGAAGAAAGAAAAGCAATCTACACCCATCACTTCCCCAAGCGAATCCGAAGAAGAGCCCGACTGGACTTCCTCAAGCGGCTCTAGTTCTAGTGATGAAGATTCTTCAGCTTCTGAAAGTGATTCAAGCGATGAGAGTATTTCTGACGACGGTTCAGGCGAAAGCTTAGCATCGGATGAAGAAACACCAGTTACGAAGGCGAAATCGCAATCTTTGAACAAACCCGCACATACAGAGACAACCAAACCCGTGAATGAAGACAAGTCAGAGAATGACGCATCATCCAAACAGGAGGATAGCTCTGAGGAAAGCGATTCTGCAAGTGACAAGGCTAGCAGTAATGAAGACAGCTCTGACGACTCCTCGTCATCATCCGAAGATGACACGGAAGAAAAGAAAACAAATGAGGTACATCCGCTAGAGGCTCTATTCAAACGAAAAGATCAGCAGCAGGAAGATGCCAATGCCGGGTTCAGTTTCTTTGGTGGTAATAACGACGATATCGAAGACGAAGATGAAGACGAGATTCATCAGCCCATGTCCACCGAACCCCTAACCCCTTTTACTCGCCGTGATCGTCTGGTTCGAAATGTGCGAAGCGCCGCGCCAACACCAGATACTGCGATGCGCAGTCACACCAAGCTGCTCACTGACGAAGACGAAGATATGGAAGATCTCGACGGAGATTCCTATCTACCTCACACCGAATCCAGCCCGTCCAAACCTCGTGATGAATCAGTTGCCCAGCAGCCACAAGAGACAGATTTTGCAACGTGGTTCTGGGAGAATCGGGGAGACAACAACAGAGCATGGAAGAAGAGGCGTCGCGACGCAGCGAAAGAAAAGAGACAGCGCGACAATAGGCGCAAAGGAATGAAAGGCCGTGGATAAACCGTCATGCGAGTCTATGTAAGAAGGAAGAATTTTTAGATGTGTGGTAGCTCAACTGTAGATAATACAAGATAATAATTATTCGTCCCGAAACTCAGGCTTTAATCCTTTTTACTTTTGCTACATTCTTCATCTTTACTTTCACGTGGCTGAAGAGATGGAGATGGATCCATATTCTGCTGCTCTAATTGGCCAACTTATGTCACGTGATATTACCATATATAAGACTCCCGAATCTCCGATGCCCCGGATTCTTGACCACCCCAATCCACGATAATTGAACCAGATCACAACTGGATGTCAAAATCCATCATCATGAAGCAGTGGACGGGATTAATTCAATGTGTGTTCCTCTTGAGCATCCTCATAAACGTCGCGACGGTTTTGGCTGCGAGTAAGTACCGACCTTGAACGAGGCTTCGTCATCATTCCCGAACCCGACAAGTAGCTAATCATTACCTGCTTTTATTGAAACAACAGAACCAACTTCATTCTGCAAATGTACATGCTTCACAAACAGCACGATTATCGAACTGAGCCCCGTGGACACTTCATCGAGTTTTACGCGCGATCTCATATCGATATTCGACCGAGCTAGTTCACAGGGCGGTTCGACGAGCGACAGCAGCAAAAACCGGGCGCTGACATGCAATGACTGCACTCGCAAGTTCTGTCTGGGGTACAACTTACCAATATGCGAAAAGGCCGACGAGCGGGACGTGATAACTACGTGTTTCAGTATGTGACCTCTTTTGGGCTGAGGAGTTGTCGACTGGTTTTCTAATTATTGGTAGAACGGGATTCAAGGAAAGACGAAACTGTCGTGTTTATTTTCATTTTTGCTACCGCTGGTCTTCTTACCTGGGCAGCTATCAAGCCGTGGGCTGAACGGTGGATGGAGGTGAGAGGATGAATTTCCGCCCAAATGGGCCGAGACAGGCCGCGTCATTGCATTGACTGACACACTCTCTCCGCGCAGGCAGCTCGAGAACGCAGACAATACATTCCAGTGTCGAATCCAGATACAAATTAATGATCAATCAAATACCCTTTTTTCCGACTTTTCGCCTTGTCATATTGTCTTATCGCAATTTCTACTTGTGCTTGGCGCAGGACTGTAGGCTTTTCGTTATGTCCAGGGTCTGTGTTGTAGGTGTCGGTGAGATCGTTGTAACGTCATATTATGTTTTCCATTCCGATTCATCTGCACACACTCTTGTTAGGCAAATTGACCGCGCTGAAGAACGCGCATGTTGAAGGGATCTCATGTCGGACCGACAGACGGTTAGGTTGGATGCGTCCGCGTGACGTTGCAGCCGCCATCCTCTCTCAAGATCGCAACCAATGCACAAACCCCCGAATCGTCAGACCACCCGTGACCAATTGGGCCAAACCATGCCATTGCTTACTGCTATTGCCCATTCTCCATCTCATGATGGGCTCAAAAAACAACCAAGTCCGCCGTATGAGGTGGGGTTGGTTTATGTTTTGAGCGGCGGCCATGCGCACCAATAAGAGAGGCCCAGTGGGGTTCGCGGCGGCTGCACAGTGCCAAGACGGGGTCTAGCGCGGGTCCTCTACTATCAGACTTTTTGCGTCCGGTTGTCGGCCCCTCCAATTGGGCAACCAGTCAGCTAGTGCTTTACCCCGATCTCAGCGGAGAGAGGAGAAAACACAGGGGAAAAAAAAGAAAAAAGAGAGAGAGATAGACAGAACGAGGGAATATGAAGCTGAAGTCGATATATTTCGCCAATTGGTATGTTCTAATAGCTTAAGAGACATGCACGAACCGGATCGCCAGCCGGACGCCCAACCGGGAAGGAGACCGGATATCGGTTTCGCGGGCCCGTTTTCCCCTCCCGTCGCCACATGCCCCCCTGGCTTCGGTCAAAAAACCTTGTCCTCCTCCTTCCTTGTTCTTCTTTCTCCTTCCTCCTCCGCTTCTTTCTTTTCCCCTCCCGTCCATCCAACAGACGCGCATTCAACAACACACAGCGTCCTTTGGCTTGCTCTTGCTCGCGCGAGAGAAATAAAAAAAGACAAGAAGACGCTTGCGACAGTTATTTACACAACAAAAACAAAGGCACACCGCCGTGTCATCTGACGCGGGCGTGAATAGGTAAACCAAACCGGGAAGGCAACCCTCGCGGAAATCAAGTCGTTTTTCTTCAGAGAAGCAATTTCTTTTCCTACGTGGCGTTGCGGGGAACGGAAGTGGTAAGAATTGTTCAAATTTCCAAAGAACTATGGTATCAACGCCTCAGACAAGATCCACCTCGACCGACGATGCCTTTCCAGCGCTGCAACTCTTCCTCTTGGGTAAGCTGCCACAATCTCCCTATCGCCCGCCAGAAACCGAACATTTCTAATGAGTAATTTGTTATAGCTATCTGCCGTGTGGCAGAGCCAATCGCTCTTACCTCCATTTTTCCTTACTCCTGGGTGATGGTTCAAGAGTTTCACATCGGCAACCCCAATGACGCCTCTTTCTATGCCGGCATCCTGATCGCCGCCTTTTCCTTGGCTGAGGCCATGACCGGCATGTTCTGGGGCGCCCTTTCCGACCGTCTGGGTCGGAAGCCTGTGCTTCTTTTGGGCTGTGCTGGCACCGCACTTTCCTTGCTCATTGTCGGTTTCGCGACCAACTACTGGATTGCCCTTTTGGGTCGGGTTGTCGGTGGTATGCTCAATGGAAACATCGGTGTCATCCAGACTATGGTTGGGGAACTGGTGAAGCGCCCAGAGCATGAGCGTAAGTTGGGCCCAGGTTTTTGGTTGTGTCTTCGTTACTGATATGCAAATTATAGCTCGAGCCTACGCAGTCATGCCTTTTGTCTGGTCCATCGGCACTATTCTTGGACCTGGTGAGTTGTCCCCGTCTGCGGAATGTAACCTTAAACAAGTCCTTCTAACAAGCGAGCTATCAGCGGTGGGTGGTCTTCTCGCAAAGCCTGCCGAAGGCTTCCCTGCAGTATTCTCCCCGGATGGCCTATTTGGGAAATTCCCGTTTTTACTTCCTAACCTTTTCTGCGCTTTGCTACTCCTCATTAGCATAATTGAAGGCGCCTTGCTCCTTCAAGAGACTCACCCAGACCTCCAGCCTCAAGCGCCATCCCTACACTCCTCGAGCGTCGAGACTCCATTGATAGCCACTGCTGGAGCCATGTCGAACCCCGGTGTTGACCTCCGGGCGGAATCATACGGTACGTTCAACGAGGTCAGTGTGCCGTCAAGCGAAAGCTGGCGATGCCAGACCGATGGCTCTAAAGAGAGGATTGGTTCGCCACAAAAGGAAGTAGCATTCACTTCTCAGGTGATCATGTTCATCATCGCTCTTGGCATTTTCACATACCACTCCATGACCTTTGACCATCTTCTTCCAATCTTCCTACAAGACAAGAATCATATGTCTCTTTCTGGACAGTCTTTCCCGCACATCTCTGGAGGACTGGGACTATCTACCCAGACCGTCGGGATCATCATGTCTGTCGACGGTCTGATTGCGCTTTTCATCCAAAGCGTCTTGTTCGCACCTCTAGCTGACTGGCTTGGTGTCTGGAGACTGTTTGTCATGGTCACAATCTTGCATCCCATCACTTACTTCATTGTGCCCTTCTTGGCCTGTCTGCCACCCAACCTCGTATTCTCAGGCATTTATGTCTGCTTGATTATTCGCAACATCCTGTCCATCATAGCCTACCCAGTTCTCCTAATTCTCATCAAACAATCCAGCCCTTCTTCCTGCGTGATGGGAAAAATCAACGGACTGGCCGCCTCGGCGGGCGCAGCATGCCGCACTATTGCACCTCCCGTATCAGGACTCTTGTACAGCACCGGTACTCAAATCGGCTGTACTCCGATTGCCTGGTGGGGAAGCTCTGTCATTGCGCTGGCCGGCAGCTTACAGCTATGGTTTATAAAGCGCAGAAAGGATACCGTCACGGTGAGAGCAGCAGCTCCATGCCTGGCAGCAGCTGGCCCCCCTTCTGCAGAAAGCCACCCACGCGAAGTGATTCATGTGATTGGCGAGCCTGATTTTTGAGAATTCTTTTTTGGTCTCTTGATCAGTGGCCGGTTGCGTTTCGGTTCATTTTTAGTGGCTGGTTATAGATATATGCCTTTCAAAAAGGCTTGATATGATGTTCATCGTTTTTTTTCCTCTCCTGCTATTTCTCTCCATTTGGGCGCGTATGCGTGCGTTTCTTTTCTTTTTGATAGGCGAGGCGCATAAAGGCGTTTTATTCTTTCGGCTTGGAATCTAGCGTTATCATAATGATTTATGATCATTGGATGACTGTTTTTAACTTATTATTCTTTTGCGCTTCAGTTTATACCTTTCTTCCATATTAGGATAGCAAAATAAAAGTTCATTATTCCTTGTATTTGAAAGCGCCATGTAGATTAGCATGCCTGGTATCCTTTATCCTTTCTATGTTGAATCAACTAATGCCGGCACTTAACGAATCTACACACAACTCAACCCTACAAAAAGCAAAAGAAAATCCGTCCACTGCGTTAATTGAAATAAATCATAAGCGTCAATTCCATCAATGACAAATTGAGCTCGTTAGGTTAACCTGATCACATAAAACATAAAACCAGCCACTTGTAACCCGATTTTTGTACATAAAACAATACTTGAATCACAAGAATGGAATAACAACCAGAAAGGGAAAAAAGAAGAAAAGAGAAGAGAAAGCAAGGAGCAACGAAAACAAGCTGCAGCTATTACACCGCTGTGGTATCATATTTCGAGAACAACAACAACACAACACAACACAACACACACAAGCAGAAAGAGCAAAAACATTACAAGTTTAGCAACGCAATCCGCGCACTCGTTAGCCGTCACAAAACAATAAGAAATTTTTGGGGGGTTTTCTGTGTTTTTATGAGTTAGTTTCCTCCACGGCCCATGCGTTCAATCGAGTTCATGATGCCGCTTCGTCCGGGGGTTGGCATCGCTATGCCGGAGCGGCCACCGCTGTGTTGCCGTGCGTGACTCCCACCGCCGCCGTTGTACATGCCCAAACGGCTTTTCTTCTCAATGCTCGAGGAGTTTGGTGGGCGTAGACCGCTTAGCCCCGAGCGGCTAATGCTGCGTTTGAATAGTACAGGCTGTTCGGGGTGCAGGGGTTCAAGGGGCTCGGGATCAGGGCCGCCCATCAGGTCCATTTCCTTGAGCGGGGCTTCTTTTTGTTGTAGTTCGCCGGGTATGGATGAGTGCGTTGAGGAAATCGATGGTTCGCGTGAGGCTGGGACGGATTGTGTCTGCTGCTGCGGTTGTTGGTTGTGTTGCTGGATGGCAAGCCACTCGTCTACAGCAGCAACCAGCTCGCCCTTCTCGGCCCGCTCGAGCTTGAGTTCGGCGTGTAGTTGCTCGTTGTCCTTCTTGACGGCAGTGATTTGTTGCTCGAGGCCCTTGATTTGGGCGCCAAGGACCTTGTTTTCTGCCTCAAGTTCATCATTGTCGCGTCCCAGAACGCTCATGTTTGGGTTCACGGGACCGGACATGGTAGTGTCACGCTCTGTCTTGAGACGCTCAATTTCGTCGGTGGCTTCGCGGTATTTGTTCTCTGCCTCGCGCACACGTTTCTCCCACCGGGACTCGTAGCTTTTCTTCAAAGCAGCAACCTTGGTCTCGTGCTTCCCCTTGTAGAGGGTATGAAGCTCACGCGCGACCCTCTCCACGGCTTCCTGTACTTCCTTGGCAGATTGCTCGGTGGTGATCATGCCAGCTTTGTCGCCCTCTGCAGAAGACTCCAGACCGTTCGACGCAGCTTTGCGAGAAGCATCCAGCTGGCTTTCGAGCTCGACAATCCTTCCTTCTAACTGTTCTCTTTGCCTCTCCGCCTCATCTCCCTTCCGTATAAGGCGTTCACGTTCCCTTTCACCCTCAATAATTTCTGATCGAACCTCGCGTAGGACAGACTCCATTTCCTTGCCCCGTCGTTCCCACTCTACCTGTTCTACCTCCAAAGCCTCTTTTCTAATGGCCTCATTGCGAACCTCTTCAAGCGCTTCTGCAACTCGATGCTCAGCGTCAGACACAGCCTGCTTTAAACTTCCAACTTCTGCTTCTTTGCCACTAAGAGTAGCTTTCAGAGATGATATTTCCGACAAAAATCCGGATTTAAGGGCTTCTAGTTCACGAGGAGTGATGGATGGAACAGACATCGGTGTTGCAGGAGGAAGATCGAAATCAAGCAGGTTGTATTTAGAAGGCGAACGCATGGACTCTCGAGGTTTTAACGGTGATCGGCGTCGAGGAGACACAGAGGCTCGATGGTTCGATGTCGAGAAGCGCTGGGATACTCGACGGAAGTAGTTGACGGAGTCTGTGAAATCCAAAAGGTCCGCGCTCTCACCGTTATCGGGATGTCCTCGTTTCTGTGGAGTTGGAGAGACATCCCCATGATCCATCCCTCTTCTTTTAATCGTGTTGGGTGTGGATGGGTTTTCCCGGCGCGAATAGGGAGAGCCACGAACGCTAGCTGATGGGTCCATGATATCATTCAACTTTTTCGTAGGCGATCCTCTAAGCTTTGCGAACAAGGTCATGTCCACATTAGGGACCGCAGAAAAAGTGCTCAGACAAGTATCATCCATGAGATCATGTTCCTGAATGTCATTTACGCCGTGAACTACCGTGCTCATTCCTTCGTTGTGTCTGTCGTCCATCATACTATTGCCGATCTGAGAACGCTCCGCATGATATTGAATAATACTCTGGTCATAGATTTCAGGAGTTTCATTCGTCACAGTCGTGTGCGATTCGTGTACCTCATTCACCTCGTCAAATATTCTTTCAGAGCCCACTTCGCTGGCACGATCACTGTCCAGTCTATTTTCTTCATCCACGTAAACCTCTGGGCCAACGTTTCTTGGTGACTTGACACGAGATGGCGCCGCCGTCATGGCTTGCAGCCTTTGCATATCCACAGTATCATCTCGCGCATCGAATTGGAACGGGGAGCTGGGTGGGCCTCCGTTGAGATCCTCAGTCATATCGTCCATGTTGTCAAATTGACTGCGGGCAGTGGAATATTTGGAATCAAGGTATTCATCATCTGCATTCCCATCGTAGGAAAAAAGGGCACGCTTGGGAGGGCTTGGCGAATCGTTTTCCTTGTCGTAATCGGTTGCTACGATCTCGTCAATGGCCCGGCGACGAACTGTGGATGGTGGAACCATGGGGGAGCGCGTGCGAGCATTGCCAGATGCTGGCGATAAGGGAGAGAATGGTTGTGTCATAATTGACAAAGTGTTTGTGAGTGTAAAGAGCCAGGGTGGTTGCTGTTGAGAGCAAAGTTCTGCATGCTGCTACTGTCATTATTATGATGGCGGCGCTAGTCGCTGTTGTGCCCGTTGCCCGGTAAACAAAGCTAGTCCGGATGCGGAGTAGACCCACTCCCCAGAGACTAACCAATGGGCATGCCGAGCGATTGCTTGTCACTCAGCAATATTGTTATTTCAATAGTAAGTAACTACTACTGATATTCACTTGTTTAGATAAAATTTGTTATTATATAAATAAGTCTCTAGTTTAGCAAGAAGTCTTGATTGTGCAAGCATAGGGACATCTGGCGGCAATTTAAAAGCGAGTAAAAGTGAGTTGAGTGTATTCGTAAAGAACT
Source organism: Talaromyces sp. DC2 (assembly GCA_039119965.1). NCBI lineage: Eukaryota > Fungi > Ascomycota > Eurotiomycetes > Eurotiales > Trichocomaceae > Talaromyces > Talaromyces sp. DC2. Next base: position 195,954 of record JBCLNQ010000020.1, on the reverse strand, counting down.
ATTAGTACAAATCTGAATATTTGACAATCTCGCATCTCATGAGCTCTCTTGACGTTGAAGCACTTTCTCAACTTCTTCGCGTACATTATACTCAGCCACCGTTGTGATTTGCTTCGACATCATAGACGGGAACCATCCCATGACCCACATGAAACAATACATGATATACTCCTCAATGACTGACATATCTCGTTTTGAACCCTGCCATTTTCTTGCATGATCCAAAATCTCTTTAACGTGTGGTTGCCTTAGAGCAACATATTTCTTTGCCGCCACAATAATGGCCTTCTTTTCTGTCGTGATCTGAGTATCCAGCGGGCTTTTGTAGGCTTCTTGCAACTCATGTGCAAGAAACAGAGTAAAAGCTTCAACGTCTTCAAAGGCCTGGGATGAGCCTTGCCCAGACGTAGGCGGTAATGCATGTGCCGCGTCTCCAACCAGGACAACTCCATCTCGTTCCCAGGTGGGAATTTCAGGGGCCGTCCACGTAGGATAGACATTCTCAATCTTGAGATTTTGCTGGCCAATAACTTCCTGCACTAAAGGGTCATTCCAGGTGGCGTGTCGCTCGCGGAGTTCTTTAACAACAATGTCGAGATTGATATTGCGTGGATCTCGAGGGCACTCCTCCATGGAATACGTTGACCACCAGGCGAGTTGGTCCCCAGGTTCCGATACATCGTAGGCCGATTCACGGGCAGTAGATGATAGAGAGCTCGTAGAAGGAAAATACCCGAAGAATCCGTTACGCCCAAATACCATATTCATACAACCTTTGTCGATATGCTGACGAAGCTTTGGGGTAAGGGGTACAAAACCCCCAATCCCCACTAACCCTCTACATAAAAGTAAGCCATATTCTCTAGACGAATTTCTCTACGAATAATAACCAGTTTTACTTACTCGTAATGAGGCGGATATACGTCGCCTTTTATATCTGGAAAAAGCGCATTTTTGGTTATGCTTTTGAGCCCATCTGCCCCAATCACAAGATCTGCTTCAACTGGCGTGCTGCCATCAGTAAATCTGATAATATTTCTCCCGTCAGGCTTCGCAATAACCTCGTGGATCCGTTTGTTTACAATGACATCATCCGGAACTCGGATACGAAGACTTCGCCAGAGATGATGGCGACTAATTGCCACCGTATTTGCTGTCCTTTTTTCATTGTCGTTTGTAACAGAAACGGAAGCGTGAGATGAAATTTGTGCGAGGGTTTTTCCGTTCTTGCTTTTCATGTTATATGTTGATACAGCATAGCCGCCCGTGACAATATCCTTCAATAATTCGGGATCGAACCGCCGAAGAACATTGATACCGTTAGGGCCGACACCTAGTCCGCCGCCAACTTTCAATGTTGACGAGTGGAGATCGGATGATGGACGTTGTCCAGAGGTGGTGTCTTTATTCGTATCATATGCTTCATATATGATGTAGGTATGGTCCGAAGCAGGGTATGAAGGTCTGGGAAGGTGTTTGTTGAGAAAGAGGTATGCTGAAAGGCCGGAAATACCGGCGCCAATAATGGCTATCTTCATCCTGATAATGGAGTCGGAGCGTGATCCTTTCTCTCTGGGAATAGTCAAGATCTGCTATGCCTTCTCGAGACCGACGTTTATATTCGAAGACCTTTTCTCCATAAGCTTATTATCATATGTGATAAAACTGGTGCCTAATTTTCGAATAATTTGAAACTCCAGGCAATAGTAACGTCACGTTTGTCGATTCGGTATTTGAGAACGAGGTTCATGCACCTCGTATTGGAGGGGATTTTTATTGGTTCCCCGCCGGTAAGGCCCCACTGGGCTGGCCCAGTAAAGTTAGGGTTTCCTGAAACGGAAAACAAGCAGCATTACTTAGGTTTAGGTCTCTCAACCCACGGCTGTCTTCTGCTTGCGGCCACGGATAATTATTTCACCGCTCGGGCCGTATTTGGATGCGATGTGGTAGTGTAAATTATCTGGTCATGTGACCTTCATCTCAGATGGAGGTGCAAGTGCATAGCACCTCAGTTGAGCCCACTTTGCTGGGACGGCCAGCACAAATGCATGCGAACTGTCTATATGGCTACTATCCGTTTGCTCGGAGGGCACGAAATTTCGTTGGAAGATGCCCTGGCCGACGACGATAATATCGTGCACCGCCTGGACTACCCGCAAAAGCAGCATGACTTCTGTTCATATCTACTTAGCCACAAAACGAACATCGAATCTTTGGTTTTATTCCATCTTGACGTGAATTCTTTATGCCTGGAAGATTGCCTGGATCCCTGGGATTACAGCCTTCACAGACGGCTATCCGGGAATTCCACTCTAACATAACTTTGATTGAGGAAACAGTTGACGTGCTAAAGCTTTAAAGCGGCGACTGGTTTGTTATACAGAATATTTATACACAAAATATTGTCACAGAGAAAAGATTGGGAGGATAGAGAAGGCTCACATCTTAGTAGGTATGCTATCACACGTATTAATGGATCAATCAATATCAAGGCTGCAAAACAATGTCTGTGCCGACACATCGGTTGCAAACAAACAGGTTAGTAGGGTCGACTCTTCTCTTGATCGATAAAAGACGCTGGTACTTGTCTCCCCAGAATACTTGTTGCCAGTTTGGTTCGTATCTAACAACGTGTCATTAAGCAGCTCCCCAAAAGGGTGTCTCTATCAAGAGCTAAAAATAAACTTACGGATTTGCTTCGTTGATATAGGTTCCCCCGTCTTCTCCCACAATATCTGTCAGTCGGTTACTGAGGTGCACCGCCGATTCTCTTTTCTGATGCTTTTCTTCAGCAGTGGCGTTGTTTGCCCAATCAATAGAAACGCTAAACACCGCGTGAGATTTGTTCCAGATTTCGTGAACAGCAGTGTTGTCCCGTTCATCGTTGTTGACGTGGCCAACTATGATTACGTTAGTATCCAAGCTGAGCAGAAATCTAAGAATAGCATACTGAAGTTAAAACCTGCCCCTTTACCGCTTTCTACAATGAATTCAACCAATTCATCCGTTTTATTTTCGAGAACATCGGCTGTCAGCAGTCGAGATGTGTCCTGGATATTCGTCGCAATATTTGGATCCTGCAGAAATGTGTCAAGATACTTGTTCCAACTTCCCGGGAAAGCGGCTACCTGACCGCTGACTCCAGGGGTTCTGGCAAGTCTTTGTAGTGGAGCGAATGTGCGATTAAAATTTCCTATTGTTCCGTTTGGCTGAATGAAAAGCGCCGAGAAACCACCTTCGAGTATCCCATACCCCGTAAAACCGGCCTGAGTTATTCTTGGAATCAGTTGGAGAGACTCCTTGGTTACTCGTTTGAATGTATCGTTGGTAGTGGTGTTGAGCTGGACTACGCCGATGGTGAAGCTTTGAGGGACAGGGTGTGTTTTGTAAGTCACCGATGTAACGACCTAGATAACATTGGAAAGTCAGATGGAGATGTATTGAGCGTGGTGAGTGTGGTAGGGCTAAAGCATACACCCCATGCGCTTCCTCCTCCGCCTCTCAAGGCCCAGAAATAATCCGAATCCGTGTTATTATTGATTGTACGGTGGGTGCCGTCAGCGGAAACAATAGTCATTTCAAGCACATCTGTCTGCTTTAGTGTCTGACTTATGAGTCTTGATATGGTTTCAAATCTTACTGTCAGCAGCTAGTCCGTAATAATGCGCAAATGGCGAGTGGCCGCCGCCGAGAACATATCCACCAGCAGCACCAACTGTCCGAGCAGAACCGCCCACAACAATAGCATTTCTTTCAGCCGCTGCTCGGTAAACATCTAGATATGTGATTAGGAACGATTTTTTTTTTAAAAAAATTCTCTGCCAAAAAAGAGTTTCGGGAGGTAAACCTAGCCACTGTTCTCCAGGCTGAATTGTCACTGCCGGAATACCAACAGTTTCTGGGTCAGCGCCCTCGGGGACGAAAGACTCATGCCAATCAATGCCTTTAAGATTATGAGTCCATATGGAGAATGACCCCTTTCCGCCGGAACGTCCAAGGCTGTGGTTTGTTAGCAATAATTTGATAAAAAAGCGATTCAATGCGCAACCTACTGATCATGTCCGGTATTTTTGACCACAAGATACAAATTTCGTTCCCTCGCAAATTTGACTGAAGCTTGAATATCTTGAACATTTTGCGCATTCACCGAATAATATGGAACTTTTATCCTTCTTAGTAAATGTCTTTTTCAAATCACATTATTAAAGGAACACATACCACGTCCTTGATCACATGGCTTGTCAACATCATCCAAATAGCATTGTCCGTACTTTCCCATTTCCCAGACTAGAGCAGCATAGGCACCGGACTGGTTTGTTCGCCAAAGGCTATTGTCCCAGTTTTGTCTCGCGTAGTCACAAGCTTCCTTGTTGTAAAATTGGCCTTTATGGCAAACTGCTGCGGAGGGAAGAGAGCGAATCAGACGGCCACCGACTGTAGCGTTGAAGTCTTGCCATGAAATGTCGTCTGGCCAGCATGGGTCTCCGAATCTGCAACGAGAGGAGACTGCGGTTGGTGCGAAAATTGCCACAGAAGATAAAATTGCAAATTGTTTATGGATATGCATTATTAAGAATTGAGTTCAAAAATTGTCAATAGCATAGAAGAACTGGAGATGATTTGGCAATTGAAGAAGACATATTTATATCAATTTCAATGATTTCCTATTTGGGAAATACGAGCTCAAATTCGAAAACCCAGGCTACGCCTTAATGAAATGATTACCGAATACAAGCGTTCGTTGATCTTTCTAGTAGCTTCGTATTCTTTGCAGCCGATGCCTTGGCCGATCTGCGATACGAAGTTTACCCGATTAGGAAATAAATGAACCATCGCTCAAAGACGGGACATTTCATCGAGTTTGAGCTGCGGATACGAATATTTCCAGAATAATATATTGTAGTTGCCTATTTAATAATTATGACGGATTATTTATCATTTAATTTCTCAGCTGACCGCATTCGTCGACCAACAACGAATTCTGATGTTCTTTGGTCGAACCACCAAAGATGTCTTAGGTCAGCTCCCAGAGCCTGGGCAACTTAAAAATTTCCAGAAATAGCAAAGATTCTCATCAGGTGACAATTTTACTCAGCCTCAATTCTGCTTCGAGAGTTAGGATTCAAAAAAAAAAAAAGGAATAAAAATAGCTTGCTTAAATAATAATGAGAAACATGGCGACTCCGCAATAAACCCGAACTTGTGCGGGGAATTTTATAGGGCTGAGAGTTGATTCGAGTCCACATATTCGGATCCATCGGATGAGAGTTATAAAACCAAGCCTTTACTGTACGTGAGATTCGTTCGGTACACATGCAGTGTTGACATCATTCTCGTATAGAATATTCAAACGATGTCATTGATGCTATATGTCGATAGAGATGATAAAACAAAAAAGGTACTTCTAAGTATATCGTCTCGGGTCGGTGATACTTCAAGATCGTAGAATGTAGTCAAAGCCCAGTCTTCTCACAAGTCATCAAGTTTCTTGGAATGAAACAGAGTGGGCTATGAAGCTGAGAGTAAGGCTAAGCCCCGTGCTGCATTAGTCTTAGTATGGTCCAAATATTAATTTTGACAGCTCCATATGACATAAATTCCATCGTTTGCGTTGAAAAACTTAAAATTATCTTGATCAGATGAGAGAACAAAGAGTTTCTCTGGTTTTTTTCATCAGCCGTTGTAGAATTCAAGACATGTTTCCTTGGTTAAAGTAAAAACTTCAATATATTTTCTTTGGTTCGAAGTCTCTTTTCACTGATTTTCTCGAGGCTTAGACGAATATAAGGCTGAAATCGAGATGAGGTATTACTCATGCGCCTTGTTTACCACCGATTGGAGGTGTTTGACCAAAACTGTGTGCTTCATTGGCTATTAATCGTAGAGAGCTGAGTCCATGGCAATGCATTTACACACGCGCGTCTGAAACACAGAGTTTGCCAAGGTAAAATATTTCTTGTCGCTAATTTTGTAGCCTAAGACACTTCTCTCACAACCTCGATATCGTCACTTGAGCAGGTATAAAAAGGGCTCTTCATCCTGTGTTCAATCCAGATCAACATTCACATAACAAACCAAACCCACCTCAACAAATCCATCTTCTACAAATCATTTTAATCTCTCTAAACAACATCTATTCGAAATGAAGCCTTTCATCACTGCTGCTTCTGCTGCCCTCCTGGCCACCTGCGTCACTGCTTTGCCCAACCGCATGGCCGCTCGCCAAGTCACCAACGAGGTCGTTTTCACCCTTCGGAATGACCAGAGCGGCGCAAATGCCAATGCCACCGTGCCTACCAACACAGCCGTCATCTATCTCAACTCCCTCTTTGGCAACAGCGTTCTTGCTTCCAATGGCCAGGTCTTTGCTAGCTCTGCTGAGCTGACTGCGTTCCCTCAGGGAGTCAGCTGCGGTCTTACAAACTACGATGGCCAGTTTGTCACCACTCTCACGCCGGAACGCACTTATTTTGACCTTGATGGAAACCCTGCTGTTGCTAATCCTATCGATGTTTCGGAATACACTATTACTTGCGATCTCTGAGTTCGGGCGGGCATTGATTGATTATTGAAGCAAGATTTTCTCGACTGATAATCAGTCATTATCTGTTCGTTTGTGTTAAGAGCGACTAACTCCGACCTTCCTTATAATTTTTGATTACATATTGTTCATAAGTTGGATTTTAATGGACGCTCCTTTGGCTTTTGTGATAGCATACTCATTATGGCATCTGAAATAATTATATAGTGACATTTGAAAATACTACATAAAGCTGATGTCCATAATCGTAAGTTTCGTAGTATGACTACTATTGATAACTCTACGCCTTTTAAATGAATATGATAGAAGTATATCCTAATCATTTTGAATAGCTTGTAATCGAGCTCCATACTTTAAGCAAAAGAAACAGGAATTAGAGCATAACTAGTAACAGTAAATGTTCATGTTTGACGTAGCCGTGTCAAATTTATAGCCCTATATTCCGAGCCCTAAGCCCTTGATTACTACTACCCAGACTTTAGCATAAAGATATTCCAATATAAGCCTCGAAAATGCAACCTATCAGAAGTCAGAATACCAGTTTGACAAGCACTGCCATATATCATCAAAATAAAAGCGAATAAAGTGCGGTTATTAACAAGTTTCACCAACAGGATTCCACCAACATAATCACATATCGAATGATCTTTTCTAAAAATTTTCCCTTGGTTTTCACCCCATTATACGCTGTAGGCCATTCAAAGCTAGCATCCTGTATCGATTGTAATCATCTGGTGAATCCAACAAGACGCCTTGACAAAAGGCCAGCTTTCAAAACTTGGTCAACCTCCGATAATCGCCAGTTTCCATCTTCCAAAATTATAAGATGTACTTGTATTGTAATACAGCCATACACCACATGGGCAACCCCCGCAAAAAATGTTCTTGTTTTCAGTCTTCGTACTAACTACACTCGGTATCCTTGTCCAGTCTGGAACCTGCTGATCTGCGGCTTACTGACAGGTCCTATCTCTGTTACTTCTCAGCTCTAGGTGCTAACTACGTACCAAATTAGTTAGCTGGAAACTGGGAACCTGCAGAGCTATTGGATAACTATTAAATCTTGGGTTCATTCTTACACGTCTTTGGCATGTGAAAGCTGACTAGTCGGCGGATCTGACGTCATTTCAAAAAGGAAAATCAATTGACATGTGAGTGCGAGCAGTTGGCGCATGTGAAAGGGGTCTTCTCTTTTTTTTTTCTCTCTTCACCTCGATAAGGTAGATGATCAGCTGATGGACTTGTTTCATACTAACTCGTGTCCAAGCTTAGTTGATATTTTAGATGTCGGCATCCCGAATGTACGTACGGAGTACTCCGTCACATACTAGCCTAAGGTGTTGCATTGTCACTGATCTAAGACGATCAATCGATCGTTGCTGAAATATACGGTACATACGTATTTATTTTTCTAAATTTCCTGTCTAAAAATATTTCTAGAAGAGACGATTGGCTATATTGTTACCGTCATTCAAAGCCAGCCCCATGCTATATACAATTACATACTAAATAAATCCAGACATTTCATTTTCACCCATCAACCCGAACAAGGAAAGAAAAGAAAAAGCAATTGACCAGCAGGCAGCAATAATCATTAATTATCCTCTTCACAATTACTGAGACCCTCGCAATCTCGCAACCGTAATAGCGCCACCCCACTTGACTACTCAACAAAAACCTAGTACGTAGTAGTACTACAGACACAGCTTCGGACATCGGGTTTCGGTCCAGCATGTGATAACAATAGGTACGTACGGAGTACTCCGCAATGCAAACCTCCGTTTCCAGATCCCTTTGCTTCTCGGCAACCCGTATTTAGTTCCCGGTTGGTCGAGTCGGCCGATGGCTGAATAAATAATAATGGAGTTTAACTGGGTAACCAGTTCCCAGATGATTATGTGGCTCCACAGGTCAGTGGGCCTGCTAACGCAAAAAAACCAAACAGCGTACGGAATAATTACTCCGTTAAGACGTATTGGCCCTGGATTGACCCAAAATCTGATGATGAGTGGGGAGAAATTGACCGCGGAGGACCTAGATTCAGGGGTTTTTGTGGGTTTACAGTTCACACGGTAGAGGTGCCTTTTCGTATGGGTTAGTGTCAGTGTCAAAGTGAGGGGAAGGAATTAGAGGGGTGAGGTAGCTACAAGATACGATAGTCCATTGCTGATGGTTTGTTCAAATATTCATCTCATTCAAAATATATTATAGCATCCATTAACTAACATACATCATATCAATCAAAAAAAAAAAAAACGCCTTCCAATATGTGCAATAGAAGAAAAACAAAAACCTGTCCTGTCGGTCCTAAACTTTTGTATATACCAGGCCAAAAACCATTGTAATACAATCTCGTAGAAATGAATCAGAGGTCAGAATGAATAACGTCATGGTCATCATCATTAGTATCATATCATATATGACAGGCAGGAATTATAGCCTCAATGCAAAGCCCAGATCGGACTCGGCGTCTAACGAAAGACCGTCGTTTCGATTGTTGATTTCGAAACCTAATATATGAGAATTCGAGGTGAAGTCGTTCGCGAGGTCGACATCCATGCCCATGTCACCTTTATCTTGACCCTCTGTTCTCATTGCGCCCAGATTTAGACTATCGTCGCCAGCAAACATATCATTAGCTGTCTCATCAAAGTTGAGAAGAGCGTCAAAGTCATTTTGCGTGACTTCTGCATCGTTGGCCAGGCCAATGAAATCGCTAAGACTCAAGTCTGGCTGCTCAAAAGTGTCGTTGAAAACATTCGGGTTCAGATTTTGTGTGCTACCATTTTCGCTGCCGTTCGAATGCGGTGGTGTCGCTGCACTAAGACTCACGGTGGTGTCAATTTCGGGTATACGGAAGCCGGCAGGAGTCTGGGAATAGGTCGATCCCGGCAGCTTCTCTGCATGCGAGTCTGGTGGAGGCGTTAAAGCCGCAGGGCGAACTGTTCCTGGTGGTGCAGCGGCGTTACCTTCCATTCCACCAATATTTAGTTGAATGCCGGCTTTGCGGATTGCGGCCTCCAAGAATGAAGTCGCAAAGTCTGCCGAGGCATAGATTTCACGAAGTCGTTGCAAAATGCGCATGCACTGGTAAAATCGCTGTAGGCTGACCATTCTAATGCTGAGATCGTTGGATTTGATGTCGAGCAGATGAATGATCACGGCAGGTAGCAGAACGGTGACACCGGCAGTGGGAAGATAGCGAGTAAGGTCAAGCTTATGAAGGCCTTGAGCGATATTTGTGATCTCGACAGCCGCACGTCTCACCTTATTTCGAGAAAATTCTTGCAATTCGGCTTCGACGGTAGGGAATGGCGTCGCTGGTAGTACCTGGGGTCGGTGGAGGGCACTGGACGTGGTGAGGTAGATCATGCGCAGCAAGGCACGGTGAAGGTGTAAGGAGGATTCAGCTGGGGACAAAGAGTCGACGCCAACTAGAGGTTGATATTGAATTTCCGCAGGCAAATTCGCTTGCCAATTTTCGAGATCTTGATCGCATTGTCGCACTTCAAAGGCTTCAGAGTTGGACTTCTTGGGCACGAGCATCATTGTGGTTTCCGTAGTGCCTCCGAATCGATGGCTCAGAACCGAATATTGGGCCGACAAGACCTGGCTGACAGAGAGACACAACTTGGACTTCTCGATGAACATCATTGCCAGATGTCGCTGGTGCTCGGTATTGTACAGAAATTCGCAGTCGTCCAACATACTCAACACCTCGGGGGGGAATTGTTTGAATTCGAAATCGTCAATCGTCAACATTGGCACGTCGCAATCGTTATCTTTGACTCGCATCGGTCGCCTCATTCCCAAGGCAATCAGTCGGTCTCGCGTATATGTGCTCCACCAGATGCGTTTCCAGAGCTGTTTTCGCCTTGGGCCCATACCCGAGTTGCTCGGATCCCGGTGCAGTCCAATAGTATGAGCCAGAGACAAACTCACTCCCATCCAATGCCAGGTGTCTTTCTGGTCATCGGGCGTCTCATACCAGTATGTCATCAGCAGCAGGGACTGCACGAGTGAGATGCGATCGACTTCGTAGTCAAAGTCGTACAGCAGCTATCAAAGTCAGTAAAGTTTTCTCAAAAATCCTGCCATTCGCGGGCCACATACCCTAGCTCGTTGGAAAAAGACTTTGCGGGCGGTTTTCCGACTGGAATAACCGGCATTAATAAGATGTTCAACATCTACGAAAGCAGTGCCTGCAAACATTACTGCCTGGAACAGCAGTAAGCTCATCTGGTGGACGCCATCATTGCGGGCAATGACTTGCAGGAACTCCTCCAGGTCCAGCAGGGGCATGTAAGGATGCACATAGTAAATGTAGGCCTTCAGGAGCTCGTTGCGCAGAGTGTTGTCGGGAATAGTCAGGGCGCCCTTTGCCGCGAGGTATTCGACATCTTCACGCTGTAGGCGCGGCGGTAGACCGCGGATGTAGTCCGGGAGGAAGTTGCGGGGCCGCGGTGAGCCGAGCAGCTGCTGAATGGCGTCGGTCACGTTCGACCCGAGATTGAACGTCGTGTTTGCCATCGGCTGCGACATGCTCGAGCGGCGCCTCGATTCCGTGTCATTGTCGAGGTTGGAGCCACGCGATTGATCTTGAGACGGGTTAGCAAGTGTCACAGGACGGACATCTAGAGAGACACGAACAGATGAGATGCGGCATGTGCTGCGAGGCATCCAGGTCGACGGATCGCTGAGATGGTGACAAACCCTCATGCTGGTCCAGCGCGTCCAGCGCCGAGGGGGCCCTCGCCACATCCTCGAACGACTCGGCAGACGAGTCGGGAGTCGGCTTCCTGACCTCTACATCGGCGCGAGATTTCCTGGGCAAGTCAGCACAACCGTGCTTGTGGTTTATGGCGTTTTCACGAGATCTTACTTTCGGCGCTTGCTTTCCATGACTACGCATTCCACCTGGTCTAGGCGACAGTTGGTACAAGGAGAGCCATTCTCGACTACGTCGCACCGCACTTTGCGAGCACGGCAGCAGCAGCAAGCCCGAGAGGCCCGTCGTTTCACTGGGCGGTCTCGTCCTGACAGGCCGGCCGTGGAGGCCTTTCTCTTATTCTGAGACTCCGTCTCCGAAGGTGCAGACGCCATTGTGACAGGCTGGTGATGGGCACATACGATCTGTGTGGTGGCGTGAATGGATGGATTGCAATGGTCTGCGAGGCGACAGCTCTAGAGGCGGTGGTTGGAGTGTCTGGGAGAGCAGCAAACGCACGGAAAATCGTCCATCAGGTGTGAGAGAAAGCCGGGGGCGGGGCCGGTATCTTCTTATATGTTCTGAACCTGTTTTAGGGGAGGCCGATCTCCATGTTCGCGGCTTCCCCGTAATTCCATCATTCCCACTCTAGCCACAGCGTGACCTGGATGGACCCAGGGCTAGGCTAGATGCTCCGTATCGGGCCATTTGCCTCCCCCGGACCGTCTTGGCTAGTGTGGTCGTTAGGCGCAGCAGTGCAGTGGAGAGCGCCGCAGCCAGCCTGCCACTCAGCGCCGGCCGATTACCTCTTACGGTCTTCGTGGAGAAGAAGCTTGTCAGGCCCACGCCCAGTGGCCCACGAGCGAGTTGCGAGTCGCGGACGTGCGGGGGGGCCACCACTTGGCCTGGGCCGGACAACGGTTGAACATGACTGCCGCCGGAATAGTCCGCATTGCATTATATTCAAAATTATGTTATATGTTATTACTCTTGACTCTGGGCACTCCGTACGGAGTACGTTAAGTACGTATTATTCTACATATTAGTATTGTTAGAGAAGCTGATAGGTGATCCTTACGAGCGGGACCGTGGCGAATGACAGCAGCACCTCGCCGTCGGGCCGGTCACGCTGCCAAAAAGGTTTTTCTTGAGGTCCCTGCGCTGACAGGCAGAATATGGTGCCGTTCAGCCTGCGTGTTTGATTGCTTCGGAATTTTACCCAGAAGGATGTGCATTATTATGATTGCCTTTTCCTCGTGTGTGTTTGTGTAATTATGTTTCCGGCCGCGGTACATAGAGGAAAGCCGATGACATGATTTGCTAGGCCGGGTGGGACGGTTTCCACTGCTAGGACTGAGGGATTTCATGGCACATTGGAAGTTAGGGCTTGCACATGCTGGCAGGCTGCAGGGATTCTGTAGCCTGTTATACACTTACAGTATACTATTATAGGTTAGTAAGTCGCTTTCAGGATGATGACTTCCATTCCTCCTGCTGATTAGTTAGAAGCCTCCTTCCGCTTTGCTGTTTGAATGAAGAATGCTTCGTGAGCACAAGCGACCGGCACATTCTTCGAAACATTGTGTTGAACAAGTTATGTTCTCCAACGCCTGCACAAGACAAAAACGACGAGGTCGATCGCTGGGAAATCCGAGAGCCGAGTCGTGGTTGGAGAATTATTCGATTTGCCCCACTCTCGGGGCTATGCCGCGTTCGGCACCTCGCCGTTCGACGTCGGCACAAAAGCCGATTGCCAAGCCCAACGCCGAACCTTGTCGTCTTTTGTGGTTGTCACTTGCGTGTCGCGTGCCGGTCTAATTCTTGGAATTATTAAAACGAAAATAAAAATGGCTCGCAGAATAATATCCCTTACTCGTAAATTTGTCTGGTTATTTTTGTCGGTTTGTAAAAAGGCTAATGCTGCAATAATTGCTCCGAAATATCAATGATCATTAATGATTTTCGTAATCACTCCGCGGTGGGACTGCAGGGCCTTCCTGCGACGTACCACAATCTGCTGCGACGTGCCCATCCATCGTTATTATTACTATCATCCTTAGTTTAGTTAGCGTGTTTGTGATTCAACGGATTTACGGCCGTATTCACACTTTTCTGCCTTTAAATTACGGAACTAGGCCACGTCAAGCTTTAAGCCCTAAATTATTAGGGCTTTTTATGATTTCGTTTGTGTGGTTAGGGTGCACAAAGTCGACAGATTTGTTCCACGAGTGGCGATTAAACCCATTTTGCAGGTTTTGTAACAGCTTTACGATTCGGAATTATCATCCCCTTCAATTGTTATAGCTTTCCATTCCGCCGTCTCCTGCCGTCAGGCCTGAGCACGCATTTGTTATTTCTGACTGAACTAGTGGCAGTTTAGGGTTAGCAGCAAGTAGGCCATTCCTCCGAAAAACGGAGCTTTCCATTTCAGTACTAGCGGGTATTGTTTCGCTGGACATGTCGTCATTCTGCAGTACTACGAAACGTTATCGCCTCTTGCGTTCGATCTCTATGGGGAAAACAACTCAGTGGAAGAAGAGAAGCCCACAAGTCTTGTTTTTCCTTGTCTCCTATTCTGGAGATAGCGTACCAGTCAATAAAAAACAAAGGGTTGTGAGTGGCTTGAACCAAGTAAACGAATTACACAGGGACCATAACCGAAAGGCTCCGTCGGCCCGAGTTATCGGATCCGAAATCCGGAAAGGTCCCCATGGAGTCGAGGAAATCCTGTGGTCATTTGAACTCCGGATTATTTTGTACGGGGTGCTGACCCCATGTGAGTGACAATTATAGTGAAACTCAAAAGGTTTCCTCAACGTTTCGTCGTGTTTGCGTATTTGCAAACCATGTCCATGTGCTCTTCAGATGAAGATTCTTCAAGCCACTAGCAAGGAAGTTTTCCTCACTGAGAGCCTTGGTACGAAGTATTTCGTACCTGATCAGAAACCAAAAACAGGGTTCAAAGAATCAAGGGTCAATTACTAGTCCCAAAGGCAAAGCTAGTGGTCCAAACCAACCAACCATTCCCAACAGCGTCAAATGAAAACCGGGGTGGAAAGTTGAACCAGCCCCCCGGACCGCCTATGAACATAACATAATACATGTAGCGTCCCGTCTTTGCTCCGCATTTTCCCGAAACTGGGGTAGAATAGTACGTACAAGCATTTGTCTTCTCCCTCTCTCCACGCGAATTATTGGATTATTATCGATCAGCCTCTCTCCTGCTTTGGGATCTGGACCGTCAAAACCCTGGTTTCCCCGTAGCACGGCGCTAAACATGCATATCTCGATGGAGCTAATAGAAAATACCACAACAATGATAAATAATAATTGTCAGTGTCTCTCCATAAGGAAGCTCTGAACTTCCCGGGGCCCCCGGGGGGTGGGTTGTCAGGATGGCTCGGAAAGCTTGTTGGTTCGTTGATTCTTGATGCATAATGAAATACGATCTAGACAACGGCCATCGTGTCTCTAAATTGGCTGGGTCAATCCCGTGGAAAGGATTCAGTTCCGAGACCGGATGATTTCCATGGGGTTCCGGGAACTGATGGTCATGCTGGATATGGATAGGAATTAAGGGGTAAGATAGTTCGAGGTTGCTGAATGAGGACGCTGAGTTTAATGCAAGACATGCCATATGTCCATGTAATTCTGTCTTGAAATATGTCTATTGGGGATGTTAGTATCCCAAAGTTTCAATGTTGCCTGCCCTGGGATTTTTTGTAGCAAAATATATCGATACTCACCATCGCAATTTGACATGTCCTCAAAGCAAGCTATCATACTTATATCCATTTATGGATTTCAATAGTATATGTACCACGTTTGTACACGATGTTGAACAATTGTGTGAGAACTCAATATATCGCGTTTTATATACATGTTTGCTGCTAATCTATGTAACAAACAGACCTCTCCCAGGAAGATAGCGAATACCGTCCATGCTGATTTCGAATACTGAAATAATTAGATTTCTTTTTGTCAGAACTCCTAAATCATTATGCACTAAATACAAGAAAATCATTAACATTCCCAGCCGTTTCGTAGGTCTATCTCATTAGCCCTAAGAAAACCATTCCCACACTCAAAAAAGGAATCTCTTTTCCCCAATGTCATATATACCGTCGAAAGCCTTACCAATTCCATCACTTCAAATCCCAACCCAAAGCTGAAGTGTACGCATCCAGAGCCTTTTGAAAATGGGCGTCAACTTGATTTTTCTGGTTGCTGGCCTGGGCAACGTACGCCGTAGTGGTGGGCCATAGACCAATCAAGTTAAATAAATAAGCCTACTAAAAGTCAGTGTACTTTTTTTCTTGTCCTCTGATATATGATCTTACATCGACAACCCCTGAAAATATTCTGATTTCGAATGGCATCCTCGTCGCTACTTTATGGTTAAGGGCAATGAGAGCTGCTGCGTTATTTGTGAGATTATCCGTGAGTTCAAATAGGGATTGAACCCACTGCTCGTAAAATAAGCAAATAGCATCAAAAGGAAAGGGCAGAAAAGAGTCATTACATTTGAGTAGCTCTCATACACAATTTCCTGTTTATTGGCATCCTGGATCATCGGAGTGCCCGATGTAAATCCAATATCGCTCAGCACGTTATCATGGATCTCGTCGAGCTGGTTGTAAACACTCGGAATCCCGGCCACATTGGAAGAAGTTGCAACGGAAGAAACGTAGTCTTTGAGAGCGAATGTTTCCGAGGCAAGGCTGTTGACGGCGTTTGCAATGTCGCTTGGTGATGCTGTGGCTGCTGTAAGGTGTATTAGGGTTAAAGATGATAGCAGCAGGAACGCTGCTATTTCAAGTATTTTGTGCATCGTCAACACGGAAGAGGTTGTTTGGATTTTTTTTCAATGCTATATAGAAAGTAGGCTTTTAATGAAGACTGAACGGTTGGATATGCGTAAATTCTGTAAGAAAATGTTTTCGACATTGATGCTATATAGACATTGTCCCTCTAATCCCTTAGAAAAATGGAACGTCTTGGCGCGAGAATGTAGCATGTACTTTCCATCTCATGTGATTTTCATCACACAGGGTTTCACAGTTATTATGACGGGAACTTTGGCGTCACCCATTTCTCGGGCCTTCAAAAGTTGTGAGTCGCCATTTTTAGAGGAAATTTAGATCATGAAATTGATATAATATGATGGTTCCGCAAACATGAAGAGAGATATCAAACGTATAGAAACGGCTAGCGTGGTGTCAAGGTAAGTGACGTGGGAAGACTCTTATAGAAATGTCCTTATTTTCGTAGTTACCAATATCACATGAATCAGGTGTAATGTGTGAGAGGTGGCGATTCATGGCTCAAGCCACAAAAGTAGATATACTAACCAATCAGCACTAAAATTAAAGGAGCTTTCATGTGATTAATGAACCAACCATTTGTTTCTGGATAAAATGGTATATTCGTAGCCATTTAGTCACACAACATTAATTTCGACTGGGGTTTGTGAGACCTACAATAAATTACCCACGTGAATGACCTCTATAGCATCTAGCTATTCAGAAGGGTTTATATAAACGGATAATCTTTTTCGTGAAATTGTATAGTTCCATGTCAATTTCGATACAGTTATCCTAATACTTGAATAGAAGCATGAGAGGCTCGAAGGGATTCTTTGACTTTTCAGTATTATCAAATTCGATGTTGATAGTGAGATTATATGTAGGTTTGATTTTGTATCAATTATATATGATACCTATGGAATATGCTTTATCCATTATACCAGTTGATATGAAATTATGTAGCCTACGACTATACAGCCATCGAGTTTAAGATATCATGTCCAGCTGCGCAATTTTTCCGGATAGTATAGAATGATGTGTCCAAGAAGACTGTCCAATGGTAACTTTCCTCCTATAGATAAGTGACCTCGAAGAATTGCCGTTCTATTCATATTCGCGCGAACCTTTCAAGCATTGTCCGATAGTTAGTGGAGACCTGTCTACGTTGACCTGGGAATCCCATCTTATCGCAGGGTTCTTGTCACAATTTCCATAGCATTCAGGATTGGTACGGCAAATAACACCGGGAAATTTTGACGAAAAGCCACGGTGCAAAGTAACTATATATCGTGCTGAAGCCATGAGAGTTTTCCGACGATTCCAACTTTGTTCCTCTATGGATTCTCATCGAGCAGGCGGCCCCTAGGTCTGTACAAAATAATGAATCGAATATTCAAACAAAACAATTCGTGGTTGATTTATTCTTAGTGGCTGAAGCGTTTTTCTTGTCTTTTTTTTTTAACCTAGGTAGTCCAACACGGATCATTCAAGTAGCTTGACATCAGTTCTGTTTCTCGGACTTGCGAGTTTATTGACAACTGGATATAGCATTATCAGCTACATGAAGAATAAACAGGCGACCTATATATTCGTCGATGAAGGCTGGATTCGTATCATTCTGGAAGGGGCATTTTCCTTGCGTATCGAGGTAAAAATCTCCCTTACTGATTATCGGATTTGAAAAAAAAAAAAAAAAAAGTGTACAAGTAAAAGGACCTGTTGAAACAACAGTTTGATCCTATTACTTGGTTATTTAACTCGGCATGCCTCGGTTGGCAGCGAGACTTTACAGCTGACCCTTATCAAGGTTGTCATGGACACCAGTTGACTTTCAATACGATTGACGTCTAAAAAAACATTCCGAGATCGATCGATGTAGGGATCGGTATGTAGGGGCTATTAATAGTCTGCATTAACGCCACGTTCCGCGCGGACCTCCTTAGATACTCTATTTGACTTGGGCACGTATACGTTTATAAGTGGCTTGCTATATCGACATTGATGTCGAGTCATTGACAACAATAATAATTATCTAACAAGGCGTCGCTTATTAATGATGTTATGTTAGCAGATGATGACAACCAACATGCAGAGCGATTACTGCATTTGTCGCTGACTTGCTGATAGTCTGCGGGTCCTGTTACTCAGATCAGTCCAACTGACCGAATTCGATTCGACACTGGGAACAATTATTGATTTTTCAAACTTTATTTCTTAATAACTGACTATCAATATCGCTAGGAAAAAAACAAATATATGAACCACTACGTATAAACACTGCCCATAAATATGTGTGCATAAAGTCTCTTCTCGGCTTTCCCGGTTGCGCGGGAGATAATCGCCCCCGATTTCCACATTGGGTAATATCCAAACTTGGACGAATCTTTCTCCACAGAGTCCACTCGACTTCCTGCGGTTTGCGATCCAGCGGAAAGTCGAGACGCCATTATTTTTTAAAAAGAAAAGAAGAAAGAAAAATATCGTTTAATTCAAAGTCGAACAATCAGCGCACGAACAAATTTCGCAAGAATAAAGAGAATACGGAGTACTAATACCAAAGTTTGCGCTTGTTCTCCTACAGGATTTCCCCGCATTCTCCGCCTCGGTCGGATTTCGGCTACGCGTGTAAGTATCCGTACCTCGTTTGCGGGTTCAAAAGCGGCGAATTGTTATTGATCAAGGTGGATCGAGAAATAAAAGCGAGGCAGTTCCTGCGCTTTAATAGCGCCTTCGCCCCCGTTCTGCTTTCTTGTCACCAAAAAACATTTTGATTGTACCGAGGACGAGGACGATAAAGCTTCATCCACACCATGGTCGTTAAATCGAAATACACCATCGACATCCCCAAATGCAGTCTGCCCACGCTCATCTTTGGCTCACCGCATGAGCCTTTACCCAGAGATCAAGGTTGTTTGTTCGACCACCTCCATCCCGAAACCCGCTTTCTCAGCCGACACACATACCGACTATGGGCACAGCGACTCGCTGCGGGCCTGCGCGCCGAGGGTGTACAAAGGGGCGATCGGGTGGTCGTGTTTAGCACAAACCACCTGTTTTACCCCGTGATATTCATGGGCGTCATGATGGCCGGCGGCATTTTCAGTGGCTGTAACCCGACGTATTCGCGCCAGGAGCTGGCTCACCAGATCCGCGACGCCGATCCGACGTTCGTGTTTACGCAAGGCGGCGAGCCGCTGCGTGTCTGTCGCGAGGCGATCCAGTCGATGGCCGCAGAGCACCGCGCTCGGTATGAAAAGCGCACGTATGTCGCGGATGATCGGGTCTTTGACTCGCTCAGCCAGCCCGGCGAGCAAGGTGTGCCGTATTGGAGCTCGCTCTTCGCGTCTGAGGCTGAAGGCAGTCAGTTAGTCTGGGATCCCCTGACGGGGCCCGACGAGGCTGCAAACACCATTCTCGCTTTGAATTACTCATCTGGCACGACCGGCCTGAGCAAAGGCGTGGAGATTACCCATGGGAATTACGTCTCCAATATCGTCCAGTACGATTACCTCTCAGCTGCGTCTGATCCGGTCTACGATGCCGAATGCAGACGAACCCAGAAATTCCTCTGTTTCCTGCCTTTGTATCATGCCATGGCGCAGATGTTGTTTCTAGGTGTCGCCCAGTACCGCGGTGTGCCCGTGTACATTATGGAGAAATTCGATTTTCTGGCCGTGTTACAGAACGTGGAGAAATTCCGCATTACGGATTTGATGCTCGTGCCGCCCGTCGTAGTCATGCTGGCCAAGCGTCCCGAGACGAAGAAGTTCGATCTCAGTTCTGTCGTGCGTCTTGGATCTGGCGCTGCGCCGTTGAGTCGTGAGGTGTCGGAAGAAGCCGAGAATCTGTGGCCGAAGGGGGTGATCAATGTCAAGCAGGGATGGGGAATGACTGAGTATGTATAACCCCCCCAAAAAAAAGAAAAAAAAAAGAGGAACTTGTTTACTAACCTCTCACGCAGAGTGACATGCTCATTACTTGGCTGGGAACCCAACGAAAAGAGCACCGACAACAGCGTCGGCTGGCCGAACCCCAACTCGGAATGCAAAATCATGACACTCCCCGACGAAACCGCCGACTCTGATGATTTGACGACACGCAAGGAGCTCGGCGCAAACCAATCCGGTGAGCTCTGGGTGCGAGGCCCCCAGGTCATGCGCGGATACTGGAGGAATCCCAAAGCCACGGCGCAGACACTCACCCCGGACGGATGGCTGCGTACGGGCGACATTGCGTATTATGACGACCAAGGGAAATTCTATATTGCCGGGCGGCTAAAGGAGCTTATCAAGGTTAAGGGTCTCCAAGTCGCGCCGGCCGAGTTGGATGGCGTGTGTTTGGAATGTGACGGGGTCGCCGATGCAGCCGTCGTGGGTGTGACGATAGACAACCAGGAACATCCACGCGCATATATTGTGCTGAAACAGGGTGTTCCTGCAACAAAGGCAACCGCAGAGAAAATTGCCGCACAGACGAATGCGAAATTAGCGCAGCACAAGAGGTTCACAGGCGGTATAGTTTTTGTCGAGACACTTCCGAAAAACCCCAGTGGCAAGATTTTGAGGCGACTACTGAGGGATCAGGCGCAAAAGGAAGTGCAGGCTGAGCAGTCGAATAAGAAGATCAAAGCCTCGTTGTAGATTTGATTTATATGATTTAAACCAATTATAATATATAAACATATATAGGAGTGATGAGAGATAAGAATAGATGCAATGATGCATAATCACTGAAGTTTGTCAATATTCAAAAAATTTGTCATTACTTCAATGTTCTGCGTTTATATAAAAATTATTTACTTGCAAAAATAGGTACAACGTTCGCATACTGAGATTTGTTCTACAAATCCAGCAAATGTAACAACAATTGGGTATATATCACTTATAAACCGACCACAATACCATTTCATGGATGCCAATGTCACCTAGCAGTACCCCCGATCCTCATTCTTTTCTTGATGTATTGATTCGTATAATGGCGAGATCGTTTCTCTTCTGTGGTTAGACGCGCGCTCATGGTTCCGTAGCTTCAATGCCTCCTGGTTGAGGTTTCTTGAAATTCCGTGCTGACTGGCCCGACTCGAACATGTCGTCCGCCTCAGTCGGCGTCAAGCCCTTCAGATCTGGCACGTATAGGAAAGACAACACGCAAGCGATGCCGGATAACCCACAAAACAAAAACCCAGTCTTGCCGCCCAGGTTTGCTGCATCCGAGTTGTACAAATACGGGAGAAACGCAGAAAAGATGGCGCTTCCAGCAGAGTTTGCAAACCATCCAAGGCCCTGAGACTTGGCACGGAGACGCAGTGAGGATGTTTCACCTCCGATGGCGTACGAAGCGGGCCATGCACCGAGGCCGGCGATGGTGATGACGAGGATCAGGCCGACGGCGATATAACTATTAAGATTTGTCTGTCAGATGATGCGGTCCAAGAAGATGGGAAAAAAAAAAGACTTACATGTTTCCGCCAGCCGAATTGAAGCAACCAACAATGCCAACCGTTGCCCACAAGACAGTAATAACACCCATGGAAAGGATGAGCATGGGCCGTCGCCCAACTCTGGACATTAACCAGAATGCTATAAAGTTCGTGATAATGCTAGCAACAACACCGCCAATAAAGTATGTTGTTGCTTTGCCGGCACTCATTCCAATAACCTCCAGCAGATAGCTAGAGTGACCCAGCAAGGGGAGGCCAAAGAATTCCGGGACAAGGTTGGCGAATACAATGATTGCGCTCCTCCTAAAGTCCGCGCGCCGTCTGAACAGGTCCAGGTATGAAATATCCTTATTAGCCAAGTTATCCAACTCGCGCTGTATGCTCTCATCCCGCAGGCGGTTGTATAGCTGAGTAGACTGTGGTCCTCCGAGACGGCGACAAGCTGCCTCTGCAGCCTCCATTTTCGACTTGCGCATGAGCCACACGGGGCTTTCGGGTAGAAAAATCGTCACGGCAAAAGGGATAATCGAAAGAACCCACTGAATCGCGATGGGGATTCGGTAGGAATTCCGTGCAGTCAGGGACACGCCTGCCTTGATGACTAGCGATCCGACAAACTGACCCAGCAGAAACAATGGCGCTCCCAGGGACAGGATGGGTCCACGAAGAGACGTAGGCAGAATCTCTGACATGTATGTCTGCATGGCCGACAGGATGCCGCCCATGCCGATACCCTGCGCAAGCTTTCCAGCAAAGTAAGTGCCTCCACGGGTTTCAATCGAAGGTGCTTCGTCCGCCAGGAAACAGATGGTGATGGTGACAGCTTGCCAAACGCTGGCTACCCCAATAGTGGCTCGGCGTCCAAACCTGTCTTGTGTCCAACCTCCAAGGAGAGAGCCTATGGCCGTGCCGAGCGGGCCAGACACTGCCCATAGCGATAGCCAAACCGAGGGAACGATATAGTCGTCGCCATCTGGTGTTCCGAAGCGCTGCCTTCACGTTTCTTTTTTTTAGCTTCGTTAGTTTAGCAAGGTGTAGTAATCTTACTTGAAGGCTGGAAGAGCAGCAATAGAACCGACAAAGACCACCTCATAGCCGTACAGAAGCGCACTGGCAGCTAATGAAAAGCCGCAGATTGCCAGTCGAGGGTTCTGTTTGACACTTTTCCAGAGTTTCTGGTTGGTAGTGCCCTCTTCGGTGCCCTGTACGATGCTCTGCTGACTGCTCTGCTGACTGCTCTGCTGACTGCTCTGCTCTGTGACAGAAGTAGCACTCTCGTGCACATTCAGACTCTTGCGATCCTCATGATCGACGACCGCGGGAGCTGCCTCGGCCATGCTGATGGAAAGGCGGGGGAACTTGACGATTCAGATGATTAGGGCATGGCAAGGAAGGTTTGTGAAAAAAATGCGGCTACAGCTACTGTATATTATTGTTTTAGAAACTCGGGGACACTAAAAATGCCTGCATGCGACGGCCATGGCTGAGGCGCAGCAGACAGCGCGGCCCCAGCGCGCAACGGCATTCGCCTAGGATTAGTCGCTTAAGGCTGAAGGGTGTCGATCTCCAACGTGTTGCAATGCAAGGACACAAGTTATAAAGGGAGTGTACTCTGCGACACACCTGGAATTTACGCGGAGTATATCTTTCTGTGGTACGGTCGGACACGGGGTCGGACACGGCGCCTTGGCAGAGAGCTTGGACGGCTCAGGACAATATATGAGAGGTCAATCGATAATGCTAAGAGACTTGGCAGGTGGCCCCCATAAGCCAAAAACAAATCCACCCCCCGATGTGGCAAATCACATTCGGCTGCTGTGTTGGTTTTGCGGACAATGTGGTGAGATTCGTGAGAAGTATAATATAAAAATAATCCTGCCAGGTCGGGATTTGCAGGTTTTGGCCCTAAAAACTTTCCCGATTAGGCAAGTTGGATAGACCTGCCAATACCACATCCACCATGGTTTCAAGCGCTATATATAGAATTCGTACATTAATTGATTGAATTCTCTTTTGCAAATCAACCTTACTACATCTATACTCTTGTGATATACAAATATCAAAAGTCTTTGCTATTTCCTCGAAACAAAGAAGGCTTTTGATGAAGCCCGTTTATACTGAATGCATCGTCGCGCCGTATATTTTAACCTTGGCCCCTCTCAATTTTAACAACGCGCTAGGCCACATCGGGGATTTTCTTTATCAGTTTTGTGGGGGCGGTGGACAGTGGGGGTTCAGCTGCGGGGGTTAATGTCTGTAAAAGAGTTGCTTAACACGACGCACTTGTTTGCCTGCCTAGAGTAGGAGGAATTGCTTGGAGATGCGTGTCTTTAAGAACAAGATCCGGTGGTGCTAATCCAATCTTCTCCAACGGGCAGGTTGCAACTGTAAGCCTGATATAAGCCTCTACTACTACTCTGTACGTGTTATCATCTAAGGAGGGGTAATATAAACAAGCGCCGAGCCACCAAGCACACATAATTTGGCAGCTGCCACATCCTTTCTGATCAGTACCTAAATAATTAATTGAATTACCTGTCAGGAAAAAGATGGCAACCCCCAGAGACGGCCTTTCCCGCGTTCGGCCCGAAGATGTAGGCGTCGATCCCAAGGATATCCAAGCCTTTGTCGACGAGGCCACCGCGGCCGCGGACATTGAGCTTCACAGCTTCATGTTGTACCGCTCCGGCGGCGTCGTCGCGGAGGGCTGGGCATGGCCATACCAGCCCAACTTGCCTCACATGCTGCACTCAGCCACCAAGAGCTTTCTGTCTGTCGCAGTCGGCCTAGCCATCCAAGAGGGCTTCTTCAAACTCGACGACCGCATTGTCTCCTTCTTTCCCGACCACGTGCCCAGTGACGCTTCCAAAAACCTGCAGCGCATGTCTGTCGAAGACCTCCTGACGCAAACCTGCGGCCACGACCACGGCGAATCAGGCGGCGAGTGGCGCGGGATTGAAACGAGCTGGATCGACAAGTTCTTTACCATCCCCGCCGACCACGAGCCAGGCACGAAATTCACGTATTCGAGTGCCACGAGTTTTATGCTCTCGGCCATCATCTCCAAAACGACGGGCCAGTGTGTACGCGATTACCTCGAGCCGAGATTCTTCCGCCCGCTGGGCATTAAGATGTTGACTTGGGACGTGGGTCCAGACGGGATCAACCCGGGTGGAAATGGGATTTCGTGTCTTGCGTCTGATTTTTTGAAGCTGGGGATTCTGCATCTGCAAAAGGGGGAGTGGGAAGGGAAGCAGATTTTACCCAAGGAGTGGGTTCAGGCTGCAAACACTTCTCAGCGTGGGAATCTGTATGGCTATCACTGGTGGACTGATTCGGAGGGGAGTGCTTGGGCGAGTGGCATGTTTGGCCAGTTTGCTGTGGTGTATCCCCAGCATGATGCAGTACTCGTCACGAACGCTGCAGTTCCGTCAGGAGCACGGCCGCTGATGAATCTTATTCATCGCCATTTCCCGGCAATCCTGAAAGACAAAGCAGCATCGCAGAGCAGCCCGGAAGCTCAGCAGCAGCTTGAAACCACACTTGGTGCGTTGCGCGTACTCCCAGTCTTCCAAAAGACACCGCCGCAAAACTCCGCGATAAAGGTAATCAATCAAGAAAGATTCGTCACCAAGGACAACAAAGACGGCGTTATTTCATTTGCGTTGGACTTTCACAGCGACACGCTCTGTGTCTTCCATCTCCAAGACAACCGTGGCTTCCATCGCGTCCAGGTCGGCCTTGACAACTGGCTCGAGGGCTATACAAGTCTCTCTGGTGCCAAGTTGCACCATGGCTACGAATCCGCCATGCTGCGCACCGTAGCCGGGGGAGTGTGGAAAACAGAGGAAAGCTTCGAAATAACTATCCAATACCCGGAAATGGCATTCTGCGACACGGTCCTTCTCACTTTCTCCAACAATTACATCACCGCAAAGCTAGAGCGCAGTGTCAATGTCAATTCGTTCGGCACGCGCCGTCCAGCCGTGTGGGCCAGCATACTCGTAAAAGGAGACGAACTCCAGTCCGAGGACTTTGGAGTCGAGCGCGGCAAAATCAAGTATTCAACGGGGGAAACCACTATTGGCGAGTTGATGGATAACCCAGCCACGCGAGCAATACTTATGGAGGAAATCCCCAATATAGTAAATCATCCTCGTATTGAGAAAGGCCGGCCGTATACATTTGATATTATTGCGCATCATTTAGACGGGTTGGATCATGACACGCTGGCGAGGATTAACAAGAAGTTGGCAGAAGTATAGTTGATGGGTCTTGATAGAGAAATTGAGAGATGTACATAGAGAAACTACATGATGTATCACATGTAGAACGGTCTTTGGATGAGTTTAAATGATTACGTTGCCTAAGCTTATTCAGAACACTTTGTGTAATAATGAGAGAGAATAAATATAAATATTTCACAATATTAAAAACATGAAATATATGCTACCACTCGTGTTTGGAAAAGGTCTTCCAATATCCTATCTATATAGTCGAAACAGACAGGTTTAACGTATCCCGCAACATTAAAGTATAATACACAAACATGGGGATATGAACAAGGCCCCTACTTGCCCTCTGGAGCAACCTCCTGCATCGTCTCATCCGAAAACTTGAGATCTTCTTCCACATCGGTGGTGTCTTTGACCTGGAGAATCACGGGCACCGCAATCAACAATGACCCAGCAAGAAGACCCCAACAGGAAGCGAATTCGCTCATGTATGCTGTGTACAAGCCATCCATTCTGTTATCCCTATTAGTACAGGTCGAAGAAAGGGAAGTAATCCACTTGAAGTTACATACCGCCAGGTAATGGCTTGACCAACTGATTGAATACCTTTGTAAAAGCCGGCATAGTTGGCGAGTTTGCGACTGTTGTTACTCAAGGCACCCATGAGCCTGGGCCGTTAGTACTTTTTCTTTTCTTTTTTTTTTCAACAAAGGAGAGAGATAAAACTCACCAGTACGAGCAGGTCTGGAAAGCGGCATCGTAAAACCCATAAAACATGTAAAGAAACATGGGTCCAATATACCCGGAAGAGGTCCAGTCCTTGAGAGGCGACTCTGTTTCGCGGGTATATTGCTTCTGGAAAGCGTAGCCACCTCCCCAAATGGCCATTGTGATGATAAAAAGCAATCCAAAGTTGAGCTTGGCTCGCATGCTGCGTGAGAAACGCGTCATGTCCAATAATCGGCCAAAGACAAATGCGCCAAGCATCTGGCAGAGCCAGTACAGCAAACTGTTCAGAGAGCGGGTGCGGATATTGAAATAAAACCCATTGACGGCGTTGAATTGGTATGCGGTGAACCAATTGCTGGCCAGGAACATGGGGAAGAGCAGGAGAATGTACCGGTCGTTTTTCAGAGTCTCAAACAGGCCCTTGATTTCGGTCATCCATGTAGGGTGCTTGATGACAATGACTTTGGAGCTGTCCTTGCGCTTGACGTATTTGGGTTCGGTCATACTAATGGCTAGGAACCAGCCGATCGCCATGAGGATAATGAATGCAATGTATGTTCCGTCGTTGACTTGTCCTGCTGTCGAATGGATATTTTGACCGAGGGGAACCTTTTATCGTTAGCATATAGATCTTGGTATTAAAGGGGTTGATATGCATACCAAGCTACCAATAACTCCACCCAGGTTGAAAACAATCCAGAAGAAAGCAATAAATTTGCCCTTTTGCTCTTCAAGTGGGTAGCTCATCATAATGGTTCCTTGGGCACACCACAGCAGACCTGCACAGATACCGAGGAGGGCGCCAGAAAAGATCAAGAACCCTGCATTTTTATTGTGATTGTAAGACAATAACGCAGCGACATATAAGAGATAGCCAAAACTACCGCAGAAAGCAGTCAATTTCAATCCGACTCTGTTCGCAACCGAACCAGCAAAGAACCCGACAACCGACAGGGTACTGTACAGAGCTGTGTTGGCGTTGTTGACATCGTGCGGGTCGAGCTGTCCGCCTCCTCCGAGGCCAGAGACGGCGTTGTACATGCCTGGACAGAGGAAGCAAACCATTGATATCAGGAAAAGCTGCGTCTCTGGCGAAGCGTACCAGGGCAATGTCAACCCGGCGAGCCGTAATGGTTTGTACATCCAGGGTTTCCCTTCTGCTGAGGTGTCTTCGACAGCTGGGGACTCGACAGCAGCGCCGTCTCCCATTTCATATGTTTCCGAAGTTGGGTCCGGATCACTTTTGGTAGACATGATGGTGTTTTCTCTGGAGGGTTGTTCCTCGGGACAGCTATGGATCGGATGGTGAATTCCCCAGCTTGGAAGAATGGAAAGAAGAACAAACGGAGCACGCGAGCAGGGACCAGCCAGTTATTATTATTCCAACAATGCTGGATAGATAGTCTCCGGTACAGCCGTCCAGCTGAGGGATCTTGGCGCGGGATTGGTAGGGATGCGATGTGGCCTAGGCGAGAATGCAGCAAGGATCGCCAAGATCTCGATCATATAATTATTTTAAAGTATCCACAAGTCGATTCGCGGGGAAAAGGCAATTGGATCATTCAACCATTATTATTACGTAGGGACATACGGCGATGCACCAAGTGTAGTCCAAGGCAATGACTCCATCTGTGATCATATGTGATGGTCTAGATCGGGTTTCTGTGTGTAGGATCAACCCAATTGACGATATAGAATCCAGGAATTCCAGTCGTTTTCAGCGATAGCCGATGCCCTCGTGGAGGAATTATGCATGCACCGATCTGAGTCGACTGAACACGTCTTGTGTCTTGTCCAATGAAAACACACCCGGACAACATCCCGAAAACGACGAATGCGGCGCATCTTACGTAAGTCCGGGAACCGTAGGGCTGGGTTTAGTTACATGCTGCGCCGACGGCACGGTAGCATCTGTCATGTGACTCATGATATCTAGAATTAATTAGTACTGTAGTAGTTGCTACCTGGCGCCGGGCATTATGTACAAGAAAGGAACGCCGAGATGAAATAATATAAAGTCAAATTTATTTTTGAGACTCTATTCTGGCTGCAATCAAATTACTTCGGTATTATTACTGATTATGCTAACCGGATACTTCGCAGTTAGCTGACTGCAGCAGAAATACGTGGTATTGTAAATACACAAAATTACACTAGCGCGCGGTATTGGCCATTTCGCGTAACACCGCTAACCCGTCCCGGAATGGCGGTCGCAGCCCAAAGAGGCAAAGCGCCAAGAAGCCAAATCCGCCTGCGGACGTCACGGTATCTATCGATCTTCTTATCGGGGCTATCGTAGCATCCACGCGGTTGCGACTCTTGCAGACTGACATAGTATTACTTGTTTGTCATGGCAATGGAACATTCGCGTTTGCCCGTTCCAGCCAACCCCGTTTCGGGGTCGCTGCACTCGCTCGGCCTCTGGGTCCGGCTAGCCCAGAAAAAAAAATTAAAGTCTATGTCACGTCGTGATTTCCCTGGATGGTAATTAATCAACCTTCCAAAGAGCCCCGCCACAACGACGAACTGTTTTTTGGTCACCTTTGCTTTCGTGGCTTTTTCTCTTCTGCTTCTTTTCTTATCCAGTGCTTGAGGCCTGGTCAACCCGAGACATCTGATACTCTGCTGGTTTATTCGTCTCGACAGTGAACTGCAGGTAGAAAGACAGACAGACAGACAGAAGATTTGCAGTGACATCATGCCCGCCCGCCAAGTCGACGCGCAACCGCGCATCACCAAATTCACTAACTGCCGCATCCTCAAAAACGGTCAGCTCATCGAGCAGGACCTGTGGATAGATTCGTTCTCTGGAAAAATCCTGCGCGACCAGGAAGCCTTTTATGAGCTGCACTTGTCGCCGGACCAGGTCATCAACCTGAACGGCCGCATTCTTGCTCCTGGGTTCATTGACGTCCAGCTCAACGGCGCGCAAGGGTTTGACTATTCGGTGCCCCAAGCCACGCGCGAGGAATACGATGCTGGGTTTATAGAGTCGAACCGTGGGCTGATCAAGACGGGTGTGACCTCCTTTCTGCCCACTACCGTGAGCACGACGGCCGAGAATTACCAAAAGGTTGGCGAATCTTTCCAAAAGAAAAACAAAAAAAAAAAAAGCAACACCATACTAATCGAGAGTCAAGGTTCTCCCCTCTCTTGCTCCCACCGGGGCTCGCCGGCCGCACGATGGCGCAGAATCACTTGGCGCCCACGTCGAAGGGCCCTTTATCAACCCGTCGCGCAATGGCATCCACAAGCCCGAAGTGCTCCTCTCGGCCGCACAGGGCTTCCAAGATATTATCGACTGCTACGGCAAGGAAAACATCCCCGAGGTCAAAGCCAGCGAAGAGGACACGCCAGTTCCCAATGGACACACCAACGGCATCTCTCCCAAACCGGCCATCAAGATGATCACCGCGGCCCCCGAGGTCGGACACATGACCAAAAACATCCGCGAACTCACGCAGCGCGGCATTGTATACTCGATCGGCCACTCGGACGCCACCTACGAACAGGCCATGACGGCCGTCGGCCAGGGCGCCATGATGATCACCCACTTGTTCAACGCCATGCGTCCCTTTTACCACCGCAACCCGGGCGTTTTCGGTCTACTGGGCCAAAGCGACCTGCCCAAACCATTCTTCGGCGTCATCGCCGACGGAATCCACCTGCACCCAACCTCCATTAAGATCGCATACAACGCGCACAGCGAAGGGCTCATCCTGGTCACCGACGCCATGCGGCTTTGCGGGTTGCCGGACGGAAGCTATGACTGGACCAACGGCGACCGCATTATCAAAAAGGGCGTGCGCCTGACGCTCGAGGGTTCCGACAAAATTGCAGGCAGCTCGGCTACCTTGATCGAATGCGTCAACAATTTTCGGCGCTGGACCTCGGCGACCACGGCAGAAACGCTGACGGCAGTGACCGCGACGCCCGCGCGCATGCTGGGATTGGAGAAGACAAAGGGCACGCTTGACCACGGCGCTGATGCGGATCTGGTCGTGCTGAGTGACAGACTTGATTCGTATAGTGGGCCGACGCTGACGGTCGACCAGGTGTGGAAGTTTGGTGTCAAGGTGCACGATGCTGATGACGATGAGCCGGTCAGCGCGAAGGTTTCGCCGTAGTCTTTTTGATTTGCCTTTTAACTATAATTTCTACCTGACAATCGGATCGGGTTTCTTGTTTGTTTTTATCAGCATGTTGGAGTTTATATCGACCGGCCTGTTTTTTTCCGTTTTGTTTGTTGCTGTTTGTTTCGTAGCCTTGAGAATTATAGAGTAAAGAA
Source organism: Talaromyces sp. DC2 (assembly GCA_039119965.1). Lineage (NCBI taxonomy): Eukaryota > Fungi > Ascomycota > Eurotiomycetes > Eurotiales > Trichocomaceae > Talaromyces > Talaromyces sp. DC2. The sequence goes on along the minus strand of JBCLNQ010000020.1, from coordinate 165,208 downwards.
AGCGCAGCCTAACTGACTTAGTTATATGTACTGTTGTATATTAGTACTAGACGTGATACCAAATCAAATTCAATAGAAGCCGTTATTTATTTCTTTTTTACGTATGAATGGTTTTCATATTGAAGTAGTAGTATGTATAGTAATAATGACAGGACTTTTATTTCTCGTGAAGCATGGGTATCGTCTGGTTGTCTCGTCTCATCTCCTCGCTTTTCTGTCTTTCAATCATACAGATAACAAAAAACAGGTACAGTTATAGCCAGCCGCCCAAAATGGAATTCTGTATACAAAAAGCGTTGACAAGATAAAAAAAATATTTGTTTCTGGCTTGTAGTTTACAAACGAGGCTGGTTCCTCTTCCAGCCAGCCTCTTCAGCAATGAGCTCGGCGGCGCGCTCGCCAATAGCCAGGACCGTGAGCATCGGGTTGATGGTAGGCATGTTGGGGAAGACACCGGCGTCGGCGATGCGCACGTTCTTCAGGCCGCGCACGCGCAGTTCCGGGTCAACGACGGCCAGCGGGTCGCGCTGGACGTCGCCCATCTTGGTAGTACCGGCAGGATGGTAGACGGTGTGGGCGACTCGGCGGCCGTACTCGGAAAGGGCCTCATCGGTGGTGACATTCGGGCCCGGCGCGACTTCGCGCTTAATCCAGTCCTTGAAGGGCGCCTGTTGGGCGACCTTGCGGGCGGCTTTGAAGCCGGCGACAATAGTAGCTGCGTCGTAGCCCTCTGGATCAGTGAAGTAGCGGAAGTCGAGAGCCGGTTTGACGCTGGGGTCGGACGAGGTGAGATACAAACGGCCGCGAGAGCGGGGGCGAGGGATGTTGGGCGTCATGCAAAAGGCGTCCGTGGGAACGTCGTAGCCGAGACGAGTAGTGTTTAAGCAAAACGGAATCTGGTAGCAGTGCATCATGATATCAGCTGCACGCCCGTCACTGCCGGCTGCGTTGGCGGGCTCTCGGCGCAGGAAGATTCCAGCGTCAGAGTCCATGGTGGTCTGGTTAGGGGGCACTGGCTGGTTGAGTTCCCAGATGATGATACTCTCCGGGTGGTCAATGAGGTTCTCGCCAACACCGCGAATGTCCTTGACGACCGGAATTCCCAGAGATGACAGCTGGTCTGCGGGACCAATTCCAGACAGCATCAGCAGGCGCGGGGTGTCTACAGCACCGGCGCAAATGATAGTCTCGACCTTGGAACGCAGGGCGTGCTTGACACCCGACTGGAGAGTCACATCGACTCCGGTAACGACATCACCATTCACATTCACACGAGACACCCAGGCGTTGGTCAGGATGGTCAAGTTTGGCCGCTTCTCCTCTCCGCGGAGAATCGGGTGGATGTAGGCGACACTGGCGCTGCTACGGCGGCCGTCGTCTGGGTTGTACGAGACCGAGAAAAAGCCCACGCCTTCAGTAAGCTCTCCCTTGGAGCGGATCTCCTTGTTAAAGTCCTCAATGACAGGAATGTCCAAGGCAGTCGAGCACGACTGCACCCAGTCCTTGCAGAGCTGGTTGCGGTGGCGTGCGTGGACGGGCTGCACGGTGTTGCGCAGGTTATCCAAAATGCGAGTAAAGGTGTCAAAGGACCAGCCCTTGCAGCCCTGGGCCTCCCAAAGCCGGGTGTCGTATTCAAAGGGGCGGAAGGAAATCAGCGTGTTGTGCGAGGAGCAGCCGCCAAGCACCTTGGCTCGGGAATGCCGGATATGGCTGTTTCCTGGGGGAGTCAGTACACAATTGGCTCTTTATCATGCTTCATCGGGGGGATAGCTACCCATTGGCTGTTCGGTGGTGGGATAGTCGTAGTCCAGCTCGCCGCCCAGCAGGTTGAGCCATTCCTTGAGGTTCAGGACGCGGTCGTCCAGGAAATCGCTGGGGCCGGCCTCGATCAGCAGAATGCGCTTGTTGGGCAGGTACTCTGCCAGGCGCGAGGCAATGACACAGCCAGCAGTGCCTCCTCCTACGATGACATAGTCGTAGCTGTCCACGTCGGTGGCCGGGAGAAGGGTGGTGGTGGCCATCGTAGGTATGTTATTTGCGTATTGTGGTGTAGCAATTGCAGAGAGAGCAGTGAGACACACAAAACTGCAGACGGGGCAGGATGCAGAATTGAAAGAGTGGATTCGAGTATAGATAGAGACAGAAAATAGCAAAGAGCACGAGAGAAGAAAGTCGAGAAGAGCACGAGAGACCGCAAAAGGGCGGACACGCGATTTAACGCCCGCCGGTCTTTGCAGGTGGGGCGATCAGAGACCCACCACTGGTCGCCGATAAGGAATGGTCGATAAGAAAGTTTTTTTTTTTTTTTTTTTTTTCTTTCTTTCCTTTTTCCTAGTACGTGTTCTATGTTCCCTTGTGGGTATACCGTAACTACATATAATATATGTGTATATGAACTTCTATCTTCTATGTATTTACCATAACTATACTCCGTAGTAGTGACAGGTGAATGCCGCAAGACCCAAGGCGGCATACCAACTGAAAAGACATGCAGGACCGTGGGACAAAGCAAAAGAAAAGAAAAAAAAAAGAAGAAAACGCCATTCCAGACACAGCAAGCCCTGGGCTATCATGGGGCGAGTCCCAACTGTCAGCGGGTGTCGGTGTAGACTGACTATATCATCTAAATAAGTACTAAGAAGACGGTGACGTCGGCGGGCAGCTCCCCCACAATCGCGAAAAATTTAGTACACTCCGGGCATATTCTCTGAACCGCAGATACAGCCACAGGCGCGCAGGGAAATACACTAAAGGATAGGACAGGACTATCGGTACAAAACGAGTATTGTTTTCCTTTTCCCGCAAAGTAATTAAATTACTATTGCGCCGTCCTTCTCTTGCACATACTCGAATTGGAGATGCTACCAGGACTACAGCCAAGCGCTAAGCCCAACGACTAGCGGCACGCTATTCCCAGAATGGGCAATAACTAGCAAGTCCCAGGAGAGCAGCTGTGCATCGTGCATCGTGCAGATTCCAATTTGTTACGCCAACGGTCGGCGAGTCGGGTCCGGCCAGGGGAAGGCTAGTCTTGGCTTCGTTTTCGTCTTAATTTTTCACTGATAACAGCAGTTTTCCACGGAGCACGTACGATGTTCTTTAGTCGACGACTCCAAGTATAGAGGAAAATACTGGGTGGGGCTCCGGTGTTTCCAGCCAATAGCGGCCCTGATCGCCGGCCACCGCCGAGGCAGATAAGCAACGCCCCGACGCCAGAGCATTCATTTCCTTTCTCCGATTCACGTCTTCTCTTCGTATCTCCAACTTCTTCCATTGCTTCGACGTGCACGCGTTTCTCGTTCCTGGCTCTGCAAGCTCAGACGAACCAGAACCACACCATGCCTGTCACATACCCCGCCCGTCAATTGTACTACGACGGCCAGTCGCAGCCCGCCACCTCTGGCAAGACCTTCCAGACCATTGACCCGGCCACTGGAGCCCACATTGCAGACATCCACGAGGCATCGCACGCCGACATCGACAGCGCCATTGCCGCGGCCGAAAAGGCCTTCGTATCGTGGTCCGCCACGCCTGCTATTCAGCGTGCGCGCATCTTGCAGAAAGCCGCCCAGCTGCTGCGAGACCGCAATGACGAGATTGCCACTGCCGAGACACACGATACAGGCAAGGCCTTTACAGAGACGAGCGTTGTCGATGTCGCTACGGGCGCTGATGTCTTGGAATACTTTGCCAATCTGGTCGGCGGCGGCGGCTTGAATGGCGAGACTACGCAGCTGAGAGAGGACGCCTGGGTCTACACCAAAAAGGCTCCTTTGGGCGTCTGTGCCGGCATTGGCGCCTGGAACTATCCGATTCAGATGTAAGTTGAACGTCAGGTTGACTTGGAGTAGTGCTGACAACGGTTCTGTGTAGCGCTCTGTGGAAGTCGGCGCCCTGCCTCGCAGCCGGCAACACCATGGTTTACAAGCCTAGCGAGTTCACCTCCCTTCACGGCGAAACCCTGGCCAAGATCTACACCGAAGCCGGCTTGCCGGCCGGTGTTTTCAATGTTGTCCACGGGGCCGGCGGCGTCGGCGCATATCTGACCGCTCATCCTTCCATCGCCAAAGTGTCCTTTACCGGCCAGGTTTCTACAGGCAAAAAAGTAGCCGGGAGTGCCGCGGGCGGCATGAAATATGTCACCATGGAACTCGGCGGCAAATCCCCGTTGATCATCTTGCCGGACTCGGATCTCGAGAATGCCGTGGACGGTGCCATGATGGCCAACTTTTACAGCACGGGTCAGGTATGCACCAACGGCACGCGAGTGTTTGTGCCCGCGAGCCTCAAGTCTGCTTTTGAGAAGCGCCTGCTCGAGAAGATGGAATACGTACGGGCTGGCCCCGTCATGGATCCGGCCACCAACCTGGGCCCTCTGGTGTCGCGCATCCACCACGAAAAAGTCACCAACTACATTCGCCATGGCATCGAACACGACCGCGCAAAACTACTGTATGGCGGCCTCGGCCAACCCGCCAACCTGCCAGCTTCCCTGCAAGCTGGGTTCTGGGTCAAACCCACCATCTTCACCGACTGCACGGATGAGATGAAAATCGTGCGCGAGGAGATCTTTGGCCCCGTACTTTCGATCCTGCCCTACAATACCGTCGACGAAGCCGTGCGCCGGGCCAACGCGACGGAGCTGGGGCTCGCCGCGGGCGTTTTCACTAAAGACCTGAACCAGGCGCATCGCATCATCGACCAGCTGCAGGCCGGCATCACGTGGGTGAATTCATGGGGCGAGTCGCCGGCGGAAATGAGCGTGGGCGGGTGGAAGCAGAGCGGCGTGGGCGTTGAGAATGGGCGGAGGGGCATTGAGGCGTGGGTGAGGAATAAAAGTACGTTGGTTGACATGGCTGGCTCGGTGGCGACGGCTTTTGCGAAGCTGTAGCCTCAAAAAAAAGTGGTTTGGGCGTATATATCTGTATGAGATGAATGACTTAAATAAACAAAATACAATGTAAAAACACATACACTACATTGTCACACAGATACATAAAAGAATATAAAAAAATCATTCAGTCTAGTTCACATTGCTATATGTATGGTATATTCTGATAGTTCAAACTGTAAATAATTTCGCCCATAAGTAACGCCCAATCTTTCTCCCGTATAGTTGACGTTTCGTTTCCGAGTTACACTTTTGACTCGTTTCAATCTGTTATATGCAGCATACACACTAACAAAAAAAAATTCAAATCCCAGATAAAAATAAAACCCTGAAAATCAAAGCAAAACAAAAACGCTTGTAGCATATGAAATGAAAGGAATAAGAATTATACAGCAGCCACACGAGATCCCATGGGGTCGACCATCAGATCATTTTTCAGCGCGGCGTCCATGCCGCCAACGGCCGAGTCGAGCAGGCGCGAGGACATGCTGTCCGGGGTAAGCTCGCCATCTTCGTCCATGGAACGGCGCATGTCGGTGTTGATCTTGAGATCCTTGGGGAAGACCTTTGTGGGCTCGCTGGTGGGTGGTTGCTGCCTTGCGCCAGTAGTCAAGAGTGGTGCAGGCACGTATGTTCGCGGACGGTAGACGAGCGGAGGGCCCTGGGTGCGGGCGTCTGTCCCGGATTGCTCGATGGACTCAAAGTACTTGACGGTCTTGACCTTGAGTTCCATGGTGGCGTCGCGGTCGGCAACAATGAGCGGGTGAGGGTGCAGTTGCAAGGCCGACAGCGTCCACATGTGGTTGACGCCTCCCTCGAGCCCGTGGTGCAGGGCCAGCGCCTTGTGTGAGCCCGTGCAGACCACGACGACCTCGCGCGCGTCCATGATGGTCTGGATGCCCACGGTAAGCGCCATCTTGGGGACCTTGTGCACGTCGCCGCCGAAGAAGCGCGAGTTGGCGACAATAGTGTCATAGGCCAGCGTCTTGACGCGCGTGCGGCTGTGTAGCGACGAACCGGGCTCGTTGAAGGCGATGTGTCCGTCTGGGCCGACGCCCCCCAGGAACAGCTCAATGCCGCCCATGCGCGCAATCTTGGCTTCGTAGGCGGCGGCTTCGGCGGCCAGGTCCGGCGCATTGCCGTTGAGGATGTTGATGTTGGCTGGCAGGATGTCGACATGCGAGAAGAAGTGCTTGTACATGAAGCTGTGGTACGACTCGGGGTGGTCGCGCGGCAGCCCGACGTATTCATCCTGCAGCGCAGTCAGTTTTTGTCGCTTGTCTCTCTCTCTCTCTCTCTCTCTCTCTCAGTGGTCAGGACGAACCATGTTGAAAGTCACGACATTGCGGAAAGAGATCTCGCCGGCCTTGTACCGCTGCACAAGGATGCGATAGATGATCTCTGGGCTGCTGCCCGTGGGGAGACCCAGCACAAACGGCTTCTCGGGGGTCGGGTTGAAGGTCTGGATGCGGCCTGCACGGATATTAGTTTGCGCATCTCATGTAGGGAAATTTGTCGAGACACGTACTGACGATGTACTCGGCAATGTACTCGGACACGCCCTGCGGGTCTTCACGGATGATCACTCTCCTGCGTGGTGGTTAGCTGTTTGCTGCTGCAAAGCATCGGGGCGCGGGGAACGTACATTCTGCAGGCGGGCGGCTACGTCACTAGGCTGCGAGTTTGCAAAGGTAGATAGATAGATGGGTGGGCGAAGAGACGAGGGCGATTAAATGTCTGGCAACCAAACCTTGCAGTGCAGTAAGTCTGGTAATTTGCAGGGGACAAGACTCAAGAGGGAAAAAATCTAGAGGGAAAAGAGTTCAAGAGAGAAAAAGTCGCGGCTCACAAAGGATGGACGGCGACAGGTGATAAGGAAAAGGGAAAGCGCCGGGGGCGACAGCAGCAACCAACAGCAAAAAGGAACAGGATTGTCTAAGTTTAGTAAATGATAGTAATAATTGCAGAGCTCTCAACCAGTCATCCAGTCATCCAACCATCCAGCCCCTCCCGTCTCCGGCAGCAGATTGCACACTGCTACCATTGCAACCGCTCCATCGACATGTCATCGTTGCGGCTTCGTTCCGCCCCGCTTCTAATTACCTATTAGTTTCTGGAGTTTCTTACGCGACTATTCTATAACGTTCATAATAAATTTTTTTTTGTTATTCATTACTGCTTCCTGTTGGGATCAAGTAATTGCATAGACTTGATTATTACACTACATAATAAAGTTTGTGGCCAATCCCGGTATCAAACTCCAACGTCATAAGATGCATAACGATGTTTCCGGCATGCAATGAAAAAGTACCTGGCAGTCTATTTATGGAATAATAATAAAAACACGCGGCAGCCCGCATCCAAGGTAATAACAATTATTAGTACGTATCCTGACCCGCCGATCGAGCTGTTGATGCTCATTTCATGCTCAGATGAAGTTTTGCTCATATTAATAATTTACGCATATGGGACGATGTTGCACGATGTATCGCGATTACGCTGTAAGTTACGCTTGTAATGGGCCGTACCAGCCGGATGCGTACTTGCCTGTTTGTATAAGTGGCAGCCTGACACATCTGGTTGATGGGTCTTTGATGTTTATTTATTTATTTATTTTTCTATAGAGTTATCCGAAATGATATATAATTAATTATAATTTATATAAATATAGTTATATCACATGTTTATATTTTTTTCTGCGACAAACGTGATGCAGCAGGCCCCAACGTACAGAGTACGGAGTATACTCGATGCCAAGCTTTTCGGCATGGTTGCATCCGGCAAACACACCGGCAAGCCGGCAAACGGCACTGTAACATGCCAGCGTGTGAGTGCAACGGTGGGATTACCTGATACCACCTCATTCTTGCAATGAATCGCCATGTATGTAGTTACTACTGTGGCAACTGGTGCTTGCCAACCAGTGGCCATCTTCAATTATTAAATAATAAATAATAAATGAGTGGCTGGCGGCGGCTTGTCCTCTTTTGCACTTCCGGGGATGCGTACTGCAGCTAACTTGGTAGTCAACCCTACTTCACGCTTCTTACTGATGAAGCAGTCCAGTCGCAGCCAACTGCTCACGATAATGGCCAGATCATATCGCATATATGATATGCTCAAGTGGATGGTGTTGAAGATCATTCATATCTAAAATCAAAAGCTCGTCTAATTCGTTCGTATCACTCGTACTCGGCGCGTTTCTATACCTCTGATGAGATAGAGAGCCTGACGATCGTCAATATAACCTTTTCAGCGTTGCAAGCAACGCAGGTTCGGTTCAAAGGAGGAAAAAGAGTACACTACAAAAGAGTTTACCGTCCACGTCTCTAGCTCAAAGGATTAAGCAGCAAGCCCGGGATCTACAGGATCCGTGGATTAACCGTTGGGTCACCTAATCTGTAGTCTCTTGGAGCAAAATCTACCCTACAAACGTAGAAATAACATGTTCAAAAGAACCCACGGCTTTGGGTCAGGAACACGCTGGTATAGTTCCACGAACGGCAATTGGTCGGCAGGCCAATAATAAAGTCACATAAGACTGAACCAGTGGCGCAGTAAGCACTTGATTGAGGCTGAAATTTGACTCGGGCTGCCAGAGTTCGCCGGATTATATTAACCGATTGTTAAAAAAATCGTACGGACATCACCATCTCTGCTTCTGAAACGCGGAGATTCGCATCCTTGCTGTCCGTAGGTAAGGCTTTGGACGGCGAAAAACAGCACTTCCAGCAGAGAGCTCAATGGCATTGTCGGAATCGCTATTGCGCAGCTTTCCACCAGAAGGTAATTACGTACTCCGTACTCATACGAAGTGTTGAAGAGTCGATCGTCTCCGCAGCGGGCCCAGTCCGGGGTCCCGAGAGCCCGCGGCCAACCAGCGCGCGCCCCTGCCTATCGCCTGCCACCGGCCTTCTTATCTGCGCACGTGACCGCCACCCGTCGAGCGTCCCTGCGGTCTTTCCTCCGGCGTGTGCGGAGTCAGTCCTGCTATCACCAGTGCTGCTGTCTCTGCTTCTACATTGTTCGTGCGGAGCGTAGCGAGCCTATTTGGCTATCGAGTATCACGGCTGTCAATTCCATCGCTTTTTGACCCAAAACACTTATCCAAGAGCCTCGGCTCTCGAGAGCTTGCCTATCAAACGAATCGCCCAGCGCAAAGCACGTTCGTCGTCCACAGCAACAGATCAACCAAGAGAGAGGGATAGAAAAGTGGCCCTGCGCAGGGTTTTACACCTCAGCTCGTCTCCAAGGTCACAGTTCCCTTTGGCCATTCCGCGCAGCGCCCAGCTTTGCATTGACAATTGAACACGTTTCTGCGCCAGTCGCTCTGCTTCCCGAGCTATAGTCGCCTCTTGTATCGGCCCGCGTCCGGCGCATCTGTCGCATAATCATTCTCAACCCAGTAAAGGAGCCGCAGAGCTAGAGCCAACCGCCGCGCAGGTCGTGTGGACAACGATTCTTTGTGGGAGCTGGCAATCCTTGCGTCCGGGCCGTCATGGCCCCAAAGGACGGGACAATGCATCCCATATGGGATAACATGGACAGGTGAGCTTTTTTGAATCAGCGTGGCATAGACATCTATTATGTAGAAATCCAGACTGACCCACCTAGGCAAATGGGCCAGCTTTTCATGATGGGGTTCGACGGAACTACGGTAGACCAACAAATACGGTCTCTCATTGAAGATTATCACGTGGGAAACATCTTGTTGAATGCCAAAAACCTGAAATGTAAGGCCTGTTTGAAGTTTATACCGTGTTTATGTGACCACTCTAATTCATCTCAACAGCCGCCGAAGAAACAACTAAGCTCATCCTAGAGTTACAAACGATCGCACGAGATGCCGGCCATCCCGTGCCGCTCATGATTGCCGTAGACCAAGAGAATGGCGGAGTCAACAGTCTTTTCGATGAGATCTATATCCGACAATTCCCCAGCGCAATGGGCATCGCTGCAACTGGGTCCAAAGAACTGGCCCGCGAAGTCGCCTCGGCCACTGCCCAGGAACTAAAAGCCGTCGGTGTCAATTGGATCATGGGTCCTGTCTTGGATGTCTTGACCAATGTCCGCAATCAGCCTCTTGGTGTGCGTACCAGTGGTGATGATCCGCAAGAAGTCTCGCAATATGGTGTCGAAGTCATGAAAGGATATCAAGAAGCCGGTCTGGTCACCTGCGGCAAACACTTTCCTTCTTACGGCAATCTTGAATTCATCGGGTCAGAATCCGACGTTCCCGTCATCAAAGAGTCGCTCGAACAGCTCAGTCTTAGTGCGTTGGTCCCATTTCGGAATGCCATCTCCAACGGTCTTGACGCAATGATGGTCGGCGGAGTGGCCATGTCTTCCGCGGGAGTCAACGTCATGCACGCCTGTCTCTCTGAACAAGTGGTTGATGGCTTGCTCCGTAAAGACCTGAAATTTGGCGGCGTGGTTGTGTCAGAGTGCCTTGAGATGGAAGCCCTCACGCACAATATCGGCGTGGGCGGAGGCACAGTCATGGCAATGAAAGCTGGCTGTGATTTGATTCTTCTTTGCCGCTCATACCCTATCCAACTAGAAGCTCTGAATGGTCTCAAATTGGGAATTGAAAACGGGATGATCAGCCGAACTCGAATTCAACAATCTCTCAAACGCGTTCTCGCCATGAAAGCACGCTGCACGTCGTGGGAGCAGGCACTAAGCCCCGGAGGGATAAATACGTTATCTGCGATGCAGCCATCACATACAAGTCTGTCTACCCGTGCATACGACAGTTCGATTACTCTTGTTCGAGACACGCAAACCCTACTTCCTCTCACTCAGATCCTGGAGCCTGACGAAGAGCTTCTTCTTTTGACCCCTCTAGTGAAGCCTCTGCCCGCTTCGGCAGTTTCACGCTCCATCCTAGATAACATGGCCACATCACCAGACCCTGGATCCTGGGACAAAAGTTCACTCGCAGGCAATGGGGAAAGCGTGTTTCGGGAATTTGGCAGATCCCTTGCGCGACAACGGTCAGGCCGTGTTCTTCATACATCTTACACATCCACGGGAGTACGTCCAATACACGAAAGCCTGATCGACCGTGTCAGTGCAGTCGTTGTGGTCACTGCAGACTCGAACCGGAATTTGTATCAGCATGGATTCACCAAACACGTTTCAATGATCTGTAAATCGCAATATTCGCAAACTGGTGAACGATATGAAAAGCCTGTCGTTGTTGTGGCAGTCAGTTCTCCATACGATTTTGCCACTGACCCGGCGATTGGCACATACATTTGTACCTACGACTTTACCGAGACGGCGCTACAAGCGTTGGTAAAGGTGTTGTTCGGGGATCTGTCTCCGACTGGTGCCCTGCCAGGGACTATCAGCAGAAGCCAGAAGCTAAATCAGTCTCGCCAACACTGGCTAGTCGAATCGTGGAACGAAGAGCGGGATGCCGAGGCACTCGATGCCTTGTTAGATGCCTTGAGAGAGAATGGCTCTCATGGAGAGCTTGCCAGTGTAACGTCTAGCAGTTTTCTTCTCAGAAGTGACGACGTGGAGGAAGCTCATTTTGTTGTGCGTAACAGCACAACTCATGCTCTTTACGGGTTTTGTTCGTCGTATTTTTTCCGGTCAACGGGCACTGCAGTTATCGGGTCTATCATTGTGGAACCAACACGGCGAAAACTGTCTATTGGGCACTCTCTTCACAACAGAGCTATTCAAACTCTTCTTCATAGGACGGGTGTCCGGCGGTTCCAGCTAGGCTCACGCCTACCCAGTGTATATTTAGGCATTCCCACTGCCAACCCTGTCGAGCGTAAGAGATTACGGCAATGGTTTGCTCAGCTTGGTTGGAACACGGCATTGTCTCGACCAGTCTGCACTGTCATGTTGCGGCCGCTGTCCACCTGGGTAGCGCCAGAAGGGTTGACCAAAAGCCTTCAAACCGCAGAAATCGACTACGATTTAGTTTATGGATGGGAATACGCAGACTCGATCATCGACCACGTCAAGACAAGCTCTCGGCAGGGCGTGATGGAAATCTACAAACTCGCATTAAACGGCGCACCGCATTCGGGCATTATCCGCGCCAAACGGCCGGAAGACGGCGCCATTTTGGGCAGTGTTGTAATTTACAACAACCAGTCGGTGATTGCAGAGTACGTGCCGGCCTTGAAAGAGGCAAACGTTGTGGGCGGCGGCGTCTCGTCGCCTGTGATTTCACCTTCGGTGGGCGAGTATGCCACGTTGATGCAAGGGTTGATTCTTCTTGGAATCCGACAAGTCCGCAAATCAGGCGCGGACGCGGTTATCCTGGACTGTGTAGGTTTCTCCCCTTTTTTTTCCTTTTTTCCTGACTTTTAATCCGTGAACTAACGACTTGAACAGGTTGATGGCGATGGCAACTTTGACAGTTTGTCCGCAATGGGATTCACAGTCCTCCACACGTTTGAGGAAGTCACTTGCGATGCTACGACCTGGAAGATGATGCAAGCTGCGTAGATGATTTTGTTTTGGATGTATATTGCGTGTATATATTGCACTGATCTATGACAGCAAGGGTATTTTCTTTCTTGGATTTAGTTGGAGCAAATATGAATGATTGATTTTTATTAAATTTCTTTATTTGTTCAACATATATATATAATATATTGCGAGATAGAGATTGTCTGTCCCAATCTAGTTCGTGCGGCTTGCCGCTCTGAGAAGCGGCAGGGTGCAGCTAGAAGAGGCATCCTCTATTCAACCATCTATAGTAGTAGTAGTAGTAGTAGTAGTAGTAGTAGTAGTAGTAGATTTCATTAACCTGATGTAGCTAGCTTCCATCTTTTGCCCCAATCTGGGACTTCTCAATAAGAAGGACTGAAACTAAAACTTTCCAAATATAAGACTAAGACTTCCTATAAAATTTTTTAAAGAGGAGAGATAAAAAATAAAACTTCCTAAAATAAATTTAAAAAGTCTTATTTCTTAATCTAGGATTTCTTAATAAGAAGAATTAAAATTAAGATTTTCTCATTAATTTATTTTTTTATTCTTAGATATATCTTTATATTTTAAGATCTACTAGTTAATAATATATAAAAAATTATTTTATTAAATAATTTACTATAAAGTATACTAACTTAATAATTTTTAAAATATACTATAAATAAAGATAGTTGATTCTTTACTAAAGACTTTATATAGAAGATCCTTATCAAGTTATCCTATATTTATTACCGTTTACAAAACATTGCCTCAAGGACAGGCCTTATACAAAGATTATGGAAGACAACACACCTGCACATGTCCATTTCTCTCAGCAAGAAGTTTTCTCAGCTTGAGACGTACAAAGGCTTCTTTATTCTGGAAATTGCAACTGAACCGGCCTGGATGTAATTAAAAAGACATACAATAATAAATGGCGTTCCAGCTGACAAGAAGACAGAAAAAACAGTATGGTTTAATGCCTGGGAAAAGCTTCCTCAAAGTCAAATCCAGGCCTGGATTGAGCGGATTCCATTTCATATCCAGGAAGTGATTCGTTTGGAAGGTGGGAACGAGTACGAAGAAGGCTGCTCTCAGGGTCGTGTGCGGCAAAAGCGCAGGAAAGGTCATCTCAGTGCAAAAGAAAAGAAAAGAAAAGAAAAGTTCGTAATTTTATCCTGCGCTACTTAATAGAAAGCTATTTTCAAGCCTGTTTCTCGTTGGTGCGTTCGCTACATCCTCCGATGCGAGCTATTTCGCAATCTATAAACTTCTCCGTTGAGATCATGTCAGGGTTTTGATAGTGATAGCCCCAGAACTTTATATGCAGATGTCGCGATAACACCCTGTCTAGCTAGAACAGAGACGTACGCATCCTGTCACTAGCAACATTCACGGATACCCTGTACTGCACTGTGCAACTGATGTTTCCCGCATTGGAGCAACCAAACCATCATCAGCATCCCAAGACCTTTTGAAGCGATTACGAAAGCGAAGTGGTTCCTTTGAACCTTTATCTTGACATCAACTTAAAGTTTGAGGGGAACAAGAACTCAATTATCCTACTCAGATTTCACCAAACTAAACGACGACTACGACAGAAAACAAATGGCGGACTGAAATAGTTCCACCGAACATTGTTGTCTTTTTAACCCTCAAGGTATGGATTTGTGATGTTTTTAAATATGCTCTCTTCCAAAGACGTCCATCCATTCTTGTCTGGTTTGTCTGACCACTTCTTCAGAAGCGCGACAGATGCTGTTTGATCGAGTGATATCTTGAGATGATGCTGATCAGGGTAGTCATCAACGAACTTCTTTTGCGGACTAAGCCTGCGCAATATAGAGAGCACCTCATTCCCGTGAGCACTATGCCCCCAAGATTGGAGGCGTGCGTTCTTGACCTCGGGATCCAGAACGGCTGCCACGTGGATCAACGCCACGTCTTTTACGTCCCCGTAGAAAACTATTATCGCAAGAGTCAGATCACATCTCAGCTGAAACTTGATAGTTAGCTGGAGGAGCAATTCTTACAGGCTGGCATGGGGTCCATTGCCGCTTTGTTACCCCTGTAGGCGTGGACCACCCAGTTGGCCTGCCCTTCAATATGTTTCCTGTTGAGGGGCTCTCCAGTTATCCCCGCAGGAGACACGACATTGACATTGAAGTGGAGGTCATTTCTCTCGACAAACTTCCAGACTTCCTTCTCAGCAGCTACCTTACTGGCAGGGTAGTTGGCCATGGCATGAGATATGCCATAAGGAGGTGGCGCCCATGCAGCCTCAAGAACAGCATCGTTCCAGGAGTCTCGCCCGATTATGCCATTGTCAATACCACTAGCAAGTGACGAGGCAGCAAGGGCGCTGCTGGTAAACACGACTTCCTTGACTGAGGGCTCTCGGATGGCCGCATTCATGATCGACCGAACGCCGGCTACCATGGGGGTGATGACGTCGTTTGGATCGGGGACGATGTTTGTAACGTAGGCGATGTGAATGATAGCAGCAGCGCCTTTGATTACTTCATCGTAGGCGTCATCGGCTCCAAGATGAGGGACGGAGACGAGCTCGATAGAGCCGACGTCGGCATATGACTTGAAGCGACCTTCCAGTAGCCACGAAGATTGAGTTGGATCACGAACGGCACCCCGAACCTTGAACCCTCTTTCCAGGAATTGAAGGCAAACATGGGATGCGAGGAACCCGCTGGCACCGGTCACTAGGATCCAGGAGCCGGTAGGAATAGACGTAGTCAAAGAGGACATGGTGCTGTAAGAGAACTGATGCTTTTGTGGGTTCGATGAACGTGGAGAATGGGAGTGTAGTAACGAGGGGAGATTGCTCTGGATTCAAAGCCTCGGATTAGGGCCTTATATACTGTCTGATAAATCTTTGAACCCACTTTATCTGTTCGAACCCGATTCTGCTAGTATCCTGTCCTGAAATACCAGGGGAAGCCTCTTGTCCAAAAGAGTCGATATCATCCTTATTACAAATCCATCAAACGCGGACTTTGCTCATACAAGTGACTCGATAGGAAAACAGCTTCATTCACGGGGACTTCAATTCTAGCTCGATATGGAATTAATAGGTCTTGGTGTGGAGAATCTTTATCATGGTAATCTACTTGCACGGGGGAATAAGTCAGTGTCATCTGTCAGAGACGCGGGCCGATTATGCTCTCTCATGTCCGTGAACTACCCTTCCAGGTATGGGAGGGAAATTTTTAACAGAATTTAACCTCATGAGTGTGGGAGGCAGTTCATCATGGCTTGACATCACCAGGATCTACAAAGAGCCACATCCCGATCGGGTAATCCTTGGTCTTGGCGTCTGACAAATGCGCTTTGGGTGACCGAGCGACTTTCGTAAGCTTTAAACTTTCTTGCAACAGTATTATCGCCTCACTGACCATCTGAACTTGTCCCCCGTCAAGCTTCAAGTATGGCTCGCCAGTTCCAGTTTGTTGCCGTCTCGAATCCGACGGAAGCCTCTTCATCCGAGTCCAAGAAATTGGTCTATTCACACGCCTTTCGCCAGGCACACGCCCAGAGAAGACGCGAAACAATGAAAAAATACAGAAAAGAGATGGCCAGTGTATCAGTTAACAAGGCCTTCACTACATCCAAGGAAGCTGTCTCGAGCCCTCTGAGCCAAGTACTCAACAGTAATAAAAACCTGTTCTCATCCTTGGCAAGACCGCTCTCTTCAGTGGAATTTTTACTGTTAAATCACTGTATGTCCATCATAATTGTATTTATCCTACTGAAGTAGGAGAGAAGATACCCCTTGTTGATATCGCTCTGGTCACAGATGTTCACGTAATCGTACCATTCACTGTTGGCCACTGCGGCTTATTCGACTATCCAGGAGACCACAAGACCCAGCTACTTCGAGAATGGGTCGGTCTCGCCATAACAGATGACGTGCTCATTATTGCAGCTATTCTCCTGAGTACATGTCGCTACATTCTACAAGTCCAGCCAGGCAACCTCATATTTGTACAATTAGCGCTGCAGTACAAGCAAGTATGCCTTCAGGCACTACGGCAGGAAATGAACAATACTTCTGGCCCCGTCAATATCATGACTGTTGCTAAAGCACTTGCCCTTGCGTTGGACGAGGTAATGTCTTACTGGAGCTCATGGCACGACTGGGCTGCTTTTTATTTTTTCCTAAAACAGACGACTGATAATTGTTCATTCAGGTGACGGTGGGCGAGCACACCATTGCTCGTAAGCATCTGAAAGGCGTACTTGCTATGGTCGAGTACAGCGGTGGTGCCGCGAAGCTCGGGCTGACAGGTCTTTTAGAACGGACGTACCAAAAATTCATGGAAGTATTTGACCTTCAAGGACCAGAGATAGACCTCTTATGTAGCAAGACACTAACGCAAGGGTAAGATACCAGAAATATCTTACAGTTTGTTTTAAAAAGGCAATCTTCGCTCTTTGAGTCTCTGCTTTCCTATACCTCAGACCATGGTCCTTGAGGCGAGGGTCAACTCTTATCACGCGTGCATTTAGGTTAGGAAGTTTGCAGCGAACGCATCATTGGGGCGGCGAAATCTCGCCACACGAGAACCTGAGATATATGGTGATTCTCTGATTGAAAAAAAGAGATATCTACTGCCACTTTAAGAATCAAAAATCTCAAGTTGTCCATTAGCTCCGCCCGTATTCTCATACTCTCGTGTCTCCATTCTCGCAATCTCGTATCCCTCGAAACGCACTCTAGATGCGAGCTATGTGATCCACAAGATATTAAAAGGGTCTATTAGTATTCAGCATGAAGCTTCTTCAATCATGCATTAATATCAATTGCTACAAGATCTCTCTCAAGCTATTCATATAGGGATCGACTTTCCATTTTTAAGCCAAAGTCGCATCGTTGTTTAACCTACACGATTTTAAACTACTACATCCCATCTTCTACAATAAAAAATTCAGATCCCTCGTCCTGTAGCTTTGGGACTCCTGGGACTGAGCTGTTTGTCAATTTGTGTGCATTAGGGGCACCAGTCTTGATAAAACTGGCGAGTGAGCCGACGAATCCGTCGAAGATGAGAGGATCACTCATCTGTGCGCCGTTGAATCAACTCCACTTTGAAGATAATTTAATTAGAATTGATTGAATACTGGTGGACAAGAGTAAATCTCACTCACCCATATAATATCACTACTGTGTTTTGCTGGTGGAATTGCATACTTGGCCAGCCACCCCTGTCTCTTTGTGGAGTCTGTCAGCTAATATGATGGATAGGTAAATATTAAATCTTGATATATTAGCTGGACTCTTTTATATATAGCATTGTAAAGTGGGATTATCTTAGTTAATTTTTATTCTAGTGTGAGAACCGCTGTGCCCTGCAGGCCACACCCACTCCCACTAGTAACGTGACCCGTTGATACCAGAGAAGGGGGCAGAATCCCTAGATGAAACAGTAGGTGAAACAGGAGGGGATTTATCTTCGCACAGCGGAGACAGAGTCTTCTGGGACTCAGCAATCAGTTTGATTCCGTAGCGACCTATAGATATACTACAGAATTCCATTTGCTTACCTCCTAAACACTTCCTCACAAAGTCTTAATGTAAAGCGTGCGGGTGTCTGACGAGACTGGTTGATGGTATTAGGAGCCTACTAGGGTTCGACTAGGAGTCGAGGTGGTACCGAGGAGAAGTATAAAACCAAGAAGTATATCAGATTACAAGTATAATCTTGCTCAAGCCCCCCTACCCCACAGGATAGGCCTCAAGCTTATAAGCATGATCTAGGAAGCTTCCTTATTTCCTAATTAGGTAGTATGAAGCGAGAAGAGGGGTAAATCCTTCAATGTGATCTGTCAAGTGAAGTAAATGCCTCAAGATGAGGTATCAATTGAAGTTATTCCCGGCCGGCACATGACCTGCAGGTGGCCGAAGATTCGGTACAGGCTTCCCAAGCCTGGTCCTCACCATCACCTATAGTTATAATAACTATTATTAAGAAAGCTAAAAATTTTATTAGTTTATTTTAATTTTAGAAATAAATATAATCTAAGATTAATTAGTATGGACTATCTATTGGTATTAATTTAGATAACTATTCCTTTTTAGAACTAGCATCTGTTGCTACAGTACGACGTACTGTAAGTTCGCCTACTCTTAGTTCCAGAAACTCAGCCCATCGTTTCAGGGATCTTGGTGCCAAAATGGAAGTCATCTTTGATCCAAGGTCTGTGTCAGTAATCCTGACATAAATTCAATCATTTGCTCCGGGAGCTGACTTCAAGGATAATGTTTAGTGTCCTCGGAAGGATTTCCGAATCCGGGTTCGATTCGGTTCGGGTACTCCATTGTTACACAAACTATATAATTTATATATCATTGACAATCAGACTGTGGTGGTTCATGACTGACGCAGTTGTACTAGCGATAGGATTAGGGTCCATGGACCTGCGCAAAACTAGATGGGAATATTTTCGCTTTTAGTAATTTTGATTGATACTTAATTAATCATTAGTTAACTTTCACAGGTGCAGTATCGTTCTGAGTCAAGAAAAGAAGGAAGCTTCATATAGAAAATAATTCCGTATATCACCAGATTCATATCAAATCAACCGGATGTCGCATCTCGTCTATAGCCTACCATGGTTCCAGAACAGATTGGCCACAGCCAACGTTTCTCCAAACTACAACACAAAAAAGATAGATCCAAATATTCCACATACGCTCTACCAACCACATCAGAAAATGTCGTTGATGTTCTTCAGCCTGTTAACGAACATCTGGCCAGAAGCGGAGCCACCAGTGCCACTAATAGCTGGGCTCAACCGCATGCAAGTACAATACTGATATGACGCTCGAATGAAGTCCAATATTACCACCTATAGGTAATTGTTTCATGACACTGTTCACAGCCTGCCATTAGAATGCAATATGACAACGTGTTGTTCCGCACGGCCATTGTTAGCCATTGTTAGCGGTTCAAAGACTTACCAAACTTCAGCGACAAAGAATGACGTGACATAGTGTTGCAATCTGGATGTATCATTAGCTGCAAGCAGAGAAAAATACTGAACAACTTAATACGGTTACATTAGAGAAAGTCAGTATTTAGTGAAGATTATCAAACGCTTAGTTCGTCTATGTGGAAGTAAGTAGCATCTGAGATGTCGTTGGTTCGCTGACCTACATTCCATGGTCATCGTTTACGATAAAGACCATCTTCGGACGTCAATATGACGCTCTATAGTTTTAATGTAATCGGTGGAAGTAGTCGAATATCTTCTTATTGAGTCTGGAGATATCATGACGTCCAGGACTTCAGTGCCACCGTGTCATGGTAAGAGGGCGAGAGTGTATAAGAAGACAGTCTACCACCCGCTGGTTTCTGAATTAGCTGCTATTACTTTCTACTAATCGGATTTAAATTTCTCCTCTATCATATACAAAGCATCAAACCACTATGCCGAAATATAGCGACATCGTCCAGGAGCTCCGGGACGAGCTGCTCTGGGAGGTAGACGACCTCGAGCAGGCAGTCCAAAAGGCTCGCAAATGGGATATCCCTGAGCTAGACAAATACGGGATCATCTCAGCCAAAGGCTTTCTTGATTTCGCCGACTGGCTGATCCGAGGCTGGGTTCCTACAGAGTCGACCAAAGGCCGGGACATCTACTACATCCTCTGTGTCTTCTATTTTGTCCTTTCCCAGGAGCCGTTGGGTAGCCGGCAAACCAAAATTCACCCGCTAAGCATCAACAAGCCTTTGAAACCCCTCTCGGACTGGGTAGTCCGATTCGCTAAGGAGATCGGATCTAGCATGGACAAGCCTTCGTCAATTAACGACACTACAATAACAACATTCCGAAACTCTCCTCTTTTCCGTGTCTTCGAGTCTGAGCAAGACTCCAAGAACTGGACTTCATTCAATAAGTTCTTCTATCGAAAGCTTGACAAGCCACGCGAAATCGACGGCCCAGACGATGACCGTATCGTGACCTTCCCTGCTGACTCCACTTTTGCCGGTGCATATGCCATCAGCGATGACTCCGAGGTGATCCTGAAAAAAGAAGAGTACAGGATAGTGAAAGATGAGGTGATTCTGAAGAATGTTCCTTGGAGAGTAAAGGACCTCCTGGGTAAATATGGCGACCAGAAAGTGCCTGGGGACGACTCACAGACCTACGGCGAACTGTTTAAAGACGGGCTCTGGACCCATGTCTTCTTAAATTCCTTCGACTACCATCGCCAGCATGCACCGGTCTCAGGGACTGTGGAGATCATCGACGTCATTGAAGGCGCGGCCTACCTCGAGGTCCTGGTTAAAACCGACGAAGAGGTTGGCCACAATTATCTAGAGCTCTCTCGCGAAATAGGGCGGAAATCACAGAATCCCTCCGGCATCCGGACCCTTGATGCCCCAGACACTCCGGGGTACCAGTTCCTCCAGACGCGAGGAGTGGTGATTATCAACACTGAAAACCTGGGCAGAGTTGTTGTCTTGCCGATCGGCATGGCCATGGTCTCTTCCGTTAATGTCAGATCGGAGCTCAAGGGCCAAAAGGTCAAGAAGGGTGATGAAATCTCGAACTTCGCGTTCGGTGGCTCGGACTGCATCATTATGTTCGAGCGAAAGGCAAGAGTATCAGGTTTCCCAGACTCTGACCCAGCTTCTCGCGAGCATTTCTTCTACGGTGAAAAGTTATGCCGGGCTTATTACAAAGAAAACAAAGCCCTTAGGAGCTTCGGGTCCAGGTTCGGCTTGCCTTCCAGATAGATTATTCGCGCGAGTAATGGGCTGAAGTATTCATTATATCTGCTTCGATCTATAATCATGTTATTCAGTTGTAGTCAACACTTTTCCAGAATGTTTCGCCTTCGTTTTTCCCCCATAGGCTTGAAGTCTTCACCAGTATTATCGGATGTTAAATCATCTATCGATCTGACACTATGGCTTGATCTGGATTCAAGAATATTTTTTGATTTAAAAGCCCTATATATAATCTATAATCTTGGTTGTCTTAACCTTTTCTCCAATATTATATATAGGATAATCCGACTAATACATCTAAACCACCTCAAAAGCATTGTTCTGTATGGATGATATTTGATATCGTGAGATGCGTATAAACTAAATTTTATTAATTGTAATCTAATGAGAATAAAAAGCATGAAAAATTTTCATAGGCTCTGTGTTTTAAACTATCTTTAAGTGAGTTTATATTATAATATAAAGAAGATAGAAGTAGAATCTTATATGCTAAAGCCATTCTCTATTAATAGTCCTTGTTTATCCCTGGTTGATAAGAAAGTAGTGAGCGGAAGTAATATAGGTGGATAATAAGAGTTATAGTATAGGTTAAAAAGAGCCTTTATGATATGCCATCAACAAATAATAGATTATATGGCTTTAGTAAATAGATTCTTATTTTTAGTATAGTCTCTTTCTTACTTTTGAAAAAGTAGATGAGTATAGAGTTTAGATATTTATCTGTTCTTGTACTTACTTATAAAAGTTGTATAGCATACTTTATTATGATGTAGTCTACATTAGATTTGTGATACTGGCTATTTTATTACGAAGAGAATTAGTGATTAGCTATTAATAATATATATAAAAATATACAATGATGCATACTAAAACTGTTTAGACAGTATCTTAAAGATAGAATTTAAGAACTTATATATACAGGCAAGGTGAAGGGCATTATTGATGTTGCTGATATATTGGTAAATTTTCAATTGCATCTCTAAAGGTAGCTTCAGAATATGAGTCATAGTCAATAAATTAGTAATCACTCTCTAATCACTCCTTAATTATTCTCTCATACTCTGTGATCAGTATATTTAATTTTTTTCCCAGCTTGATAGAATTAAAATTCTCTTCATTAATAGACTAAATAAATTTTTATTTATAAAAGGTGATAATACTTAGACTAGCTTGATAAGCGGCCAGTATATGAGAACTTGACTTCAGCACTATCAAATGTGAATGGGAAATATTGGATTTAGTATTTCTTCTCTATCAATGAAGGATATCAGAAATAGTATCTACTATCTGATACTTTCATATACGAAGTTGATATGTAATCTGTTGGTATTAGTGCAGGTCTGTTACTTATATAGCCTATAGAGGTCATCCTATGAGGCTTTTTATACTCTGAGGTTTGATATGGTATACCAGATGGCAAATTTATATGTAATATACCTATTGATCGCGTAGAGTTAGGACTATCTATTAACAGAATGTCTTGATAATAAAATAGTAACAGCCCTGCGGAATTATCCTGACCAATTAATCAATCAAACCAAGCCGAATTGGATTTATATGTTCAACACTTGTAAATTCTGCTAATTATACAAATCAGACAGATCAAACAGATCATACAAATTAACTTGATGATCTAGTAAGAAATTACGCATGTTTTTGAATATAGAGTTGCTGTGTTTTCATGTATTTAGTTTCAGACCTTCAGACCTTCATAGTATCAAATTTATGTTTGTATTGTTTGCATCCTGCACCTAATCTGAATTCTGACATAACCTGTCCATCAAGTGATCATAGACATGAGAATGTCTTGCATAGTTCATAAGGCAAGTTTTACCGAAGCCAGTGAACGCAAGATGCCTCTTTTTGGCCGCACCTTGTCGCTCCTCAGGGCGGCAAGTCACACGAACTAGATTGGGACAGGAAACCCCTATCTCGCAAGATGTTATATATGTAATTCCCCGGCAGAATTTCACCACCTAGACTCACGCCATCCTAATTAGCCCACTCGCCCAATACCCTAGAAAGGAGAAAAAAGGAAAAGGATACTCACGAAAAAGCCTCAACATGTAAATACACCTCACCATCCTCCCCCTTGAATAATAACCGTGCTTGTTCATCAGCCACAGCTTGCCGCGCATCGTGAATCATAGACGTCGGTCCGCACACCACAACCGCTGTTTTTGTTTTACTATTTGAGCAAGCAGATGAAATCACGGATTTGATGTCTGGTCGTTTCCTGTCGTGGTCCAGTTTGATGATGTTCTTGGGCGAAGGAGGAGAAGAAGAAGGAGGGGAAGGGGTTACGGTGGAGGAGGAGTCGCTCGGCGGAGATGTATCTGTGTTGAGCATGTTTTTTTCAGTGTCTGCTGCTGCTGCTACACCTTGTCCTCCAGAATTTTGCAATTGTGTAGTAGATGTCTCTGTTCCGTCTGCAGTAGTAACGTGAATCGATGCTGCGAGTTTGCAACAGCAACCACCACCACCACTGCCACCAGTAGCAGACACCGTCACCATCATGTCCTCGAGTTTCTCCTTGTACCACTGTGCCACACCCGCACTCCTCGTCGCATAGACGACCTGGACTCTCGCGTCTGTCCGTTTGTTCCGCTCTGCACCGAGCTGCCTGCGTATCGCATCCTCCACCAAGCCCAATGAAAACCCGGCGCCGGAGCCACCGGCAATATAAACCACCTGGTCAAACCTTTCGAGGAGGGACGAGTTATCGACGCCGCTGTAGGGCCCCTCGAGCAACACGCGCATGGCAACCTGCGGTTTCCCAGCCACCGCGCTGGCGAGCCGCGTCGTGAATCCTGTGCCGCCAGCAGCAGCAGCAGGTTTCACGAAACACTTGATTTCAGAAGGGTGGCCGCATATTTCTGTTTTGTGTGGCACAGAGGCAATGGTAAACGGGTGTGCGGTCAGGCTGTGTGGGTGTAGAGTTAGAAAGCGCAGAAAAACGTGTTGTCCGGGTTTCCAGGATATGGTTGATGGGATAGTGATTTCGATGAGGTCGCCAGAGGCAAGAAGAGAGATGTATGCGGTGTGCAGGCCGTGGAAGAGATGGGTTTTTATCCAGGCGTAGAGAACCGAAAAAAGGTATATTGTGCCGGTGGCGATGAAGTAATCCCTAACATCGTTCAGACAACATAATAAAATAATTATGAATTGATAAAAGGAGGGCACGAACCAGGAAGTCAGTGTGAAATCACAATGCAAAAAGAAAAACACAATAAACAGTATCGACACGGTGATGTGCGTGGACTTGAAAAACTCATAGTACCGGTTTCTACCACACACCCAACATCAGCTTTATCCCTCACCCTTCCAAATTTTGTTGGACTCACCGAATACACGGTATCGACATGAACGTCAGATACGCCTGCGGCACCAAAGCAGCGACCCCAGTCCAGTACGTAACCGACGTGTCCCACTGCATAACCATGTCCCCTTGCCGGATATGATAGACGATAAACGGGAACGTGTGGACCAGGGCCAGGACGAACATTGCATAGCTTGCCCAGTGGTGGAAGATCTATTAATTTGGTTGTGAGTCATGGACGGTAGCTGCAACCTTGGTGGATTTCATACCTGAAGCTTTTCGTATGGGATCCCGGTCACTGCTGAGATTAGGTTTGCTTTGGCCGCGAATGCTCTGTTTCTCGTCAATTTTCGCTTTCGCTTGTTTTTTCTGACATGTAGAAGAAGAAGAAGAAGAAACATACAGTACAAATGGAAGCAGCCCCAGCGCCATCCACCCAGCTCTCGTCGCAATCGGCGGACTATCTCCATAACTGACAGTATCTGTATTCGGCCAGTAGTACGGTTTCGGACCGAGCGTCATTGCTAGAAAAGTCAATCAATTCAAACTTGCACACAAAAGAAAAAAAAAGTTTTTTTTTTGGTTTGTAAAAGAGGTGAAAACAAACCAGAGAAAAACACCACCCCCACCAAAACCAGCACACCGACACCCAAACTCGAACTCGGAAGAACCCGCACGCCTCGATATTGAGGTATTGTTGTATACGACAGATACCGCGAAACTGCACGTAGCTTTGCGCCGAGTTTATTGTTTACCAACAAGGGAGTGTATATGGAGAGAGCATGGGCGATGGTAAAGACGCCAATGGCGGCGCACATAAAGTATACTGTGCCCAGAGCGTAGACGTGGTCTGCTTGGTACCTGCATTGCCAATTAACAACTTCTCGTTTTTTTTGTCCTCTGGGGTTCAGATGGGAAAGGTTTCTTACCAGTACCGCCAGTGGCCGTGCCGGTATTCGCATTGCTGAGGGGTCAGTTTGCATGTATCGGCACGCGAGGAGTGTAGCTGGACTGGCTGGTCTAGCCACGGGAGACCAGTAGAGGTCATGGAATCCATGGAATCCATGTTGGCTGTGAATCAACTATCAAATTATTCAAAAGATGATGTTCAGCGGAAGGAGAAGAAGAATAAGAAAGGAAGGAATCTCCTCATCGCCTTGGACTCTGGCAGGAGAAGAAGAAGATGGGATGACCAGTCAGTCAATCAATCATTTAACCAACTTCACCAACAACCCACCACCCCATCGGAAATTCCCTCCCTCCCTTTGCTACAACCTATAAACCTATCAACATCCAACAAAGAAAACCACACACGCAAACATCCACACGGTTAGTAGTCCATGGCGCAGAACACCAGAGCACGTTTGAGCGAATTTCCGCTGCGGCTAAGCCCAATCGGGAAGCCGTGCCCTAAACCGGCCTGAGTAGTTTGAGCCAATCAGAGTATTAGCAATTACATCATTCCGGGGATGGAAGTTGGAACTTAAACTTATTTAACGTTTTCGTTTATATGGAGAACAATTTATTTAGGTTTATATTTAGAGATTGCATGTTTAACAGCGTGATTGTGATTGGTTTGGAATGGGGTGGTTGGGTCTTTTGACAGCTGTCTCCGGTTAAATATGCTCAGTTCAGCCAGAGTACGTGCTTTCTGTCAGTCTTGAGCGGACATGGTTTATCAGATATCTTGACATCTTGACAGGCAGGTGATGAGACTCTGTCAACAGTCTGCACTAGGAGAATTAACTCGTAGTTTCCGTATTCTAGAGACAATCAGTCAACCACTCTCAACGTCTACCGTCTCACCAGTTACAAAACCAAGACTTCAAGGCAATTACTCGTGTATAAATATGTTAAGTTAATAGGTATCATTGCGTCGTATAATCAACTAGAAGCAATAGCCCCTAGGTCACGAAATAAAAGTCATATGTATGATATCGTACACCCGTCATTTCACCTTTGATATACAAAAGATATCCACAAGCCGAATACATGCAACACCAATGTATCGCCAAATACATACACCTCCATCCCAAAAAGAAGAAAATAACAATAACAATAACGCCGATAAAAGTCAAAACCACCCTGGGGAATCGCTACTTCGTGCAAAAGGGAATCTCCAAATCTCCGTCAGATAGCAAATGTTGAAAATATGCGACAATTTTGTGGTGGTCAGGTTATGCCACCGCACTGACTATTTAGGTGTGTTATGTTCGTCTCTCCCCTCGTCATGTACTTGGGGTCGTATGTATTAAAGACAAATGCGTATGTACCAGAAAAAGATTAACAAACGTCCTCGGCAGCAAAATACCGTTTGCTGCGATTGCGAGCAGCCATAAACTTGTAGTCCATCGGCATGTGCGTGTGGTGCACCACATGAGGCCGGTAGACAGCATCCACCGGAGCCTGCCAATCATCCACACTGAGAGGGAAATACTCGTACAGCAAGTCGGCCGTTTCGCCCGAGTATGGCATCGTGGTTGGGTAGGACGAAGGCGCGGCGTGGTAAGGCTGTTGCATCGGAGCCGAGGTGGTGTGAAGCAAAGGTAGAGTGGCCGAAGCTGAACGGACCGGCCGTGGGCGCGACATGGTCGACGGGGTCATCTTCTGCATCTTGGCAGGAGGAGCACCGGCAGAATCAGGGCTCGACCGCTTGGTTCCAGCCAAAGGAGCATGATTGGTGCTGTTTTCACGCGAGGTAGCCGGGCGCTGTTGGTCACCCTTTGTCGGTGTCTTGAAGTCTTCTTCCGCCAAAGACAAATTAATTGGCGGTGTTCCCGCCACATTTGGTCGGTGTTCTGTGCCGCGAGACACGCTGGGACTCGACTGGGGATATGCGGGCAGTCCAGGAACAGGAGCAAATGTCGGTGTGACCATCGCTCCAGTTGTGACTGCCGCGGGAATTTGAGTCCAGTCGGCAAAGGGAGGGGATGAAGTGGAAGGGGGCTGCGGAATAGCCGCGGGATCAAAGGGGAATATTTGAGACATCTCCGATGGTGAAGTCGTGTTGCCTTTGGCAGCAGCGGCAGCAGCAGCCTTGGCCTGAGCCTCGGCGGCATTTCGAGCAGCAGCCTGTTGATTCTTGCGCGATGAAGCTGCGCTACCACTCAAGGGAAGATCCTTGCGAGACTGGAAGTTGCGTGGGCTGCGGCCACGGACAATGACGGGGCCGGAATGGACCTCGCAGATGGGAATCTTTGCACCGGTCGACAGAGTAGCGACGACCTTGAGGCGGACAACGAAATGTTGCTGCAGCTCCTTGCGGCGACCATTGTTGGCGGTAGCGATACGGAATTGCAGGCGCTTCCACGCGATGGGAAACGTGGCATAGTCAGAATCCATGTCCTGACCAGCGGCCATGGTGTCCAACGGGATCGAGGGAGGCTCTTTCTCGGCCTTTTCTTCGGGAGCTGGTGGAGGAGCAGCACCGCTACCGTTGGCAGCGGCAGCAGCGGGAGTCTTCCAGGGGACGGAGATGATCTTCACTGGGTTTCCCTCCACGGATTCGGTGGCCGACACAGTCAGTTCCTGGGCGAGGATGGGTATCCGGTCGCCCTGCTCGGTCATGATGTAGCGCAGACTGCGGGGAAGAGTCACGGAGCCGGTAATTTGGAAGAGATTGCGGCGGTAGCAGGTCAGCTCGGCGACCTGGGGAGGAGGCACCTCGGTAGGGGAATTCGTCCATGGGGACTCTGCGAGAAAGAACATGCCATGCAGCTGGGCGGACACGTTCAGAGATGTGCGGCGCAGCGAGTAGTCGAGCAGGGTGAAGCCGTACACAGGCAGGGAAAAAGACAGCAGCTTGTGATTGTGGTCGATGGAATCGCCATTTTGTTCGGTGGGGACGGACTCGAACGGAGGAGCAAGCATATCGGGCGGCGGCGGAGGAAAGGCTTCGTCGTAGGAGTTGAAGCGACGCAATTGGGCCTGGGAAAAGCTCATGTCGTCGCCGCTGGCAGAAAACATTAGCAAACGCTTCGTTTGATTGGTTTGTTAAATTGGTTTGGGTCTCCGGTTTTCCTTCTTCTTCTCTTTTTGGGGTAAAAATATTGAGACGGAAAAGGATTGGAACGAAGCAGACAAAGAAACACACCTGATAAATGTCTCCGCGTCGAAATTCGAGCGCTGGTCGTGCATGTCCATGCCGGGCATCGCGCCCAGATAATCCGTGCCCTGCATATTGCCGAGGGGCAACGGACTGGCCAGATACGGCATGGCCATGGTGTCGAAACCGGGCTCCATTGTGGGAGCAGCGCGTCGCGGAAGTGGTGGTTTTTGGGTCTCTGGCGGAAGCTCGGTGAAAGGGAAAATGGCTGCAGGGAAAATGGCTGCGGGGAAAAAGGGCAAGCTAGCTAGCTTGCACGCAGGACAACGGTAAAAGACGCGCGAGAATTCAGCCGAGATTCCGCAGCACTAGCATGGGCGTGGGCGATGCGTGTGTATATGAATATATATGTATATATCAATCAATATATAATATATATTATATGCGCGGTATCTCGTATTTCCTGAACGACGGTGCCGAAGGACGCCGACAGAACAAAGGAGCGTCAAGAGCAGTTGGGATGACGGAGGACCGAAGGCGGGAAGACGAGGAGAGGAGGAGCGCGGACGAGGTGAAAGGTTGAGGTGAGGAAGGAAGGAAGGCAGGACAGAGAAAGAGACGAGAGGGAAGGAGGTCGTCGGGGGAGGAGGAGGGACAAATAAGAATGGCTCGATGGAAAGAGAGGAGCGGGAACGGCCTCCTATGTATGTATTGTCGTCCAGTATGCTTCCTATGACCAGGCTCGCTGCTTGATGTGAGTAGCCAGCACTAAAATTACAGGCTAGCACGGGCTTTACTTCTTCCCCTCCTCAAAAAAAAAAAAAAAAAAAAAAAAACACGCTCGAGACAGTGAACTCAACAGCTGCTTGCTGCTCATCATGCAGGCCAGTGTTTGCTGACCCGAAAGGCCCAAATTCCGCAAGTGGGCCCAGGCCTTAGGGGGGGATAAAAAGAGGGGTGGGGGTGGAGCCGGCGTCGATGCCAGCGCGCGATTGGGGAGGGGCTGTTTGGGCCCGGTAATTTGACGGTATTTCCTGCTTGCGCGCAACGCAGCCGGCCCGGCGACCGTTACCGCTGTTACTTACTAGCGCGACGAGTGGGGATGGGCTGCGATTTCTTACTTTTGGCATGTGCCGGACGCAGATAATACGCCTTGCCCCGAACCGGCTTAGTCGCGCAGCCAGTCAGGACACGCTACGGCGTCCTCCGTCTGCAGCCAAAAACAGCCTAGTCCCGCGCGGGACTAGCGCAGGAGATCGCACGCGCTACCGCCCAATCCGGCAGCTGGTGGAGCACGCTGAGCGCGGCCGCCGCTCCAGATTCGCCAGCCGCCTGAACGCGCGCGGTGGATCCACCGGCTGGAGTCAGCGGGCTGCTAACTAAAGGCTAGCCTGCTGCTGATCCGGAGGCTGGCGGCCGGCTAACCCTAAACAAGCACTGGCTGCTATAGTCTCCCCGTCGACAGTAGCAGTGACTACGACGAGTATGGACTATGGTGTAAGTACGATGGACAGGTACGCTGTGGCTCCTCAGTGTACGTGCATATCAACTAGGTCTACATTTTGATGTAGACAGAAAGACAACTGCGTCACGCTGTGTTCCATGTGTCGAGCACCTCCTATGAAAACAACCCCCAATCCTAGCCGCACGACTGCTTAGTACTTAGGGCTGGGTCCGCGTCTAGTTCAGTCGGGATCGGCGCCTGTGAATAAGAATAGAACAGTCATGTCGGGAGCATACGAGACGAGACCGTCAATCACTGCAATACAAAACAGCTTTAAAACAGGCAATTTTAAAAAAAATACGGATTAGGACGAGGACAAGGACAAGGACAAGTCGGTGCCGACGACCGTTGATTCACTTGCAGTCCTGAACGCAGCGCACATTACAGAGGATTTTTACTCTGGCACTAACGCTGTTATTTTACGACGCATTGTCAATAATGTTGTCGCTATTCCTTATTCACGCTGCTGCTATCTACTGATTCAGTTGGCAGTGGGCCGCTCCCGGCACCTGTCGGCGGTCCTACCCACAATGGTCTCTATTAATGAGGGACTTGCCTTTTGCGACAGACTTGGCTTTGTTAGTGTTGCTGTTAGCAGCGAAATACCGAGCCGCGTTATATCCGTACTGTACTCCGTATCCCCCCATTTTCGACTATGCTAGCTCTGTCAGAAAATCAATAGCAACGATCATCAACTAACTACCTTGAGATAAAACCATGCTCAGCCGGTTCTCAATTTAGCAACACGCAATAATAACAGCGACAGGGCTGAGTTTTATCGCGAAACAGTTGAAATTATTTTTATTTTTATTCTATCCCCCCTATTCGGTACAACACCAAAAAGAGGGCTGTCAAAAAATCCTTCCTTCGCCCATACGTCAGGGGCCCGACGGGCCAATTCCTGGCCGGGCCTGGCACTTGCTCAGCGTGGCTCTGCGTAAATTAGAAACTCTGTTGATATGCCACTACGAACTTGGCTTGGGCGCTCGGTTGCTTCGAGTCCCTAAGCCAAACAGAGCCACTGACGCATACTGCCGAGCTCGGTCTTCTGTGCGGATGATCGGAGGGTTATACATAATACGTACGTACGGATAGAGAAGAGGCATTATTCTACAGGGTATGTACTATGTAGATCATGAAGACAATCCATTATTACTATTACAATAACATTACGGATATTCCGTACACTGTTTAATGTTATCTTTAACAACGGAGCATAAAACCAAGCGACTTCCGACAACCTGATCAACTTGATCAACTTGCCCTAAGAAGCACAGACTGTGTGATCCCCCTCTTCCTTCCCTTGATAGCAGGAGCAAACAGTTTTGTCAGTGTTGATGGTAGTCGCAGTCAACTGATCGAACCCGAGTACTCCGTATGTCCCTGTAATAATAACCACGGTCGATCAACAGTTTATCTAACCTCGCATTGCGTTGCGATTGGGTCGTGCTGCGATCTTGCTTTCCGATGAGAGATGAGAGGGGGAGGGGGGACCTCTGACAGATGATCAACATTGGGCGAGACTCCTCTTCCTTCGATCACCGACCGATCTTTGCCCCCCCTCCGCCCCCCCTCCTTGAGCTGAGGAAAAGAAGAGAGAGCATCGCTATTCGCGTAGCCACCTGCACTCTAATCAATCGATCTTCAAGAGTTAATCACCCGCCCTCGTCCAAGCAGAATGCGAAATGCGATCTCGTTGACGGAACATTACATCCCGGAAGGCCAGATGACCGGTGTCACTCAAAAAGTTCAGATCGATCACAAAAGTATATTATTCTTCCTAAATTACAGGATCAAGATGCAAAACACTCAAGAAACGCAAAAAGGAAAAAGCACCTGATTATTTGTTCCACCGTCCGTGCCGGCGGGATGGACTATCGACAGATGACTTTACGGATCGGATGACGGAACTTACAACTTTCCCCCTCACCCAAATAATACATACCATATGTTTATCATCATCCTTCCCATCGACCCATCTCTCGATTTTAATTAGGCATTGTTTACGAAGTACTCCATAATTATGATTATGGCCTGATAAGTGCGGCTCCACTGAGTGGCAAAGATCCTTATCAAAAATGTACCTGCCCTGATAGTATTTACTTCGTATTATTACTGACTTCACATAGTACTCCGTACAGAGTACTGAGTAAAATTACTCCACCCTTGGAAGATGGGTATACTCGCAAACGTCCCAAAATGGATAGTCGACAGCCCAAAAAGGAAGGTGATGGGGGGCTAGCGTGTTCGACTTGTTGGCGCCAAGCCATTTGTAGCCTCCAGGGCCGACCGTACTAGTCCCTATTGAGCGGGCCATCCCATCACTTGCAGCCAAGTTGCAGCCTTCGACCGGCTCTAGAAGAAAAGGTAAATCCGCCTCTCCTCAATAACGAGTCAAACTCTAAAAACAGAAAAGAAAAAACACGCCGCAGAATGCATTTGTATTTTTCTTGGTGACGTCTATGCGAGAAATGCTGTGCATGTATTAATTTATTAGCGCGGGGGAGCTTCTAGAAGTTGTCCAAATACGATGTCGAACATCTACCAGATAGCGACCCTTTTTTCTTTTTCCATTTTTTTTCCGTTATTATCATCTTTCATTATTATCTCTCTCTCTTTTTGCCTCTTTGCCTCCTTTTCTCCCTTCCCAACACCACGCCCAACATCGCCATTCGTGGCGTGCGCATCCATCATTGGCAGGTCGCCTTCCCCCGCGCAATCTGAGCCAGGCACGGCTGGGAGCCAGTGGTTGGTCGTTCACTGTCAGGGCTCCTTGTCCGGCGGACGGAGAATATCCCGGATCGGGACTAGCGCGCCGGTCAAAGCTAACTAAGCACGGCGTACTAATTATAAACGAATGCTCTTGCCTGTTTGGGAGAAGAGGGGGTCCACCCCCGGTTTCCTCTTCACCCAATCGCTTGAACGTCTGTGAATTGCGCCGATTCAGCCACTCGCGGGTTTGGCGGCGCCATCATGTATGTCTTTGGAAACAATAGGAAAGGTAAATAGTCCTTTAATATCGTACTAATATATTATGCATAATATCCATGTAGAAAACTGTATGTAAATAATTGAAAAATCTCGCGCGCAGATGTCGCGATGCACTATGCAAATGCAAAAAGACCCCGGCGTTATCTAGTACGTATCGGCCCTGCCGACCAAACGAGGCGAGGCTTTCAGTCTAGGGTCCCTGATCCTTCCAGAAGCTTTGATCACGCACTGGCTCTGTTGGGAGGGCAGGGCTGGCTGTCTGAGAAATTGGATTTTGGTGGCTTCGGAGAAGGCGCCGCCCAATCAGTTTGTTCGAAAGGTATTTGCCACGAATGGGCTGATACAGTTGTAATTAAAAACAGCAGCAAATAAAGATACTGTACTGTAGGTTTGTTTAATTGTGATGAGCGAGTTTAATTGACAGGCTAGGCCTGTTTCAC
This sequence comes from Talaromyces sp. DC2, assembly GCA_039119965.1. Taxonomy (NCBI): domain Eukaryota; kingdom Fungi; phylum Ascomycota; class Eurotiomycetes; order Eurotiales; family Trichocomaceae; genus Talaromyces; species Talaromyces sp. DC2. The sequence continues at coordinate 131,822 of JBCLNQ010000020.1, read as the reverse complement.
GTCAAACCTTGGACGAAAAGCAGCATTTCGTACCTCGCACTCGATGGACCGATATGGTTTGGTGGTCTTCGTATTTGACTAGAGATGGGTCCCGATTCCGCACTACACTAAGACGGGGTTAGCGGTTCGGTACTATTTTATCCAGGTCTGAAAACTAAGTGTTGTAAGCCTGCGCCAAAGGATCGATTCGGCGGGACGACCGTTTTGACTATGGAATCACAGGAATGGCGGAGGAAATCAAGAGATCTATCTTACACGAAGTACTCTGTACGTAGTACAGAGTAGATCATGAGGCTTTTTTGGTGCAAACCTTTTGTCCGAAGGACGCAGTCCGTATTGCACGGCGATCTTCGTTTCCTGCGTGCACTTCTGCACATACAATGCCATACATGATACAAACCTGCTGTACAGAGGAGTGGCTTATCTTAGTGCAGATCATTTCCCCCTGCGGTAATGTCATGCCGACAATTCTCCCGGCTTTCGCGGTCGCCAGTTGTCAACAATAAACTCAAATTCATCAACTGCCAAAGAAAAGTTGAATTATCATCTTCTGAGCAGGGACGATCGCAGCAAGTCACAGCGGATGCAGAGGCATGATAGGATCACGATGCAGTTTTGCAAGTGCGTAGTGCAAGTACAACGTTCTTATCCGATAGCAGGTGAGCACTGTACAGCATGGACACGGTGATTATGCAAGAGGCGGTCGATTGACAGTGATCGGTAGCATGGATGCGGTTCCTGCGGGATGTTAGTACTTACTTATCCCGTCCTAGTTTCGTTATATAGGACCCGTATGAGATATCGCAAGCAGAGAACGTGCAGACAGAAAGACAGTGCCTATTGCGGCAGTAGCCGATCCTGGCCGCACGGGCGTCCCCGCTTTTCTTTTTTTTGTTAATGCCTCGAAACGGACTAGCTGCTAGCTAGGGACCTTCGGGCAAAGCCGTACTTTCCGCATAGGGCTAGGCATTATTATTTCCTTGCATTATTCCATGCACGTCGTCGCTGCGCATAAGTTTTTATCCCCCGCCGGAGGAATAAGCTAGTGCCCAAAGGGGTAATCTCAGCTTAGCAACCCGCGAATGGCGGTGACTGCTTGGCTATGTACTATGTACTATGTATGGAGTATACCAGTTTCACCATCTCACTAATTCCTGCGTACCAAAGCATCAGGAATTCTCCGAATGACTACTGCAGTGCCGACGAACCTGCGTATTTGCTTTAGTACTTACTTGTGAGTCTTATTTTTGTACCAACTACCTAGGAAGTAAGACTTCCGTTCTTGCCGTACTCCGTACTCCGTTCGCGGTCCGGCCGAGGACGAGTATCCTCTTGGACCCCAACACCAAAGGCAATTTTGACTGTCATCATCACGTCCACGAACCTATGGTGGGGGTCATCCCCTGATTTTCCAACGTTGGTTCTAATAAATCATCATTAGCAAGTTAGGCTCTTAGCAAAGTATTCAATATTGAGGCTGACTTTTGGGTCTGTTCATCTCCTTTTTTTTTTTTTGCTTTTACTGTTTCCCTCGCGGATATTTGGCAATTCCCGGCTCACCGAGACGCTTGTATGTATGTAATAGCCCTAATAGGTACGTAGTGCAGAATAACAAGGATGATGGCATGTCCTACATGCCAAATCTCATCCATGCTCATGCATGCATGCATTATCCGCTGACTTGCCTGCCTGACTCGGCCAACCCCGCCATTCTGTACCACAGTGAGAATGTACCAACAACTTGAACCTACGGATTCGTTGTTGACAGCGTTGACGTTCTTTATTTTTTTGCTTGTGGGATTTGCATGTGAAAGACTTGTCGAGAATAAGCCAATCAACAGTTGATATATTGTATTTCGATGGAGAAGTTACGAGCCTCGTATATATCCCGTATCTGACTTTGACAATGATCAGTAGACTCTCTGTGTCCACTCGCATTCTATACCCACATACGGGGGATACTCTTGATACTGCAGTTGATACATCTCATTCCATACGAGCCAGATCCGACAAAGCCGCTTGCTTTCCTCGCAAGTCGTAAGGATGGAGATGTAGACTTGCTTGGTGGCGTCTAAGCCGATACAGTAGAAACTTGCGCCTCTTACGATTCCGAAAAGAATGACCCAGACCCTTTTGAGGTACATACTGCGTATCCGTCTGTCTTTGTTGTGTTAGGTCTCTTGCGAGCCAATTGCCAGGCGTGCCAGGATCTCGCCTAAGACGACGATCGACGCACCAGCGTGATCCTTCGGCGACACTCGTGCAGAACTGGCAGGTCGACAGTGGAGCCCCTTGTGATTACAAGTCTCTTACCTGGGAAATACGCATCGCCCAGTCAACTCCGTCACGCAAAAAGCTGTACCTTTTGTACTTTTTGTTCCCTACAGTGTATTCCGTCATATACTCTGTATACTTGTTGATATCGGTGCTTTCTGATCCTCCGTGCCTTATTCTTACAGAGATCCTTGAGACTCGTTACGGGTAACGGATCGTCGGTGAGTTCGAGATTTTTTCTCCACTGCGCTGGCCTGCCAGGGACCAGTTTTGCTTTATGTGCTTTGCTTGCTTGCATGCATCATTTATCTGGATTCTGAGGTAAGTCTCTGGCGCGAATCTCGTTTACCATAAGCACGATCACGATTCCGAAGGAATATCGGCACGGATACGGTCTGCACAAACTCTAAAAGTACGTTTGATAGGTTTGATTACTGGGGCGGTTGTTCGTCCCACGGTTAACACCTCAAGCCATTCTAAATCTCAGGGGCCAGTGCCTTTTTTTTTCTTTTTCTTTTTTTGAATCGCTAAAAATAATCCGAAGCATGGTGCGAAACGAACTTCAAACCTGAACCTTGGATTGTTTGATTTGAAGGGCCTCAGCGTAACTAAAGCAAACCAAAAGAGGAAAAAGAGGTCCATGCGGGGAAAGCTGGCCCTGGTTAATACGTAGCTGTAAAGTTCCTATTAATTCAACAAATGAGCAACAAGAACACCACTGTTAGAACAGTTTGAGTAAGGTCCTAGACTGAAGTGGTCGTTTCAAAGCTTATCCGTGGGCCGCCGTCATTGGTTGCCTGGCCGAACAACAAGCCTTTCTCCATCAGGGGATAGTTACTATGATAGGAAATCCCCGTGACGGCTCGCTGCAAGGTACGCCAGACGTCGTTACTAATACGAAGGATATTAAATTATATGAGCTATTCTTGGGTTCTATTCACCGTTATTATTATAGCACAATAAAACAATCCGTGATGATCCCTCCCCCCCTTTTTTTAATCAAGGTAATTGCTATTATTATCCCAACCTTCGCCATACTCAACGGCCCCCGCGCCGCTAATTAGTTGCTATGATAAAAAAAGATTCAGCCACAAGATTTTTGACACCCAGCCTTGTCAGGCCAAGGGGCCGCGACGCCTCTTTATTGTCATCATCAAAAATCCCAAAAAATAAAAAAATCCAAAAGGAGGCATATTGTGCTTTTCGTGCGGAAACGCCGGTTTTTTGCTGACCGCATGGGATAAATTTTTGGGTTTTTTCTAACTAGTTACGACTCACGAGTCTCACGAGGCCTACCCATTACGATCCTGCAAAATGGAACTGTGGATTAGTATGCTCATAATTATGGAGAAAGTTATACGGAGTAAGAGAGACAAGACTTTCATGTGCAAATGCAAAACGCATGGAGCTTCATCTGGCAACTGCTCAAAAGGCAAAGGCGGCCATCACCGGTGGCGCATTTAATCCTCTTGTTGCGAGCAGTGATCGACAATAGGGCCTTACTTGGCGGGGCAAAAATACATGAATACACGAAAGAAGAAGGAGAAAAAGTCTCAGTCGAGGCGAAGCGCTCACTACTACATACGGACTACGGAGTCCTCGCTCGTTTAAGATTCAAAGTTGAAGCTGTCGTTTTGCATCATTTCTTGGCGATAATCGTATCATATTAGTACGTAGCTCCTTCGTGTTAATAATATAAAGTGGAAAACACCGACGCCAGGAACTTGAGATAGACGGCGCGGCTCAGAAAAGAAGCAGCTAAACGAAAAAGGCAATTTGAACGACAACGAGTCAAAAGAAGTGCTTAGCCCGGGAAATCGGCTTCCTGTTTTTCGTCTAATCCTTCCCTCATCCATCATTCTTGCATGAAGAAAGTCCGAGAGAGAGGAGCTTTTTCTTTGAGAAAGCAGGGGGTCCTAGCAAACAACTACTTTCTGCCTAACTGGGATAAGAGCAGGTTTTTTGGCTTTGGATGTACTGTATTAGGGTTGGTTATTTTTCTGTCTGTCCTATCTTAGCCAACACCCCGAAATGATCGACCAACGACTCAACATGCGGCGTTTTTTTGGCTTGTTGTCTCGCTAGGGTTTAGTTCGGATCGTTCGGTGCGTGCGCCGTGCAGAGTTGCACCCAAATACAACCTCGACCTTATCTCGATGGCGAGGTAACATCCGTTTGTCGAGATTTTTCCTGACAGACTGTTCACTGTTCGCACTTTGAGTCTTTGCCGGCATTTTTCTTTAAACTTTTGTCGAGTCGTTTAGACTCGTCTAAAAGTTTTGGTGATACTGTGATACTGCATGACAAGATGAGAGGATCATCCACACACACACACACCGCTTCGATTGTGGTCCCTTGTCTCCAGTTTTTTCTTCTTCTCTATGACCTTCTGCTTTTTGAAGAGGAGAAGCAAGGCTCCCTTAATCTTATCACGAATCCACCTTCCCTCTTTGTTCCTGCATCCCTGTTACCAACTGACACGTGAACCTGGCTGCAGGCTGTCAAACATTGACATGTTCACTGTACATGGATGGCTACATGGGTGGACGTTGAATCCAAGGTCCTCACCAATAGATACGTAGTAATAGTAGTTCACTGTTATTGCATAAAAGCCCAGTGATCCAGTGGATGCAATCGCTCCTCTTGGCTCTGGGGAAACGGCGCCACCGTAGTGCTAGAAAACCCTGGTCGTTCCTCACTGAACTTATTATTAAGTAATGATGTAGCATGTGCCCCTGTCCTTGATCGGCTTTTTGTGTCGTACAGACTATTGGATCGGCATTAATCCTGATAACCACGCAACTCCAGAGCGGAGCAAAGGAAGCCTCTTAGGCTTTTAGTCTGGGGGGTCTTTGACCCGGGTCTCAAGAGGGGACAATTCTTTCTGTCTGTGCTTGACCTGCTGGTGGATACTCCCTTGGAACGTCTCACTAGTATTTGTATCAATTGATCGACACTGATATGCCTGTCCAGGCATCTACTACGTGCATGCATGAAATGGTTATCATACCTAGGTTATCAAAAAATAGCAAAAAAAAAGAAAAAAAGACATGTCGGAGTACTCCGTGACTACTGAACTTGAGTTGTATCCGTGGCTTTTTCTTTGGTTCTTGTTGCCCGTGCACCTGATTTACTTCAAGGAGTTTGGTTATTGCTCGTATTTTGTTAGGGATATACTTTGGTAGGATTGTGGAATGTCTCTTTTGCCACAGCAGGTTGACGTCAAGTAATTTTGATAAGGGTTGTGGGTTTTTGCGAACATTTGAAAGCATGTGACATGTGAAATCATCAGGGTAGTTTTTGTATGAATAAGTTTCTTTTCAGCGAAGTCTGAAAAATATACAGTGATGAAAGGTTTGTCGTTGTCGAAGGGATCAGAAAGGGTATAGGATTATCACACACTATTTAGTAAATACATGTAGTTTTGAACTGTAGGATATGGCAGTGTTCAAGCGTTATAGGCATGTTGAATATTGAAAAGACTCTGTATGTCCATAGCTGTAGTAAATTGAAACGGTTATGTATGCCTTTGCGAGATTGTATTATTGCAATATCAATCATTTTTGACGTTGAGAGATTGATCCAAGTGATTCTACTTGCATGTATGCTGGGGAAATATATCAGTATGGTTGGCATGTAGACAACATTGGGCACTTCAGCGCTAAAATGCCGTGTTAAAGACGATATTCGCTCTAAATAACATGTTCTTTTAACATTTTCTTGACTCGGTTATAATTATAATGGATATAAGAATGTATGGCCCAGACCTGCTTAAAGGGTTGATAAAGGTTCAACGTTAAAAGGAGCGTGTCTACATGAGTGGTATAGGATATTATAAAAAGACGACCACATGCAAAGCTCAAAGAAATAAAGGAATTTGTGGCTTTGGTAAATGCATTGATAAGTTTTCAATGCTGACATTAATCGATACATGTGTAAATCAAAGAGGATACACTTTTTTTTCAATTTAATGCTTACACAATAGCCTCAGAGTATAATTTTGTCTCTCTTTCACAACAACTTTAATATTAGCTACAGTTCTTTATTGAATGTATGATATTTTCAGAGTATTAGCTGTCTATAAATTCATGGCTCAATTTTTCCAAAAAAACGTTGCTTTCCTACTGTAGCTTTTACGAGAACAATGGATTGAATCTTAGTTAGGTATATAATATGGTCCACCTTTCAAATGATAATCTCAATCTTAAACTATTAATTTATATGCATATAAAGGTATTCCCAAGCATGGAATTCAAACACTTATTTTATAACTCCCCTATCTCGCCATCTACAACTCTAAATTAACACAGCGCTATCAGACCATACCTGACGAGATTACTTCTTTAAAATTTTATCTTTTATCATAGACATAATATAAACTTGGTTCCAGAGTATTCTATAGCTGTAGTGAACACTGATCCGTCTGTATCTCACCTCAAAACACCCTGCACGAATGCTTTTCAAAGATTCGCCCCGGCTTGCCTCAATACTTATATCTAGAATCTAGATATTTGAAATAGGCATGGTTGAATGCGGCCACTGAATGTCTTGGGGTTCTCAGTGAGCACTAGGGCTAACTCTTATTCTGTACTCAGATATTTCAGTAACAATGATTTTGAGCTGTTGACCAGTGACGATACTTCTTCTTCCTCATCCTCGTCATCCCTTGATCTGACAGACGCACTCTCTTATTTCATCCTGGTATTCGCCTAAAGCTTGCATGAAACTTTCCGTCCCATTGGCAATTCCCTCTGCAAGTTCCTCAATTCCACCACAGGTGTGCGTAGGGCCCTGCCGTCTATCCAGATTTTCATCGTAAGCTTGTCTCATATTATCAATCTTCTCATCAGAAAGTGTTGCTGATCTGAGTCTTTTAAATACTGAATAGGCTTGACGCTCAAACCCAGTAGCCTAAATCACCGCTAGGATCCAGCGCCTTCCAAAACCGCCCTAAATGGTAATAGTACATACTGAACATACATCGAAACATATAAAACTATCACCAGCCCTTGGACAACATATAAACATCAATTGATGAAGCTTCAAATGTTACAACAGTCATCAATTGATATGTTAAGGTCTCTATACTTAACTAGATCAAATCTAAACCCCTCGATGCCAGAAACCCACCATATAAATGAGTATGTATGACTATATAAAGTTTTCGAGCAATATTTGATCATTCAAATTGTAATGGTCTGGCACCCGGAGTCTCTGTCTCGAACGCTTAACATGATATGAATGAAAATCGATATTATATATATAAAACACAAGTGACTGTTTAAAGGCATTCAATACAACTGATCATTATCAATTGATGACATCGACAACCTCAACTAGTATATTAAGCAAGAACAACATCGAAGCCTGAGGTACGTATTCATCCATGTCAGTCTCATCTTATATCAACCATGACTTCCAGTCTTACGACATCTGGAACTGTTAACCGAAAACAAATAGTGCTTAGTATATGCATTATAGAAAAAAAAAGTAAATATATCATACTACTACTACAATACAGTCCAATCTTACGAAGCGGTTCTCAATCTACTCCCCAACTTTTCCATCTCCCCAACAATCCCACCTCCAGCCAAACTCCACTTCTCACCAATCCAATCTTCAGATACCTTTTCTTGCAAGATGCCGCTGCGCGCAAAGTACTCCATATAGCCACGCGCTTCGTCGCGGCTCAGCCCACCCAGAGTCTGTAGCTCGAGGGCGCTTTGTTGGGTTGTCTTGGTTGTTGTGTTTTTAAAAGTGTCCAAAATGCGCTGGTCGATTACGTCGTAAGGGTCCGGGCGAGGATATTCTGGGGAGGACTCGGACTGGCCCTTTTGGCGAGCGGCGAGTTGCAGAAGTGCCAGGTCGAAAGAAGGGAGGGATGGCTTGTTGGATGCAGAGGTAGCGTAGAGCACAAGCCCACCGTTGGGAAGCAACGGTTTGGAGCTGCTGGGCTGCAAGAGAGATAGCAAGTGGCGGGGCAGAGTAAGGTCGTGGGCGTGGATCAGGTTAAAGTCGCGGTCGCGGTACCTGGACTCTTGCATCCAGTGGCCAATGCCATCAACAGTCACCAAAACAGGTGGGCGAGCCTGAAACCCCTCGGGCCCGGTGGTTGCGTTTAGTTCGGCCCAGAAGGCCTGGAAAACGGGCCACGAGAGCGCCGCGTCTTGCACGCCCAGTCGACAAAGGTCGTTAAGTGTCATTTTCGGGCGGAGGAGATTTTTGAGTTCTGGGTGCTCGAGCGAGACGTGAAGGTTAGTCAGGATTTTTTCATTGGCAAGAACAGTGCGCAGCAACAGCGCAGACGTCAGTTGGTCCTGGACATATTGCGTCGGATTCGACCCGGCAAGGGGCGCGTATGAAGAGTTTGCAATCACATAGTCTTGGGCTAGTAATCATTAGAAACATGGCCTATCTTTTAGTATGTGTCGTGAACTCACCCTCAGGAACGGCAATGACAACCCAGTTCTTCAAGAAGGCCGTGGCCATTGCTTGCAACAAGTGAACACTTTTCCCACTTCCTCTGGGGCCAGTGATGATCTTCTTCACTAGCTTCCCCTTGTCTTCACCATCCGAAATACTTTCAAAGACCTTGCCCATCTCCAGGGCTTCCCGTCTCATAACAACAGCCGGTCGACGAAACAAAAACCAATTCTGCGTAGGCTTGAATGCATGCACAGCCCTCAACTGGGCCACAACCGACACTGGAAGTCCCACGACAGCACCCCTCAGGCGAGAATCAACACTGACCTCCTCTGAAAATTCCTGCATGCCCGCCACTTCCAACGCATTCGTGTTACTCAGCACAATCCGTTTCCGCAACGCTTTGCGTTCTCCGACGGGCGGCGGACGGCCTCGATCGACTGGTTTTTTGTGCTTCCTCATCCGGGCAGATTTGGATTCACGGAATTTGGGGGCATTTTCACCGCTTTTCGACTTTTTTGCCAGTGGATTGGCAAATCGCGTGGCCGAGGTATGGAACGAGGCTCTTGATAATGACGACGACGCTGGCGGCGTAATAAAGGGTGCGCGCTGCACCAACAAAGCTCGAGGCGTCTGGCGAAGCCCCGAAAGGCAGCCCGAGCAGAGTTGAGAAACCATCGTTTGCTGGGGGAAGCGCCGGCCAGCCCAGCGCAGCAAGGATGGATCAATGGATGGTGGTAGGCAGAAGATGTTGTTCGGGAGACTGGGCTCGAAAGATTCCTGTCGCGATGTCCAAAAGGGGGAAAAGCGGGTCGCCATTTTTAGCGGGCGGCCAGAAGGTCTTAAAGCGGCTCTGAAAAGCCGTCCCCGATAACGACTTATCACCAGAGAAAAAAAAAAGATCGAGCATCAATCACCATAACATTCTACAGCAAGCAACCGCTGCACCAGACGAAAATGGCCGACGCCGCTGCGACGAAGCGGGAAAAACTGTAAGCCCACATTTCTTCCAGTCTATAAATGATTGCTAATCCTGACGTGTATACAGCCCCATCACCGTCGCAAAAGAGAATCCATACACCTTCGACCTTGGCCACTTGATGGCACTAGACCCCAATCCGCTCGTGATCTCAAAATCGGAGAACACCAATGATGCGCTGAAAGCTGTGGCACGGGACGGTGCTCAAGTGCTCATCAACCAACTTCTCGTGCGTGCAAATCACAAAAATCTCGAGAGGCATAAAGCTAACTGAACTTTCCAAACCAGACCACATGTCAAATTACTTCAGACCCTAAAGAAGGAGTCCTTCTCTCTCTACCTGCTCCTCAGACTCTTCTGCCTCGATTCAAGCCACTGTTCGTGCCACCCCTCTTTTTTTTTTGTAGTTCAGTAGCTAACGTGCATAGACCCAAACCAAAGGAACCCACCAAATGGGAACTATTCGCTAAGAAGAAAGGAATCGGCAAATACAGCAGCAAACCGGGAGCTGCCCTCGCTGAAAAGGAGCGACGCAAGAACCTCGTTTACGACGAAACCTCTGGCGAATGGGTCCCGAAATGGGGGTACAAGGGCGCCAACAAGGCTGGTGAGAATGACTGGCTTGTGGAAATTCCTGATAAGGAATGGAAGAATGAGGCAGAGGGTCAGAATATACGCACTGCTGGCCGACGCGAGCGCAAAGAACGTATTAAGCGGAATGAGAGGAAAATGAGGGCCAACGAGCGCAGAAGCCGAAAATCGGGTGGATAAGGTTTGGGGGTGGTCAAATAATAAAAGTGCATTTCAATTGTAGTTGGGATGGCGTTTTTCTGTATCTATGTCAATGTTGGCTGTGGCGTTTATCAATATTCTGAATTGTAGTATCAATTATCGAAGAGATGGGCATCTGGTGGTATAGAATTATGCAAAGATTACTCCCCGATTATAAACTATCGGCGAATGACAAGATTGAATACTAGGAGTTACATTCTAAAACACGCTATAACGCCTGGCGATATACATATGAGAAGGGATGAGACAGTGAGAATGGAGACGGAAACAATTAGGCCAATACGAGACAGCTAGTCCTCTTTCTTCTTACTGCCAAAGCCAAACCAGCCTCCACCATCCTTTTTGTGCTGCTCTCGTTGCCGCTGCTTTTCTTCCTTGTATGCTTCCCATGAAGGAGCCTGGCCGTGAACGTGGCCGGTCTCTGCTTCATGGCGCTGCTTTTGATCCTGTAGTTTGACCAGGGAGCTGAGCGAAGTAGTGTGTTCTGCGGCTAGTTCCTTTGGTGGTGTAGGCGGCTGGACTGCTTGCTCGCCTCCAATAGCACGACACAGGGTTTCGAATGACCGGTCGACGACATATTCAACAGGTTCGTCAAAGAGATACGGCAGTAGCGGTACAACGCCAAGACCAAGCTATAAAAATGTTAGTTTTGAATTCCTTGCTACCATGGCTTGTAAATACTCACGCCGATTGGAGCCCACGTCCGGAGAAGTGTGCTTCTAGAGTTCTTCAAGGCGCGTCCCGAGTACCGCACAACAGAGTGAATAGTAAAAGCCGGCAATCCCATACTAGCAATACTTTGAAAGACAGCACGTTTCGCCATCACCATACGGTAGTCATCGATCAAAGGAATCCGAGTAGCGGCCCACGGCACCAAGGGATCTGGTTTAGAATCACCACCTTCTGCCTGAGAGGGTTCAGAAGCCAGCGGGCCTGCCACGTTTCCTGTAGCCATTCCCAGCACAACCTGATTTGCTTTCAAATCTGTGGCGTCTTTGTACGCTTCTCCTGGCGGGATGAGCACGCGCCGATTGCGCAAGTAGGCCTTATACCCCTCATGGGCAACATCCCCTAAGATATACGACCAGGAAATAGCATAGGCGCTGCGCACGAGATAGGGATGGGCGACTGGTCGGAAGGATTCGCCAACGTCAGATGTGTATGCAATGTAGCGGTGGGCGGAGAGCAGGATGGTTCGGACTCGGTTGGCATAGGCGGCGTAACGGTAAGGAGTCTCTGTCGTATCAACGGCGCTATGGAAAGGTCAGTCTTCTGATGGACGAACAAGTATAGACCAAACGTACTATGGGGTATACAGCTCCTCGTAGTAGTCGTCTTCACGGTCGACGAGCCGCTGCAGGTTGCGCGACAGCTTCCGGCGAGGTACCTGGTCACTCAGCGACTCCGGCCGAGGCTCCTCACGCAGGCGAGGAACCCCGTCCGGTTCATCTTTCTTGTCTTTGCCCCAGAACATGGCGATGAGCGGGAAAAGTGTGTATTTTAGCGATGGTATTCCAGTGTTTGTCCGGGTCGTCTGTGTTTATTTAAAAGGCACGGATTAGGCGGCAGGCGGCATCCGATATGCAGCGGCTAAGCAACTGTATATCGGGAACAGCTACCACGGCCAAGTCGCAGCTACATTGAGCAGGGAAAAGCCGTCAAAAAGGTTGAGAGACAAGATGCAAGGATCCTGCTGGTAAAATTATATTGGAAGCGCCTTCTATCCCTATTGGGCCTTCTTCATCGCGCCCTCACGAGAGCTGCAGGTCGGCTTGAACGTTGAAGGCGATGACCTCATGCGGGAGATCTCGGGTTTAGGTCACGTGCTTATGTCATCCCCCAAACAGGCTAGCGCACCAAGAGCACACCCTGCTGAGGCAAGTCCGACTCGACTTGGAGTTCACCTGTTGATTGTTCGACGAGCTCTTCCCACCAGCGCCCTCTCTGTCTATATCTACGAACTCGCTTCGGAAACACTCACTTCGCCACAATGGTTGCCTACTACAACATCGCTGGCCGCAAGATTGGCTCCCACGTGGTACGTTGGATCTCGAAAGACGAGTTGTCTGAAGACCGAAAAAACATCCCTTTCTGTCGCTGCTGCATCAATTGCTATGGTTTAACAAATTTGATGAACTGTTTCTAACCTTTTTTCTTCTTCTAGCTCACCATGGGTGTCCTCGGCACTACCTTTGCCGGTGCCTTCCTTGCCATGGGCGGTGGTGACAAGAAGAAGACTGAGCAAGGTCCCCCCGTCAACGCTTCTTCCAAGGACGAAGAAAAGTTCATCCAGTACGTTTTACTTCTCTACGACAATGTTCTGCGAGTTGAGCGTCCAATCTTGGCACCATCCTCGCCCAATTGGGCCCAAGCTGATTTTTTTTTCTATAGGGACTTCCTCAAGAGCGTCGAAGGCGGCGACAACAAGGCCAAACACTAAGCGCCCCCGTGATGACAGAGACCGCCAAGCAAATTGTTTCTATATGAAGTTATTGCACCGAGCAAAGGGCTTGTGGGAGCTGCGTGGGATGGAAACACGGAAACAAGAACATTGATATGGCCGTCCCTTCCCAGTATAAGAGTTGCTGTGGCGGCGCATGACGTTGCTCGGCAGGTCGGACTTACTTTGAGATTTCTGTTGAAATGCATTGTACATATAGAGAAATCATTGTGATAACACGGTTTATTGGACTTTATTGGTGCATGGGGTCTAGGCTGTAGACGATTAAACAGACTCGTAGATTTGTAATGAAGCCAGTAAAATTTTCAAGACCAAAATAAACGGCCATCCTTCTATGAAACCAAATCACCAGCTAATTAGTTGCAATGTTAAGTCTGGGGCGTCACCTGTTATGGGCATAGCTAGTGCCGATGATTGGTCCCGCGTCGAGTTCAATGTTGATGCTGTCCGCGCTGTTTCTCTCAACTGTCACAATCACCCATCGTCTTTCCTACAAACACAACCCTCTTCCACTGACTCGTCTTGTCGAACCCAAAACATAAAAACTCAGCATGTCGCCACTCCCATTCCCATTCGCTCTCAACATCGGAACCGACATGGTCCATCTCCCACGCATCCTCCGTCTACTCCGCCATCGCGGCGCAAGAAGCAACGAAAACTACCTCGACAAATTCACACGCCGCATCCTATGCCCCCAGGAACAGCAAGATTTTTATTCTCGATTTCACAACAGCGCACGCCGCACCGGCGATGAGCTGCCACCGCCGCCATCAGTGGTAACGCCCGACATGGCGCGCTGGCTGGCTGGACGGTTTGCCGCAAAAGAGGCTGCGCGCAAAGCTGCGCCTGGCGGCGCCGCGTCTATTGGATGGAAGGATGTTTTGGTTAGAGCAGCGCCATCTACAGCAGCTGGGAGTGGGCGGCCAGAGGTGGTGTTTTTGGGAGCGGAGAGTCGCGTTGGGAAGTTGTCGATCTCGCATGATGGGGACTATGTGGTGGCTACGGTGCTTGCAGCTGGGGGCAGCTAGTTGAGAACTATGCATATCCGCCTTCAGGGTATACGTTTGTGCACAGCAGGGTACATGACGCTCAGGATCGTTCTTGTGCATGGAGGTTCATGCATGATGGCCATAAGGGCCACCTGGGCCATGAAAGAAAAACACCAAAACATTCTTCAGAACAGGTCAGTTCTGCATGGCCGTTGCATATCGACACGAACTTCGTATCTGCGAGTCCAACAACGTGTGCGGCGCGATTGGCGAAAGTGGCGGATCCACCCTTTCCTCCGGGCATGTTGCGAGCACTCTCCATCAATCTCGGTCTCCCCGAGGACGAAAAATCGGCATCTACTATTCTTACTGGGACAACGTTATATCACATCTTGTTCATTCACCATCGAGTAAGCTTCACGATATTTATTTATCAAGGGTGAAAGCCAGGTACGACAAAGCCGCTAAAACCCCACATGAGCTTTTCTCGCAACCTCTTGACGAGTCATCGTCCGTCCCTGCAAGGATACATCAGATGATTTATTTGATATGCAATGCTAATCCACTCGCTAGAAATAGTGACGTGACGAATGCCTTTCTCTCACCATAGCCATTCGGGCCAGTTCTGCCCCGGCCATGCAAAGAACTCGCTCGAGGAGGTCATTCAGACAGCCATTGCACAGAAGATGCAAGTCTTTTGTCTCACAGAGCACATGCCCCGCGGAAAAGAAGATTTCTATCCTGAAGAGGTAAATTTTACCTCGAACCAATACACTCTTGAGGCTGTAGCTTACTGGCGCAGAGCTCGAGTACGGAAGAATGGCATGTCGAAAACGAAGCAGCTTTCTTTGCAGAAGCATCACGGCTACGCGAGAAGTATTCATCACAGATCAAACTCCTGATAGGGTTCGAGATTGACTGGATCCGGCCCGAGTCCCTGCAACTCATTCAAGCCTCACTATCTCGTTTGCCGTTTGAGTTCTTTGTCGGGTCCGTACACCATGTACACACAATCCCAATCGACTACGACGCGGCCATGTACAACCAGGCTCGAGACGTTGCCGGCGGCACAGACGAGCGATTGTTCGAAGACTACTTTGATAGCCAGCTCGATATGCTGCAGAAACTAAAACCACTAGTAGTCGGTCATTTTGATCTCATCCGTCTAAAGAGCGCGGATCCAAACGCAACGTTTACGCAGTATCCCGGCGTGTGGGACAAGATTCGGCGCAATCTTCAGTTCGTGGCTAGCTATGGGGGCATGCTAGAGCTCAACTCGGCCGCGTTGAGAAAGGGGATGAGCGAGCCGTACCCGAAGGGGGAAATCTGCAGGGTTAGTCAGGCATTCACTACTACTTGAGGCTGTGTTGACATTATCGATTCTAGGAATTCTTATCAATGGGTGGCCGCTTCTGCATGTCCGACGACAGTCACGGCATTGACCAGGTGGGATACGGCTTCCGCCAAGTGCTGGAGTTTGTCCATCGCACCGGCATCACGACGCTACACTATTTGGATATATCCAAAGGAGAGGATGTCCCAGACAGTCGGTTCCCGGCAACGACGATCCGGTCGGTATCAGTTGAAGAGATTAAAAAGGACCCATTCTGGCAATAATACGGAGTACTGTTGGGATTGGGGTGCGTAGATAAGTGCGGAGAAGTCTCGGTCTTGTCTCTTAGGCAGCTCTCTACTATTCTTATCAACTGAGCAATAGACTATACATGTGACGTGTCATACTACCAGGGCATGAACATAGCCATTGATACGTCCCGGCCCCGTAGAGATAAGCTACCCAGCTGACTTGCTCGTTACCTTTTTCACTAAGTCGATGCCGAGTGGACAATCACGAACCGGGCTAGACAATAAGCTGCCCCATCTCGTGTTTGACTGATTGGACGATAGTGGCTGTTATAGATACCAAAAAAACAAAAAAAAAAACAACAATAATAATACTTTCTAGAGCTCCTCCCCGCTTCGGCATTGCCCGTCAAGCGCGGGGCCAGGCGGGACGACGGGACGAGCCTTTTTCGTTCCCTCCTAATTAGTTGCATAGTTGTAGAAGAAAACAAAGAGAGTCTGAGCACGACATGCTTCGTTGCAGTGAGCATATATCTGCCCAATCACTTTACGTCGACTGAATAAATATGCAAGAACGCTTGTGCGACCTGATAAATACGCTTGTCTCCACCTTTTTGCTTTTTTTCCTTCTTTTTACTTTTGTGTTGTTTTCTTCTGCTTCGCTGGCGACATCATATGCGAATGAGGTTCCAAGGCTTGCCTATCGATATTACGCGCCGCTAAGCCATATGACAAGCACCGTATCAATCCACAGTCTCTCAGCCATGCCTTGGCGTTTCCGACGGCGTTGTATTAGCCTGTGTTGATCGATCCATCCATGCAATGCACTCCATTCCGAAAAGCCCAGGAAAACATAGGGAGCATATGTACTAGTAGTAGTTACTCCAGGTCTCCGCGGGGGGTTTTCTTCTTCTTGATAACGCTTGGATCGGAGTTGATCAGGCTGCCCCCGCGTGGAGACAACCCAAAATATACAGTTAGGAATACAGAGTATATATAAATAAACAGCCCGAGTCCGGTGTCGGCCAGTTAAAACTTTGAAGCTTTTCATTTCGTCGAAAAAAGCGGTAACCCTTTGTCTCCGGCTCCTTTAAGGCGTCTTTGTCCGTCCCCCCACACCATTCCCCGGGTTTGAATTCTTTTTCCTATCTCTACTCCACAGGTTTTTTTTCTTTCTGTCTATCACACTATTCAATATGAGCTGGGAAAAAACCATCCTCTCAGAAGGAAACGGCGTCGACATGCCTGCCATCGGCGCCAATGTCAAGATCGACTACACCGGCTGGCTCAGAGACCCAAATTCGGCAGACGAAAAAGGGAAACAGTACGAGCCCCTTTTTCTCTTTAAGAGATTTTTTTTTGGCGGACGAAAAAATAAAAAATAAAAAATAAAACTGACTCGTGTCACCCAACAGATTTGATTCCTCCAAGGGCCGTGGTCCATTGGCGACTCCGATCGGTAAAGGTCGGGTTATCAAGGGTTCGTTATATCCCTGTTGTTATTCTTATTACTTCGCCACGATTGAGTTCCACTAGATAAACGGTTGTGGAAATCGGACTTTTATGACTAATAGTGCCTGAATAACAGGCTGGGATGAAGGTGTCTTGTCAATGACTCTCGGAGAAGAAGCCATTCTGACCATTGATTCGTAAGTACTCACCAACCTGTTGAGATTCTATACAACAGCATTCTCCTGCTCTTTTGATTGGCTACAAAGGGTCACTTTTTTTGCCCCTTGTATTCACTAATGTCTTGTTTTTTTTTTCCCTGCAGGAGCTATGCCTATGGCGACAAGTACGTTTCATTTCGTTTTCTCTCCCCCGCACTCTTCCGATGATGCACATGCATGCATGCATGGATATCACAGAAGCCGAAACTCCCAAATTATTATTATTAATTAATTAATAATAATAATCCATATGTCGGATGAAAACGGCTCGCAAAAAACGGTTTTAACTGACATTGCATACGTTATGTGTGTGTGTACAGGGGCTTTCCCGGCGTGATTCCGCCCAAATCGGATCTTATTTTGTAAGTGATTGACTCCAAATTTATTTTATGTCTCCTATTTTCTAGGGAGAGTGTTCACCGACTTGTCTGTCTGTTATATCCGGAATTCTTTTTGTTTTTTTCCCCGGTTCATTTTCATTTTCATTTATACTTTTGGAGACAACTACATAGTATAGTATTGATTGATATGCTAACCCAGATCAACAAACAGCCAGGTAAAACTATTAGAAATCAACGGCAAGCGTGCCTAACCATTATCATACCTTTTTTCTCTTTCTTTCTTTCTTTTTTTTTTTGGCGCCCAAATTATCATTGATGAAAAGCGGCCTTTCCCTTTTTTTGGTGTGTGCTAGGAACAGGAACAAGTGACTCTTTTTTGGTGTATTTTTGCTTTGCTTTTTCGTAGGTTGTTGATTTATCTGGCTGGGTCTCGAAAATGGAAAGATTGAAGAAGAGAGAGAGAGAGAAAACATGAGTTACACAAATGTTATCTGCGTGGTGAAGAAAGAGAAGGGAAATCTCGTACGCATGGTTTCACACATTTGAATTGCTGTGTTTTGACGTTGACTTGCTGAGTGAAGTATTTCCAGCAAATTTGAAATTTGAACTAGCATTGCATCAATGCAAATTGATGTATCAATATACCCTTATTCTTCTCTCTTAACAAGTTCTTACAAAGTACTTGTACAAAAGAATTGAAAAATGATTATCAATTGATGATATTCTAAGTTTCTGCTCCTCGAATAGTAAAGTACGGGGTAGAATTCTTGAGGGAAAAAACGCCGATTGCGAGGACTGTTGAAAAAAGAAAAGAAAAGGAGCGACAATAATAAGATCCATGATCTTATCATGCATGCTAGCGTAAACGCAAATCAGTTAGAAGGGAGAAAAAAAAATGGTATAACAAAAAGGTATATTGCTTTCATAAAGAACAAGAGCAAAAGACGTAAAAACCAAAACCAAGAACAGCAAAAAAAGGGGAAAAGACACGAGAGTCTATCTATATGTATATATGTACTCAATCAATCAATCGTTCTTGTGAGAGTCATCAATGACACGACCCCCGGCCCGAGCCCTGCTCGTTGAAGCCGAGGAGCCGGAGAATCGCTCGTACTGCGCCTTGCCAAGCGTGTGGTTTGCAGGAGCAGTAACATAGTCTCTGTCTAGGCGGGTCGACGATGACGGTGGAGGTGTAGTCCCCTCAAGTCCATCGCTCAGTTCGATCAGATCGCCTAGCCCACTAATGCCCATGGCGTGGCCGTGGGGGGTCCCTGATGATGACCCTTGCTGCATCTCGTTCAGACCGGTCTTAGCCCGAGTCGCCATTTTGCGCATCCAGCCCTCGATGGCGCCGCCGACGTTTTCGAGGTTGGAATATGAGGCTGTGGACGGGGCGCTTGACATGGAATCGAATGACGCTTTTCGCGATGTCGGTGCTAGTTGAGCTAGTTGTGACGGTGGTGGAGGTGCTGCGAGGTGAGGGAGATGTTGCGAGAAGAATTTGTTCAACCCGTCTGGTGCAGGACCCGGTGCATGCACATCACGTCCAAGAGTGCCCACTCCTCCAGGCCCAGACAGTGTGATACTTGGAGTGCGTCTGTGAGACCGGGTGCTGCTCAAGGCTGGAGACTGGTTGCCAGGAGTTAAACGTGGCGACGGTCTGAAATATCGCGGGGAACTGTCACGCCGAGTACGCAACGGCGACTCCGCCCTCTTGTGCGTTGTCAAATGCGCTGTCGATTGCGTAGTCGAAGACTCGGATGGCGGAGTTGAAGACTCAAAATCAGAGTATGGAATCGACATAGACTTCCGCCGAGAGCGAGGGAAAAAGCCAAGTGTCTTGCGAGGAACACGGCCGATTTCCACCGGGGCTGGAAAACCTTCCATCTGAACCCATGCTTCGTGTTTCCATATTTGCTCCCCCTCGACTTTTGTCTTCTCCTCCTGCTTTTGTGACTCAACTGGTGCTATTGAACTTCCATTTAAATCTTCCGTAGAGGACCTCGCTGATGGCCCGTCTCCCAAAAGATCCGAATTTTCTGGTTTGGGTATTCGCCGTCCCTTGACGGAGCAAGCTTCGGCCGGTAAAAGCACCGTCTTCCTGGTCTGAATGCTGTCGCTTGGCCAAAACCCGTTGGCCTTGCGGAAAATAGCAAGCTGACACCCATATTTGATTGATAACCCAGTCATCGTGTCGCTGGATTGTACATGGTGAACATATACTAATGCCTCTTCGTTTTGCTCTTCTTCCGTGGTATCCGTCCTATCAATCGAGTCCTTTCGTTTATATCGCCCCTTGAGATCCGACACCGAGTCGCCATTGGCAAGCAGTAATGTCTCCCTTTTCTTGGCCTGCACCAAAGCTTGTCTTTCTTCCCTGGTGCCGGCTCCAATCTGCGACGTCGCAGGCGTCGAAGGGCCCCATGTCGAAGGCCCGGATGGCAAATGAAAGGGGATAATGTCCGATCGAGACGGTTTGCGCCTCTTTGCCAAGGCAGACGAGGAAGGCCCTGGCTTCCCCCAAGAAGACGAATCGTTCCCTAGTACCGATGACGCTAGACTCTGGATTGACGACCACGACGACTCAAAGAACCCTTGTGACCTATGAGATGAACTGCCGTATGCTTTTGAGAAACCTCGATCTCTAGACTCATCCCTTCCATACCTATCGCTTATCTCTCGTTCAGTTGCCCGCGAGGGATGCTTCCGGGGCAGCGGCGAACCCCTTCGCGACGCATACGGAGAAGGCGTGGTCCCGCGAGACTGGGGAGGAGTTAACCCATTAGACGCGGCGGACAAGCGCGATGGCTGCAGTCGGTCTTCCTCCTCTTCATCACTAACAGGAATCAATCGTCTGTTCCGCGGCCGGATCGATGTGTTCTGTCTCCGACTTGAGCTGGCACTGGAGGTCGCCGGGTCAAGAAAGTCAGGTGAGTCGGTATAGGAACTCATTCCTACAGTATGCTTCAGGGATAAATTCAAGAATGCACGTGTGGAGGGCCGTCAGATAAGGCCAGGGCGGAATAACCTCAAACCATTCGAGATATACAGCCACTGGCGGCGACGGACGAGCCTCCCCACCAAAGCAAAGTGGCCAGCGCTCACGAGCTGCAGCGCTCTAATTCATTCCTGGCCGCCGTATTAAAAGGGATGTTTTGTTTCGAGTCGAGAATTTCCTCCTTTCTGGGGTAAAAGTTCTGGGGGAGAGGACAGGAGGCGACGGTAGTGGACACGGAAGCGGACGAAACAGATGACGAGTCGTTTCCCTTGGCGCGCGCCGGGCTATGCTGAAAGCGATGCGGTCGCCCGGCTGGTTCACGTAGCACAGTGCAGTTGTTGATTTCAAATGAAGAAAAGCATTCAAGACGGTCCTGGAGAGAAAACGCGATGCGATTGGGGTTGAGCATGCAATAGTGAATGATACGTAGTCGATAGTGCTATCAAGAGAGGGCTGGCTTGGAGTCCCGGGCGGAACGGCGAGCGCTAGCCGGGTCCGCCAATCACAACTGCCAATGCGTTGCTATTCTTATACTCCGTTCTGATGCAATTGACAACCCTCGAATTAAATAATAAATAGTGGACTGGTCTAATAAGTCAAGTATACATAGTCAAGAAGCAAGCAATCATCATCTCTTGAGATCCAGCAAAAGAAGCGTCATTAATAGATGTTTACACATGTGGCTGGTATGTTGATATGTCCAAAACGATGACCAGACAGATCACTCCGGAGGGTCAGCTACGACCTGCGGTGTTGAAGCTTCTTGTCCATCCGCCCCCTCTGTTCCCTCAGAGTCGGTGCTCCATTCCTTGTCGTCCTTCTGGTCGTCCTTCTGATCCTTCTGGGTCGTGCGCGCCGCAGGCTTGGGAATCACTTTGAGGCCACTGCCTGCACGGTTGTAGAAATCTTCCGTGCGCAGGCCACGAACTTCCCAAGGCTGGACCGTCGTCATGTGAATGCCAGCGGCTTTCTTTTGCCGGATGAGTTCTCGCATAGGCACCATGGCGGCATCTCGGCACGCTTCCTTGATGTCGCTCCCCGACATGCCTGCCATCGCGCTCACCAGATACTCGAGATCAAACTGATCGCGATCAATCTTGGTGTCCTTGAGCACAAGCGCCAGAATCCGCAGTCTCTGCGCTGCCGGGGGCAGGCTGACGGGGAACTTTTTCGGCATTCGCCTCAAAATCGCCTCGTCAATATCTTGGATTCGGTTTGTAGCACCCAGCACAACCACTCGCTGTGGTTCTCCCGTCGAGTTTGCTGACGTCAGTCCATCCCAATGCGTCATGAATTCGGCTTTGACCATACCGCTGGCTTCGTGCTCACCGCTTCTCCGTGTGCCGAGGACTGCATCGATCTCGTCGATAAAGACAATAGACGGTTGTAGTTTTCGGGCTAGAGAAAAGACAGCATTGACCAGTTTATTCGAGTCGCCGTACCACTTTTCAGTCAAGGTTGAAATATGTAAATTGATGAAGCAAGCCCCACTCTCATGGGCCAAGGCTTTGGCAAGCATCGTCTTGCCGCATCCCGGAGGTCCGTATAACAGCACTCCAGACGGCGCGGAGAGAAGCGAGGACGTGGAGGTGTAGAGATGGGGCATCGTCAGGGGGTATATCACGGATTCTTTCAACTCTTCGATGATGTCGTCCAGCCCGCCAATATCCTCAAAGGAGACGGGGATGTCTTCGGGAGCCACGACGTCCATGGCAATCGATTGCTCGTACTGGTTCAGCACCAAGTCTTCCTTCTTTTGCTTGTTTCGCCGCCCAGGAGATCCATCGTCGGCATCCGGTCCGTCCAGCCGTCGAAGAATCGCGGCAGACTTGCGTTTTTGTTCTTCTTTCTTCTGGCTATCGGGGTCCAAATCAATGCGCGATAAAAGGTATCGGATGAGGAAATAGGCCGATGCAGACTGTAGAGCTACAGGTTAGCGGTTGCCTCAACATCCACGAAACACGAAATCAGAGAGCATGACACTTACTGTACCAGCAATCATGACCAACTCCTGCAAGAATTGTTGCCATCGTCGACCGCCACCGGAAGCCATGGGGACGAAGAAATAACTTAATTAATTAAATGGCGATAAGTCCCGGGAGACCTGGAGTTGGGTAGGGAAATAATAACGATCGATGGGCTGCAACAACAGCAAGACAAGGTCCAGCGCAGCAGCTGTGGCGGTGGTCAAGCGCGTGGCTTTGCCGCGGTCTTTTTCGCCCGGAAATCAGCGATCACATGTTCTGCCACAAAGTGTGGCTTGGCATTCATCTATACAATACACCAGGGGACTACATTTTCGAACAGTTTTATGAGATTAATTGCTTTCTCCATTCTATATTATTGCTGTACCTTGATTGTTTAATAAGTTAGACCATAGTCTTACTACTAGCGTCCAGCTCACTTCACTCTCAAATTTTGATTTCTCGCCTTAAGCTCTTTCTTCTTTCTTTTTACCCCCAATTAGATCGAAAACCAGACGAGCGGATGTCTCTCATAGGATATCGCGGTTTTAGGCGTCTATAGAAGACCCGCTCCTCTTTCGCACTAATTTTCTGTCCCTTTCTTGAAAGGTTTTGCGTTGGGTCTATTAAGTTAAATTAGAAGATACCAAACAGTCAAACGGTATTCAAAAGCACAGGCACAACTAACCAGGTTTTTTCCCACTCTTTTGGGATAAGCAGAATTTTCCGAGAGGGCTCTTTGCGCAATAAAGAAGAAGCATTCCCTGACAGAAATATGAGGGACTTTGGATGCTGAGGATGGTGCAGAAAACATGGTCACTTTCATGGGCTGCGTGACTTCGAAACTCCTGTCGTCAACCCTCCGGACAAACCACGTTGAGTTGTAAGTGGTAAAAAATCCGTATGTACAATGCAGGTCATCCATGTATCTTGCTAATTGGCCTAGAGGTAAAAAGCTTAGCTACTGCAGGGGTTTAAGGCGAAGAGTTGGATGGCAATACCAAGTTTTGCAGCCAAGTATTTGCGCTCGTCCTTCCCTTCAAGCTTCTCAGTCATCCAGGGAGTTTTGATTTCTCCTATGACGAGGGTTTTTCTGCTTTTTGTTTCCCACATTATCAAATCCGGCTTTCTTCCCTCTATTTTGGCACCTTTGATCGACCTTCTCCCCGTCTCAAATTCGCCCATTCTCATACCTAGGCCTGCCTTTGTAAAGACTTCATTGATCGTGTGACTCACGAACGTCACAAATGCTACCTGGACACCCGCCTCATTACCTGTATTGTGGTACATGATTTGGTTCATTTTCTTGTAGGCCTGCAGCGGCTCACCTAGAGGGCTTGCAGCTCGTAACTCGTTTTTGACCTCATTCGGAAAATTGCTCCAGTCCCTCAATTGACTAACAGTTAACTTGAATGGGGAATTACTCGGATGCTTGGTTCTGAAGTTTTTCTTGGCGTTCATATCTGGAAGGCGACTCCAGATACTCACCCTTTCGTTGTGTCCAAACGATCTTGGAGTCATTCTTGTTTCCAGGTAAAACTGTTCATACAAGGTTGTTTTTGGTTTCAGGAAGAAAAACAAGTGTGTTCAGAGTCCGCTCGCTTAAAATAAAGAGAACTCCGACATGGCAATAGCAATGGAGGAAGCTGCAATGGAGGAAGTTTTCCTAATTAGGCAATTCTCGGTACCCTTTTCGAGGACCGCAGCACGTTTCTGCCTAGAATGATGGCAGCCTGCTCCTTCCCAAATTTCTTTGTCCCTCTTCGAATTTCTCCGTTTCAAATTTCTTCATCTTCTGCAAGACTCTTTTCTTCTCAGTCATCTCTTTTCTCGTCTTCCATCTTCCAACACCATCAGCACGCCATGTCGACCTGGAAGTTTGATTTCACTGGAAGGGTTCAGAGACTGAAGCGAGACGGGAAATCTAAAGATATGATCATTGAGAAACAACTCACTGAAGTGGAGAATGAACAGACTGCCCAACGTTATGCTCTTGTCCTTGCTCGTCGATTGGACAGAGATCTTCGGGTGATGCTAAAGATTCGCTATGAGTAAGTGAAACAGAATCCTTTGTTCTAGAAAATTTTTTTACTAAATTATTCAGTTTGAGCCCAAGGGGGTTCGACATTGATGATCTACAGGAAAACCGGGAGTTGAATGATGATGAGTATCTCGGTGAAATGGAAACAGTGCTGGCGGTAAAAGCCATCAATCATGGCCCGGCATTGTTAGACTGGTATACAAAGCGTCAATCAGAAGATATGCCATACCCTGAAAAAGGGATTCTGGATGTTTACATTATGAGCCTCGTACCAGGAGAGAACCTGGATGAAATTTTCGAGGATCTTGAACGGGAACACTTGATGATTCTCAGGACTCAGCTTACTTTCATTTTGGAGTGAGTACAATGCAAACCATTTACAAGCATAGCTAACGTAAATTGATTTTAGGACACTGCGAATTAAAGGGCGAATTCTAGATGAACAGCATCCTAGTTTTCTTAATTACGACAAAAAGTCCAAAAGATTGTTAGTTACGACTCGATAGAACCTGTTATATAATACCTTCTACTAAGATAGGCCAGATACTTTTTTGATTTCACATTCTTCACAGAAATTCCTCGGAGTGAACGTCACGAGTATGATCCGATCACCCAAGATTCTGAATGGGTCCTCGCCTTTAATATCTGGCCAGAGGAGATGCTTCTTCCTGAGCCGCCGGCTCCCACTGTTACCCAAGGTCCCCAACTACCCCCGCGACAACCCAACATGGCACACAATAATTGACATTGTCTGTACCTCCGCCAATATCTCCTTCGCAGAGGCCATTTTCGCAGCAAACATTTCTCGGCACGCCAAGGAGACGTGATCGAGATGAAAACAGACCCCAACGGCGCCCGGGCTACTCTTTCCAGGGGCAGGTTCCTTCGGGAGGACTTTCAAGCCTGCAGCTTGATGACGACTATGACGAGAAAGAACCGTAAAACTATCAATGATGATCCTTATATCCAATCCTTTTGTATTTCAAATTAGTTCCGAAATCAGTTTGGCGTTTACGTATCAGGGCAAGAAGGGGAGGGTGGAAGAGATAGTAGAAATCATACTTATTAGCTTTTAACTCGGGAGTCTTTGAGCTTTCACTTTTTATTTTCCAATGGCAGTTTCTTTTTTCTCTTTGTTTATTTAGTTATACAGTTGTATTTTACATCAGCCACGCCACCCATTTCAATCTGAGGACTAGGTGGCTGTAACAACAACCTACATAGAAACGCAATAATTTCTCCTGGTGCTCCATAGTACAAGTTTGGTGGCGCATAAACGCCAGGCGGTGCGAGAACACAACATTGAATGGCAAATTAAATGTTACATAGGCGGATTCTAATTGTTTACTAAAATTGGAAGCCTGCTTCAAGTACCTGCCTGTAAAATTCAATGTTTCTGAGTACGCTGTCAAATTGATCAAATTATGTCGGTTCAGTCTAGTGGCCAACAGTCTGCTAAAAGACTTGAAGTTAAAGGCCTGGTGGGCAAAATAAAGTATAATTGCCTAATCGGGACAAGTCTGTAGTTCTACACAATCAGGGATGGAAAAATTCATACATAAAAGTTGTCAGCACTACGCCACTACTTGGTATAATCTCGATTAAAAACTAACAGTCGGTAAATTTACTATTGTTGTCATTACTCTTTATTCTATTTCACTTTTTCATAGTATTAAGAGCAAGGTCTATACTGCATGTAGGCCGTCACGTTCCGACGCATCTTTAGCGTGTTTGGCGAGTGGCGCGTGCGCGGCCGCGGGCTCATGGTTGATCTTGACGATGACAAGACAACAATTATTTGCTCTGCGACACTCCCCTTCCGTCTCTATATTAGCAGCGCGCCAATATATATTGCGAAAAACGAAGCAGCGTCAATTGTCTTTATTTTAATTTCAAAGCAACAAATCATGCCGAAACGTAAAGCCATCACCAGGATATCCGGCCTGGTCGACTCCGACAGCGACGACGACGTCGCGGACCCGGTCGCGTCGCAGCTGGATCCGATTGACGAACAACAGCGACCAGCGAAGAAAGCGCGAGGAAGGCCCAAAGCAGCAGCAGCAGCAGCACCGGGAACGAACAGGGCTGAGGAGTCAAGTACGGCGACAGGGTCTAAGCGCCAACACACGAAACAAGAAGCTGCTGCTGCTGCGAAGAAAACCGCTGGTCGAGGGCGGCCGCGCGGTGGTGGTGATGGCACAAGCGAGCAGGAAGATGATCAAGACTCGGACGGTGGGCAGGAACAAGTGAATGCACCACAAGACACGTCCTCGACAAAGGCAAAGAAAGGCGGCCGAGGGCGCAAAGCAGGAAGCTCGGCGAAGCAGGTCACCGACGATGGCGAATTCGAGTATACACCAACGGGGTCACGCCAGCTGAAACCCGCAGAAATTCAATTGAAAAAACGCGGTGCGCAAAAGCCGCTCCCCAAGATGGCAATCGAAGAGCCCATGATTCCCGACAGTCAAGCTCCTCAACTTGGAGGGGATGATGCAATATCAGATCAGGAGGAGGAAGAGGAAACCGAGACCATTGCGACCAGAACCTCTCCACGAAAGTCTTTGGTGAACGGCCACCAGGCGAATCAGCCTCGAAAGCGGCCGACTGTGACGTTTGCAGATGCGGAGAAAACACCATCAGACCCAGATTTAAGGCGCAGACTGGGCGACATGACCAAAAAGTACGAGACGTTGGAATCAAAGTACCGCACTCTACGGGAAATTGGCATTGTAGAAGCCAATGCCAATTTTGAAAAGATCAAAAAACAGTGCGACACTGTCACGAACTGTAAGCCCGACACTTCCTCCCTACTTGAATCAATTTATTGCTAATAATTTATCAGCGTCAAATAAACTCATAGCATCGCTGAAGGAAGAGCTAGCCGCCCAAACAACACGAAGCAAGGAATCCCGGGATCTGCAAAAGCAACTCAAAGATCGCGAAGAAGAGTCCAACAATCTTCAATCGCAAGTCGACGACCTTTCCGCAGAGCTTTCAACGGCTCGGGCCGAAATCAAAACACTCCAGACAAAACTCGCTGCTGCACGCAACAACGCCGTCAGCTCTATATCGATGCAACACGAACCACCTGGAAGCGCAGTCAAGTCCATGGGCAGTCGAAACGCTGCTGCCAGTGCCAATACGGAGGCGTTGCAGGCCGCGCAGCTTGCGCAACTCAAGGAAGATCTGTACGGCGACATGACTGGGCTTATAATCCGAAGCGTGAAAGAAAGAGAGGCAGACCATTTGTACGATTGTATTCAAACCGGTGTCAACGGAAGTAAGCACCCCCCCCCCCCCCCCCCCCCAAAAAGAACTTCACAAGAGAAAAGAGAGAAAATTAAACCTAATTTCCAACTCTAGCTCTACAATTCAAACTCGCCGTTGCCCACGAAAAAGGAAGCAAAACAACAACCGCGAGTCTCGACACAGCTGAATTCCTTTACATGCCACTGCTGGATGCAAAGCGTGACGCCGCCCTGATCAGCATATTACCCGAGTATCTCACGGTTGATATAACATTCTCTCGACAAAACGCGTCCAAGTTTTATACCAGGGTTATGGATTCCCTGACGAAGCGTCGAATCGACCCCGAAGAGTAAGTAGGAATAATTGACATGACGGGCGCTTTTTGGAGTTTGTGAATGCATATTAGCCCTTTTTTTTTCTCTCTCTTTCCTTGTTATTTGGACATTTGGGATTGTTTTTATTTCACGAGATTGGAGCGGATGGATGCCTTTGGATACCTCGATACCTCATATTACATAGTGACATGTTTAGTCACGGATAACATTCTGGATTAATGTATGTATGTATGAATGTATCAATCTGATTGTATATATATACCATGAATATTCCACACATATGGCAGTCTTTTTTCATCCGCACATACGATCCTATTCGTTCGCATCCCTGGAACGTATGCATAGATCATGCAAGTAATAAGCCCGAAATTTACCCGAATCGCGCGCGAACTTTGGTACTTGATAATGAACCACTTTGGCGCGGTTCTGTTGACAGACTGGCCCTGTGGTGCAGTGGTAGCACGTTGGCCTCCTATATGTTTTCTTGCTTATAATTAGCCAAGGGTCTAGGGTTCGATCCCCTACAGGGTCGCAAAGTTTTTGCTTCCGGAAAAAAGAAAAGAAAAAAAGTTTATTTAAAAATAGATCGAGGCTCAAATTTTTTGCTTTTTTCAAAACAACTAACATTGGTCCTTTAATTAAATTTGTATAAAGTTATCATCGTCGCGTTTTTAATTCAGTGTTTTTCACAGTGATCATTTCAATAGCCATCATGATCATAATCCTAACCTATCATAATAGGACCTGGTGGAGCCCCCAGGAGATCCAGAAGCGCGTCCACGAGCACCTCGCCCAGCACAGCGAGGGTGCTGGGATCCGACAGACTGGTAAAAGTCGAAGATGTAGAACAGCTCGTATTCACGGGAACTCCCCGCATCCTATCCTCCAGCCACAAAATCGCATCCGGAGCCCCAAGGACGGCCATGGTGCCGTGCTCGGAAAGGTAATCCTTCTTGTATTCCACAGACGTTCCGGCAGCGCAGTATTTCGAGACCAGGCTGTCCGTGTAATTGACGGCGCTGATTTCGTCGTTGGAAGACTTGTACACCAGCAGCGGTATTTTGGGGGGGTTCTTTCCCATGTCGTTCTCATTGAGGACCTTGGTGACGGTAGGGTTTGTCAAGAAACTCGAGTTTGTGACGTAGGAATATATGTCTTTCCCAAGGTAAGTTGTAATGTCTCCAACCAGGCATTGAGAACGGGCCTTTTCGAAATCGGCCTTTTTGGATGGAAGCAAATACTGAGAGATCAGATCATCGATCTCAGGATACTCGTTGGCCAGGCCCATGATGCCAGAAGGAATCAAACCGGTAAACAAGCCCTTGTTAGTAGCATTGATGACGGGCAGGATCTGCGGGACGGTCCCTCCGAGAGCTGCACCCGCGATATTGAGCTCTGGCGCATATGACGGTTGCAACTCAGCCGCAAAGCCACTGGCAAGACTGCCTCCTGAATATCCCCACATGGTGACGGTTGCATCTGATGAGATATTGGTGATTTTGGTCGAGGCTAGAGCAGCGCGAATGTTATCAAGCACTACATGGCCAGACAGGTTGTTGGCCAAGAAGGCCGCCTTGGGGCCCAGGTGATCCGGAACGGCGACGACCCATCCCTGAGCAAGAACAGCTTCGACCAAAAGCAATTCAAGTTGGGGCATCAGTAGACCTAAAGCACCATCAGTCGCTGCCCCGAGTTGAAAGGCATACGACGGGGCACAGTTAGGGTCAGACGCATCCTCTGCCACTTGGTAGGACAGAAGCTTGGTGTAGTCGGCGTTCTTAGGGACCAAAATGGTGGTTACGGAAGATGCGGCATTTCCGAAGCTGTCTGTTGTCCGGAACAAAATCTGCCAGGCAGCGTCCACATGGACAGGGTCGATTGAAAACGCGGCAATTCCACCTGGAGGCACTCTTGAAGCGAGAATGGTGCCAGGCGCGGCGGACTCGTATCCCGCAGGCGGAGTATAGAACGGGTCGTCTGTTGGCTGAGATAGGCTGGCTCGGCGTAGTACCTCGGTGGGAAAAGCCCAGGCCGAAGCGGCCAGCCAAAGGAAACCAACAATCAATGACTGCATCCTGGATCTGTTTTTCACCGCAAGGCGAGCCAATTGCCAGGCCGTGCTGAAGTCAGGGCTGGCTGACTGGGCCACCGGTCGAAGGAAGAAGGGTCCTTTTATAAGCCAGCCCGGCACTACGGGCGTAGTCATTTCACTTATCCATCAGGATCCGCAGCCAGTACGCGACGGAGCGCTATAGCGCAGAGTCTCAGTTGGCAGCGCATTTTTGTACCGAGGGATCGTGAAATTGCACCTGGTGTTGATCAGTAACGAGTGATCACAAGATGGGCTCGCGACGACGATCTGGGGCTGGGGGGCAGAGAAAAGCGGCAGCTGTCTGAGCTGCAGCTTCTTCCCCGCCTTTTGGCTCTTTGGCAAGGGTCGCCCTTCCTCGGAAGTGCCGCGAAGGAACGAACTGTCTTCACGCTTGGTTGACGCTTGCAAAAGTTGGCGCGCGAGACTCCGCATTCTGGCAAATGAGATGCCGAACTGTTGCCTGTCCGGGCTAGCGGTTGGAGTCATTGTGGAGAGTCTGGAGACTAAGTTTCGGCACTAGTGTTTAGCATATGCAGGCTTGCCCGATCGAGCCGGGCTTCGCTTCGGACATTTTGCGAATACAGCTGCTTTGTTTGGCCAGCAGTACGGAGTATTTTCTTTTTGCGGGACCTAGACAGCGTCGTGCTGTTCTTCGTATTTTGCAGTGGTATTTATCAATATGTTTTGGTGAGGACATCGTACTAGGTACGGAGTACATATGCAGCAAACCAAGAGCTTAGCATGTAATTGATTTAACAAAAGGTAATAGGCATCATCTCACACTGTTTACGAGTCCGGCACATACCACATGTGTTTCCCCTCACAAGGGTCGTATCGACCCTGGGGCCTTGCGCTGACATCTGCATCTAACTTTACTCGACACCCAACCTGAGCCAGCACGGCGTTTGTGTGGTCACTGATTCACTGGTGCATAAACGTTTGTGTGATCACTGACTCACTGGTGCATAAATATTCCGGGTGATCGACCAGCGCTGTGGAACATTGCACATGCTTTTGGTATTGATATTTTGCCCTTTTCGTGAATAATGACCGAGGCTCTTTTCTGTTAGCGGGACACAGCTTATACACTTTGACCCGCGGCGCCCAGTCAGCTTTGAATGTGAAGATTCAGCTTCGCACCAGTGGGCACGGTTTTTTGTTTTTTTGGAATAAGGCCACCGGCGCTACGGAGTATATACTAATATGCAAGAGAAGAACGGGAAAGGGACGGGAAAGCAAGCACGTTAGAAGTATATTCGTATTAGGGCTATTTTACTTTCTAAGACATTATCAGATCGACCAAACTTTAGTCTTGACCGCTAAGGATTCCTTTTCATTAACGGAACGACAGAACATTCCGAGAACCTTTTTGGCTACTTTTACAAGGATTCCATGCATTAATTAAAAAACTGAGAAGGCCTAAACACAACTCACCACCGAGGCCATCGTGTAGATGATATCTAAAAACATGTGAGGGATCAGCTTTGCTTAATTCAAGATCATATTCATATTATTCAATAGGTGTTGGTTTGCCGAGCTTGCGGAGTTGCAAGCTGGATAGAATTTCAAGTATTGAGCAACCATTATTACTGAAGTTCTTGATCTAGACATCTGATAAGCAGCTGGTCTAGGTACGATAGAACTGCTGTTAGTGGAAAAACTGGCTTTTCATATTGTGCAAATATAAATTAACTATATCTACTTTGGTGGACAAGATGACAACCCCGTCGTGGTGGGCGAGTGTGAGACACAGCTAGGTGTATACAGAATCGTCGTCTCGATAGATATGGAACCGGGCTCATGCCAATACAAAACACAAAGAAGGAAGCTAACAACCTGATCAACTTAATCAAGAACTGTGTGCATCTTCTCCTGCGATGAAACCTATCCTAAGCCTCCTGGCATATAAGAAGATCCGGTACGGAAGAACTGCATTCCGGCCGCCATTGTGGTGATTTTACCAGTAAACTACCACTATTCCTACTTGATCTCTATTTAACGATGTAACTATATACTCCACTATGTATACAGGAGGCATGGGGGAGCCCGTGGTTCTGATTGGCTGGATAGCCACCTGCAAGCCCCACTATCCCCTTTCTCAAAACGGCAGGCGGTGTTCCTCACAACCAATCAGAGAGCTGGCATAGGCTTACAAGTTCTCCAAGGTCGAAAAGGTTGGTTGTTTCAGGCCTGCAAAAAAAGGGCGAGTTCTGGGCAGAGTTCTCAATTCTCGAGAAAACAACGATGCGAGGCTCGTTGTTCGCCTTGTCTGGTTTTGTTTCTTCTCTGCTTTGATTACCACGACCCAATCCACGCTGTCCCGTTCGTTCTTTAAACTAATTACGGCTGTTCTGTCTCAGGGGAGCGTCAACATTCAACAGAGCTATCCTTGCAGCCATGGCGCGCGTCGGCCGTGTCGGCTTCTTGCTGATTGCTGCGGTATTCCATCTGGTTTATCTGTACTCGATTTTCGACATCTATTTCGTCAGTCCCATTGTCAGTGGCATGCGATCCTATGCCGTCGACCGCGATCCCGGAACAGAAGCACCCGCAAAGCGTCTCGTCCTTTTCGTCGGAGATGGACTTCGTGCCGACAAAGCCTTTCAGTCCTTTCCGGACCCCTCGCCTCCAGCTGGTATTAGCCTGGAAGATAACATGCCCATCCACCTTGCGCCGTTTGTGCGCTCGCGTGTGCTGAATCACGGCACTTTTGGTGTCTCGCACACTCGGGTCCCGACCGAGTCTCGACCGGGTCATGTTGCGCTCATTGCCGGATTATACGAGGATGTATCTGCGGTTACGACGGGGTGGAAACTGAATCCGGTCAATTTTGATAGTGTGTTCAATCGCAGTCGGCATACGTGGAGCTGGGGGAGTCCGGATATTCTGCCAATGTTCAGGGATGGTGCAGTTCCTGGCCGCGTTGATGCAGAGACATATAACGAGGAGGACGAGGATTTCACTAGTGACGCTACGCATTTGGATATATGGGTGTTTGACAAGGTCAAGGAGCTGTTTGCTAAAGCCAGAAAGGACCCCGAGCTCCATGCCAAACTGAGAGAGGATAAGATTGTTTTTTTTCTTCACCTACTTGGCCTAGACACGACTGGGCATGGGTTTCGGCCTTATTCGAAAGAGTACCTGCACAATATCAAGATCGTCGATCAGGGGGTGAAGGAGATTACCCAATTGATCGACAGCTTTTACAACGACGGAAAGACGGCCTACGTCTTCACTGCAGATCATGGCATGAGTGACTGGGGCAGCCATGGCGATGGCCATCCCGACAACACCCGCACCCCACTCGTGGTCTGGGGCTCTGGTGTCGCGCAGCCCAGGCTCTTGGAGGACGGTCAAGTCACTGGGCATGAGGATGGGTACTCTTCCGATTGGGCCCTGGATCACATCCCCCGGCACGACGTGGACCAGGCCGATGTGGCCGCTTTGATGGCCTATCTCATTGGGTTGGACTTTCCAGTAAACTCTGTCGGCCGACTGCCACTCGAATATATCGATGCCACACCGCGAGAAAAGGCCTTGGCGTCTTGGGCGAATACCCAGGAAGTTCTGGAAATGTACAAAGTCAAAGAAGCGCAAAAGAGCGCGAACCAATTAAAGTTCAAGCCCTTTGCACCCTTGAGCCATGAGAAACTTGCCGAGCATGTCTCGGAGATTGAGCAGCTGCTCTCTGAGGGTCAGTTTGCAGAGTCAATTAGCGCGTCCGCCCAGCTCTTCACAACAGCGCTAGAAGGCCTTCGATATCTTCAGACATATGATTGGCTGTTCCTTCGAGCAATTGTTTCTGCGGGCTACTTGGGCTGGATTGCGTATGCGATCACGACCGTTATCGATCTTCATGTACTGCACGGATCATCCGAGTCGCACCGGACATGGACCAGTAGCTCTGTTTTCATTTCTATTCTTGTCTGTTTGTTCTCCACTTTCATATATCAGGGCTCCTCGTGGAGATACTATGCATATGGAGTGTTTCCGGTTTTCTTCTGGGAGGAGGTATTTGCCCGCAGGAAAGCGTTGGTAGCTGGCCGTGAGATTCTCCTGGGCCATGTGCAGTCTATTGGGGGATATATTGGGTTTGGTCTCCAAACCATAGCTTTTGTTGCTATTTTGGAGGCGCTGGTGAGTCTTTCTTTCTCTCTGCCTCGTATTTTTTTCAGGACGTAACTAATATAAACAGGTCCAATCGTACTTTTGTCGGGAAATATACACTGTATGTTTTGTCGCTGCAGCATTTTGGCCATTATCCTCGGGAATTGGATTTGTGTCCCAGCACCGTCTGCTTTCGGCATCTTGGGCAGTTGGATGTTTGGCCATGAGCGTGTTTACTCTCTTGCCGGTTGTCAAGGTCGAGAGCGCCACAGCGATGTATGTTGTCTTTTCTGTTTTATTTGGGCACACCGACTAACTTGCGTAGCACCATTGCCGGGCTGTTGATCTTTGTTGCTGGTCTTCTGTATCTCATTTTCGAGGAGACATTTGCGCGGGGAACGGGGCATGCAATCAGCGTGTCTGGTGCTCGCACTATTATGGGAGCTCAGGTCGGAATGATCCTTTTGGCAGTTATTGTGACGCGGTCGAGCATCATGTCGTTGCAGGCCAAGGAAGGTCTGCCCCCAGGGAATCAGATTACTGGTTGGGCTGTGCTCGGTAAGATCCTGTCTACACAAAGCATAGACGTTTTCTGACATGTTTTAGTGTCATCGCTGGCCGTCCCCTTTGCGCACCGGATATATCCAAACAGTTCTTACTTGCACCGGTTGGTGATGATCTACTTGACATTTGCACCAACATTTGTCATTCTCACTATTTCCTACGAGGGACTGTTCTACTTTGTATTCTGCATGACCTTGGCCACTTGGGTACACATGGAAC
Source organism: Talaromyces sp. DC2 (assembly GCA_039119965.1). NCBI lineage: Eukaryota > Fungi > Ascomycota > Eurotiomycetes > Eurotiales > Trichocomaceae > Talaromyces > Talaromyces sp. DC2. The sequence continues at coordinate 96,743 of JBCLNQ010000020.1, read as the reverse complement.
ACGCTCTTTACACGTACACAAAGGAGCAGCAGCCGGCATCTGCATCAGATAAAAAGACAGCAAAGACGGAGGTCCACGGCGAAACATTCGAATTCCGCGCCCTCAGCATTTCCGACATGCGCGTGGCGCTCTTCTTCTTCTTCCTACTACAATCAGCATTCTTCAGCACTGGCAACATTGCCTCTGTCTCATCCTTCTCGCTAGACAGCGTGAACCGATTGATCCCCGTCTTCAACCCATTCAGCCAGGGCGCCCTCCTCATCCTCAAGATTTTGATCCCCTTTGCCCTCATCAGCACAAACCTGGGCATCCTCAACCGCCGCCTCCAAGTCGCGCCCAGCGCGCTGTTCATGGTGGTGATGACGATTTCAGACATTTCAACGCTCAACTTTTTTTATCTGGTGCGCGACGACGGCTCGTGGCTCGAGATTGGCACGACGATTAGCCACTTTGTCATTGCGAATCTGCTGTGTTTCTTTGTGGTGGGGTTGGAGTTTGTGAGTGAGGTGTTTGTCAGTGGCATTGACTTCAGCGCTGCCGCTGAAACGGTTTCTGCTGCTGTTACGAATGCTGTCGATCCTCGTAATATTAGTTCTACTACTGATAAGGATACCCCGGATGGTGCTCAACACCATCCCAGGCAGTCGGGCAAAGCCGGAAAAGCGGGGTCCTAGTGCTTGATTATCTCGTTGATACACATATGCAGGAGCAAAAAAGCAAAAAATGAACCAGAAAAATCATAGAGGGCATATTCCCGATTGGTGCATATTGTTATACAAGCGTTGTCGTACTGTTACGAGCTGACGTGTATATAGAGCTGATATACTAATAAACAAATCAAAAGCCATTTACAATTGGCCTCGTTTACAGGATACTTCGTTTACAGGACAACGTCAACGTCAACAAAACTCAAAAAGTGACACATGCAATATTAATAAGATTGAGCACTATTATTGTTGTTGGGAATTTTTGTTGGAAGTAACACTCGATTGGCCAGTTTTTTGAGTTCAATAGCTTCCCCGCATTTGAATGAGCCGAGGTCCAACTGCCTGCCCGTGATCAGGGCAGTCTGTATCGCACTGGTCAATTAATATCGTTTTTTAAATCTTTTTTTGAATTATTTTATCCATTAATTTGTTAAACTATCACACACAGATTTATATTCCAACACACTCTGTAAAATAATGATTGTGAACATGATCCCGGCCATCTCGGGATTGTTGCAGAGAAAGCTGTGCAGTAGTATATCCGAAGCCGATACCTCCCCCCCCAAAAAAACGGCCCGGTCGTCGACGTCGAACAAGATCTGGCCCTGACTGAAAATAACAAGCGACGATCGTTGTTGGATTATTAATGGGATCTGCCAGCCATCAACGTTGATGTCAACGTCAACGTGCCGCTTGTTTCAGTACCAAGTCAGTCAGCGTTGGTTTTTTGGGCTTTGGCTTTGAATTTTAAAGTTTGGAGACCCCTCTTAGACTTGGTTTTGGGGTCTTGAGTCCAGTCTTTTATTAGCGAGTGGCTTTTTGGTGGGGAGGACGGAGTCGGATCATACGGACGACGCTCGGTGATTGTCCGGTCCTGGTTATACTAGTGGTAGTAGTAGTACTACTACTGCTTATGGACCCTGCCCAGATTGAATATCTCCTGATGTGAAAGGAGTTGGGAATGAGCATCACAGGCTGCTGTGCATCTGGGCTGCCCAATTGATCTGCTGCATTCATCGAAATCCCAGTTTTTCTTTTCTTTTTCTCTTTCCACCCCCCTTTTTTGAACACAAAACCGCAGTCTTCCTCAATCACACCGCTCAACAACACAATAGCAAAGGCAGTGGCTCCAGAGTCCGGTGATCAGCCCTAGTGTTTCAACGGTGGAGGCGCCAGTCAGGGACGGACAGCTGCTGGTTGCATATTCAAGAACGTTGGGATTCCTTAGACCGTAAAACAAGCAAGTTGCAAGTCACTACTTTTGTAACCACGGAGCAACGACAAATATAGTAAATCAGGCGTTGAGACTACCTCTCGACTCCCATGTAGGAAATACTCCTGTGTTATTCGATCAGTGGCGACCCGGCGCACCGGACCATAGATGTCATTATGGAGCACGCCGCACGGTACTTGAGCACGAAGCAGCTAATAATTACCGCGCGTGCTCCATACGATCCCGATTCCATAGAAGGATGTATTATGGTTCAGCCTGCAGAACCGGGTGTGCCTGTGGCGCTCCATCTTGGCTGACTTTCACAAGAAACAGGGAAACAACGAAACAAGAAAAATAGGTACTCTGTACTCTGTACTCTGTACGCCCGTAAAAATAGGTCTGCAAGTTGATCGTGATTGACTTTACTGGTCGGCCGCCAAAACCGCTTTTCGAGCCCCAGCCAAGGTCACTAGAGTCGGCAGATGAGCAGTCCTAGTAGAGCACATCGGAACTGATCCGTACTACTCACCGACGTCGCCTGGGTTGGATCGTCGGGAAAGAAATCGCCCAGGGTCCTTGACGTTCATGCCGTACATGCCGTAGATGCCATGGCAGGGGAATTAATTACATTAGACAGCCAGTCAGAGAATAAAGTTCACAGAGCTGCCTGCTTGTCTGCGTTAATACGGGCCGTATACATCTCGATATAGTCAGATGCCCCCCGCGCGGGCTACCCCGGAGTCCGGACTGAGTCTCTGCTCTGCCTAGCCGGCGCTAAACCCTTCGCCTCTTCCAACCTTCCTGCCCATCGCTGCAGCTCTGCACCTCTCGAGTCTCTCTCAAATAATATCTCTCCATCGCTATTCTCCATACACATCGTCCCTTTTTTTTTTTTTTTTCGCCTTCCCCAGTCTCCCCGTAGAAACCCGGTTCCTGCGCCCGCCCGTCACGCATTCCGCTCAGGATAGCCCTGTGGCGCGCGCAAAAAAACCACTTATTCCTGCCATCTCCCCCCATCAAATCTACTCTTTTCTTCTTTCATCCTTACCTTTCTTGTCTTATCTACTCTCTTCCTCTTTTATTCTATCTCTCGACCCTATTTTTACCGGTCCCGCCTAATCACGCGTTGATGGAAACTCTGCGTGCCCCGCTGTAGGAAAGTTCCAAGTTGAAGTCAAGAGTCATGCAAGACAGGAGGCAGTCCGAGTCTGCTGCTGTTGCTGCAGACCCTGCCAGCAACGCGCCCCATTCGCAACCATCCCCTGCAGTGCCCAATGCAGGCCATGCAAGTTTCAGAAGGTACGTGCCTGCTTTTCTGGTTGCAAGTCGTGGTGAAACGCGAGTGAAGAGGGAAGAGGGGAGGTGAAGACGGAGGAGGCAAAGAATAAACAGATTCGACAAAGCTGGCTCGTTTTTCGCTTTTTTGTATTCCTTTTTCTCTTATAGCTTTTCGCTAATCGGTTATCACTATGGTTTTTTACAGACAACGCGCATCCCGAGCTTGCGAGGTACGTTTTTTTTGTATTCACCTGCGAAAGTCGCGACTCCCCTCGTGGCGTGTGTGCCTCGGCACCTCGGCTGCAGCCCACAGCTCTCGTTGTACCTTGCTTATCGCCCTGAGTTATATCCTGTACCAGGCGATAAGAAGGCGAAAAGTTATAATAATAGAAGAGAATTACGTCGCTAACACATGATTTTTTTTTTGCACGCATTCTAGACTTGCCACGCTCGAAAGGTACGTGTTCCTTTTTTGCGACCTGGGCTTCGGTCTTGGCACCCTCTTTGGGACGCCCATCACCAGCCAAACCCCAACTTGATCGCTCATCGCTGACTCAACGGACAGGTTCGATGTGACGCTGCCAGTCTCGGAGTGCCCTGTACCAATTGTGTCGCGTTTGCCATCGAATGCCGCATCCCCACGCCAAAGCGGAAGAAGAATCAACAGGCGAGGAGCCGGGATACCGACGGGTATGTTGTCGTCGCATTGACGAGAATTCCCGGCTATCGATCGGTACTGACGATGTTTTTCTCTCTTAGTGACGAGGCAGACAATAATAATGGCCCCGACGAACAAGCACATGAAAGTCAACCACGGGGAACCCCCGAGTATGCTCCTTCAAATGCCATGTCCATCGACGGCATGCCCACGACCGCCTTGACGTCCTCGCAACAAGCCCAGGAAGCGGTCAATGCAACCACCTATGCCCAGTTCATGAAGCCCAAATTCACCAGGGCTCCCATCAAGGAAGCCGGAAGAGTCGCCTATCTAGGCGAGTCGTCGAATTTGTCTCTACTCGTCCACGACCGAGGCCACACCGATGTCGTTCACTACCCACTACCAGAAAACATTCGAGGCACACGAGCTCGTCTGACCGAGTTGGACAATCTGGAAATCGAGATCCTTCACCAGCGGGGAGCGTTTTTGCTGCCGCCGCGACAGCTCTGCGACGAGCTGGTCGAGGCTTATTTCAAATGGGTCGCGCCTGTGGTGCCCATTATCAACCGGAACCGCTTCATGCGACGATACCGCGACCCCAAGAACCCCCCGTCCCTGCTCCTGCTGCAGGCCATTTTGTTGGCTGGATCCCGCGTCTGTAGTAACCCGCAGTTAATGGACCAGAACGGCTCGACGATTCCAGCCTCCACAACTTTTTACAAGCGAGCCAAGGCTCTTTACGACGCTAATTATGAAGACGACCGAGTCACTATTGTCCAAGCCTTGGTCTTGATGGGCTGGTATTGGGAGGGACCTGAGGGTACGTTTTTGCCCCGACTTTCTATTGACTATTCTGACTGTTGTAGACGTCACCAAGAATGTCTTTTATTGGAGTCGGGTTGCTATCGTCGTAGCCCAGGGCTCTGGCATGCATCGAAGGTGAGTGTTCAACAGACTTATCTAAATGGCAGTCCTGACATTGTACATTTTCTAGTGTGGAGAGCTCTCAGCTCAGCAGAACGGACAAACGGCTCTGGAAGCGGATTTGGTGGACTTTGTTTACAAGAGACCGTTCCGTAGCCGTTGCGCTTGGACGGCCAATCAATATCAACATTGACGACTCGGATGTCGAGATGCTGACAGAAGAAGACTTTATCGAGGACGAGGGCGATGCCCCTGCAGAGTACCAGCCGGACCCGGTGCACGTGCAGTTTTTTCTGCAGTACGTCAAACTGTGTGAGATTATGGGCCTCGTCTTGTCGCAGCAGTACTCGGTGGCGTCCAAGTCGCGACGAACGAATGCCATTGACCTCACCCATTCCGATATGGCGCTGGCGGACTGGCTGCAGAACTGTCCCAAGGAAGTTTATTGGGACAGATCTCGGCACCATTTCTGGGGCGCTCTTCTTCACTCCAACTACTAGTAAGTTTGTCCAAAAAGAAGAAAGAACGAAAGAAAAGGAAAAAGAGAGAGTTGAGTAATAACAGCTTATAGTACAACGCTCTGTCTGTTACATCGAGCCCACATGCCACCAGCGTCGGCGAGCGCCAATAGCTATCGAACCGAAGAAATCGCGTATCCGTCGCGGACAATTGCGTTCCAGGCAGCCGGTATGATCACGTCGATTGTGGAAAAGCTACAGGCCCACGACGAGATTCGCTTCACCCCGGCCTTTATCGTGTACAGTCTTTTCTCTGCCTTGATCATGCACGTTTACCAGATGCGGTCGTCTGTGCCCTCTGTTGTGGCAACGTGTCAAGAGCGAATGAGCATTTGTATGCGCGCGTTGAAAGATGTCTCAAAAGTATGGCTGGTCGCAAAGATGGTGCACACACTGTTTGAGTCTATTCTGGGGAACAAGGTCCTGGAGGAGCGATTGCAAAGAGCGCCTGGCAAGCGGCACCAGAAATCTCGTACTGAGAACAACAACCACCATAATGGCAACCAGCAGCAACAGCCGTTGAAGAAAACCGATCCACCAAAACGAAAGTTTGACGACATGGATTTGGGGTTGCCCAACGGTGGCCCTACACCGCCGGTGTCTTATGAGCGCTCACGTCCTCAGACTCCAGCAGCCACTCCACTTCGCGAGTTGCCTCCACAGGGACAGCCTGGCATGAACCCAATGCAAGCGTCTCCCAGCATGGTCAAACTTCCAGACAGCACACAGGCGACAGGGCCGTCGCGAGGAAACACGAGACCTACGACTCCCTTCAACGCGCCCTTTTCGCTCCCCGCCACGCCTCCCGACCTCTTCCTTGTCACGCGTAACTCGCCAAACCTCTCCCCAACGCTGTGGGAGAACTTCCAGCCCGACCAGCTATTTCCCGATGGCACGAATTTCTTCCCCACGCTCCCGTCCCCGCAAAACACAATGATCGACCACCAGATGCCAGGCGCAAATGCCATGCCTGACCAGGGAGGACCTGCAATGATGAATCAACAACACATGCCGACTCGCAACGTAGCTGGTGCCCAGAGCAGCCCGCCGCTGGTGACTGCTATTCCACCGGAAATGGGTGGCATCCAGACCGCCCCGCCGCAGAATATGTTTGGAATCGAGCACACCCAATCATGGCAGGGCCTGGATGCGGCACTGGCTGGAAATGGGGTTGACACCGCAAGTCAAGAGGACAACTGGAGCAACAGCTCCCGCAGCAATGGGCCTACTGCACCAACGACTCTGAATGTTGAGGATTGGTATGACTTTATACTCTTCTTTTGTAATACTTTTGATACTCGTACTAACTCTGCTACCTAGGTTCCAATTCTTCGGCATCAATGGAGGCTTTGGCGACCTCGTGACCGATCCAATGGCTAGCTAAGTCCAACAACTTTATATATAATTGTATGTTATTATTTTATCAGCCACATGCCCGAGTGAGTTCTCGAAGAAATTTTTTTTTCGGGGGCTCTTTGTATTATTACAGTACAAGTTGACAGGGCGTCAAGACGCTCTTCAATATGGAAAAAAAAAATTTTTTGGTTCTTTATTTGCAGCTGGATTATTTAGGAACAGAACAGGGGGGAAAAACAAACTTGCCTTTTTGGTATTTTGTCTAATTTTTGGTGTCTATAATGATGATGCATTGTTTCTGCCGGGGGGTATTGGTTGTTGATCCAAATGTTGTTATAGTTGATGGTCTTTTTGGGGTATTCAGTGTGTAGATGACTGTTCAATTCAATATTAATTTATTTAGCATATATGCGTATGTCAATGTATTCAAATGTTAGACTTGGATTTTGGCGTGTTATGTATGAGTTTTCTGGAGCCTGTATTTTTTGCTTCCGAATCAGCTTTTGCGTATAATCACTTCAGTGGCGATGGCAATCTTTCTTACTTGGAATCTCTAACGAGCTAGACAGTGGAATACTACCCCATAACCAAGTTTCCTTAGTATGGTGTATTTACTAGAATCAAAGGTGTCATCTAGAGAAACTCAGTGAAATCCGCCCGACTTGTACAACGACTCTGCCCCTTCAGTAATTTGACATGAGCCCGAAAGCCCGAGGCTGTTGACAGTGGAGTATATCCAGAGGGCTTTAGAAAGTTGGGTCGAAATTTCCCTCGAAAGGAAAATACTTTGACTGATTCGTCGTGGTGGTTGACAAAGGGCCGCGAACGAGAGTTCGCTCAAATAACTGGTGGCGGTGGGAATATCCATACTGGTTAAGATCGAGCACATGTCTACAAAGTTACGCTAATTCGCTCCATATTCAACCGCGTGTGCTGCCCCGGCTCAATATCAATGAGGTCGGAGTTTCTCGATGCTGTATGACGGCTAATCTGTTTGGCTGCGTATTATTGGTATTGGTATTGTAAAGCTTACGATTTGGATGACTCAAGGCCGTCGTCTTAAAACGGCTAAGCGCGGATGACGTGCGAGCTTCATTTGCCGGTTCCAGCCAATCAGACGCGCGCCGTGCCCGGAGCGGTCAGGCCTCAGGCATCTCCGCAACGAAACAGTCATCATCGTCCATACTACTGTCAAGTATTATGTTTTCTTTCACCATAACCTTCTTCCCTATTTACTATTCCCAGATTTGCTTCCTTGTTTGAGATAAATTATATACAAGGAAGGACTTGTTTTCGATCAAGTGTTGAAACTTCTTAACCAACAGCCTCGTTTTTAATTCCTTTGGAACCCCGCTCAGCGATGTCGGCAGCTGGCTCTGGACAACACAACGCTGACGACGCCGCGGAAAATGTCATGAAAAAGGCCTTCCCGCGTGTTGATCTAGATGGCCACGATCTGCCGCCCTCGCCGGCTCCCTCGAGTCCTCACGGAGGTCGTCGATATGCCATTGCGACGGAATTGGTATATACGGAAGGGAGCGATCAGTATAATGCCAGTAGTGTGCCTATTTACCAGGTTAGTTTTCTTTTCTCCTTGTACATCTTTTTTACTCATGCTGACTGACTATTGAAGAGTGCGACTTTTAAACAGACATCGGGCTCTGGAGGTGGCGAATATGACTACACACGCTCAGGCAACCCGACCCGAACTCACCTCGAACGACACCTTGCCAAAATCATGTCCGCCCAGCGAGCCCTTGTAGTCTCGTCTGGAATGGCTGCCCTCGACGTAATCACGCGACTCTTGCGCCCCGGTGACGAAGTCGTCACGGGCGACGACCTGTACGGAGGCACGAACCGGCTGCTGAAATACCTCGGATCGAACGGCGGCATTATCGTGCACCACGTCGACACCACGGTGGCCGAGAACGTGGAGGCCGTGATCAATTCCAAAACCGCCATGGTTTTACTGGAAACTCCGACCAACCCGCTCATCAAAATCGTTGATATCGCCAAGATTGCCGCGATTGCCCACCAGGCAAACCCAACCTGCCTGGTTGCAGTGGACAATACCATGATGTCGCCGCTGCTGCTCAATCCGCTGGATCTCGGCGCAGATATTGTGTATGAGAGTGGAACTAAATATCTATCGGGCCATCATGACCTGATGGCTGGTGTTATTGCCGTTAATGACAATGCTCTCGGCGAGCGGCTATACTTCCCTATCAATGCCTCCGGGTGCGGTCTCTCGCCATTCGACTCGTGGCTTCTGATGCGTGGTGTCAAGACCCTCAAAGTGCGCATGGAGCAGCAACAGTCCAACGCGCAGCGCATCGCCGAGTTTTTGGAGGCACATGGGTTCAAGGTGCGCTACCCCGGTCTGCGATCCCACCCGCAGTACGACCTGCACCACTCCATGGCTCGCGGCTCGGGAGCCGTGCTTTCCTTTGAGACGGGCGATACGGCGCTGAGCGAACGGATTGTCGAGAGCGCGAAGCTGTGGGCCATCAGTGTCAGCTTCGGCTGCGTCAATAGTTTGATTAGCATGCCCTGCCGCATGAGCCATGCAAGCATTGATGCGAAAACGCGACAGGAGCGAGCCATGCCCGAGGATCTTATTCGGCTGTGTGTGGGTATTGAAGACCCGAATGACTTGATTGATGATCTCAGACGAGCTGTAAGTTTTTCTTTCGCAGCTGTATGATATAGGTGACTAACACATTTATTTTAGTTGGTTCAAGCCGGTGCTGTTAATGTCTCGCTTGACAGCTTTCAAGCCGTCCAGCCAGGTGATCAGACAGCAAACTGATAGATTTTTAATGTCGTTTACGTTTTATTGTCTTCTGGATTGGGGGCGTTTTTGAATTTTATGGAAAAGCATATCTCTCATCTTTGAATTTCGAGGTATCCTATCAATCGAGGCGTTGATGTTTGTTTGTACGTGTAACTAGGAGCCAGAGTTGTATTAGTCACCTGGCCGGTATGACCACTACGGTCTACTACGATCTCGAGAATGCAATTTCTCAAGCCCTGGGTGACGCTGAGTAACGTGTGCAACATGAATAAATAGTAACAAATGGCAGCTCACTCGTGCAATCCCGGAGTGCTCCATTTCCTCCGCCCGGGCTAGTCTGCTTCTGGCATGGCGCTGCCCAGCCATCGGGCAATGATCCGACGCCGATGACGGTGACTCGCCCGTCCTGATGCTGGTCAGATAAGACTGGCTGCTCGTCGTCTTCTCTTCTTCTTCCTCTTCTCTTGTCGTGTCCTTCATTCATCCAGAAATCCATCCCAGGGCCTTTGGGAGTTCGCGTGCCACAACGCGAATTTGTGAATATGTTATTTCGCGGAACTGAATTTATTTGATTTGATTCGTTTACGCGAGACTCTTTTAAAAAATCTCTCACTTATTTTTGGGACACTCTTTTTAAAGCTTGAATTATATTATATATTTTATTTATTGCGCGATTTTGGATCGAATTCCCAGATTTCATCTCCATGACGCATTACCGAGGATCCGAATTTCATCTCGTCGCCTAGTTTTTCCCTGATTATCAAGCACTTCAAGCATGTCTCGAAACGCGACAAGCATGGAGGCCTCGCCAAAGGAACTAGCTCGCGCGACGGATTCGAAATCGTCAAAGGAATGGAATACACGTAGTCTAGGCCTGCGGTTTGCGGCCGATGCGGCGAGTGCGGCGGTTGCTGGGGCCCTTATTTGTCCTCTTATTACGATCATTGACCGGTTCGTCTCATCATCACCGGGTTGATGGTTGGATGCTAACTGTTGAAAAAAACAGGGCAATCATGGAGAAAGCGTCAAAAGGCATCTCGATCAGTCACACGATAACGTCATGTTTCAAATCAATGGCCAGACATCCCGCCGGCTTCTTTTGCTCAACACCCTTTATCCTTATCTATACCTTGTACGGCGGCACCTATTTGACGGCCAACGCAATCGATACGGTCACGTCGACGCTGCGCAATCAGCCCTTTTCGACGGTGACACCGGGCACAGCCAAATTCCTGACGACGACAACGGTCAACATGTCCATTTGCGTATACAAGGACGCGCGGTTTGCGAAACTCTTTGGCCCGTCTTCCACACAGTGCCATCCTCCCGGTACAGCAACAACATCCGCCGCGGTCTCTGCGGCCACAGCGGCGGCTACCACAGCAATCAAGAAAGCTCCGCAAATACCCAAGATGTCATATACATTATTCTGTCTGAGAGACAGCGTGACTATATTCGCGTCCTTTAATGTGCCCGCTTTGATTGCGCCCTCGATCCCGGATTTCATCGCCTCGACACCGAATATGAAGGGCGCCATTGCCCAGTTTTCCTGCCCAGCTCTAATGCAGTTTGTGAGCACGCCCATGCACCTGTTAGGCTTGGATTTGTATAACCGCCAACCTCCTGGCGGGCTGGGATGGCGAGAGCGGCTGTTGAGGATTCGAAGGGATTATATTGTCAGTTCGTTTGCGCGCATGGGCAAAATCGTGCCGGCGTATGGTGTGGGCGGCGTGGTGAATGTGCGGATGAGAGCGGCGTTGATGGAGAAGCTGCAGCTGCAGGATGATCAAAAACGCCAATTGTCCCCTCTATAGAGTTTTTCCTGCAGGGAGAATATTCCGCCCGTTTGCGATGAACTCACGATGTTGTTCCGTTTTGTCCGTTTTGTATATTGATTCAAGTTGATCGACCTGCGAGGATTGATCTTCTTGCTGTGATGATACCTCTGACCAAACTCCACTATGGCGTTTGATGGCGTTGGCTTTTGTTTTTTTGTTTTTGCCTGTATATTCACGGCATATATGTAATTTCGGGTTTCTTGGCAATCATTGCGGATTGATTGCGCAGATGGTTTATAAAGGCTGGTTTCTATAGAGTTAGACAGTTATAGATTATATCTTAACAGACCATGATCGTCAGGTCAATTCCTCGTGTTGGTAAGTTTGTTGAGCAACATTGACTAAGCTGCGGCATTGTTCCGCTGGCCTGGAGTTGTATTATCAATCGTGGTTTCTTTGTTCTTGCAGGTTATTATTAATCGTCAACCACATGCACTGTATACAGACCTGGCCAAGATTTTACTACCTTTTTAAAACAGCGTAATAGTCTCAGGGTATGTACTCGCTCTTCAGTATTCGTAGATAAGCTACGCAAATCATAACGATCATATTTATCATTTACGATGTTAAAAATAGCGCTAACCATAACCGGGTAAGTCAGGTAGGCTAAGATCGGGCGCTACTCCTAGTTTTGTTTAGTTATCAATCACGTGTGGCCTCTTTGAGTCCGATGAGTCGATGTCATTAGAACTAAGTAATATCTCCTTGCCCCAGAGGACGCCGACTGAGTTGTTCTGACGACCACAACGTACAAGACACACTGCTGGCTTCTGGTCTTGGGGAGATTTTCCCAACAGATCATATTAAGGGCTTGCCGATGCCCCTTTTTTTGTTCTTGTTTCTCTTTTTATAACCCTTTCTCATTGTTACGGAACGACAATACTACAATTTAGCTTCTACGAGCTTCCCCGCGTTTGAATCGACCTCAGCTTGTGATCTGGTCTGCACATCGTTACGTTACCCATCAGGCGGAAAGAAGGATAAAAGAAAAGAGAAGAAATGTGCAAGACGGGTTGATTGATTGTCATCATGGTGACGAATCTGCCTCTCCCTAGTTTTGGTTCTCGTTCTCCGTTACGCAAAGGGTCGAGAGAGAAGGCGCATCCGCAGAATGCTCGCGACGATAGCAGCACCAGCATCGGCAATAACAACGACGAGAATGGCGAGAAAACCAAGAGTGATGGGAAGAGGGCGGACAATGCTTTGAATAATTTTGGTTTTAATAATAACAACAACATCAACGCGACGCCGGCGTCGGCTACACTCAACGAAGCGCTACGAAACAACCCCTTTGGGAATACATCACGATCGCGCGCGCTGGCATCATCGGAAGTGCGCGACCCAAATCCTCAGATTGATTATCGTCAACAATCAGAAAACAGACGTGCGGATAATAATGATAGGATATCGCGGCGATTGCTAGAAGCGCAGGTGCAGGTGCAGGATCTCAATAAATCGTTGTGTATACTGGCACATCTGTTCCCAGATGTTCGCGTTGAGGTGTTTCGGGAGCTTTTGACGCGGTTTGATGGGGATAGTCGACTTCATCTCTGCGTTGAGCAGCTCCTGAGACACAAGGAGCAGTGGGTGCAAGGACGGTGGAAGCTGCAGCCTGCCGACGGGGAGAGATCCAGCTGCCGAGATGATAATAATGATAATATAGTCCCCCCGGACGAGCTCTTTCGCAGCAGCGAATACAAGGATACCGTCAAACTGGTATTGTGCAAGGAGTTTGGCGCTCTCAGTCGGAGCACCATTGAAGCAGTGCTGGCCGAGTCGAATTTCTCGTACGCCCGGGCTCGTCCGATTCTGAAGGAGTTATCGCGCAAGGGCTGGCGTGCGACGCTGAGCAATCTGAACCCGTTCAAACGGAAAAAGGACAGAGATGAAAACCCGCTTGTGGCGTGGGACCGGTCTGCAGAAGGGGACTTGCATCCGCGGCTCAAAAAGACTGGGTCCAGTGAGCTCGACCTAGAATTGCACGAGGCACTCATACTTCCCTTTCTCCGTGATCAAAAGGAAACACAAGAGATTCAGGATTTTCTTTTCTCGCTGCAATTAAGCGAGCAGGAGGCAAAGGCTGACAACGCCCTGTATGAATGCCAGTGTTGTCTGGATGATGTCACGTTTGAGCAGATATCAACGTGCTCTGCAGAAGGCCATGTGATATGCTTTAGCTGTGTTCGACGAACGATGCACGAAGCTCTTTTCGGCCAGGGCTGGGACAACTCGGTGTTGCCGGCAAGGTCTACTCTCAAGTGTCTCGCCCCCGTGAGCCACGACGGTGTCTGCGAGGGCCATCTCAACCCGACGCTCATCAAACAGGCTATTCTGCTAGAAAAAGCAGGCACAGAGACATACCGCAAATTTGAAGAACGCGTTGCCTCTGAAGCACTTTTAAAGTCTCGGCTGAAGCTGGTCCGATGCCCCTTTTGCTCGTACGCAGAGGTTGACCCAGTCTTTCATCCAGCCGGTGAAAAACTGGAGTGGCATTACCGGCGCGGCAACATTTTCACTACGATTTTAACGACCATCCTTCTTCTCGATCTGATACCCCTACTTAGTATACCCCTTTTAATACCCCTCCTTTTTTATCCAAACATCCTGGCTGCCATCTTCCGCACGTCACTGCAAAATATTAGTTTACGGTCTCGCAACAAGCGGTTTTTGTGCAAAAACCCGTCGTGTCAGCGCGCCAGCTGCATGACTTGCCACAAGGGCTGGCGAGATCCCCATTCATGCGAAGAGCCTTTACAACAATCGCTGCGCACGACCGTGGAAGCGGCGCGAACGGCAGCCGTCAAACGAACCTGTCCTCGATGCAATCTGTCGTTTGTCAAGTCGTCCGGCTGCAACAAGCTCACTTGCGTGTGTGGCTACTCCATGTGCTATCTCTGCCGCAAGGCACTCAATCGTTCCGACGCAAATACCAACAACAACAACAATAATAATAATACCAACAATGAAGACGCCGACATCGGATATAAACATTTCTGTGAACACTTTCGCGTGAACCCCGGCTCTCGCTGCTCCGAATGCAACAAGTGCGAACTATACAAAGCCGAAGATGACGAAGAAATCGCACGCAAGGCTGGTGAGCAGGCTGAGCGAGAGTGGCGCATGCGCCAGTCTCTAGCCAAGAACATCACCACCACCACCACCACCACCACCACCAGCAATAAAGAAACAGCAGCAGCAGCAACCCTCATCGACACCTCCTCCTCCTCCTCCTCCCTCTGGGACCCAGACTCGGAACAGCCACAGCAACACCTGCTCCTCAACTCAGTCCTGCACCAGGGCAAAACCAGCGCCAACAACAAAAACGCCGCGTGGCGCGCATATTCATGGCGATACTGGTGTTGTGAGGTCTGGCAGGACGGGCGGTGGAGATGGGAGGTCCAGGCAGCGGCAGATATGATTGTGGAAAAGGTTATTGTTGTTGATGTTTAAAAAGAAACTTTTTCTCCGTCATTTTGTTTTGTCTGGTATTTTATCGCTGGTTTGATTATCGTTTATGATTATGATGAAACCTTTTTTGTTTTGTTATTGTTATTATTATTTATGATATAGCCCTTTCTTTCTGGGTTCCTTGCTTCCGTGCTCGGGGTCTCGGGTGACTCCTTTTTTTTTCTTTTTATTCAACTCCATGTGATTGATTCATATCAACTTGACCATGATGATGTTGTTATTACAACGTATTAAGCCTAGCTAGCGGGTCGTTTTGTGAGTTTGACAGCAAGGAATAAGACAATTAATTGCGTATTCTTTCTTTCTTTCTTTCTTTCTTACACAGCCGTTCCACAAACTGTAACCCTACATGCCTGTCCTACACACCCATCTCCTATCGAAATTACTAATTAGTACTCACTTAAGTTTAAGGACTAGATCAAACGTATAACGTATATCATTGAACCAACACCTCTACTATCTCCTCAATATACATCTGTACAATATATGTGCGCTTTCAACCGAAAAACGCACAACTCATAGAAAGTAGTAAACTCTCGAGATATCATCAATCCAAGGGAAATATGAAAAAGTTGCACCGTTGCATTGGTGAGTGTCGGCTTGGGTCGTCTTTCAGACAAAACATCAGGGGGAATAAATATTCGAGAAATTCACAGGGAATAAGAAAGGGGGTGGAATGAAAAAAAAATAAGGAAAAACAAAAGCAAATATAAAAAAAAAACTCGGTGCAAAGTTTAAATATGTAATAAGCTTGCAAAAATTACAGGTTTCGAGGTAAAAAAGGGTCGAGACAACAAATAAGCCGTCTCGAGCAAAAGAAAATCCTATGTCCAAGTCGCATTGACCCCTTTACACTCTTTTTTTAGTTCCATCCCAACGAGTTCTCCGACATAACTGGAGCGCTGATCATCGCGGTGCGGCCGCTTCGGCCACTGTTGTGGGAGATTTGCGTGTTGCGGGCAGAGATGAATGGAGTGTTGCCGGCCTCGCTCATCGACGCGCTGGGGACAGAGCTGGAGCGCTGGTGCAATTGCTTGCGCTTGCGGTAGCGGCGGGCAACATAGAACATGGCACCGGCATAGGCCGCAGCTCCAGCAGCAGCTCCTACACCGATTCCAACAGAGCTGGCACGGACACCGCTGCTGGTGCTGGCACCACCATCGCCGGGGTTGGCGTTACCGTTGCCGCCAGAAGAACCGCTGTTGGATCCATCGCCAGAGCCAGGGTTAGAGCTGCCAGAGGGCTGCTGAGCAACCAACGGAATGTCGGTGTTCAACATGGAGAACAGGTTCTTGATGGAGCTCTGGTCGTATGTGGGCTTGTCGTTGGGGGTGTTGGGTTGCTGGTAAAGATCGGATGCGGGAGCAGATCGCAGGGCATTCAAGGTGTCAACCAGGTCGCTAGGAATGAAGAACTTGATGAGAGTGGTGTTGTAACCCAGACTGGCCACGGTGTCGTACGGGCCAAGCCAGAAGGGAGTGACCTTGTCTTGGGCGATCGCAAGAGCGTACGAGACACCAATAGGAGTGTAGTAGTAGATCTGGTCTGGCCAGTTCATCGAAGTTGCCACAGTTGGCCACGACAAGGCCTTGTTGAAACCAAACTGCACCAGAGTCGAGTTCGCAGGGGTCTGAGGGGTTCCGCCAGGAGGCAAGATGACCTCAGGGATCTGCGCTGGGGAAGTGGGTTCTGGACCACCAGAACCGGTAGAGGTAGCAGTGGGGGTGATCACAGGTGGTGGAACGTAGGGAGTGTCACTGGCTGTGCTGCTCTGGCTAGTGGAAGTAGAAGTGGAAGTAGAAGTGGTAGCAGCAGGTTCGCTAGGCTTGCTTGTCACTTGAGTCACGGAAGGAGACACCGAGTGAGAAGAAGTGGTAGTGGTAGGCTTGGTAGTAACAGGCCTCGAAGATCCATTAGGGCTAACAGAACCGGATGGGTTGGGAGGGCTCTGAGAAGGAGTCGCCGGTTGGGAAGGCGTGACACTTCCAGTTCCAGTCTTGGTGGTGGGAATCACGGAAGCACTACCAGATGGCTTGACAGAGGCCGAAGCGCTCGTGCTGGTCGGTCCAACGGAAGGATGGCTGGAAGTAGGAACCGCAACACTGGATGACCTGGTGCCAGTCTTTGAGGTAGAAGGATCCGGGAACAATGAGCTCAGAGGCGGGATCGACAAAAGTCCAGGGCTAGAAGATGTGCTTGCAGACGCAGACCCAGAAGCAGTTCCAGTAGAAGTTGGGCTTGCCGTGGTAGAAACATAAACACTTGAAAGTCCGACTGTGATACCAGGCACAACACTTGACGACGGAGCAATACCAGACGAGGAACTAGGTTCGGGCCAACCAAGAAGGCTAGAGAGGAAGTTGCCGGGATCAGAGCTGGTAGACGCCGAGTGGGTGGGAGAGGTAGTGTGAGAGTGGCTGGTGACCGTGGTGGTTGGCTGAACGATGGACGTAGGCAGACCAGTGGTAGAGCCAACTGGACTTGGGTTAAGTAAACTGGAAAGGTCCTTGCCAAGATTTCCCAAGAGGGAACCATCCGACGAAGTGGTCGTGTCTGCGTCAGTGCCAGCCTTGGTTACTGATCCGGCCTTGACGGAAGTCGGGCTGGACTTGGCTGCAATCGTGCCGGCTGCGGTCTTGGTCGAAGCCTTTCCAGTGGTGGTCGAACTCTTGCCATCGGGGCCAACGTAGACGTAGACGGGCACGACGAGAGTCTCGGAATCGTCAGAGGTAGTGGAAGTGGATGTAGTTACAGTGGTTTTGCCGTCATCTTGAGGTGTGTTCTGGCGCTCAGCGACAGAGTGCGTCGCGCAGGCCAGCACGGCGAGCGCTGCAATGCTAATTGAGCGCATGTTGACCAAGACTCGTCACGCGTATCAGGACCACAACCGAGTTGTTGCTCGAACACGAGTTGTTTTCCAATTATATCAATATTCCGTCCTCACAAAGTACCCAGAAAGGTCACAGTCTGAAACCGACGAATGAAAGCGGTGTGATTATGGTAACGGATCGGCCTGATCAAAGAATGAATATACCACAAAGCAACGAATACCTTGCTTGTGTTTTTTTTTAAAAAATCTTGCTACCCGTGAATGAGCGGACTTGGAATCGAAGTTCCCGATAAGCGAGCGTGTGCGAGTGTTGTAAACGAATGTAGTTGGGACGTAAACGTCAAAAGATGCGGTGGGAAGGCGTCAGGGGGCCTCGCTAAAGGATGGACAGAACGCGACGAAAGCGAGCGGAGGGGAGCGAGGATAGTGGTCTAGTCGTCCCTTCAAGCCGTCGACACAGGCAAGCGAAACATGTCAAACGACAGCACCGTCAAAGCATGAACGAAGGGAAGGAGAGGCGGAGAGGAAGACGAGAAGAAGTAATCTGGAGAGAGGCAGAGAGAGGCAAGCGCGCGAGGCAGGGGCGGGCGGGCACAGAACGGGGGGCCTTGGGGGAGAAGGCAGGGACGGAGGACTGGGTACGCCCACGCACCCACGGACCCAGCTAATTATAAAATCATTAGCAGTAGCTCCGCGCTAACGGCTTTGGTGCCGGCCCGGGCGCCCCACAGCGGGATCCCAGCCGCTAGCCGTCACACCTCGTAATATTACTGCCGGCGCGCCCATAGTAAGTTAGTAACTATGAAGGAGCCAGGTGTGATTCCGGCGAATACTCTGTAAGAGCAATGGATGATTAATTACGGCGTGTCTTGGAAGTTGGGACCCTGGAAACAACACCTGTGTCTTACCTCTTGCAAGCCCCTTGCATTTTCTGATACAGCCACTCGAAGCTTGGCCCAACGCCGAACCCTCACCAGCCTCGATCGTTAATTATTATTGATTAATTGCGTCGTGTTGGGTTGGGTTCGCCAGCTCGTTCGGAGTCGTTCATTATGTTGTTCTTTCTTCATATGCCGGCGCTCATCCGTGGCGACGCAGGCTGTCAGCAGCGGATCGTTTCCTCAATCAGCGCCGGCCACTTGGGTCGGAGTCCCGACCTCGATAAGCTTGAGCAATCACGACCCGTCAGCCGGTGGATCTTGAAAATGGGAGCTTTTCTTCGCGGAAGTCAACGGGCAGTATTATTAGGGATTTATAAATGTTGTCGTTATTACTGTCTGATGACAATGCTGATGGTCCGTCTTCATTCTAAGTATTTTTACGCACACGTCTCTAGAGGACATACAACTGCCGCCATTCCTTCCAACGCGTCATGCTACTCTGACTGCTGGAATAGTTTTGCGGAAGGAACGAACCATAGGGCCAATTGAGCTAATTATTTGCACCGGGCCTAGGCGCTGAAGCTAGACGACTGGCCAGCGGCCCCGTTCATGTCTGCATAGCATGCAGCATGCACTCCGGACCCCGACCGCACCGTGCAAACACTACCCCGTACTCTGTACCAAGTAGCAAAATACATCGCCTTTTATATGTTAATCAAGAGTCTAACGCATATTCCGTGAGGTACGGAGTACCGTCTGGCGATAATATGCTTGTATAGTACTCTGTACTCACATGGACCCCGGGTTAATATACTACCCCCCACCCGTGAAATTAATCATGGCCATGATTGGCTGCAAACCGCCCAAAAAGGCAAGGCGGGCAGGGGCAAGCGCCACTCCCAGTGGCCAAAGGTTGGCGCCAAGCCCCGCCGCGGCGGTGCCTGGACGTGGCAGGATCGCAGGGTGCGTGTGCAAGTGATGACTTGGCCCAGGTTACATGCCCAAAAGCCCAAAGCCCCAAACCCGCCGAAGGTCGTTCCTCGTCTTCCACCCCCCCTCGCATTTCTCGCCAAAACATTCTGACGTGCTCGCTCGCCTTCTGGAATTCCGGCCAACATCCAACGGCCTATGGCCGCGCGCTGTGGTGTTGTGTGTTGTTTTCCATTTCGTCACTGTTTTATTTGCCGCCACGCACGCGTTCTTCACCCTTGCGAAGTCTGATACTCCAGCCTCGTCGCTTGCCGACACCCCGATCGATCGATGCATAAACCCAGCCTAATTCTTATCTCGTTTGCACTTGCAGGATCCAAAAATCAAGAATGCCGGAGGATACTTACAGAGTACGTACTTAGTCTGCTAGCCAGCTTCGTGACTGGAGCACCTAAGAGACGAGCTGTTCGACCCCTGACTAAACAGCGCCTACGTCCACTAGTCACTTTTTGCTTGTCTCAAAAACCTGCTGTAGCACGTTTGCTAGACCAGCAGCCAACGTGACACATGTGCGCATTAAACATTTTCCAGTTGTTCCGCTTGGCACTCTGACGCTGCTTGGGCCAGGCATGATTAGTTTTGCCCGTTGCAGGTATAGCGCGCCCCTCAACTCCGGAGCCATTCCCCTATCAACATCGACCAGGCCACACTATTATTCTCCGGCCCTTTGCCTCTCATGTAACGCCTGAAATGGCGATCGACATCATCGATCACTGGGATTCAGTGCTAATGGGCAAGTTTTAGCGGGCTTGGATCTGCGGGCTTGCTATCTGTAATTTCCCTTGCCGAGGACCAGACTCGTTGTGTCGCGATCACGACACACGAATAGTTCCAAGTACGTACTAACAGCTGGCCGCTCGCTCATGGCCATTGGCGATCGCCAAAGCTCAGGTCAAGTGTCGACCTTCAAAATCCCAAGTCCATAAAATAAGGCCTCAAATCTACAATTGATTCGACAGCTCTGGCCAATTCACGCGATGTTGCTAGCTTGGGACCGAGTCTGGATTCTCTGCCAAGAAGCTAGGGAAAAAAAACATATTGGATTTGAAGGTAGCCAATTTGGCAACTTGCTGCGATGCTTGATGATTGATCACAGTCAGGCGTGCTCAGGGCTTCAGGCGTGCTGCTCGCCATGGCTGACAAGCCTCCGATAGGATACTGAATACGTACTCCGTAAGTACTCTTCTACTGTAAGTCGGAACTAGAGACAGGCGTAAATTTGTCGTCCATGCCACGCAAGAAGTAATCCACATCACTTCATTTTGTCCTGCAATTCCGGGTAGCCACGTATTTTTCTTTCAATTGAGTGCCCAAGTACAAGTACTTAAATTAATTACCTGTCTGCACCGAGACTTTGCTAGTACTAATGCCTCGTACTATGCAAGGTCATGCAAGTGGACAGACACAGAGCTACATACTGTACGTAGCTCCTGGGAATAAATCATTATTTCACGACGCGCGTGTTTGCGTCTCCTGCATATTTGTGTCTTGCGTCTTGCTTATCGAGAATCGCGGCGCGCGTGGTATGTGCAGTTGGCGGTGCACATGTGTTACACGCTGTGTACATTGGAACCGCGTCGAGAATTGTAAACAACTTACATATGTCCTTTCCCTTGCAGGACGTAGTTATTTGTACCGACCTATGTTTTGTTATTCGTGTTGTTCAGGCTTAATCAATAATTGGTACAGTGATACGTACTACGTAGTGACTTGTCGTCAATTGTTGTCAGGCTTAAGCATGATAATGTCCTTCTCTTGACATCTTCGAATGCTGCATACTATGTATATTGGTATATTAAATATAAAAATCAAATAGCTGTTATATATTACTTTGGTTTTAGTATGTATTTGAGAAAAAAATCCATAATTGCCGGTGGCGCCGAGGTTAATATTTGAAATATATGCTGGCAAAATAATATATAACGCTGAAATAGTGATTGATGACATACCATACCATTGATAATTCAACACTTTGAGATGACGGGCTGTTTAGATATCTAAAAGTGGCCCTTTACAAAGTGACAGATCAATTAACACAGACGTGTCAATAGTTACCCATCAATGTTGTCGACAGTTTTCGAGATATGCCCGGTGAGATATAATCACATACAGTAGTCTGGATATTGAGAGATATTGTCTAATATCATTGTCCTTTTGAACCCCGAAACGTATGAAGTTGCTCTAGGGCAATTTTACCTTAGCTCTAAGGCGATAATATATATAGAGAGCACAACAGTGAGAGTGTCGTTCAGATGAGTGGCCACAGCCATGAGATTATTATCGTGACTGCCACAGGCTAGACATATACACATGTAACAGAGATATAAAAAACCCAGTGTACCGTGAAAGACTGTTTACAGCAAAAATAAATTACTCATACGGAGTGCAAACAAGGTAAACTTCAATAATTTCAATGAGTAGAGTTGATTAGAGTGGAGAGTACTTCTACTACTACTATACAAAACTCCAGCCTATAACGAACACCCAAAGAGGCAAAAAGGTGTCAAAAAATACAAAGACAATAATTACTCTCGTTGTCTCCGATCAGCCTCAAACGCTGTGAACCCCACGGGACCCAGCCCGTCCTGGCCACCAGTGCGAAAGTACTCACATACCACGCCAACAGCATAAAACACCCCGGCTGTTGCAAAGCCAGTTAAAAAGACACGCCGGACAGCCTTTCCGACAGAAGAGGGCTTTTGTGGTGATTCGGTCTTTGTTGCTGCTGTGCTAGCGACTTCCTCGTCGAGATGGTTTGAAGATGATGGGGGAGGTGGGTATGGTGACCAGTTTGGTGGGCCGCCGGTGTACACCGTTTCCTGGCGGCGGACCATCCTTGGGGTTGTTGAACCAGCAGAAGAAGAGTTGGTCTTTTTGGTTTGGTTGATGATGGGCTGAGGTTTTTCGTCTGTGGCCGTCTCTGCCTGCGAGGAGCCTATTGGCATATTGGAAATCCTAGAAGGCGCGGTTTGGACATAATTAAAATCCGAATCGCCATTCGAGAGCCCCTTTCTGAAGACGAGGATATTGCCACCCCCGGAAACGATCTCATAGCCATCTGTCTTCATCTTCGCAAAATATGGCAGGAATTTTGCTGGATTGTTTATGTTTAGCATTACCTCGGATGGAGGAAGTGCTTTTCCGGTTGCATAGACCGACGATATCGTCTCTGCAATAACGACTTCGGATGTAGACGGATCGTAGGCCAGAACTCGATATAGATCCGGTTCCACGAATGCAGAAGACTCGAGGCGTTCGCATAAATCCATGAGTTCCTGGTTGAGCAACTGCATGCTTCCGCTAAACCCCTTTACGGCTTCATTGACCTGATCGGTAGATGCCCTGGGTGGTGGCTCTATAGGAACGTTGGAATTTTCATTCCTAGAGGCAAAGGAGGCTCGAATGTCACTAGCGCTCAGTTGATTGATGTCTTCGTCCTCTTCGAAATCAGATAATTGCCTGATTTTTGGAGCTGATATTGTGCTGCTTGTTTCTTGACCAACCTCTGGTTTTTGGGTGACGACAACACTGTCCGGAGAAAGAGGTTTCTCATCAACGGATTTTTGAGCACTGTTATTGGTATCCTCTAGATAGATGATATCCTTTTTGCTTGTGCTTTGAGATGCTGCACTGTCCATCTCATCAGCTGGAAGATCGTGCTTCTCAGAGGATGAGATTTCAGAACTCGGAAAAGTGTTGACAGAACTGTCCATTGCTTCCTTTTGATTTGTAGCCTGTCCCTCCACAGGTGGGTTGCGCGGCATCATTCTTCCACTGATTGGATCAAACTGAAGCTCTTGACTGTGCACTGCTGGCGTGATCGAGTCGGCGACACTGGAATTACTTGACACTTTTTCAGTATGCTTGTCATCGTCTGTGGTACTCCTTTTAGCGGCTTTTTCGCCAGCACTGCTAGTCTTTTGTTTTGCATCGCTAGTAGAGCCAAGATCCAGAAACGACCGGCAGAATTGAGACCAAGTTTTCGGAAGCCGTAGGTATTGATTGCTTCTTCCAAACAAAAACTCATACGGATCAGCCTCAATCCTCTTAATGATATCGTCAAATCCATCGCGCTTATCCACCCGCTCTTCCCGGTCCCGGTCACCACGCCAGCGGCCACGATTTCCGGAAAGCTGGCCGTACTTACTCCATCGATGCCAATGGTTGTGATGATTATGATAATGATGACGCGCAAGTTTAAGTCTGTTCATGCGGCTTAGGTTTGAATAGAGCTCTTGGAAATTTCTCGACATCTCGTCCATGCGGTCCTGCCGGTCTACGCGACGCCGACCATGCCACGGCCAACCGGTGCACCATTGGATTGCACGAACACTGCCGAGATGTCTGCTCGATGCTGGAATGGTGATTGCCAGTCTTGAAGCTAGCCGGGTTTCGGCACCGGTAAAAGCGTCTCGATGGAGAAGCATTGGACATGAATGGCGTCTCGAGACTAGGCGACTGGTGTTCATGGTGCTATCCAAACGCCTTGCGACGATGGGTATTTTGATGAGTGTTGAAAACAATGACTATCACGTTTTGAAGGTTTGTAGAGATATCTGTCTAGGGAAATCGAGAGGAGGAACCAAAGGAATGCAGCGGACCTGGATGACGAATCGACCTGACGGATGATCTGATATTAAACGCGTATCGTCGTCACCATGAATTAACTGGTTCCAATCTCAGGCTACGCCCGAGGCCTGGATGAAAGAAGGGTTTCTTGCAGATGAAGATGATAGATGAACACAGGACGTCGTCGAGAAAGCAGGCAGTCACGGGGCCCGGCCTTATCGGGAGGACGGGGGTGGGGTAGCTGATAAAGCTATCAGCTAGGTCCCGCCCCACTTGTACCGTCATTCCATCAATTGATTTGAAGCAGTCAACCAAGTCTCATAAATGCTATCTACAACCCTAACTGAAGGATTCGCTGCTCAAGTCCTACATGGCTATCTCCAAGAAGAAAGTAGTTTCTCCAAAACCGTACCCCTTCGATGCTTTCCTCACGGCACAGGACTCCTCTATCCTCGGCCATTTCCAGCTCTTCAGCAGCTACTCCCACGCTCCACCCAAAATGTTGCGCAGTCTCCTGAGCAGTGATCCCGCGGCCATACATTGTCCAATTCCAATTTGCGTTTTCAGTAGGCGGCTGTTGGCGAAGTTCTTGCAGCCACTCGTCAAGCTGTTGGATAGTCTTCTCGTCATTCCAGTTGGACGGCTGGACGACGAGTAGCCCGCTTTTGAAACGGCGGAGACGAACTGGGAGCCTGAGTTTCTCCCACAGCTGTGCGGCCTGTTCAAAATCTGCCGGGCTCACAAGCTCGACGCCATTGCGAGTGCGGTTGAACAAAGCCCAAAGGTCTATGAGACTCATGATACCGCCTTCTTTGCGTAAAACTCCTGTGCGATCATCCGTCAAATACTCTGCTAAATTGCGGGAGAGTTCAGACAGATAAAGATTCTCGGCGCCAGAACCGAGCATGTCTTTTGTCGTGACCATATTTAAAGCGGCAGCCGACTCTGAAAGAACTGCATTTGCTTCGGCAGAACCGCCACTGCCAGAGATGCCGGATTCCGATGCCAGCGTCTCCGCAAGGGAGACGACTTGTTTAGCAGATGCCATCAAGGCTTCCAAGTCTTCAAAAGCATTGCCAATCACTAGCTCAGTGTTTTTGCGAGACTCAAGACCTCGCTGCTCTAGACCGGCAATTCCAACCGCTGACGGACGGGGAGTCGACTGTCCGGAGCGATTTGGGGACGCCTCATACGCATCCCCTCGATGGGGCGACTGAGATAACTGGGGTATGGGAGGGGCATTTTGTAAAAGCCATTTCCTTTGGACCAGACAGCTCTTGAGACGCTCGTAAAATGTCTTATCTCCGCCCTCTCTGAACGAAAGCTTGATGCTATCGCTAATTTCCCTATTCGTTATGCTTGTCTGGTCGACAAAAGGGGCAGGCGACTCGGCGCGGTTACCAGCTATAGTCGCCCCGTTGTTGGAGCCCGAGGGTGAGAGCGAAGCTCCGCAAATCTCACACTCTCGTAGAGACGGGTGGTTGAGAAAGGTACACCTTGGGCATGGCGACGGAACAGGTCGTGCCCGCGGGGCAAGATTATGTAATTCAGCCGTGCCAAGTTCGACTTGTCCTTCCTGAGAAGATTGCACATCTGTGGTGGATTTCAGTCCGGGGGATTCTCTGCTCGTTGCAGCAGCTATTGTGGCCTTTAAGATCGTAGTCAACGGCGGTTTTATTCCGCACGCGAGACAAGGTGGGATCGGTGGGGACGCGGAAGCTTCAAAGTTGGATGGCACCGGATTGGAAAAGGAACAGATGGGACACACCCAAGTGGCATTTATCGATTGGGGAGGATTCGGTGATGCTCCCCTCGAGGCTAATGTCTGTGTAGGCTGTCCGCTGGGAGCCAACGGTGGGGTGCTCTGCTGCTGTTGGATAAGACTGCGCTTTTGCGGTTTGGGGAATATGGTGATTTTAGCTGATGACTTTAAGAAACCGGCCTGGGGAATGTGAGTGACTGATAGTTAACAGCATGCTATGAAGCTATCGTACTTGGTGTTCTGCACGGTCAACGTCCCGGAGGTCGATGGAAACCGAGTACTTTCGGGGCTCGTCGGTCGCGACGTAGCAAACACGATGGGATGTCAGGTAGGCATGGCCATGTTGATAAGACGGGATTTTGAATTTCCTGCAGAGTTTCAATGTTAATCTTGGCTTGCGACTGATATAGAGGGGTTCTTAGACGCACCCTTCATACAAGCCCACTGCATCCTGGACAAACAGCAGGGACTCATCAGGGAGCAAAGACGGACGCAGAGCTGTCGTCAAATCAAGCGGCTTGAAGAACATCTAGCCTGCAATCGTAGAAGAGAAGAGAAGATCAGCACCATGCTGGGCATTGGCAGCGAGTTGTTCTAGTCGGACACTCTTGGCACGGACTCTCACTGATAGCGGCGGGGTGAGAACAGTGTTTGGTATTGTCAGGACCCACTTCTGACCTGACCAAGTGCGCACTATCAAAATACAAAACGTTGGGTAACACAGTACACTATAGAGTATCACGTGACCCAGAACAAACGAGTGCCAAGTGGTCCCTAAACAGTCATGTGATTGTTCTACGCTTAGTCATCTTCACGTAACCCCGACATGACATGATTTTTGTTGTTTTGTCACGGGACCACCGAGCGCGGTTCGCACCACATCCTATTTCCCAATTTATGATCATGTGACCATACGATCGCAGTGTTTCCTGCGTTGTCTAAAATCATGGTGTTGCTCTCTCCAACTGTCGTTTCATGAGGGCTCAAGAGCTAAACATGGCTCCCTCGAGCGGCAGCAGCACTCCAGTGCCCACGGCGATGTAGTGTCAGCTTGTCCTACCCTTCTACTTTGTTAACCCACTGGTCACATATATAGCCCTTTCTGCCCTCTTTATTCTCTCACATTTAGAGTCATTTATTCCCTTTATTACGCTTAATTCTATCTAGTTCTCTTTACTATATTTAGTATAACTTTCCGTGACACTAAAACTTCGAGCGAGAGCGGGACCAGCTCTATCCTTACTGAGATCTTCTTGGACAATAGATCCGATGATGAATCTGCTAGTAACCCAGACTCAGACATGGACAGCGAAGATCTAGACAACAAGAGCGACTATGAAGACGATAAGGCTATTGATGAGAGTTAGCTTTCTCTGGAAGAATATTTGGCCAAAGCAGAGCACGATGTGTTATAGCGACAGAAGCGGTACAGTGACGGTACAAGGATAAACTGGACAAGGCCCAGCAGTATTGGAACTGGTAACCTAGTCTCTGAATAACTAGGCCATGTCAGAAGCTCAATTCCTATTTTCTGGCAGATACTGTTGACACGTTAGTATTAATCCCATGCAGCAGTGATACTGGATTTCCCACTCCGATAAGATGATCCAGTTCGACGAATTCAATTTTCATGATCCTTCACGATGGCCCCGTCGATCGCACCATCACCCAGGCCATGGCAACGGCAGCGGATGCGGTGACCGACGCAAGGAATCTGGACGCGGCGCGAAAGCAAAGGGAGCACAGTGATGACGCCAAGATTGAGTCGATCTGTGAGACAGAAACCAGTTGCCTTACAGCTGAATCAGGCAGAAAGCCGCCGATTCAGCGGTCTGGGCCGAGGTCCGTTGACCCAAGTTCGCTCCTACCAGAACATGGTCTCAAACTTCATGTCGACGCTCTTGCAGGTGCCATGCACCGCTCTAGCCAGACTCTGTTGCTCACGTACCAGCCGGATGAAGCGCAAGACGTATCGCCACTTGCACCAACACCCTCCCGCAGCGACCTTGAACGTGCAATACCGCATGCATCCTGTACTGGCGTCCTTCCAGAACAAATTTACTTACGGGAATAGGCTTCCAAGTGATCCAAGCTGTCGCGACCTTCAAGTCGATGAAATCTTCTCTCTGCGATTGTGTGAATGAGCAAGACCGTTTCTTCTAAGTTCTTTCCAGTTTGAAGATTCTTTCTGTCGTCTCCTTGGTTTGAACGTTAGGGATGCTTATGTTGAAGTCGATCCGGTCACACAGTCTAGGTCTAATCGTAAGAATGTTGACGCTGTGATGGGCATGCTTCTTGCGATGTACAACGTGACTCTGTATCCGACGTTGAACATTGTGATCATGACTCCATACAACGCACAGCGGGCACAGTATATGGCCGTTGTTAGAGATCTCGCAGTGTTGACCGTCCTCTCTTTCAACAGCCTTCCCAGCGTCGCTACGGTTGACTCAAACTTCAGTCTCACATGGCCCCTCCTAGGAGCCGCCTCCTCGGGGACGATACGGCCGCAGAGGTCAAGGTCGGCCTCCCCTCAAGCGCCGTTTCGCACTGAACACCGAAGCAGACGACTATGTGAATGTCAAGACTGAGAGCAGCAAACCGAACAGTAAGCCGAGCAGCTCCTAAGAGGGCTATCATTTATGTCTCAAAATACAGATTAATCTATAAGTTAGTAGGTTGCTAATCTGAAAGCTGTATAATTGAAGCTTATAGATATATATCTTGAGACAGAAAAAATTATAAAATTATAATTTAGTTATTAAAAGCTCTTCTAAATAATTTATTACTAGAGAGTTGCTAGTATGTTATTAATAATATAAATGATACTAAAAACAACTAAGAAATCTACGACATTTTTAATAATTTATTTATTAGATTTATAATTTAAAGTAAGCCTATAATCTCTTAGCTAAAAGATATTTTAATTAATCTATTTTTTAAAATAGTGTTTTTGCGTTCTAGACTGCTATCTATAGTATCATCACCTATTTTAAGATGAGTAGGAAACGCTACGGCTCTTAATAATAATATAGATGAGCCTTAGATATGCTAGGAAAGGTTCATCAGAATTATCTTCAACACAATAACAATTGTTGTGTTGTTACAGGTGATATGGATGATGCATACTTTGGGAAAATTGGTTCCCCAGAAGAACCACCGACCCAAGTCTGTGGTAGGCACAGTAGAACTGACCCACGACCAGTATAGGCTTATAACCAGGCTGTACAGAGGACAAGAGCTCTAGGAGTAAGTTGGACACAGAGGAAGGGAGAAATTTGGGTCTGATATGGGGCAAGATCCGATGATGCAAAGCGATAGGTATGCGTTTGTGGATTTACATCAATCGCTATAGATCTCTCAACGGCACCATTGAAAACTCGGCGTTCTCGACTTCTTGATCAACCTGCTCGACGCGTCCGAATTTTCCAACCTCCTCGGCGCCAGCGAAAACCACACGGTCAGCATTTAGTTCTGGGGCAACCTCCACGAGCGATTTTGATAGTGCACAAAGGGCAGCATTTGACGTTGATACGATCAAAACGTGTTTCCCAAGTGCTGCAAGAAGTTTGCTTATTGTCGCCTGAACGAAAGTCTTTCCACAACCAAAAATTCCTTCGAAAAATGCGAATCCATTGCCCGGTAACTGACGTTGCATTTGGAAGGTTGCAGTCTGGCTGTCGTTCCAATTACTTATCCTAAGAATAGCTTGGTACTGCTCCCGAATCTCTGACTCTGGAAGTCTAAAGACATCGAGCTTTTGGAATAGACATATACTCCTGATTGAGCAAAATCTGATGTCACCTGCTGAAAGCAGGTGTGCAAAAAGTGTTGATAGCGTGTGTCTGAGCCTTCACGTTTGATGTAGATAGCTCGAATTTGATCTTGCAAGAAAAGCTTTCCTCGGCTTTTTGCCGCAATGACAAAGGGTTGACACAAAGATCTACATTGAAGCCCGGTTTTGAAGGTGAGAGAAGTAGTAAAAGATCGTACTGCATCGGGACAACCATAACGCTTGGCACAGAGATTGCAGTGGAATTAATAGAGTGTGCCCTATCGGTCTGGTCCACGGAAACCTTGCATTGGGTCGTATCTGGAGTGTTCGGCACCTTATCAACCATGGAGTTTGGAGTAAACTTCTCATTCAGTTTTCCAAATTGTACCGCAGCCAGTAGTATGCTCAACTCGGGAACTGTGAGTAAGGATATGTTGTGTTGGACGTTATGGAGACGATTGAGATGTATCAAAGTGATTTCATGCTCCAAGTTAGAGGCATATACCAGCTTTATTGCTGCTTCGTCTAGATTGTAGAAGTGGTTCGATGGGGGAATTTTGAATATGGGCACGTCGGAATTCAAATTCCACATTTGTTCGACATGCGACCGAGCATGGAGCTGACCATTCTGGGTCATTGGGGCAAGAGTACGAGAGCTCCGATATACGTACTACGGAACGGGGCTTGTTGTGAGCGATTCCAGCATTTTGAGAATATCGGTGTCCCTCCAAATTTCGGTTGGAACAAAACAGTCAGCTCAACCTCGCTTCCTTTAATGAAATCTGGCGCATATGTTTACGTAGCAATTCGACTGCCTCATCTTTGCAAGGCTTATCAAGACCAATAGTGATACCACCATCTGAAGTAAAGTAAACACTGACCAGGATGCAAGTTTTTCTCGTCACTGGTTTCGAGAACGCTGCTACGCAGTCCTTTTACGTCGCAGCCAGGAATTCCAGTGAAAGTGGGAAAGATGAATCATCGTCAGGATCGTCTGATGGGCCTGAAACAATATCAAACTTCAATCTAGGAACGGCCGGATATCCATCAAGTCGGAAGCGCAATTTGTGGCTACTACTGTCTGCCGTAAGCAACAGAGTTTTGTCCTTCAGAAAAAACCACCCTATGAGGGAATAGCCATACCATGACTTGTTCTTAGGACCTACCTCTATAAGCTTATCAATTTTGTCGTCGTTGTTATTGTAACGGTCTAGAGAAGGTGTCACAGCTTTGATGAATACTTCATTACTAGGAGGAGCAACTGTCTCTAATATATCGTCGTCGTGGCCGGTGGAGGGTATTGCAGTTTCGTTAGCATTCTCGTTGCTAGCAGAGACAGCCCGCTGGTCAACGGGTCCGGGAGCCGTGAACGTGAATACAATAGTCAGAATAAGTTTCAGGATGAAGAATACCGTCAAGAGAATGTTACGCTATCTGATCTGGAGGGGACGTTGTATTTTCATTGATATCCTTTCTAGCTGGAGGAGCAACTTGCTCTGCTATATCGTTGTCGTGGCCAGAGAAGGCCGCTGCAATTTCGTTGGCGTCCTTGCTGCTAGTAATGGGAGTCGATTCTTCTACGCCTGCCACGGCGAATTTGGGAGAAGAGGGCCTGGATATAGCAGTCAGAATGGGAATAAACGAAGATGAGTCTTTAGATTGGGAAGAGGAGGTTATTGTCTAGAGATAGTGTTGATAGTATTGTTACAGTTTTGTTGGCATTCTCACTGCTAGTAGAAGAAGCCCGTTCGTTGATGTCTACCATGACAAGTCTGGGAAAAAGGACCCGGATGCAACCGTCAGAATGGGATTCATTGAGGATGAGGAATTATCTCAAAGGGAACTTACTTCAAATGCTGATGACGTTTTCCAACAAAGATGTCGTGATGATTTTCTAAAGTTTGAAATTGAATGGGAAAAGAAGAGGCACGTAGATGGATTGACAGTCAAAGGTCTTGGTCAGTCGAAGACACCTCGGAATAGGAAGATCACACCACTCCCAGCTTCAAACAAAAATTGTGGTTTCCAGCAAGGGGATCGCGGTCTGTTTTAGAGGTTTGGAAGTTTGGAATCGAATTCAGAAACAAGAGAGATGTAGATTGATTTGACAAAGTAAAAAGTTTTGGTCAGTGGGACACGCCTCGACAAAGGGAGATCTCACCAGGTCCAGCTTCGAACAAGAATTGTTTCCAGTTGGAAAAAGTCTTCGGTGGGATGGGAGAGAATGAGAAGCAAGGGAGAGAGGGGAGGGAGGTGACATAAATACACTGACAGCGGCGGATCCCATGTGCTGTGGCATCTTCCCAAAGTGGCCCCGTTGTTTTGTTATCAATGCCAGCATAATATCAGCCCGTCTTGGGGAGTCAAGGCCGCAACGAGACTATGGACCTTATTCCCGGTGACAGTAAAAAAGACTGTGCTGTCTCAGCTGACAGTGGGGAAACAAATCAAGAAATATCACTATAATCAAAGGGTAACAAAGAAATCCTCAGTCTCCCCGATACCGCCACTCTTCACCGGAGGACCCATGCTACTGTGTGGCTAGTTTCAGGTAGGAATATTTGATATCCAAGCATTTTTCTACGTTGCCTGACTAGCCCAGCCCCCCTTCGCCTTTTATTCGTCGTTTGCCAGGATTTATGACGGCTGAGGTGATAACCTTGGGGGTTGGCGGAGGAGACAGCGTGACGAGCGTTGAGCCTGGGTATTCTAAACACCAGGGGAAAAGCGAAAGCAGTCCTCTTTCTGCATAATAACTGGAAGATCCCGTCAAAATTTTCACTTTTCCCGGAAAAGGCCTGTGATCTTTGGAGAGAAAGCAAGGGGCGAACCAACCTCTGCCGAGGCGGCCTCCGGCTGGCCATAATTTATTTTTATCGTTATTACAACCACCTTCTATACACCATTCTTTCATCTTATCAACACTTCAAAGCGCTCCTGTCAGTTTTTGACTCTGAGGACCGGAAACTTCGATCTCCAGTTGGGATTTAGTCTGAGTGAGCGTCAGCTGCAATGGCCCTACAATCTACCCAGGTAAGTTTTGTGCCATCTGCTGTTTTCGAAGTTACCTGGCGTTTCCTAATCCTTATAAAGGTCCTTGGTTTCGTCGGTCAACACTTTCATGTCCCGGAAGACATAGACTCCATAAAGCTCGTTCAAGACGAACTTGGCTTACAACTTCTCAAGATGACTCGCCGTGAATGTATCTGCGCCAATCCCGAAGGCACAGTACTTGTAGCACTTGGCTCTCTGAATAGGGATCCCAGTTTCCTAAACAAGTCAGAGACCATGTCCGATTTCAAGTAGAGTCAGACGTCAACAGGCCAGGAGAAGATGGCTAAAGGTAAGACGGCTAATTGCCCTGTCGCTCAACATAAGCCAGGTGTGGACCAAGCATATGCTGGATATGGGTTAGCTGTGAAGACGAAGAATCTCGTGCTCATCTAAAACTTCTTTTTCCCCCTCAAAATAGCATACGGAGTCATTCAGCGCGTAGGCTCCGACACTGCAGGAGCTAATGTAGGAGGGCGAAAGCCCTAAAACACAAAAATTCAGGGAGATGATGGCCACGGCCCTGGACAAAATAGTGTGCAGAAAAGCCGAAAGGTATTTGCCTAGTGCCCTTCCACTAGAGAATAATGCTAATAGAGACAGGCTTCAAAGTGGTGCAGGGACTGCAAGTCTTTAACATCATAGGTGTGCTTCAACTAAGCTATCTATCTTCGTTAAAATCGATCCTGAATTTAATGACTAACGCTTACGGGCATATAGATGACTTTAATCGAAAGTTTAGTGACCTGTGTTGAGATTTGGGTGAATAGCGTCAAGTCTTGGATGAGGACAAGCAACAGTCGGCTTCTTTACATAGATCATATAAGCAAATGTGTCTATAAATGTTGACTGATGCATGCCGGAGAACAAAGTCATTCGATCGACATTTGCGAAACGAGTTCACTTACGGAGCATCTATTGTATATGACGCTCGTTTGATCAATAGTCTTTATCCAAGATACAAGGGATCCTAGAATTTCATTTTCTCGATCGTTCGCCTACTATTTTTTTTAAACCCCTAAAGCTATATTTAAGCAGACAGATGTCAATACAACGCTATTGTATGCATATTAAACGCCAGATATTGGTAAAAATAAATAGCATGTAGCCTTTTCATTCCGTACTCAACTTTAGAATGCGATTAAATGAATTAGTGTAAGGAAACTTGTGGAGGATAAAGATGATTCTTCATTGCATAGCTGTGGAATGTACTATAAAAGTAATGTCATGTGACATGTCATGTGATGTATCACGTGAGTACTTTACTACATGTCACCTAGTACCTACTACCTAGTTTTGGCATTCCAACACCCGAACCGTGCATTGTCGTGCCAAACTACACCCTGCAGCACTAACACCAAACACCGACACTGACACTACTACAACTACAACTACAACTACATCAACACTTCCATCCACGCCAAAACCAACACCAAAGTCTTACTCATAATCATCACATTCTGCACCATTCGCACTATGCCAAAACGCAAGCAGCCATCCTCCCCTCTTGCAGAGCCCACGCGCCACTCGACTTGTCTTGTCCCCCAAGAGTGGAAGTGCAATCAAGTACGCTGTCAATAATATCAACTGACAGTGAAGTTTCAGACGCCCACCCCTCTCAACGACAGAAAGCAATTGACCGGATCAACAGCTATGAGCTGAATGGACGTCGTCACGAGAACAAATTAAAGGCCGGGCTGTTGGCTTGTATCAACCATCTACCTAGCGACGGCTGCGATTCCATGATTCGGGATATCATCAAAGCAGAAACTGACGACATGCTGTACGCTGTCTATAATAATTTACTCACAGCTCTGGTTTTGCCTAGTAAGTCTGGATCAGTACTTACTTGAATATATACTAATCTTTGGCGTAGTGAAAACTCTGTCTAGCAAAAGCTCTGTGGCTGAATCCCCTCATCCTAATAGACTGAGAAACGCCGAGATCGTGAGTTCAAATCTGGACGACACCCAGACTCGGAAGAAAGAGTTCCGCGATCGTTGCTTTGAACGTGATGAGCATCGCTGCGTTTTGACAGGTGTAACAAGTATTACAAAGTGGGAGGATGCAGGACAGCCAGAGGATGTCGAACATGGATATTTAGAAGCAGCACATATAGTACCCTTTTCATACGCGAGCTGGCGGGGAGCACCAGTAAGAATATTTCTATATAAACAACTAATATATACTAACTTGAGATAGAACGGCGTAGATACAATCTGGGAAGTCCTCTACCGTCTTTTTCCGAGTGTACGGAAAATAGGAATGAATGTTGAGAATATCAACAGTCCCAGCAATGGCATCTCCCTGGATAGTGCTGCACATACAGCTTTTGGAAAATTTCTCGTTGCGTTTAAACCAACTGTGAGTCGTAAAAGATTATCATGACAGCTTTTTCTATTTACTAATCCAGAAATACATATATAATAAAGGAAACCAAAAATGTCTATACTAGAATCATCTATCCAAGATGCCCTTCTATCATCAAAAAAGCGATGCTTTCTGAGAGCGAAATTATCAACTTTTCGCCCGGTGATGATAAAAAAGAAATACCGATCCCTCACCCAGATCTCTTGGAGATGCATTGGCGCCTAGCAGAGATTCTCAACGCATCACTAATGGCAGACACCATTGAGAAGTATCAGCAAGAATGGGAAGACATCGACCCCGGTTCCATCGCCCCCGATGGGACGACAGACGTCGCCCACGCTCTGCGTGTGGCCCTCTGGGAGAGAGTTGAATGCTAATTGTTACATAGCAACACTCCTTGCGTACGCTATCTGCGTACTACTACCATGTAGTAGTGTTTGGTATAAAACCTGACAAGGCCTGTCACGGTAAAACTTGACAATTTGCGTAATAAAAGTGGGTCACTATATGGTCTATAATTGGATGAATTTTATTTATACCAATAAAAATCAAGGAAAATTTCTTGGCGTGATATTTGGAGGTATTTACATTTACCTAAAGTAGACTAAAGGATTATATAATCCCCAAGTGTGACGCAGAGCCTTGAAATTTTGTCAAACTTGACAAAAATTCCTGTCATGTCAGAAGTGGGTCCTGACAATACCACACCCTACCATGTAGTAAAGTACTCACGTGATATGTCACATGACATTACTTTTATAGTACATTCCACAGCTATGCAATTGAAGAATCATCTTTATCCTCCACAAGTTTCCTTACAAATGGTAGCATGTCCTGCACCGATCTGACGACCGTCTGACTCGTACGTATCGAGTCATCTTTTACCGTCCGGGACCCGGACAAAGTCAATTCTCGAAGAACCCAAGCTGCCTCTAGGATACTCGGCAAGTTCTTCAATCTTTCTTTTCAACATCATGACGACGTCTATTTTCTCTTTCTCCTTGTTCCATCGTTATACGCCTAATTTCTTTGCGTCCAATCGGATCAATATTTCTTCTGTGTCTGAAGCTACCAGTAGATCTGCCCCGATACGACCTCCAAGTCTCCTACACCTGGAATTCGCTTCTTAAAGCCTTTCAGCGCACCACCAAGGACCTCCTTTCTAGATTTTCTGGATTTTCGCCACTTCAGCTGAGTTTTGTCATCCAGGAAGGCGCTCCGGACTGTTTTACCGCCGCTTTCCCAACGACGGTGCTACCAATACCGTCTCTCCGAGGCACCGTTTCCCCGTTCCGTGGCTCTTGCCTGGAATGACTGACGACCACGTAGCGTCAGTGACTCCCTCTTCCCCCCAACTTCTTCTTCTCTTTCTTTGCCAAAACTATCCAAACGAGGTGTCGAACTTGGATACCTACTGCTAAGCTTCATCAATCATTCCTCGGCTAATTCTGTTACTTCATTTGATCTCAAAACCCTCAACCTTGTTAATTTCATTTTCTATTTTTATCCCGAGCCGACGCTTCCAAAGAAAGCCAGTGATTTTTCTGAAACGGACAAGCTGCTTTATCCCCTTGGACGGCACTCCGAACTTCGTATTTCTAAGTTTCCATACGAGACTATCTAGGAACTCAACCGAAAGGACCTTAACCACTCCGTCAAGGAACTTCTCAAGGCGGCTAAGGCCATTACGTCCTCAGAACGTTTCTCTTATTAGATCAATAACCAAGCCAACCCTGAGTATGATTTTTATTTCTCCCCTCAAGTCTCTGGGCCGTACGAGATCTATATCGATTGTGACCTTATAGGAGTCTAAGTCGAACGACGTACGTCCAGTTGATGCTCTGTGCGGAGTTTCTCAGGATTATCCTCCAGCCAGTGTTCAAACCGACGCAGCACTACCACTTCCAACTACGTTGCCAAATACCCGCTACCCGTCTCCGGAACTTCAATCGTTGTCGGATACGCCTGACTGCATTCAAGACGTACAGCCTCATCCGGCACCTTCGAAGGATTCCAAGACCCGAAGGGTACCTTCCGTGATCCTGCAAAGACTCTTTACTACTTCAGAAGAACAGAGTACCACGGTAGAGATGCAACCTGAGTTATTCCAGGACGAACATCCTATCGTCAATCTACCTACATCACTCGACTAAGGGTTATCTCTGTATAACAATATACTACCTTCTAATACTTTCGCTGTGCTAGCTGTTCCTACTAGAGAACTAAATTTGTTTAAAGTATGGAATCTGTATATCGATTCTACCTTATCTAGATTAGATTAACAACGTAACTTCAATAATTTATATGATACAGAAGATATCCCAAGAAATTTTCAAGAAACAATAGCAGGAACATAACCCCAACAACCACCGCATCCTGCGGAACAGCTTATGATGGTGATAGCTGAGATAGTTTCCACAATAAAGGAACTCAAGAGTTCTATGCAAGAGCAATCCGCTTGTTTGCAGCTTCTAACAGATGGTCCGCGTGGCAGAGACCCTGCACTTAACCGGAATAACGGTTTCGAAAGATCTACTTCCTAATATATAGATAATACTAGCGGAAGTACTTATGGAAATAATAAGAGCTAGAAACAAGAGGAGCTAGGCTTTTTTTATCCTGATCTGAAAGATACTAATTGCACAGGTAGTGGCGCGGTTGTGACAATCAGTCACAAGATATTCTACCACGAAGTCCACACTTTTATGGATTCCATTCGGGCAATAGCTAAGCTTAAAGGTGACGAGAAAGTCCGTGCCCATTTGCATACTTCCCTCCGAGGCTACGCACAGCAATGGTTCGCGACCGAACTCACTGAGTTCGAGAAAGACTCATTGTCCGAGCGTCCTCTGGCGGACGGATGGATTCCTTTGCTAACTCGTCGATTTCGCCCGAACCCAGGAGTAGCCCTGAAGAAGCTAGTCGAACTACGCTACACCAGTGCAGACGTTCGTACGGGCAAGTCCCCAATGGGACACCGAGCCACGACCAGGTCATGGGATTGGCCCAGGCAGTTGACAAGGAAGCCGGCAAGATCCCACTTGACAGGGCCCCTGGATAGGGGCTGAGATTGCTTCATTACCCGGGGACCGGGATTGCCTCAATATGCCCCGATTTGGAAAGGAAAGATATCCAGGGAGTGGTATTGAGGCAATTGCAACGTCAACCTGAGGATCAATTTGTGTACAAGTCTTAAATTAGGCATGGAAGAGCGACTTTATGATCAGTTCCTGAAAACCTCAAAACTTTTCTATCTGAGCACTATGATGAACGATCGTTGCTTGTTAAAAAATAATAACCAATGAAAACCTTGGAAAAACCATTTGAGATAAAGCGCATAATAAAAAGGAAATCAAATCCAAATAATTAGATTAATCAGTAAAAGCCTTGGAAAAACCATTTGAGTTAAAGCGCATAATAAAGAGGAAATCCAAATCCAAATAGGTTAACCAATGAAGGGTCTGGAAAAGACATTCCCAACCCACTCAATATGGCGACCCGTGGTCGATCATGCCAACACGCTTGGTTTAATCACTCATCTCCCTCACCATCAGTGTGAGACTCAACCACTCCAGTATTTTCCATCATCCGGACGAGACCCAGGATGATGTCATCCGGGGAAGAAAGATCATCATCATGTGCCTCCTCACCGTCCGCCAACTTGTGGAGGTTACCCTGTCGAATCACCCATCCGCTTAAGTCAAAGGAGTTATCCGCATTTGTATCATCATTGTCCCCTGGTTGAAATAGATATGAATTCAGAGCCGTCAAGAGGCCAGGGATAGCTTTTAGCAGGTTTCTAGATATCATGCTCTCGTGGAATGTTCCCATGTTTCGGTATTCAAGGATGAGTACATTGTGCAGTTACCCAATCCTGATCAGGCGTCCGATTGCTTGCTCGATTATTGCCAGAGAGGAGGCGAATGTGTACAGGTGACAAATCCGGCAGCGGTATTGGAGGTTCAATCCCGCCGCGTTGACTTTGTAAGATAGAATGAGTACCTGGTGCGAGTCCTTTTTCTCGTTGAAGTTTCGCACCAGCTCATCCCGTTGAGCCTGGGCCATGGATGCATGGAGGGTGTGTGCATCAATGCCGGCCTCCCGCAAAGCGGCTTCTACATAAACCTGCTCTGCGGGAAACATCACCCACACCAACAGTTTCTCTTTGTCTATAAACACCTGGTCTTTGCAAAGATTTAGCATCGCACGCATTTTGGGGGACCCCCTTAGTAAAAATTCTAGTGGTGCACTTGGACGAGTTTCTTCATCCAGTGCAGCTGAGGAAGTTCTTCGCATTTTTTGGTAGAAAGTACTAGCCTCCCTATCGTCTTTCAACAACTTCTTGTTGACGGTCAACTGTTCCCACTGACGAATTAATTTTGCAGGGTTTTGTTTCGTGACTTTCAGGGCATCTGGGATATGCTTCGAATGTAAGGACCTTGAGTAGAAATGCATAGCGA
The DNA here is from genome assembly GCA_039119965.1 of Talaromyces sp. DC2. Classification (NCBI taxonomy): domain Eukaryota; kingdom Fungi; phylum Ascomycota; class Eurotiomycetes; order Eurotiales; family Trichocomaceae; genus Talaromyces; species Talaromyces sp. DC2. The sequence continues at coordinate 57,301 of JBCLNQ010000020.1, read as the reverse complement.
TATGACAGGAGTTCAATGTCGACTGCCGGAATTTTCGCATATTCCAAACGAATCGATTCGGGTCCTCTTTCGATCTCGTGAAAAGGCCCTTCCTGTGTGGAGCAATGAACTCGTCATATGCAGGTTGCTCATAATTGGTAAAGCACGCCTCGATCACCTTTAAGTGTGAAGGGGGGGTGTCTCCCCCGATCATTTTTCCTGAGCCAAGGGAGATACGAAATGACAGCACCCTTCTGATCATCATGGTAGCCAGTACCTTACGAAGCTGTCCGCAACAATCATCTGCACTCCTCCTTCGCCAGAACATGTTTCTCAATTGCTTCGCGGCATAGCTGCAAGCCTTTCATTGGCTGCTCATCACTCAAGAACACGTTGCCATTCGCAGGAAAATCCAATCTCCCGCCACTTGGTGTCCCCCCAGGGTGATGGTCTTGGACAAACAAATGGTAGGTAACCCGCAATATCATTTGTGGAGTTAAAAAAAAGGTGTGGCAGTCAGTAACAGGTGGAAGTTCGGTTCCAACCATCTCAAGCCCTTGTTAGTCTCCGGTGCTGGATTTCGCAATGTGTGCGTTTCATCCATTACCACAGTCTCGAAGGGTCCAGTTAGAAGGCCTGGCCACACTAGATCAGGAGGGACGTCGGGATAGCATCGTTTGTTTTTCTCAGCACACCACGCCCGATATGCTTGCCGTTTCGGTATTCCATGTTTGATATGACGTGATGACCAATGATCGAGCACGTTGCGGCTTTCCGTCGAAAATTTCATGCTTTCTGTCCAGTTTTTCGCTGATGAATGAGGCTCCATCGACTGATGAACGCCGATAATCGCCATGATAGATGAAAACCCTGAGATAACTGGTAATATGTCTAGGTTCTAAGCCCATTGACTGATCAACCCGCTTGGAACAAGAATCAAAGTTGGCTTTGCGGGGGGGTATTGGACCGTTGTCTTTGGCTCCTCCGCCTGCAGTCTTGGCTAATACATTATATTTTTCAAAATTTCTGGATATTGATTAGTCTGGGAATATCTTTTCCAATGCAACCAATAACACTCACAGCAAGCAGGTAGCCAAGCGTTTCCCACGTTTTTCCAAGGCCCATGGAATCGCCCAGAATACAACCCCGGAGGGACTGTATGTAATCTATTGTGTGATCTTAATTCTTTCTGGCAGCGAGTTGTTCTAGTAGGACACTCTTGGCACAGACTCGCACTGAGAGCGGCGAGTGGGAAGGTGGGGAGATGCCAAGCATTCTTGGTGCCACTTTTTTCAGGCAGCAAAGCGCGCACGCTAAGCGAGTCTCCTGACCTGTGCCGACTCAGATTTCACTTCCATCTCACTTTGTCCTCAATCTTCACTCTCCACCAGTCACCTACCTGAGCATCCAAACGCGGCGTCTCTGGTATATATCATCGGAAGTTTTTCGCTTTTCAGCCTCACATATTCTTTTTACTATTCATTCCTATTTTCAACTCGTTTCTTATTGTGGCCTGCCTGCTATCCAACGCCTCTCCAGTCCTATACTACCACTGTAGACCCTAAGTTCCGGCACGCCCCGATTTTCTTTGTTCATCCTACTTTACATATTCTAGACTTACTAAAAATGAGCTCGACGGCGCCACCATGGCGGATGTCGGCGTCAGCTACGACGACCACGACAACAAACTATCCCGGTCCAGGTAAGCCCCTCCCTTCTCTTCTTTTGAACTGACTGAGCTGACATTTCATCTTTTGTAGCATACATTCCAGTACAAGCCCGACGCTCTCTTGGCCCTCATAGTGCGGCTCCTGCGACGCACAACTCCACGCAGCCTCCCGAAGATCGTACGCGATCAACATTCCCACCTTCTGTACGCGCCTGGGTTCAGCGCAGCTTCATCCATGAAAACCAGGTTTCGGGCGTCAGCCGGGAAGAGTTGGAGAAGAAGTTGAAGCAAGTGATTACGCAGGCAGCCGAAAGCAACTCTCTGGAGACGACCGACTGGGATTCCATGCCTTTACCGCAAGTTATGATCCAGAATGAGCGCAACAGAGTATTGACAACTCCAATTGGTGCGACCCCGTGGAGTGTTGCTGCGGATGTTGCCGCGATGAAGTCTGGTCTCAAGCGAAAGTCGAACGAGTTCCAGCAAGAGGACGACAGCTCGCCGCCGTGGAGGAAGACTAATAATCGAAGACAACTGGAACAGCGAATGACATATTCGGCCACTGACAAGCGGCAACGCGTAGATTTCGACGACAGCACAGCATCAAGTAAGTCCAAGGCCAGTCTGGAGCAGCGGAAAAAACGGTTTGGGGATGGCTATCAAGAATCCCCACGGTCAGCGTCCCCCCCTCCCAGTGCGATGCAAGGACCGATCATTGGGCGGTGCCAGGAACTGGAGAAGAGATATTTCCGGTTGACGAGCGCGCCGAACCCGGATGCTGTTCGTCCGTTGGCTGTGCTGATGAAAACGCTGGACCTGCTGAAGAAGAAGTGGCGGAAGGAGAACAACTATGGATACATCTGTGACCAGTTTAAATCGCTCCGACAAGACCTGACGGTGCAGCGGATCCGGAATGAATTTACGGTAAACGTGTATGAGATCCACGCGCGGATTGCGCTGGAGAAGGGAGATCTCGGTGAGTATAATCAGTGCCAGACGCAGCTCCGGGCATTGTATGAGCAGAAGCTGGGTGGGCACCCGATGGAATTTATGGCGTATCGTATCCTCTATTTTATTTATACGCGCAACCCGACGGCGATGAACGACGCGTTGGCAGATCTAACCGCAGCAGATAAATCGGACCCGGCGGTCAAGCATGCGCTGGATGTGCGATCGGCTCTGGCGCTGGGCAACTACCATCGGTTTTTCCAGTTGTATTTGGAGACGCCTAACATGGGAGCGTACCTGGTGGACATGTTTGTTGACCGCGAGCGGCTGTCGGCACTGGCCTGCATCTGTAAAACGTGAGTTCTACATTTATATATATATATATATATATATATATATTCCCTCTCTCTTTCTGTGTGTGTTTGAGCTAACAAGAGACAGATACAAACCTGACGTAAAGATTCGGTTTATCACGGAAGAGCTAGGGTTTGAATCTGACGAACAGAGCGCGCGGTTTATCCTGGAGCATGGCTCCGGCGAACTGCTGGAAGAACGGGATGGCCATGTGCGACTTCTGACGGCCAAAGCCGGACGCATCTTTGAAGAGGCCAAGCACCAGGCGTTCCGGGTGGTCGATATCAAGGGGCAAATCTGATGCTTCTACTTTTCTCCTCGTCTTTTCACCTCGTCTTTTCACCTCGTCTTTTCCCTTGCCGTGCGACTTGAATACCCCTGATGCATTGTTTTTGGCGTTTGTTTTTGCGACACGTAGGTCTTTTTTTGCGTTGCGTTTCTTTGGAGGTTGGAGGGCTCGCGGGAGTATATTAGATATTGTATGCGACATTACTAGTATCACTACATGCCCATCTAGCGGTGGGAGTGTCTACAGCCGTCAATCCACAAAGTGAATATAGTGAATATTGGTGAACGAACATGATCTGCACACGTAGGCTAGACAGTCGAGAGGCCGAAGCGCAGGTGCATGAACTCTATACCTCCGTAGTCCTACAGTACTATTCCGATCGCGATGACGACGGAGGCCGGCTTATCGATAAAGACCGGTGAGAGAGGGCTGATGCCCAACGGCCTGCGATTGGCTGGCGGGGGTGAAAGTGGATCCTGGTGTTGTTAGGGCTGGATTTCTTTTCTGTTCGTTTCTTTTGTTTCTCTAGTATTGGGAGAGCCATATTCATATTGTGTGGTTCCTGCTGGAAAACTAAAAGCACCTCCAAAGGTACTCGCTCCGTAGCAGCCAGTCACAGATCAAGGAAGGACAGAGCGGAGTGAGTACGTAGTGAGTATGGCGGAGCAGTGCATTGGTCTTGGTATTGGTGTCATACAGAGGATGTACTACGTACTTGCAAGTTACCCCATAGCTACTAGTTAGTTACTGCCTCCAGGCATGGAAGTACGAGGCAGTGTCATACAGCCATTCGGTCATACACGAGATGTGCCGTTCAGATGTGCAGCAGTGTCCTGTACTGGCTGACCGGCGCATCGCGAGATATTCTTTGTACATACAAAGTACATGTACTGTAATAGTCCGTACAGCGAGCACTCTGTCTGGCCCGGGCGGGTGGGACCCCCACGGCCCCCTCCCAGGCTCCCACGCGGGCGCCCAGCGGGCTGGGCCAGTGCCTGAGGCCGCAACTCTGTAAATACTGTAATACTCAATATCCTTCCTGTTCATACGCCGTGACTAAATCCTCATTCATATAGCCCTCTCCACATATAAGCCCAGTGCACAGCCATGCCCATGTCCATGTCCATGTCCACAGCCATCCTCCTCGGTTGAGACTGGACTTGTTTTACTGCCTTCGCTCTCAGTCTCTCGTTTGGCCCACCGCCCGCCCGTCGTTCCCTGGGACCGTCGCCCAACCCGGGACAGCCAGTGTGCCTGGAATCCTGAACCTGTCGCATTGGCCCCAGGCGTGATTATGCTTTTTTTCTCGTTCCTTCTCTGCTCACGACTACTCGCACTCGGTCGTCCTCTCGCAAATAATTAAAAAAGAAAATCATCTCCCTTCCGGCGACAGCGTCAGTCCAGTCGCAGTCGGCTGGCCTGTCCTTAGTCTCTCGCGCGCGCGCCCACGATGAAGGTCCGTATCCTCGCTGGAAGCCCCTCCCCTCTCTCCTTCTCGCGCTTTCCACCCCTCTCTCGGCTCCGTCCCTGCGCTTTTTTGCTCTCTTTTGCTCTCCGTTGCTCGCGCGCGCTCCCTCTCGTCGGATTTCGTTGCAGAGGATATTACTATTTTTATTTTATTTTATTTTATTTTTTATTTCTTCCCTGCGCACATCAACTGATTTTGCCTTTTTTTTTTGGTTTTTGATTTTCGACCTTTTTTTTTAACCTTTCTGTTGCGCTTAAAACACCAAACCCGCCGATTGAGAGCTACCGTGTGATCTCGTTCGATCTTGTTATTTGATTCATTGATATAATACATCTTTCTATCTTTCAATATTCTACATGTACTTTTTCACTTTTTTTTGGTTTTTATTTTCACCTCGCCCTGCGTGATTGCCGCGACTGACCGACTACTCCGCGCAGGCCATTCGCCAGTCTCTGAAAAGCAACAGAGAGTCCTCGAAATCGCATCACCACCACGTATCGATCACGCCCAAGTCGGCCATTGCGATTCTGCCGCCGAAAAAGGTAATGCTCTTGTTGCTGCTCTTCGACGACTTTTGACTACTTGTGTTCTTTCCCCGCCGCTGACTCCACACAACCAGGTTATCAAAGCCCTCTACGATTACGAGCCCGAACCCGGCAACCTCCAGGAATTGGCCTTTCGCAAGGGCGATTTCTTTCATGTGCTGAGTCGCGAAGACGACGACGACTGGTACGAAGCCTGCAATCCGCTCGTGCCCAACGCCCGCGGCCTCGTGCCCGTGTCCTTCTTTGAAGTCGTGCACAAAAACGAAAAGGATCGCCACAGTGGCGGTTCCAAGGACTCGCCCCCGCAGGACCACTACGACTCGGGCTTTGCCGAACAGAGCGTCCACCCAAACAACAACAGTAATAGCAACATCGCCCACCACGAGCGTCACGACTCGACCAACACCACCAGGCAAGGTGCGCTGAGAATGTCGACGGTCGGTAGAGCCGGTGGTGGCGGCGGCGCCATGGTTTATGGTGTTGTCCAGTATGATTTCCGCGCTGAGCGCCCCGATGAGCTGGAAGCCAAGGCCGGGGAAGCCATTATCGTCATTGCCCAGTCCAACCCCGAATGGTTCGTCGCGAAGCCCATTGGACGCCTGGGCGGCCCTGGCCTCATCCCAGTTTCTTTCATCGAGATCAAGGACATGTCGACAGGAAAGGCCGTGGCGGATCCGCTGGAGGCGGTCAAACGAGCAGGCGTCCCTCGCGTTGAAGAATGGAAAAAGATGACTGCCGAGTACAAGAACAGCAGCATCACGCTCGGCAAATTGGACTCTTCTCCGGGGGGATCCTCCATGCAGGCGCTGCCCAACGGGATGGAGAAAATGTCTATCAGCTCCAACGGAGGAGGGCCTTATCGCCAGAACGACCCAGTAAGTTTTAATATATATATATATATAGTACTTTTAGGCTTCTAACTGACTGGCCAGGGGTATCAGCCTCGAGCCGAGAGCAGAGCAGGCTATCCTGCTCAGCAGCCCCAACATCACTCTCATGCCAAACCCCCGCGATTAGACAACATTGAACGCGTTCCGGTCTCGGCGTCCATCCCGCGATACTGTTTCGACAACGACAAGTATTGGTACGTGATTGAAGCCAAGATGGAAGATAACACTCATTGGGAGCTGTGTCGTTACTACCACGACTTTTACGACTTTCAGATCAAGCTGTTATCTCAGTTTGAGGAAGAGGCTGGAAATAATGGCCGGCCGCGGACCTTGCCATATATGCCTGGACCAGTGACACACGTCACCGATGCCATTTCCAACGGGCGACGCCAAAACCTGGACGAGTACATTAAGAAGCTTTTGGCGATGCCGCCACACATTTCTCGCTCCTTTCTTGTGTGTGATTTGTTTGCTCCTCGCCAGGGCGATTTTGAGATTGACCCCAATGCCGAACCCGACCCGTATCGACTTTCTGGTGCTTCTCAGCAATCTTCTGGGCATGACCACTCCGCCAGCCATTCACGACAGTCCTCTCAGGCGCACATGAGCACCTCCCAGACCATATACCCCGCTTCCAACGCCGCTCGAGTACCCCATCAACGCCAGCAGTCTTCCATCTCTCAACAGCCTCACTCGGCCTCCCAGTCGCGCACCGAGTTGCAGCCCCCCGCCATGAACCGACAGGCGAGCTCGCTGACTCAGACATCCAACACTTCGAGCACAAATGCGATCAAGGTCAAAGTTTTCTTCCAAGATGACATTATTGCCATTCGCGTGCCGAGCGATATCAACTTTCAGCAGTTGCAGGACAAGTTGCGCGACCGACTCAAGGTCAGTGAAGAGTGGGCCATTCAGTACCGAGACGAGGCGAGCAATAACTTTTTGGACTTGCTGAGCGACCATGATTTGGATACGGCGCTTCAGAGAAACGCAAAGTTGACGCTCCGTGTCACTGTCAGTTAGACTGACATATTTTCCCCCTTTTGTTGTTTCGCATTTACGGCGCTGTTGATTTTGTGGATTGATGAGATCACGTTTTCTTTTTTATTTCTTCTTTCTTTTCTGTTTATATGCTCCTCCACGCCGTTTCATTTGTTCCATCATACCCGGCCTAGCTTCTATCTCCTATCTTCTATCTTCTACCTTCTATCTTCTATCGGATTCTGCAATTCTGCATGGCAAGTCAGTCTCACCTTGTAACTTGTGCTATACCTGATTGGATTTGTTATGTAGTATGAGCAGCTCTGGGTTAAACTGTACAGCTCTAGTTTTTTTTTTGTTGCACTCTGCTGTTCACAATGATGTTTAGCTGTTGATCTATACTAGATCTGCGATGTGACATAAAAATAGGCTTGTGAGAATAAGATTATGAATAATACTAAATAACATGACTAGATATTTATGTATCTATTGAATGTTGTGCTGGTCTGTGCCCGCACACAATGTGGCCAGGCAACCAGGCAAAGAATTGCATTGTGCTCACTGGTCTTGCTTTACGATTGCAAACTATACATGCAAGTGGAACATGGAATGCGGCTTAAATACCATCATCTGGAATCCTCTTCAGTTAATAGGGCATACCGTCTAATAGGTCTTCACCACAAAAGCCAATTGAGATGAACCATTGCAGAAAAGCAAGCTGCACAGAGCCCCCAAACCAATTCACATCATGTAATGGCTAGAGCTGCTGCATGCTCTGCGTCTTTATTTCTTTGTAGCCACAATGGGTGCTGCTACCGCGACTGCCTGCCCTGGCATGGCACGTGGCTGGGCTGCTGTGCTGCTTTTGTCTCTGTCTTCACTTTCCTTCCTGCCATTTTCTTTTGATCTGCCTGGGGATTGGTCTTGTTTATTTTAAACTCTTACTTTGCGATTCCCTGACACTTTTTCTCTTTTTTTCTCCTTTTCGCCCTCTCTTCACTTTACTCTTTCACTCTACCTTACTACCTCGCACCTACACGCTGCTGTAGCAAACTACCCTGCTAAGCAACACCTTCCTCCATCCGACTTATCATCTCTTGGGAATTACCTATCTAGATCCCATCCATCTGGAGACCCTAGCAACCCAATTCGACTCGCCGGCGATTTTTTACTACAGGCTGGTGGTATTGGCATTACGCCTTACCCCACAAGAAAAAACACAGGCAGGCCATGGCAACAGTCGAACAAACCGCAGGCGGAGAGTTTGATAAGATTTTTGAAGAGTTTACTGAAGGAGGAGACTTTGAGACTGGGAGTAGTAGTTCTGGGGCGAGTGAAGGTGGGATGTTTTGTTAGCCGCCGTTATTTATCGCGAGTTGCTAGAGGCTGACCAGGGGAGATTGGATGTTCAGAGAGAAGGCCTTCCACAGAACATCTACATGTGGTTCGAGATGATAATGGCGATAACAGCCACATCGAGAATGGCGGTGGTGGTTCGGTTACAAGTGGAGGTGGTGTGCTGCTAGAAGCTGATCAGAAGATTCAATGTTCAGACATGTCTTCCGCAGAGCATCTACATGTGGTCTGCAATGAAAACGACAACGTCCACCACTACTACAAGACCGGCAGCAGTAGCTGTTTTGAAAGTGGAGGTGGGTGTTTGCTAACAGCCGTTGTAGTTGTGTTGCTGGAGACTGACTTGGGATCAATATTCAGACCAGTTTTCCACAGAGCATGTACACGTGCTACGAGATGACAGCAACCACAGCCACTACAACACAACTGGAGGTGGGTGTTACCTCCGTTGTCCCTGTATTGTTAGAGGCTGACTTGGGATCGAATATTCAGACAAGCCTTCCACAGAATCTTCATGTCCGGTCCGAGATAACGAAAACAACAACAACGAAAAACAACGCATTGTTATCTTTGAAAACACACTCGTATTGCCAGGGGCTGACCTGAAGATCAAACATGAAGAGAAGCCTTCCACAGAACCTTTACATTTGCTCCGAGATAACAAAAACAACAACGGCAAACAGCACATTGTTATCTTTGAAGATGTGATATGCGACGAAACAACAGAACGAAGACTGGCATTACGCAAGGGTTTTCGGACAAACCTATATAAACTCCGTCGCCGACTCAACCTTATCAGTGACGAGAGATGGGTCAACTGGCTACAGAGCGCGTATTTCAAGCCGATATGGTCGATGCTGTGGTGGCAGTGGATGGGCTATCACTGCACAGAGATAATCGAGCCTCTGAGGAGTGAAGTGTTTCAACTGTGCATCACGAAATATCGGGTCTACATCTCGAGACACTGCGTGTTACCTACAAACTTTGCAGGCACCGAACATATGGCTCGTTTTCTGGCTTTGATGGTGTTGAGAAATTTTGGGCTCAAGGCTCTGTGCAAGGCGGCCGTTGCTCCTGAACCATTGTATTTGATGTGGGCGGTTTTGTTGGTTGTGAAGCTTGCACACGCGCCGAAGAATATCGGTATGCCGCGGGGAGGAAAAGCACTTTTGACTCGGCCGTATGAGGAGCTTGTCAAGGTTACTAGATATTGACATGACATTGACCTGGCTTTGCTGCCACACTACATTCGCTACCACAACTGGACCATACATTCTCATGCATTATGAATTATGAATTATGGCACTTACGACACTGCTCTTGTATTACAACGTTCTATTTGAATTGGAATACAGCTTTACATTTCTCTATCTATTTTATCTTATAATTATGTATACGGCAAGTAATGCCATCAGGGCAGACCCAATCACGTGCCGCATCGGAACGGGGACGAGTAAACCTCGGGGCGCGGAGAAGATTCGGCTCTTCCGACGATGATCCTCTTCCGATTCACTTCACTTTACGTTCAGCATTGTACACAGATCCTGGGTCCCTGTACATAGTTAGAAAAGGGCCCATTCTGTTCATTCCATTTCATACTATTTCATTTCTTGCATAGCGTTGATACGATACCATTTGTCTGGGTTGCCGTCTGGCTTGTTGTTCCCGCGTTTTTGCCCGCCTCGTGACCGAGAGTCATTTTTCTCTCCCACTCTTTTCTTATACATAGACACACACCATAGACGACTATATCATGCATACGAGGACAACAGCGAGGGCATGCACAGCCTGCGTGCGCAGCGTTTCGCGAACCGGGCAGCAGTCGCAAATAACACTGCGGTGTCATCGAGTGTATTCGCGACGGCAGTATCATCGTCATTATCGTCAGCAGCAGCAGCAGCAACAGGGCTTGCACTCGCCATTCCCGCACAGTCCACTAGTATTGTCGCGGCATACGCAAACGAAGAATGCCGGTGTTAGATGGTTTGCGACTGCGCAGAACGAACAGCAACAGACTGGACCGCTGCAAGAGTATGATAGACGGGTCAAGGCTGATTTGCTGCGAGACGATGCGCACCAGCGGGGTACTTTCCCTGTACTTTCTTTTTGGGGGGTCAATATACTGACGGATATACAGCTATCATAGAGAACCTGCAGACTCTCCACGACGCGCTCAAATCATATACGCCCCCCAAAGTCGTGCACCCGTCGGCCGACTCACTCGACAAGGATAACCACAAGCCATCGCTATGGGCATCTGTTTTTGGCCGACATACCGAGCAGCAAAACGAGACAAAAGTGCCAGAGAACTTGCCCAAGGGACTGTACATGTACGGCGACGTCGGGTGTGGAAAGACGATGCTGATGGATTTGTTTTACGATACGATGCCGGCCAATATAGCCACCAAACAGCGCATTCATTTCCATAATTTCATGCAAGGGGTGCATCGGCAGCTGCACGAGACGAAAAAGGGCCGTGGCGCGCAGTTTGATGCGCTGCCCATGGTTGCTGCGGATATTGCCGAGTCGGCGAGTGTGCTGTGTTTTGATGAGTTTCAGTGTACGGATGTGGCAGACGCGATGATCTTGCGAAGGTTTGTCTTTTCTTTTCCAACTTCTCTTTGCTCTTTTTTTGATTTTCAGGGCAAGTGAACTGACTTATTGTAGGCTGCTCGAACTCCTCATGTCGCACGGAGTAGTCATGATCACAACGTCAAACCGCCACCCCAACGAACTGTACAAAAACGGCATCCAGCGCGAGCACTTCATCCCCTGCATCAAGCTGTTGCAGACTGCCCTGGACGTGCTCAACCTCAATTCTGCGACTGACTACCGCAAAATCCCGCGCCCGCCGTCCGGCGTCTACCACCACCCGCTCGACCTCGCTGCCGCCCAGCACGCCGACAAATGGTTCGAGTATCTGGGCGATGTGCACAACGACCCGCCTCACCCGGCCACCCACCAGGTCTGGGGCCGCGAGATACAGGTTCCGTTGGCCAGCGGCCGTGCTGCTCGCTTTACGTTTGGGCAGTTGCTTGGCCGTGCCACCGGCGCTGCGGACTATCTGGAGCTGGTCAGGCATTACGATGCTTTTATTGTCACGGACGTGCCTGGCATGACGATCCGTGAGCGGGATCTGGCACGACGGTTTATCACGTTTATTGACGCTGTTTACGAAAGCAAGGTATACTCCTCTTTACCCCTCAAAAAATATCTTTTCTCACGTATATATAAATGCAGGCCAAACTAGTCCTAACCTGTGCTGTCCCCCTGCAAAACATCTTCATGTCCGAAGACGAACTCTCTTCTGCTTCGTCTGACTCCAACGATTCAGCCGGCCTGCCCTCGGACATGCGCATGCTCATGGACGATCTGGGGCTGTCCATGTCCGCGCTCAAATCCACGAGTATCTTTACCGGCGACGAAGAACGCTTCGCCTTTGCGCGTGCCCTCTCGCGGCTCGCGGAGATGGGGAGTCGGCAGTGGGTTGAGCGCGGGCTGGGCGCCAGGGAGGAGATGGAGGCGTGGAAGAAGACGAGGAGTCGGTGGAGTGAGGATAGCATGTAGAATTCTATTCATTTATTTGCGTTTTAGATTTATATTAATGTACAAAGAACATTCTGTGAATGGGTTATGTTTCTCCTTGGTGCAAGTCAACACCAACTCGGCGCAGCGCATCCACGGCCCACTGCGGAGAGTTTAGTCGCGAGCCGTAATACTTGTCGAAAAAGTCGCGTAGGAATGCCGGATAGCGGTCGTCCAGGATGGCTTGACGGATGGAGCTCATGAGTGAGAGTTGGTAGTGCACGTTGTGCATTGTAAGCCTATAAACCCCATTAGCCTTTATTCCTTTATTCCCTGAAGGAAGAAGGGGGATGATGGACAGACAGATGAGCACCAACAGTCTCCTTGGCCACAAGATGATGGCAAAACGCCCTGGTGACGCCCAACCCTCCAGCGGACTTGGGCCGGCAGCAGGGACATGTACAGTCCTGCTGAATAGGGCCAAAGTCATTGGCGAAAGAGGTGTTTCGGATGTGGATTATACCGTGTGGTGTGATGGCGTTGCCGAAGCGCTGCAATTATTTTTAGTATTATGATGGTGATAGGGAGGGACTTTTTTTTTATGCACGTAGACGTACGGCGGTGCGCGTGGGCCAGACGCAGTCAAACATATCAGCCCCTAAAGCAACCGAGACCACGAGGTCTTCGGGGTACCCCTGTCTAGGTCAGTGCTTGATGATGAGGTGTATATCAAATGAGAGAGAAACTTACCACGCCCATTACATATCGCGGCTTGTAGTCCGGGAGCAGGCTCGTACATGTATCAACACTATACATTACCGTCATCAACAAACTCACCCATCCACAGAGAAAGAAAAAGAAAGAAAGAGAGAAATACACTTTACAATACTCATCCTTCGCCTCACCCCCCGACAACCCGCCAATCGCAATCCCCGGCGTATCACGCGCGACCATCTCCTCACAACACCGCCGGCGCAGCTCTAGGTCTAATCCGCCCTGGATAATGCAAAACAGGTTCTGGCGTTCTGGGTACTTGTGTGCCTCGATGCAGCGGTCCAGCCAGCGCACCGAGCGTTCCATGGCTTCTTGCATTCGCGCGGCGTCTGGCGTGGTCGTGGCGATGACGTCGTCGAGTTGCATGATGATGTCGGAGCCGATGGAGTTTTGCAGCGAGATGGAGTGTTCGGGGGTGAGGAGCCTGGTATCACGTTATTCTTTTACCTTTTTTGGGGAGTGATGCTTTTTTTTTTTTTGGAGAAGGGTGAGCGTACATTGGCGTGCCATCATGCGGACTGAGAAAGCGCACGCCTTCTTCAGTCACCTTGGCCAGTTTCAGGAGCGAGACCATCTGGAAGCTACCCTCGTCAATACCTTTTTCTTTTCTTTACTTTCCCAACATCAACAACAAAAAGGAGAAGATACCCCCCACTATCCGTCAAAATATTGCGATCCCACCCCTGAAAGCGGTGCGCGCCGCCCACCTGATCCAAAACCGCCTGCCCGGGTTTCAAGCCCAAGTGATAAGTATTGTTCAGACAGAGCATGCACCCGGTCTCGCGCAGCTGGTCGTATGTCAGCCCCTTGAGCGACGCCTGGGTTGCGACGGGCATGAAGATGGGTAGCGGCACGGAGCCATGGGGCAGATGCAGCGTGCTTGCGCGCGCTTTTGTTGTCTGGGCGCATGTCAGTACATTATCAATTTCGTGATATATCGAGGTGGTTGTTTTTGGCTTACGGAGCATTTGGAATGCACGTCAAAAGTCAGTGCCGAGGGCATGGGCTTGGTTGATTTGTTTGTCGCCATGCTGCCGCGGGACTGAGAGGATCGTAGAAATGGAATGTGTTTAAAGGGTTGACAGTTGAGTTAATTATCAGTTTATCAAAATGAATTCATGATGCCGCAGGGGAGTGTTCGCTTGTGGCTTAGTCATCGTACTTAGATAAGAATGAATGCGGGGCATACTATACAGAGTATATCTATATCGTCACAAGTCTTTACATAAATGTATATAGATGCATAAATATATGTAATATGAATATGCTTGCTGGATTTAGCTTTCTTCTCCTCAAAGTTGCTATATCGTCATTATACAGCGAGACTTTACCAACGGGGACTTCACAGTCCCACCAGCAAGTTGACGCCAACAATCCAAGAAGCTTCCTATATCTATTAATCCCTCAGGTATCAGGTATAAACTAGGATATCTCTCTAATATTTGCAGGACCAGATCCATGAATCCCGGTAGGTCTACTATTCTGTCTGTATGTGACAAAATCTCGATCACAATATTGAAAGAGAAAAAAAAAAAAAGAGCATAACCCACGTCGACCCAATCGAATTCACTCCCACCTAGCCTGCCCACAGCCTCATCAACCCAACAGAAGAAACGCAACAGCACACAGATAACAGGGCAAAAAAAAAAAAAAAAAAAAAAAAAAAAAAAAAAAAAACCTACCCTACCCTGGCACATGCAAAGCGGCCCGTTTCCGGCCCAGCATTAATTAGCATTAGCCCTAGCATTAGTTTGCGAGCATTGAGTTGGACTAGTCAAGTAGTTTAGGTACCCAAACGCCTTGCAGTGGGCGAGACCCGTCTGGAGCCTAACACAACACAACACAACACGACACAACAACACAATTGCACAAGGTTTGGGCTGGTTTGGAAATGAGGCAACAACACCAGCACCAACACCAACACCAAAAAAAAAGTTGTGTAACCAGCCAGCAAATAGGTCTGTTTGTCGACTTGGAGGTGGATTATTTGCTAAAACTTGGGCTGGCTAATTAATCAGTGATTGACTCATGATCAATGTCTGGAACGATGATGCTATGGGCTGATAATAATAATAATAATAATCCGTGGACCAAAAAAAGAAACAAACAAAAAAAAAAAAACTCCCGTCCATCAGTAGACAAATTGAATTCAATTTCATGCGCCTGCAACACACACACACGCAAAAAAAAACTCCCAGTAGCTCCCAAGCCGAATAGCCGTCCAATTGTAGTCATGACTGAACGGAATGAAGAAATATACAAATCCCAATAACCAGACGTATCGCAAGACAGAATGAAAGCAAAGTGCTTGACAATGACAATGACAAGAATCAAGAAGGGCAGATTCAAATCATCCTCAAAAAACCAGATCATTTGTTGGTCGTACAGTTTCGGTTTCGGTTTCGGTTTCGGTTACGGATCCAGACGCGGTGCTCGAGCCGGATATATAGACTCGTCTCGACGCGCTCAGTATAGTGCAAGGGCGTGGTCAACACTATCCGGACTGCGGCGGGTTCGAGTTCAGCTGCAGCAGGGCGACCTCGGCGGCGTCTTCTCGCGCGTTGTGGAGGTACTGGCCATCGTACCAGTATCGGGCGGCGATGTTGCGGCCGGCGACGTCGACGGTGCTGGACCAGGCTGTTCGTCCGCCTGTTCCTATTAGTTTATTATCACCTGAAAGGCCAAAAGAGAAAAAATGGTACCTCGCCGGTCAGACACAATGTGAAACAAGGGCTCTCGCAACTTGGCGGCCCGGCAATATTCTGGGTATATAGTTAGTACGAGACGTTCAGTACAATTCAAAAAGGTGAAAAGCACACCCTTCAAGTCTTCCTGCCAGCTACCACTCGCAGGCGCAGAAGCAGGCATTCTGGATCAATGTTGTGTCGGAGTAGCTAGCAGATCTGTCACAGCCACTGTTTTCGTAAGATGTAGCAATCAATTGACCAGCGAAGAAAGAATCCAAGTTCGAAAGATTCACAGAGTCAAAAGTTAAAAAAAAAAGAAGATCAAGAACACAATATATAGCAAGCAGTTTGGTTGAACATAGTACATATATCCACCTAAAGATGGATGATGATGATGGCAGCGGGGAAGCTCCCATTAAATCCCGTTGGCTTGTCAAAAGTTGGAGGCACCAAGGACGTACATAATCTGCAAGCAAGACTGGGAGCACTGGTTTGCCCCTCTTCACTACTGCTCCTCATATGCATGGCCGATGTGCCAACAAGCTCCATGGTTCCATAGTCCCAAAAACAGTTCGCTGTCATTTGAAGGGGGTGGAAATGAGAAGAGGGGAAAAAAGGACCCCTCCAGATGGATGGCTTGGAGGGATTTTTTTTGGTGCCTCCAGCCTCGACTCCACTTTGTTTAGTGGCTAGAGAGAGTGACAATTTTCAACCAGAAAAATAAAATAAAATAACAGGATGCGGATCATAATGGGCTGCAGGCAGGGACGGGCCGCCGCACAGCGTGAAGATTAGCAGAGACGCACACGCAGATAGGGCGCCTCTCCGAAACCACTGACCAGTAAAGTGACAAATGTGACAGAAAAAACAAAAAAAGGACCGTGATGGACCGATTCGGGATGTGACAGGGGCTAGTTTTGTATGCATTCTGATTAGTTCCTCGACTTTAGTAACATGTAGTATTGAGCGGAGGCAATCACGGCGTCAAGACGCAAACCGGGGCGGCGGTTCATGCTGGTTTCCGAGCCTACACAAAGCAGTCACTAGAAGATATTGACACTATCGTAATAACACCCGATAGTATTATTATTGTTATTATTATTACTACTATTGATGAAGTATTATCTTCAGACGCAGCCCGAAGCGGAGATGATGGAGATGCCGCCCAGCCACTGCGCTCCAAGCGGGCCCTTCCGCAGCCCTTGATTTGCTGGCAGAACAATGACGATGCTGCTGCTGATGATGCTGCCTGCCAGCACATCGATCCAAAAGGAAGAAATCAATTTTAGCCTGCATACTGTGTTCGTTGCGAGGTTATTCGCGGGGTTGTTTCGGTAAATGTACGTCATTCATCGTGCATTTGTCCCGATGACTGTAGATTTTTATTTCTCTGTCTTGGCCGACGTACCTCCTAACTAGTCAGCAACAATGACCCAGCAGCAGGTCTGGCAGTCTAGCACCAGTCATGCAGAAGAAAGGAGAAAAAAAAAAAAAAATAAATAAATATAAAAGAAAAGGCCGACACCGAGCCGAAGCGAGGCCTCCAAAAAAACCCGACATTTCCAGCCATGATTCGCTGCTTCGCTTTTGAGTAGCACCAGTTTGGGCATTCATACCTGCATCGCCATCCCATCTCTTCCTTTAGCACTAACATCGAGGGACTGGCAAATAGCATCTGCCAGTGCAATGGGAAATGGGGAAAAAGGGTATTGCCGTTAATATTAAACAATAAAATAATTAAATAAACGACAACAATAATAATAATGAATGTTGTTGACGCTGGTAGTGGGGCATTTCCAAGAACGGGAGTTGCCCTTTTCGGCTGCAACCCTAACTCTAAGTAGCCAGACCTTAATTTACTGGAGGTATATCCTGGTGATATTCCACTTGGCAGTCATTATATACCGAGGAGAGTACACGATAAATGAAACAAATAAAACAAAAAACCTCCTATCGCTATAAAGCCTCCCAAAAATACAAAGAAATGCAAAGAAAGCTCGTCGACGCGAGTCAACTGATGAAGCTCTCACATTCTAATCAAACAAAAAAGCAGACAAAAAACGGTCGCATCGACCTGGAATCAAAAGTCATCTGTCGTTACTAGTAGCTCGCCGACCCGCGGCGGTGAAACATTTCGTCAATAAACCGTCTTGCGCCCATCGAGTCCAGGGCTGCGTTGCGCATAAACGACGGCTTTTTGGCAAGATTCAGAATCAAATGCCGCTTGCTGTGCCATCGCCGCCGGATGCTGTCATCAGCCAAGGCGATTATGCCGGTGGCCAGTATCACACTGATTTTTTTTGGTTTAGTTAGCCTGCTCTAATAGACAGAAAAAAAAGGAAAGAAAAAACGTACTCGGCAATGTCGTGCATCTTCTCATACGCCGACGAATCGCTGATCCACAGCGAGCACGGCGGAACCCATCCGCCCTTGCTTTCCTCCTCGACCATCTCCATCGGCGTCAACACCTCGGGCACGATATGCGCGACGACCTTGGACGTGTCGAGGTTGACGAGATGGTATGAGATTTCTCGGAACTCGCCCTCGCGCCGGCTCTCTCGCCGCCATTGGTATCGAGTTCGCCAGTACTCAAACTCGTAGCGCTTGAGTGGGCTCACGCCTGTCCGGCTCAACTCGACCCGGGCATAGTTGGAGAACTCGAGGAGCATGGTGTTGGACAGGTTTGCAGAGCTGTTAGTGTCGTCTTCATCATCACCGCTATTATTGAGAGCGTCCTCGCCCGCCACCGAGGCTGGCCGGTTAAAGAAAGGGATCACCGTAGACCCTCTACCGCTACCCTTCCCACTCGAAGCCGGCCGCAGACCTGACCGCAGCCCAGACAGCACGCTCCAGGACCGGCGCAGGGCTGGCACCAGCGAGGGCGCTGGCTGGCTCAGGCGCCGGCAATGGCACACCTCGCGTCCCGAGTCTCGGCAATAGCGGCGCAGCGAAAAGACGCGGCTGCGCAGGTCGTGCATTCGCAGATGGAACAGTGTGACTTCCTGCTGCTGCATCATGCGGTCACCGCGCATCAGCATGGTGTCCACCCGCAGATTCATGTTGCCGTCCAGGGTCGAGTCGTCGTGGCGGATGAGCAGGCGGCGCGCCGAGGGGAACAAATCGGCAAAGCTCGCCGGGTTGGATGGGATTGCACTGCTAGGGAACACCTCGTGCCGGTCCGCGACAACGACCTCGTACCGGGGCTGCTTGGGCAGATCGTCGCTGGACGAGACGGTCGAGGCGCACGTCGCGCTGGAGCTGCGCGCGTCGGCCGTATAAAATGGCGGCAGGTCGCCGCCGTCTTCTTGTTTGACGACGGGCCGGTGGCTGTAGACGGTGGGCGCCGTGCTTTTTGATTGTTCGGACGCATCGCTGTTGGTAGTCGTCGCGCTGGAATGGCTTCCCTGCGACGGGCGACTGTGATATGTCAGGGCTGGCATTGTATCAATTCCGTGTAATTCAGAACGAGTGATAATCCGATGGCAAAATTGGTGTGTAAAATCAATTAATATTAATATTGCTTGTTGTTTATTTTGCACCCATTCTGGTCATAGCATGGGCCAAGAATGCAGGACGCATTCGTGGGAGCACCGCAGCTCCTGGAATGTGCATACACCAAGACTTTCCAACTACTTACTGTACTAGTAAAGCAGTTTATGCAGGCCCATTGCTCAACTGGCGATTCAGTCATGTAGTAGATGAATAGATATACGTAGTCAACAGGCCGCCAGGTAGTGCAGTGCACGTTAAGTACCCCGACTGGCAGCTGACAGGGAGCAAAGAGGGGAGCAGTCGTGGCGCAGGGAGCGACGCCTGATGGAGGGGGCCGCGCAACGGTGACTTGCCAGGCCCAGCAGCGCGCGTGAGCCAACCGAAACAGCCTGTCCAGTGTGCAGTGAGTTGTCCAGACTCAAGCCAGCCAGTTTCTGGGCTGTCCTTGCTTGCCTCACTTCGCAGCAGGCGGACGCTTCGCCCGAGTGGGCAGCCCCATTCGTCGCTTGGAGCAAGGGCTCGCCGTTATATTTCTGTCGGTCGTGCAGAAGATTCAATGATGACCGGGCAGTATCCATCTGACTGAGACAAAACACAACAAAAACAACCCGACGCAGGGACTGTCGTCCACTGGATAACGGCCACAACAAACAAGATGAACTGAAGAGACGAAGACACTGGACGGAGACCGGCGCGCGGGGCGGTCCGGGAGCCACCCCAGCCAGGCCCGCGATTGGCCGGCGCCAGGTGATCCGAGTATACTGTAACTTACGATTCGACTATGTAGGAATTATACTCCGTACAGTGTAGTACGATGCCGTATTACGGGGTGACAGTGCTCCTGCGTGCAGCTGTAGTCTGTTCGCCTTCTCTGGGTTCGTCTGCGCATGACATCACGCCTTGAGTACGTAGTAGGACTGTTCGTCACATGTATGATTAGGTGTTTAGGTCCGACCGCACAGCACAAGACAAGACCTTCTTCTTCTTCTATAGCACGGACCAATTGATAGTGTTCACAATATACACAAAATACACTACAGACCTATACCTGCGCCCACAGCGGCTTTGGCAGCGGCTCTCCCGGCGTGATCCTCAGCGACGCCCCGCAAGCCACAGCCTGCCCCGAGTGAAACGAGATGTCTGGTCGATGCTGGTCCTGGATGGCCGGCGCGTGCAGCCCAACATAGGCTTGTCGGCGGCCTGGGTTGCCCACCGTGACCGACCAGGTGTACAGCCCGTAGTAGGTAGCAATGGAATGAACCAGCCAACGGCTAGAAGCGTTAGAATCCGGTAGCGTGGCTTAGGAGGGGAAAACACTCACCCAAAAACAGCCCCCCGGTCATGGGCCAGGCTTTCAAAGACCATCTTTTCTCCCCGAGCTTCGTTCTCGTCCAAGCCTGTTACTCGTTTGCGTCCAGAGGAGTCGTGCATTTGCCCGTTGCGGCCCACAAACACAATTTCCTCGTCCGACTCATCAAAGTCTGAATCAATCAAAGAGTCATCCAGCCGTCCCTCGCGAATCAGCAGCTGTCTCTCGTTCCACTTTTCGAGAAACTGCCGGATTTCTTCTTCCAGATCGTGAAGCATGCCGCGTGCCGCCCGCGCGCGCTTGAGGCCCTGACGGACTTCTCGCGACACTCGGTTCTTCTCGTCTTCGCCATCTTTGCTGCGTCTCTGCTTGGAATCTTCCTTTTGCGCGAAATGAGTGTCCCAGAGCGGAGCCAGATAGTATGGCAGAGGATCGTGTCGCGGATGCGTCGGCTGAACGGACCAGTCACTCGGCGCTGGCGGCTGGGCCCAGGGGTTTGTTAAGAGGCGGTCTTTTGGCATGATTTGTTAGTGGACATGAATGGGGTAGAGGTGAGATGATGGGTACCATTCTCCCAGCGCTGTCGACGCCGGCTGCCCTCTTTGCCCTTCAACAGACTCTCCCGCCTCTTCATGCTATCTCGCCGAATGGGCTCGCGACGCCGATAAGTGGTTGCATTGAGCCTCTGCGATGATGGATCTGCGATTTTCACGCGCGGCGATGCCTCGGGCTTGGTAGTGACCGGGTCATCCAGGGGAATCGACAGCGCGTTGGACGTGCCCCTCACGGCGCTGGACGAGGTATGCAGCGCCTGGATCTGGACGGTGGAATCGGACAGATCCAGCGACTGTATCGAGGCAGCAGCCTGCTCTGTCCAGGCTGAGATGTCGAGGCTGGTCAAATTGCTGGACGGGGCGCGGTCGTGCGGACGGTCGTGCGGAACAGCAGGGTGGATGGCCATGGTGGTGTACAATAGGAGAGCAGAGAGCAACAGTGATGCTGTTAGAGTATATTCCTAGACCGTGGCCAGATGAGACTGTAGATATAGATGAACGCGATGAGGTGACAGCGAGAGAAGGGGAAGTTGTTCAGATGGGATCGGGGATGCGTCTGCCTTCCGCGCCCCGCGATAAGCGTTATCGGGTCGTGTGGCTCCGGGAGGGCCGCTGATTGGCTGGCTGGCCTGCCATATGTTGACTCACGATGATTATTCCTGATTGATCAGTGATAATGAGAGTATACTGAGAGTACACTGAGAGTACACTGAGAGGATCGGAGGATGTCTCCAGACGCAGAAATAGTAGTTTAATGAGACAGAATATACAAAGTATTCCACGAATATTAATAAATACACCACTGCTATATGTTTAACACGCCACATGCTGATTGGCCGGGCCCTGCAGATACAGTAACGGAGATAACTGAGATAAGCCGCAGTCACGTGGAGGTGCAGGGTGACCTGAATCACCTAACCAGCCGATAGCGTCCATCAATGACTGCGGAGGTCCGGCCTGTCCCTCGTTTCACTCCTTCGTGCCAGTGTTTGCGAGGAGCTTTTCGTTTGAAAAGCAGGCTTATCTTTACTATATTCTTCACTCTAGTACTCAAAACGTTCATCTCAGCGAGCCCGTAATGAAGCTCTCGACGGCCTTGACGCTGGGTGCAGCGGTCCAGCTTACCTCGGCCGCCGCCGTGCCTCAGCAGGCTCCGCTGCTTAGCCAGCCTCTCCAGAGTCAGCCCTCGGACAAGACGCAGCTGTCATCGGAAAAGTACCTGATCGAGCTCGCGCCTTATCAGACCCGATGGGTGACCGAGGAAGAGAAGTGGGAGCTGAAACTTGTGCGTATGGAGTAATGTTTATTTACCCCAGCTAACCCCCCTAGGATGGAGTCAACTTTATAGACATAACCGAGGAGCATAGAACCGGATTCTACCCCAAGTTCTTCCAAAGCAATGCCGTTCACTACCCTCGCAAGCTCTCCTTCAACGACACGGTCAAGACACTGTCCAAGAACCTCGACAAGAACAACATGAGGAAGAACCTGGAAAAGTTCACCTCGTTTCACACCAGGTATTACAAATCAAAGACGGGCATTGACTCTGCAAACTGGCTGTATGGTCAGGTCGATTCAATTATCCAAAAATCCGGAGCTGCCGAGTACGGTGCCACGGTCGAGCAGTTTGCTCACCCTTGGGGCCAGTTTAGCATTATTACTCGCATCCCGGGTAAGTCGAACAAGACGGTGGTGCTCTCGGCACACCAAGATAGCATCAACTTGTTCCTGCCGTCCATTTTCGCTGCCCCGGGTGCTGATGACGACGGAAGCGGCACTGTGACGATTCTCGAAGTCTTGCGGACGCTGCTGTTGTCGGAGGAGGTCGTGTCTGGCAACGCAAGTAACACGCTCGAATTCCACTGGTACTCTGCAGAAGAGGGTGGATTGCTTGGCTCGCAGGCCGTGTATGAAAACTACCGGGCCAATGACCGGGATATCAAGGCTATGCTGCAGCAGGACATGACTGGCTACATCCAGGGGACTCTTGACGCGGGCCGCGAAGAGTCGGTTGGGGTGGTTGTTGACTATGTCGACAAGCCTCTTACAGATTTCATCAAGCGCATCATTACCGAGGTAGGCCGTTGCTCTAATGTCATTTCTTGTTCATCACTGATTTTATTGTAGTACTGCGACATCCCCTTTGTCGAGACCAAATGTGGCTATGCCTGCTCAGACCACGCCTCTGCCAGCCGATACGGCTACCCCTCGGCGTTTGTGATTGAGTCAGAATTCGAATACTACGACAAGAAGATCCACACGACCGAAGACGTGATTGACCATTTGGATTTCGACCACATGATCCAGCATGCCAAGATGAGCTTGGCCTTTGCGTATGAGCTTGCATTTGCTTCGTTTTGATTGGATTTGGAGCGATTGCTGGTGTTGGGAGTTTTTGTGCGATAGCATTTATGGTAAATATAGTCGTAGACAATATCACCTTATTCATCGCTAGACTAGATGTATTATTATATGGAGTGGTAATAATCAGTAGTCGATGGGTCAGGTGGATCTCGTGGGGTCCCGCCCACAGACCAGCTTTTAGTGTGGTTCCTGCGTCTATCAAATTCAATCGCTTTTGGTCACATACCCCGGGTTAGTCACGTCGGTCGGTCAAAAACACTATATAAAAATGAGCTACGCAAAAGAACTAGAAATTGCCTGCCTCGCCGTCCAGCGAGCCGCACGCCTGACGAAAACAATCCTGGCCAGCGTTGACAAGGGCGCGCTCGACAAACAGGACAACACGCCCGTCACCATTGCCGACTTTGCCGCCCAGGCCCTCATCATCAGTGCTGTGCACGGCGTTTTCCCCGCGGATGGGTTTGTCGGCGAGGAATCGTCGGCAGCACTAAAAGAAAACCCGCAATTGTTGGAGCGCGTGTGGGAGGTGGTGTCGACTACCAAGCTGGATGATGAGCAGGACAGTACGGGTTTGGCAACGCCGGCCTCTCGAGATGAAATGCTCGATCTGATCGACCTGGGTGGCAAGGGCGTCGGCGGATCCGAGGGCCGCGTCTGGGTGCTGGACCCGGTCGATGGCACGGCGACGTTTATCAAGGGCCAGCAGTACGCCGTGTGCCTGGCGCTGCTCGAAGACGGGCAGCAGAAAGTGGGCGTGCTGGGGTGTCCGAATCTCAAGCTCGAGACAGAAACCGACACCACAGCACGAGTGCAGGAAGACGTTGTCGACAGCACGGGGGCCGGACAGATGCTTTTTGCTGTGGCCGGGCAAGGAGCCTATATCCGACCTTTGGCCAACACAGCACATCTCCAACCAGCACGACTCCTGCCCACACGCCAGCCCACCGAAACAAGCAGCGTGCGCTTTGCCGACTGCCAAAACGCCGACTCAACAGACTACAACAAACACGGCATGGTAGCCGCGGCGCTCGGCGCGCCCTGGCCCGCCACCGCAGACCTGTGGTCCTCGCAGATGCGCTATGTAGCGATTGCAGTCGGCGAGTGCAACACGCTCATCAAGATTGTGCGCCAGACTTCGCACCGCTCGAGTATCTGGGACCACGCGGGCGGCATGCTGATTGCGCAGGAGGTCGGGTGTACGATTACGGATGCGCTGGGGAACAGTGCGAGCTGTGGGCAGGGCAGGAAACTGGCTGCGTTTGGGCTGGTTGTTGCGCCTGCGCCGGTTCATGCGAAAGTGCTGGAGGCTGTGCAGGGGGTTCTTCAGAGTACGCAGTAGCAGTGCACAAGTGTTTTTGTATATAGTACTTTCGGAGTAGCGGTAGCAGTATATGTTGTTGTAGGGCAGGTCGCATTGAGCGCATAGAATATGGACTAATGATGAGACGACTGACAGCTTTGCATGGACCTTGCTACACAATTTTCCACAAATCCAGGCATAATAAGCTACCCATTTATAAAATGTCTACAAGTCATCGATCGATGTCTATACTTCCGTTTCCGGACAGGGCTGGCGCTACCCCACAATTCTATCCCTTCCCTGCTTTCTACTTTTACTTTTACCACTACCATTACTATTACTATTACTATTACTACATACGCATTCTTCAGATCAGCAGACCAGCTGGCCCAATGCGGGGCCAGCCAGTCACCAGTGCAGACATAATATTATTAATGCTTTGACTGCATTGTCTAGCCTGCTGCATCGCCGCCCACTCGCGCCATGGCCGCATACATACGTCATCTGGCGGGGTTATTTAAGAAGACGAGCGAGTTCTGAGTTCTGAGTTCTATATAATTTAACTTTTCCTCTTCGTATAGCCTTAAAAGTATTTGGGACGGCGACAATATGGCTTTCTGTAAGTGTCGAGTACAAATTGTATGATGTATCGATGTCACTAACAACCCAGACAATCCGTTCCGCAAGCACGAGGAGCACAGCCGCAACACCCTGCTGGTGTACCAGGTGCTGTCAGTGCTATCATGGGCACTGGTGGTGATTTCTGGGATTTATTATTCTCTGCACAAGCCGCACGACACCAAGCATGGCCACAGCATCTGGAAACAAGCCGATAAGCACCCGACTCCATTCTCGCAAAACACCACCATCACCGGCATTTACTGGTATCGTCCCTTTTTACATGTCTATATGTGTCCGGTCTAATGGCTACAGGATCATCCTGCTACTGTCCCAGATCAGCTATGTCTGGCATTTCTTCTCCAAGAACTCGACGCTCGTCAACGCCGCCGCCAACGTTGCCTCGCACTTTATCTTGAACAACCTGCTGATCTTTGCGTTCATCATGCTTTGGGTGCGCAACTTTTTCTGGATCGCCGAGGTCGTCCTGATAGTCCACCTGATCAGCCAGTCGTCCGCCTACTGGACGCATCTAGGCTCGCCGCCGTTTGTGCACTGGCCTGCCATCGCCGGCCCTTACGCCTGGGCTTTGACAGCGCTGTTCTGGAATGGCGCGGTTGCAGTGCATGCCCACAACCTGCCCTCGCGCATCGTGGCTAATATATTCATCTGGGTGATCTTTGTGATCGGTTGGGTGCATATCTTTGCAGCCAAGGATTATATCTTTGGCTACTCGCTGAGCATTCTGACTCTCTGTACCTTCCCCCCCTCCTTTTTTTCTCTCTTCCCTAGGGATATATACTAACTTGAGCAGCACTCTCGGTCAAACAACTCGCGGTCAAGGTCATTGCGCTGCAGTGGATCTTTGCCTTTGTCATCTTTGCCGTATTCCTCGTCGGGTCTTTGTACGTCTCGTCGGCGGTGTACTCGGGTCGCAATCTGTGGCTCAGACGTGTCGTGGCGCCGGAGTCGTCGTCTGCGAGGGAGCGTGAGCCGTTGCTCAACGAGCCTTAGTGATGAGCATACGATTATAATGGATATTGTCAAGTGGTGTGAAGCAATGACAAGGTTGGCAAGCTTTGAAAAATTGATTGACTACCGGGATGCTTTTTTAGGGGCTTTTTTTTTCATTCAAATATACGTAACAAGCAAAAATTGGCATGGGTGGGTTAACTAAGTTAGTTTGTTTTAATTTGTCAGATAATAATAATATATCCTCATTATTTGCCCAGTCATCTTAAATACATGCATGTATACGCACTAATACTAGTGAGGAGGGTGCCGTTGCCGCGGCAACACCCAAGCATGCCGCCGTCAACAGACTCGGCCGACCCCAGACACTCCATTCCGCCTGACGAGCTGCCATTGTATATCACGATTCTTCTTCCCCCTTCTCTTCGATTCAGCTTTCATCACTACAATAACAGCACTCACCAGCATCCTATTCTTACCACCAACCCATCCACGCGCTCCATCACACAAACCGCGCGTCCACCTCAACCTTCCGCACTCAAAACACAATCAACCCACAACCATTTCAATGCTTTGTTGATTGACAAAACCCCCCTCCCCGTGTGCGTGTCTGCGACCGACAAAACCAAGAGAATGGACCCTTCACGCGGCCACCAGGGCTACGACGACGAGCCGCCCGCATACTACGGCGAGTCGCTGTACGAGCCCAGCATCTCGCCAACCCAGCACACCGATCCCACTGCGTCCATGCGCTTGCTGCCCACAGCCCACGAGAACGACGAGGACCTGGACAGCAGTGACTTGGGGACTAATGCCGCACGCTTTCGCATGGGCCAGGCGTCGGCAACTCGAAAAGCGTATGTTGTTAATAGTAATCGCCAGAATCGTCACCCTGGAATCTATTTGCCCCGCAAGGAACCCAAACCCAAGGAACCCATACCTACAGAGAACCCTCCCATGGAACCCATATCTGTCAGGCTGGGGAAGCTGCGTGCGCAGAAGGTGAATGTTGAGCTGGCGCCAAAGGTTTCTCCTCGGGCCACTCTTCTAGTGACTGCCCCTGCCACGAAGAAAAAAGTAGCAGCAGAACCAAGCAAGGCCCTGATAAAACTTCCCCGTCCTCCCCAACCTACCAGTAACCAAGTGGTACCCCTGAGACGACCACGTTCGCTAGACCTAAGTATGCTCGACAAGTTGGCTAATATCGAATCTTCTAGTGCAAACCCTGCTTCTCCTACCAGAGCATCTCCTACCAGACTTGCGACCTTTCGTCCGCGCCAAAACTCGGCTGCGCAGGTACCCTATTCACCCTCGAGACCCGGCTCCAGCATGGGCAATGCCCCGTCGATCCCGCCACCAGCAATGTCGACCGACTCGCCGCAGTATACCTCCCGGCCGGGCTCGCCAACGAGGCCATGGACCCCGTCTCGAAGCTCTGTCAGACATGGCGCATCGTCTTCTGTGTCTGGTATTAACTATGAACCTGCAGACCTCAATGGAAGCCCGCGGCCGGGCACACCCAGTTCACAATACGGAGGTAGTCCCCGACGTCCACTTCCCCCTGCGCCGCTGTTTGCTGTGCCATCCACCGTATCTGGTGAGACGAGCATCGACATCGGCGACACACGGTCTTCAGAGGATCCCTTTGGTGGCGGCGGAGAGACAATTGACCACCGCCCGTCCTACGACTCCTTCCGCAGCGAATCCACCATGGTAACTGATGAAAAGGACGGAATGGAAAAGATTGATCTCGACGACGAAACCGTTGAAGATACCGAGATGCTTGTTGACCCGCACATGCACTATGGCCCTGCGCCAGAAGGGAAACAAAGCCGCCGAGGTGTGCGTCCCGCGCAAATGTCGAAAAAGGAAGTCCATCTTATCAATGGCGAGCTTGTTTTGGAATGCAAAATCCCGACGATTCTGCACAGCTTTTTGCCGCGACGCGACGAACGCGAGTTTACGCACATGCGCTACACTGCTGTTACGTGTGACCCGGATGAGTTTGTAGAGCGAGGGTACAAGTTGCGCCAGAATATCCCCAGCACGATGCGCGAGACGGAGCTTTTGATTTGTGTGACCATGTACAATGAAAACGAGGTTCTGTTTACTCGCACGATGCACGGTATCATGCGAAACATCAGCCACTTTTGCTCTCGTACCAAATCGCGCACATGGGGCAAGGACGGGTGGAAGAAGATTGTTGTCTGCATCATTTCAGACGGCCGTGCAAAGGTCCACAAGCGCACGTTGGATGCCCTGGCCGCCATGGGCGTGTACCAGGCTGGCATTGCGAAGAACATTGTCAATCAAAAGGAAGTCAACGCTCACGTCTACGAATACACCACTCAGGTCTCTCTTGATGCAGACATGAAATTCAAGGGCGCCGAAAAAGGAATTGTGCCATGCCAGGTCATTTTTTGCCTCAAGGAGCAAAACCAAAAGAAACTCAACTCTCACCGATGGCTGTTCAATGCTTTTGGTCGCTCCCTTGACCCGAACGTGTGTATTTTGTTAGATGTGGGAACGCAGCCTGCGCCGACTGCTCTTTACCACCTGTGGAAAGCCTTTGATCAAGACTCCAACGTGGCCGGCGCAGCAGGAGAGATTATCGCCGGAAAGGGCAAGAATTATATGGGACTGCTCAATCCGCTGGTGGCTTCTCAGAACTTTGAGTACAAAATGTCCAACATCCTAGACAAGCCGCTAGAATCGGTCTTTGGATATATTACCGTGCTTCCCGGTGCATTGAGTGCTTATCGATACTACGCTTTGCAGAATAACCCAGATGGACACGGCCCTCTCAGTCAGTACTTCAAGGGCGAGACGCTGCAAGGAAAAGATGCCGATATCTTTACTGCAAATATGTACTTGGCCGAAGATCGTATTCTGTGCTGGGAGCTCGTTGCCAAGAAGGGCGAAAGATGGGTGCTAAAATTTGTCAAGAGTGCAGTGGGAGAGACTGACGTCCCGGGTAAGCTCTCTCTCTCTCTGTCTTTGTTTTCAAATTGTTCATGCTAACCAAAACAGATTCCGTCCCAGAGTTTATTTCACAGCGACGACGGTGGCTCAATGGTGCTTTCTTTGCCTGTGTCTACTCGTTGGTCAACTTTCGACAGGTGTGGGAGACGGATCACACTCTAACGAGGAAAATCTTGTTGCATATTGAATTTGTGTACCAGTTTCTTCAAACCTTGTTCACCTACTTTGGCTTGGTAAGTCGGACCCTTTCGCAGACACTTGCTTGTTTTGGACATATCTAACTCGGCTAGGCAAACTTTTATTTGGCATTCTACTTTATTGCAGGGTCACTCTCGAATCCCGATATTGATCCCTTTGGCCATAACATGGGAAAGTACATATTTTATGTTTTGCGCTATGCGTGTACCTTGCTCATTGCGCTGCAATTTATTTTGTCAATGGGCAACAGACCGCAGGGGTAAGTAGCCCATGTGATAGCAAATTGACTCCAGCTAACACTTGCAGTGCCCGGAAAATGTTCATCTTTGGGATTGTCGTCTATGGAATCATCATGGCATATACCTCGTTTGCGACGATTTACCTGGTGATCATCAAGCTCAAAGGCAGCAAAGGATCGGTGTTGGATACAAGCGAGTTTTCAAACATTATCATGTCGCTGGCCTCTACTTTGGGGTTGTACTTTTTCATGTCACTCGTGTACCTTGATCCCTGGCATCTCATCACATCTACCGGCCAGTATTTCATGATGCTGCCCAGCTACATCTGCACGCTCCAAATCTACGCCTTTTGCAACACGCACGACGTCACCTGGGGTACCAAGGGCGACAACCACCACTCCATGGACCTCGGTGCCGCCAAGGGGCTGGGCGGGTCCAAGGTCGTCATGGAAATGCCAACCGAACAACTCGACATTGACAGCGGTTACGACGAAGCTCTCCGCAACCTGCGTGACCGCGTCGAAGAACCCACCCCACCCCCTTCCGAAAGCCAGATGCAAGAAGACTACTACCGCGCCGTGCGCACCTACATGGTCTCCATCTGGATGGTTGCCAACGCGATCCTGGCCATGGCCGTTTCCGAAGCATACGGCGTGGACTCGGGCGCCAACAACATCTACCTTGCAGTTATCCTATGGGCTGTCGCCGCCCTCGCCGCCTTCCGTGCCGTCGGCTCCACCACCTTTGCAATCCTGAACCTGGTCCACAAGATCGCAGAAGGCAGGATGAAGTTCCAGGCTGGATCGCTCGGTGGGTTTATGGGCGGCGGTTCGTCGCGCGGGAGCTCAAAGGCTGGCAGCGCCGTCGCGTCGAGTCACTATGGCGGCACGGCCAGTGTGCATGATTGGATTTCCGAGGCTGGGTGGAATGCGAAACGGAGGGTTGAGAAGTTATTTTTTTGGCGGAGGTAGACCTTTATTCTCTCTTCTACATGTAATGACTTGATTTTCTCCTTTCTTCTCTGGAGTTTTTTGTATTTATGTATGGATATGTTTTTTGCTTGTTTCTGTCTGGGTAGGTTTTTCAAATGGGTTTGCAATGATTGGATGAAATACCATGCTATTTTTATTGTTTATTAAATGGTTTAAAGTTTTAATTGATTCTAGATGTCTGGTCGCTCGGGGTTATTTGGTTTAGTAACTTATCCACAAGCCACTGTAACAAGCAAGGGCTCTCTCTCCAAACAAGGCTTTACTTGGCGCGCCGTACGTACTGGAGTTTACCTATGTAGGTGGAAAGCTCAATGATATCTCTGCTGGATTTGATATACTTTCGGAGACCTAGGGTGACAAACAAATGCGGAAGTCATTGAAAATAAAGACAGGTAATAATATATCAGAAGACTTATTAATACATTAAAGTTAAGCTCAGGAGAATGCCCATGGGAACCTTGGGCAAGAGAGGCTCTTTTTGCCTCTCAACAAAACTGCTGCTCTGCTTGATTCTGCTGCCGGGCAGGCAGACTTAGGGTTACGGGATTAGGGTTAGGGCTAGGTAGTCGGTCCGTCGTTCAGGGCTTCTTGCTTAGACATCACACTACATATACTGGTAAAGCGTGCTTGCGTACGCCGTGGCCCTGAAACGATCAAGGAAGTCCAAGACGCTTTGTAGTAGAGCAGAATACAGTACATAGAACAATCTTTGAAGCTTAGCGAGTTTAATGCCTATATATTTCTCAATCTCTATGATAGATCATAGGTTTCTACGGGCTTAGGAGCAAGAATGAAAGATCGAATAAATGAATACCGAGATGCAACGATCATTTGTGCCATATTACTGATAACAGCAAGCTATTCGTACAATACTTCATTCTGAGATTGACCGAGAAGCACCGGTCATAACATCTAAGGCGAGATACGGGATATAGTATCATCTAGTGGTACCGATGCCTCTTCTAAGAGAGATCGCGGCTGAATTGACTGTCTGTCAGTGATGGAAGGACGGTGGGCTTCATAATTCATGACAGTACATTGTTTCTGGCCCATAGTATGCACCCATTGCTCCGTTGACTGGTTCGCGAAGATCCTTACTGTTGGGTGTCCCGTTTCTTTCGTACCCTCGATAACCTGAGCCGTAAGGATCCGGCCTTGAGACGTTTTATTGAGAAAGCGGCGCATTTTTGTCGGTCCTGAACCTCGAAGTTGCCCCACGACTAATGATGCGAGAACAATGGAAACGAAGCAGCTGAGTAGTAGAAAAGCAGGAATTCCGTATAAATAGCGATACCGAACCCGACGTTCATAAAGTGTCACGGGTTTGAGAGTCGCAAAGCTGTCATCCTGTTTGGACAAGCTATCTGGTATTTGTGCTACGCTTTTCGTTCCTATTACGGAATTCGCGGCTATATCGGTCCAAATGAGGTTCAAGATTTGACTCGTCGTTGAGGGGAAGCGTGAGAGTTGCTGCCAGAGACGAAGCACTGCCAGGCTGGATTGTCCGCTGTAATCTGGCATTCCCTGCTTCGCAGACCCGATTTGATACGTGCTCAACAAAGCGGGAGCGTAGAAGTCAATGCCAGGCAAGTACTGATAATTGGGAAATGCAGGATCGACCGGAGAAATTCCTGGATCCACACCCGGAAGGTATAGATATTCTCTCTGGATTGCGGAGATGCTCACATTTCCTTGGTCTGGGCCTGAAACAAGGCCCCATAATGCTGCTCCGTTTTCAAGAGACATGGTAGATTGCTCTACTCCCCAGATCGGCATGTCATCCTCACTGGTATACGCTTTATCTGTGATATTAATCACCGTAAGCCCAGATAAATCATCGGTTCCATTAAAGGCAAAGAAAACAGTTTTAATAGTCGCTTTAACAGTTGAAGCACATGAGTATATCGGAATAGTCCAATTGCTTCCCGGATTCAAAACGAGAGATGAGCTACTGTCCTGTCGTCGAGCAGCACCATATACTAATCCACACTGGGCAACGGTGTTACTGATATTAGCCAGACTTTTTCCACTGTAACCGTTGAAAGGATTGGAGAATACAGGTGTAGACCCATTAGTCACATTGGTTCCATATCCTTGAGTCAATCCAGAAAGATATTCTCCAAAATTTATTGAAGAGTACAACGCGTCCAGTTCTAGTTGAACACCCGGCCCTTAGCCATCGTTATTCATGAGTGGAAACGTCTTCCCAAAAGTGGAGTTAAGATACTGGAACTGGCCGGACTTAGGATTAGTCGTATTCCTGACATTGGTAACATTCATGAAAGCCATCGAATAGATGTTGTTAAACCACGCTGCACTGTAAGCACGTTGATAGAGCTGAGGACGAGTCTGGGCATCAACGCGGTCCCACTCAGGGTAAACCAGTGAAAGATTAGCAAATCCTCCACGATCAGTCAAAACTATATTAGTTGGCGCGAAGTAACCGAGGGTCCCCTGCGACTGGTCGCTTCCGATCATAAAGTCAAGGGTCAGGTTAGTGTCGACGCATTGCGATTCAGGCAAAATGAATAGGAGATCTTCCGACCACAGACTTCCAAAAGGAGTTAGCGATGGCGCACTATGATTTCGAAATCCAATCCCTCCATTCACCATGTCTACTACTAGGCCATCTACAACGGTACTGCCGTTTTGCAGGATTAGAGACGCAACCTGTCTAAAAATTGATACCGGGTATGAAGTGTCATTGTATGGCTGGATCGCCGCCGCGGCAGTATTGGTACCGGACCAGGTATAGGAACGTGGCTGGATATCAAATATGCTCGATACTGACGGAGGCAGGTCTGAAAGGCCGCTTTCAAACATCTCAATAACATACTGTGGAACAGTGATGTCATAGTTCCAAACCTGGATATAGTCACCAGTTGCGTTGGAAAAGGTGGTCAAGTTGGTGAACGAATTCGGACATGAGAAGGGCGGGCCCTCAAGACCACATATACGGCTAAAAGGAAGATCCGCTCGCGGCGGTGTCCCATATCCAAACATAGAGTTATCAACAATGGAATGGAAGGCGGATGGCGTTGGACTGGTGGACGCAGATATGATTTGGTACAGCCCAAGCGGAGTCACGGTAGCAGCCAGTGGGACCAGCACCACCAGGAACATTCTTACCCTCGTGATTAGGACGATTAGTTTCGGAACACTCTTGGTTGTAGTGGAATCCGACCGGAGAATGACTGGCCATAGGGAATTATGGAGGAAGCGACCAACAATTGACCTTTGGCCGCAGAATCAGTAAACTATGGCTAAACGTAGACAGTATCCAACCATACCAGGTCACTGCAGAGATTGTGACGGTGGAAGATTTCTCTTTGAGCAGCCCTAGAAGAATAACGGGCAAAGCCAAAGCAATGACAAATTGCACTACGGCCAACCTCTGTTAGCAAGTTGCCACAAACTGTACAACAGTCTAGATACGAACCTACAACGACAGCCGCAGCGATCACACCCGAAACATCAGCAACGGTAAGATCGTTTAGGTTGACGACCATTTCGTGGAAACTGCGTTTTCTATCTGAGAATGGGATTTCAAAAGCCAATGTGTATTAGATTGTCCGCCTAGCCAGTGGATTCAGTAGGTTGCTGGATAGTTTATTTCCATAATGCCCCAATACTTAGCTACGCCTTGCTAAAGGAAACGAGGCTCCTTGGACATGATGTGTGCCCGTAGGATCTAATTTGAGCCCCCCGACTTTAGATTAAAGTTACATCATTTCGTGATTTTCTTGCTGAGGGGTTGTGGAATACGAGGCGCAGCGCCTCGTATTCAGCCTCTACAAACGAGAGAGACCAGTGCACCTTCTTGAAGCTAATTGTACATTGCCGCTGAAGTTAATCCACTTAGAAAGCACAGAGTCTGCGACACTCACAACCGAACTTCACTCCATGGTATATAAGATGCCCATTAGGGGCCAGTCATGAAGTGAACTTATTTTGATTCACTAGCAAACTTAAGGTCGAGAGAAGAAACTAATCTACAGCAAGATTCTGGTGTTACGGGACGTGCAAAAGTGTTGGAAACTGACCATTAGACCAAAAAGACGTCACGCAAATTTGTACTAGGCTTAGTCGATTCTTCTGAGCCTAGAGAACAGAAAGCTAATCACATGAGTTGGCACATGTGAGGATCGCAGCGGATCGTGATGGGCAGGGCTCGTAGGCAGGGGTCTACTCCATTTCACTCCCATGTTGGTTGTTTCAGGGCACAACCACTGGCAACGCGCGCCGGTACACGCTTCGGCCCTTAAACAGAGAAGGCAAAGTAGAAAGTTCCTCAGTCAAATGATAACAGAAACGAGAATGGCACGTAGGAATTATAGTCATTCCCAACAAACACATAGTGATTAGATGATTACTTTCTGGCCCCACTACCAAGATGGTAGTGTAAGAATGGGGCTCCATTTAGAGGCAAATTGGGCATCATAGGGCTTCATATCGGGTACACTTGTACATTATCAATTTATGGAGTGTGTCACTTTAACCCACATAATTTCTGTAGTTCTGAGAACTTCAATTACTGTAAAAGGTAGTGCTCCAGAAGCTTTGCTAAA
Source organism: Talaromyces sp. DC2 (assembly GCA_039119965.1). Classification (NCBI taxonomy): domain Eukaryota; kingdom Fungi; phylum Ascomycota; class Eurotiomycetes; order Eurotiales; family Trichocomaceae; genus Talaromyces; species Talaromyces sp. DC2. The sequence goes on along the minus strand of JBCLNQ010000020.1, from coordinate 22,248 downwards.
TACCATAGCCATTGACTCCATTGAACAGTCTAAGGTAGAATGTTATTGTGGACCTAATCCTCTATCTTTTGGAACCCTCACTTCTGCCTCTAGTTCTGGAGGCAATATGAGGCAAAGTCATACTCCTATCCGCCCAGGATGCTGTGGTTCACCTGAGTGCAAATGAAGTTCCAGAGCCGACTTAACCTCGATTGCGAGATTTCTGAGCATGCTGTCTGGTTGACATTGCTCCAATCATCACGCAGTCGTTTCCCGTGTTTAAATTCGTAGGCAACACCCCTAGATAGATCAACTTTCATTCCAATTGTGTTAAAAACGGGTTGCAACTTTTCACAAGCCGCCCTTGCTGACGGAGTCGATTGAATTCCAGGTTTCCCCCAAAACTTCGAACACGTTTCTGTCTGCATGGGCGATCGAACATTGCCTGCCTGACTTAACTCGAGAACCACTTTAAGGATAGTCTCTTCTGTATCTTCCGGGAAACCTCTTTCGTCAGCAGTGTGGTATTTATCTAGCAATTTCATTTGCTGATACATTTCCACAGACCGCTGCCAATCACCCAGGGAGCGGAAGAACCATCGGACATTATGCATAAATGCAATTTCATTTTCCTTGTCTCCTAATAGACGCCCTTTCGCGTGAACGGCGCTAATCAAAAGGCCAATCTGTTGCTTGGATTCTCTCCAGGGTGGGCAATTTATTTTTGGTAGGATGACTGCTGAGTCTGGACAAGATGGTGTGAAATAATTCGATTCCGGGATGATTCTTCTTCGCTTCGCTACTGGGATAGCCACATTCTCGGTATCCACGAATATCTCTGACTCTAGATCAAGCCTCTCGAGCCCAGCAATTATTTTGCGTACATACTTATCTCCTAAACCGGGCTTGTCTTTCCAGATCTCCAGCACCATATAGTAGAGCAAGTGAAGCTCTATCAGTCTATCTTGCATATAAAACGAGCGTCCAAGTCCTGGAATGACATCTAAGGACCAGACAGCCACAAATATAAGAGTCTCCTCGAACATACGCAATGCTTGCTTATAAAAGTTTCAGCATCGAATATACTATTTTGCTGTTTGTAGAAGAAGCCCATTGGTAGCAAGGTAGTAAGTAATATTGGTGCAATGATCACGATACACAAGTCGGTTTTGAAGGACAAATTTATGAAAGACTTTCTCGGTTTCGGCAAACTTTCCTTTCTGGACGTAAAGAGAGCCCAAGTTTATCGCTGTCATCAATGTAGACTGGTGCTCAGGACCATGAATCTTGTGCATAACTTCCAGTGACTGTTGAAGAATGGGTTCAGCAGCTGACAGGTCTCCGATATGCTTAAGCAGGGACCCAAGATACACTGTATTATCAAGAATTGCAAAGTAATTTGGGGAATCTTCGAAACAATCGTCGGTGGCCTGAATGTCTTGTGTATTGTCATTGTTGCTTGCGACCCCAAATGTCGAAGATGAAGACTCAGAAGTACTTTTCAAGCCTTGTAGTTTCTCGAGGCAAGTTGACGCAAGTGATATCGTATGCTGCACCTCAGCCCCTTTGCCTTGTCGCATATAGGCAGTGGCGAGCATAAGCAGTATTGTCAGAATCTTACAATGACCGCGACCATAGGCCTTGTGAAAGAGATCCAATAGACGTTTCAATACCTCCTCGGCCTCTGATAACTTGCCCCACAATAGGAGATTTCTCGCTACTTCCTTCATCACATCGAGGGTTGACCTATCCTCTATACCTAGAAGGCTTTTCCTTCCTTCAAATGCATAGCAAAGCATCACATGCGCACTTTCCAGCCTTTAATTGTTTCAGATTTAAATGGTTATAGAGTTTGTTTCTGAGTCGATGAAGCAATGACTGGGCGAGCAATGACTCTCTAGAGTGATTTGGTAGAAGTATGACTAGATAGAATGACTCCATACGATGACTCCTTAGAGTACCTCGATAAATCATGAGTCAACAAGCACTATATAAGGAGTCAAGAGACGTGGGAAAATTTCTTCTCCTCAACTCATCTCTTCACACTCTCCTCAACCATTGAAATCATTATCTGTTACAAACATACCAAGTCTCGATGGGGCCTGACTTGAAAAAAAGGTTTCTTGACAAACTTAGAGAAGAGTCAATATCCTACTATAACTTCGTGCAATGGTCAGATGCTAGTCACATGTTTCCTCCCGAATGCCCCTTTCAGCATCTATGCAATAAGGACCAAGACGGCATGGCGATATTGACACCTAGAGTTTATCTTGATGGTGCTTTTCGTCTAGCGGTAGAGTTCCAGGGAGTAGAGAGGGTACGATCCTTACTAAGAAGCAATTATCTGCTTTGGCCAGAAGTTTCTCAGTGGCAGCACAGCCTGATGGTCGCCGCCTTTCTCGGTGAGCGAGATCTCGTTGAATGGATGCTAAATTACGATCAGTCGCTTGTCCATCACAGATCCTGGATGCTTGGGACTGCATTATTCGCCGCCGTTTTCAGCCACAAGAGCGAAATCGTCTCCGATTTACTCCGCCATGACGCCAATCCAGATGCCACGTCTAGATACGATGATCTCTATCCGCTGTATATTGCGATAAAAGATGAAGACCTGGGTACAATCAGGACCTTTCTCGAATTTGAAGCAGTGAATCCAGACAAATTTGGCAGGGATAAATTTGGCAGGGGTACTGACACGCCTCTTGGACTTGCTTGTTACTACGGCTTTGGGGATCTCGTGGAAAAGCTCTTGACATACCAGCGAATCAACCCCGACGAACCAAGCGTTCGAGCTTACGGTATGACCCCTCTGCAAGCCGCTGTTATGAAAGGCCAGACACAAGTAGTGGATATGCTGCTTAAGCGAGGAGATGTAAATCCGAACCGTTGCAACGAGGAAGGAGGAGAACTTGCACGTGAACGCCCCTTGTATATAGCAGCACGAGATGGACACATCGGGATCGTGAAACTCCTGTTACAAAGGGTAAATATACAGGTGGACTTTGTGTCCAATGGGCAATGGGTGGGCCAGCAGAATTTAACACCGTTAGGCGCGGCTATTGAAAAAGGCCATGATATGATCGCCAGTGACTTGGTTTCTTACGAAACGTGTGATCTATGGGAACCTTCTATCATTTTCGTTGCTGTCCAGAGAAACATGCCCAGCCTTATGAGAGCATTGCTTAAGCGACCAAAGGTTGATATCAATGCCCGTGACAAGAATGGCTTGACGCCCTTGATTGCAGCTTGCCGGGTTGGAGACATGGCCGTCGAGGTCGTCAATGTACTATTGGAATTTGGCGCGGATACCACTCTGACGGACACCAATGGCTTTGGTGCGTATACGTGGGCGCTAGCAAAAAATCCACACGGAGAAATTGCTCGCCTTTTTCGGCGCCACTCTCAGCGCCGTTAAAGTTGATTTCAATGTCGACTTTTAGTTTTCGATTCTTCTGTGGTTTGTTTCTATCAATTGATGCAAACATTTTTTCATATATATAACCTTTTAATATTTAGGATAGATATTTGAAACTCAAAAATAAACAAAAAGAAAAATTTCTTTATTGTTCAAGAACAAATTTCTTAAAAATTATGGTATGATATAGATAGAGCTCTGGTTTAGATATGCAGAGGTAAAAAACCAATCAACTCAGAACACTACTGATAGCTAGCTCTAACCAAGTTTCTTGATCAAGTCAGCAGTCTGTCATATGAAGCTAGTCACTAAGAGATTGAGGGTTGGCTCTGATTAGCTGTCAACTGGTGGTTACTTTATCATGACTACCTCCATCTGGTTCGTGGAGCACATAAAAAAATAAAAACAAGGCTAAACAGATATCTATACTTAGTAAATACCGAGTACAAGCTACAACACCCTTAAACAACAAACAGCAGAGCCTCCATCCCCTGCTCAAAGAGCCAAAAGATTCCCAGCCAGTGGCCTAATGTGGCTCAATTGCCGGATGCGGTCACACGAAGCGAGTGACAGGGTTCGCCTACGCCATTCTTTAGTGTCGAATTGAAAGGAGCTTCAGCTAAATAGTGGCTAGGTGCTAGGTCTTAACTAGTTAGCTGCTAGTCCATAGATATGTTCGCTGGTAGTGGATCTAGAGCTCTCAGCCTCTTCGGCTCCCGAGTCTTATCTTATTGGCTATTCGTCTTGGACGGCGGCATCGTTTGCCTTTTGTTTCTTCTCGTCTACCCCTGCAGCTTCCCCTGAGTTTTCGTACTACTCTGTCTGACATTGACCGAGGTCATGACAGGGACACTGCGTGAAGAATATTGATACAGAGTCCAGAAACTGCTGGTGGTCCCTTTTCGTAAATGACTAGCGACGCCTCTCCCGCCAGCTCAACCGTGCAATCCTCTTCGTATTATATGACTCGGTAGTCCGTATTATTCTTATACTAGAGTCTAAGGAGATACGAGTCAGCCTCGCCGTTCAGTCCAGGCCAATCTCCGCGACGACGTCAGCCAATCATGGCGCTGCGTAAGCGGACGCTGCACGATTCTATTCGCCGGTAAATGTAGAGTGCCCCACTGTGTATGTACTTTTTCCCTCATGCGGACTAGCGCGTTTTGTATACAAACTATACCGTCGTCTCTACTTCGCACTATAACTGATTGTGAAAATATGTCTGTCGGTGGCTTGCTTGGGCTGAAATTTCTAGCGATATATTTATACGAAGGCGTGCCTGCTGTCTGATCGTTCTTTTTTAAACACACGCATTCCGAGCACTCCGTTTCTGCGGCTACCGTCAGATCAAACACCATCTCACACAACATAAGACAAAAATGCTCATTCTCAGCATTATTCTCCTCTCACTCCTCAGCATGGCTCTGGCTTTTTCGCTGGTCGAGCTGGGCCTGGTTGCCTACGGGGTTTCGGGTTTCACGAAGACCGTCGAGGTCGCGTATCTGTGCGGCTTCGAGGTCTGTTCCAAGGACGTCAAGGGCAAAGTCCCCGATGTCGTTGCGTTCCTCATGTTCTGCGCCGTCTGGTCGACGCTCGCCTCGGCTGCTGCTCTTGGGGGTCCGCTGTACCTGCATTCTCGTAATGGCCATCACCACAATCGCTGGTTGGCTCCGGGGTTGATTGTGCTGTACTTTCTCACCTGGGTATTTTGGCTGGCCGGGTTTGCGGACTTGGCGAATATTATTGGGACATATGGCACGCCTATTATGAATGCAGTACTTGCGTTTGCTGTTCTCAGCTGGTACATCTCTCTCTCTCTTTTTCTCTTTTTTGTCTAACTTTCGGCAGGCTCCTCTACACTGCCCTCTTTATTCTCAGCTTCCTCGCCATTTTCGACGTCATGCAGGGCGAGTGGCCCGGTTATCTCGTCATGAAACCGCGCTCTGCAACTGACGCCCCTGCTGTTTCTTCGACGCCCGCAGGAACTGGTGCCCCCGGCGAGCCCAAGTACGAGACCGGCCACGAGCTGACTGCGTAGTTGAGCTTGAATGTCAAGATGATACTGTGATGGTTTAAATGATGGAATTGAGATACCTATTTTGAATTGTGATACCTGATACTGTAATAATATAATCATCTCGTTCTTTTCTGATGGTGATGTAATTGTAAAGCTATATAGATCGGACATGGGCCGATCCATCCCGCAGTGGGGCAACCAACACTTCAACCTTCAAACTCTCTCGACTTGACTTCTACTCAACGTCTACTCCAACTCAATTCGACTTTTTCTACTCGAAATGATCCTGCGCGTCGGCGTCATCGGCGCCGGCGAGGTCGCCCAGGTCATCCACCTGCCCACGCTCTCGCTGCTCTCACATCTCTACCAAGTAGTCAGCATCTGCGACATCTCCGCGTCCACCGCTAGCCACTGCGCAACCAAATTCCACATTCCCAAACACACCACCGACCCAGCCAGCATAATCGACGACCCAACCATCGATGTCGTCTTCATCCTCACCAGCGACGAATTCCACGCCGTATGGGCCGAGGCCGCCTTGCAAGCCGACAAAAACGTCATGATCGAGAAACCGCTCACATTGTCCCTGCCAGCTGCACGCCGCATTGTCGCCGCAGAGCGAAACTCCAAGGGACGAGTGTTTGTCGGGTATATGCGTCGGTATGCCCCCTCTTTTACCGGCGCATTTATGCGCGAGGTGGCTAGTATTCCCAAAATCCTGCATGTGCGAGTCCGCGATATGAGCGGGCCCAATGCGTTTTTTGTGAACCAGAGCGGCACATTTCAGATGAAAACCACAGAAGATATTCCCGCCACAGCAACGGCTACACGCGAAAGGCTGTTGGACGAGCTGTACCGCGAGGCGTTTCCCGGCGCTGGCGAGATTACAGACGAGATGAAAAAGTACTGTCGCTTTTTGGGCAGCCTGGGGTCGCACGATCTCTCGCTGATGCGCGAGGCGCTTGGGGGGATGACGGCTACCTCAGTGGCAGGCGTGTCCGTAAACGATCCCTTCTACTCTGCCATTCTGAATTTCAAAACCGACAGCGGGCACACCTTTGCAGTCACGTACGAGAGCGGGATCGACGGGGTCGCTGAGTTCGACGCACAGCTGGCTGTGCACGGCGAGCGCAAGCGCGTGTCGATCCAGTACGACACGCCATACGTCAAGGGGTTAGCGATCACCGTGCGCGTGGAAGAAATAAATGAGCACGGCGAGAAGCAGGTTAAGCAGATTGTGTCGAGCTACGAGGACGCCTACACGGCCGAGTTGACGGCGATGCATGACTGTTTTGCGAATGGGTGGGAGATTAAAACGTCGGCCTCGGATGCGGTGCGCGATTTGGAGCTTTATGATATGATGTATCGGAAGTGGATGAATATTTAACCTGAAATATGGATTGATAGCATTATATTTCTAGTACTTGTAGATTGGAACCAAGGAAAGGAAGTCAGGGCTTCGCGGTCACGGGATACCAAGTACATACGTGACTCTTTTACTGTAATAACATTCAATATGAATATCCATCATAATCAGCTTCTAGGGTATCTCAAGAAACATTAATCTACACCATGCATCCCCCAACGCCTCATGTATGCAACGCAAATAAACAAAAAGAATCATAAATCCGGCTTCTGGCCCCAGATAAAATGCGCCTTTATATACAGATGAAGCGAAGACTTGGAAATCTCCTGCTTCAGCGTCCGTGTGACCTTGCGAATTTCGCAGGCCGATTCTCCCAAAATGCGCGCCCCCAGTGCGAGAAAGTATGGCTCGAGGGATTGCTGGGCTGCGTTGAGGGCGGTGCGGCCGAGGGTTTTGAGCATGGGGTTTGCGGGCCAGTTGCCAAGGGGGATCTAGGACAGTCAAAAAAAAGGACGAAAACCAGTAGAAAAAGGAGGAAATACTTTGTAGACCTCCTCCTGGACATCGACAAACCCCACGTCCTGCATGGTTTGCTTCATGCTCGAGACGTCGTCATACGACTTGCCAAACATCTTGCTCGCCTTGTTGTAGCGCGCCATGATCCGGTTCAGCGGCTCAATGTCCTCGGGGCGTGCATCGTCCGAGTAAAAAATAGGTTCCAGCTCGTTCATTTCGACATAGCCACCAGCCCGTAAATTGGCAAACGCCTGCTGGAAAAACCGGGCCCAGTTGTTGATACTGCCCGACAGCATACGGCCATGCACCAGATCAAACCCGCTGTGAGGGTCAAACGTCCACTCGTCCTCTGCATCGTCCACATAAAACCGCACATTCGGCGGGATCCAGGTCGGCTGAATCGGGCTCAGGTCGGTGCCGATGACCACGGCAGACGGGAAACAATCGCCCATATCGATGGCCCAGTCGCCCGTGCCGCAGCCCACGTCGAGGATCATTTGCGGATCGACCAGCGGCATCTTGCTCAGCCGGCTGTTCATCAGCATGTACCAGATGTGGTGGAAGAGCTTTAGTCGGTGCTGTTCGGCGGCGTCGTTTGGCAGCGGGTATGCGCCCTCGTGGAAGCGGTGGTATCGGCGGCCGTTCTCGTAGACGTAGTCGAACACGGGTGATTTGACGGATAGACTGGTGGTATCGTCCTCCTCGTCGTCGACCAGGCCGAGGCCTTCGTCGGCTTCTGAAAAGTAGTCCGAGTATGCGGAATTCATGTTGGCGGTTGTGGTTCAGAGAGCATTTCAATAAGGTGGGCTACGGAGTGTACAAGACGACGGCACCAGGTATTAATGATATACGTCCCCTTAAATGATGACCCAAGAACTAGTCAGGACTACTGCACGAATCTGGAAAACAGCGAGCCAACTAGGCAGGGATGCTGCACTAGTGGGTTCGCCGGGGCTCTGATAGAATCAACCAAGACTGCGATAGAGTTGCATGCCTGGGCCAACTGTGGAACGTCGCAGTGAGATTTGTCATGGCTGACATTTTTACTAGTTTAGTCGCCGTCTCACCGATCGATTTGTATAAGAACACTCGGTCTGCCGGTGTTTTTCCGGGAATCCGGCGACCCAAGTTTTTGAGTCAGAGAGCGCACGGGATATTGTTATTGGGTAATATTGGGTATTTTGGAATGATTGAAAATGTAGGCAGAGTCTGCTGATCAGCTGCTGCATGTATTAATTGTTGGCGATACTCCGTGGAGTGTGCGTTCTTGACGTAAAGTCAGTGTCAGCCCTTCCCCGGAAATCAGAAAACTCGGGCAAAGGATGCAAGCGGCAGATCGCCCAACGCCAACAGACTCAATTTTCGAGTTTCCAAAATTTAGACTTGTCCTTATTTTTAGGTTCGCCCTGCATGCAGCATTCCCTGGATCCTTGCTGCTCATTATTTGGTTTCTTGATATTCCCCGGCGTTATTATTGATTACTATTCGATAATTCCGAAAATCAGGCTTACAGTGTACACGTCTACTGTGGCACAGTGAATGAAAACCTTTGTCGTACCATAATTCGTGCTTTGTAGTCATACAACCAGCCAGTAACTAGGGGGTATATCAATCGCCATGCAAAAAGAATATTCTATGCTATGCAATGCAATGCAAGCAGACAACTATTTATCAAGGAGCACCCCGGCCCCTCGTAACAGCACAATCGTATGCCCCGACGAGACATCGCTAATCGCATCGGAAAACTCCAAAAACTTGCCCGCCTCGACATGGAAGACGCGCAGCCGGGCCTCCTCGCCGCCGCCGCGGTTGTTCACATTCTCCACGCGCAGCTTGCGCGCTGCATCGTCCAGCACTCGCCCGACTTTCCACCGCGCATCAAAGAAGAAATCGCCCATGGGCGGATCGGAGGCGGGCCGGTCTGACGTGCCCACAACATGCAGATAGATACGTCGGTCCGCCGGCACCGAGGCATCGCCCTTGGCCGTGCGTTTCATCTGGTTCAACTGCGCCACTGCGCCGCGCCCTGTCGACGACGATATTCGGCTCTGCACGCTCGACGGCAGCTTGATCTTGGCCGCAGAGGTCGTCGTTGCTGTTTTTGCTGTGATGTCTTTGCCCACGCCACGCAGCCTGGAAAACATGGACCGGATGGAATCAGCCGGTTTCGCGCCGCCGCCGCCCACGCGCGCCCCCAGCGGCGTCAGCTTCGCGCAGTCATGCTGCTCGCCGAGCCGGTGCTCGAGACAGTAGTTGCGGTTGCACTGGTCGCAGTGCACGCCGACGCGCGTGGGCGTGTTGATCAGCGACTTGCACGTCGGATGCGAGCACTGGTCGGTATTGTACACGGTAGCTTTGGGTTTCGGTTTCGATGGCACAGTTCCAGCAGCAGCTTCTCGTCGTTTGCGTGCCCATTCGCCGGCGTGGGCGCATTTGTGGGCAGTCTCAGTGCGGTGGTCGAGGCAGTATGTTCCCCGGCACGATTCGCAGCGGAAGGGGAGAAAGTCGAGCTGGCCGCAAAACTCGTACTGGCAGTTGCGCCCGATGGCCTCGAGGTCGGTGTCGGCCATGGCCGTGAAGCTGTTGGCTGACATGGTGGCAGCAAGAACTATATTACCTATACTCTGTATTTAAAAGAAGAGATTCGTAATGCGGTGGCGGCCTTGAGGCTTCCCCGACTTTCCAGCTGCGGGGAGAACCTTCTTGGCGCGCTTACCTAAGCTATACTCTTTATACATCCTCTTTACACAATGTCCAAATATATTTATAATATAATAAAACTTGAGTGCATTAATGCTTGATTAGTCTTATATGGCTTCTACCTTTTCACCCTGCTTTGTGGCGGCCGCTCCCAGCGAAAGCAGTACTGCCCCAGGTCCATAGATATACGCCTCCATCGCGGGCCCGGTCGCCATCCAGGGCTCTCCATCCACGGTCTTGCCCATCTCAAAAGGTACACTATAGTCCGGCGGAGTCGGTTGATCCGGCCATGTAATCCGATTAGGTACCTGCTAGTTCTCGAGTGCACGTCCATTCTGGTAAACTCTGCACCATATCGATGTTTCGGTCTCAGTGCGGGATACTCGTAAAATGCGTGTCGTTGGTGATGAGCTCGTACAGCGTGAAAACAATGCCAGCCACGTCATCTCGCCCTTCTACCAACCCTTTTCCCCGGATGCAACCCAGTCAAAGTCGAAGAGCAACAACTTTTGTGTATCTGGGTCAATGATCAAATTCCGGGCTGCAATATCTTCATGCATGATCCCTAGCTCCAGGTTGAGGAAATCCACGAGCTGCGTGAGCTGCTGGGTCCACTCAAACCTCAAAGGCACCGCGAGATGGTCGACAAGCGTTCCACCTGGAATAAACTTTGTCGTAAACCCAATCACGCGAGACTCGACATCCTCGAGAACAATGCGATCGAGCGGTAGGATATTGGGATGCGGTGGCAGGGACTTGAGCACGTTCATCTCATCCCAAGCCATCTTCAGTCTCCGCGACTTTTGTATGACGTTGAATTTGAAGGCTACCTTTTGAGGGCTCCCAGATTCGTCATAGTACAACGAGACGTCCACACCTGGTCCAAGCCGGTTCAGCCCTTGAATCTTGGAGTACTGAATCACACAGCAACCGGCGAGTGATTCGACTGTGGAAAAGGGAGGATACGCAATAAACATGGTATCGTCCTCTTCCTGATCTGTAGAGATTCCAGTAAGGAGTCCATCATCGTCCACCGTAACGACAGTGACCTCTAGCGAGAGAAAATCGGCAAACTGCGCCAGAACTGGGCATTCAACGTTTTCATCGGGTGGGAAGAGCTTGGCGGTGCCCTTGATCATGATAGAATGAATATGCCCAAAAAAAAAAATAAATAAAATAAAATTAAATAAAATTCCGATCTTGCTGCGGTTTTTGACTCTTGAAGGGCAGAGACCGGTAGGCGCCAAGGCTTTGAAGCGATTGGTTGCGCCTACACCGTAGATCTGTGAGGTGTACAGTTGGGCGTCTCGGTGTCAAGAGATAGTAGAACTATAGTCAAATCATTTGCGCCAAAAAACTATGGTAATTATTTTTAGAATGTTTCAGATAGATTCAGAGAGGACTTTTGGAAGTTATTGTCCATATATTTATCTTTAGTCTTATTAGCTAGGTGTTAAAAGTAATGTCGCAATTTTAGATACAAACTCGAGGCCATAGATCCGGGTAATATGTCAACTTGAAGGTGTATTTAGCATTGATGTATGTGGCTGATAACGGCTGGGATTGGGGTATTGGTTAATGAGGGGTATAAGATTGGGTGATAGTCATCAAATAGTATTATCATTTACCAGCTAGAAAACAAACAAAGGGAAAAAAAAAACGCCAATAATATCCCATATTTTAATCCCAGTCCCAATCCCAATTCATTCATCATGTTCATCAATCATGACAACCATTTCCATTCCAGACGTTCCCAGTCCCAGTTCAGTCCAGTTCAGATTGCTAGCCACAACAAGAAACGCTAAAAGGGGTATCACTATCAAATGGATGACAGACCGTGGACCAAAACTCTACACAAACAACAAAAATAAATAACCCATAAAAAAAAAGTAGGGCGATGATCAAGACCCGGATTTGTCGCCGTCAAACTGCTGCAGATACGGACCTTGCGGGATTGATGGTTGCGCGTGGTTGTATTCATAAGGTTGTCTGGGGACTGGTGCTGCTTGCTGTTGCGGGGTAGTAGTAGTAGTAGTTGCAGGAGCAAAAGGGATTTGACTGGTCGAGGTGAAGACCGGCAGGTTCTGGCGTGGCATTTGCTGCTGCTGATAAACCTGCTCCCCCGAACCCCCATACGGCGACAGCGGCGAAAGTGGAGGACCACTAATATTCTTATTATTCTGGCCGTATCCATGATGATCATGGTTCTGATAGACCTGCGGCTGCGGCTGCACACTCGAAAAGCCCTGGTACCCTTCCAGCCCTGCATACCCAGCCATCGACCTGTTGTGTTCGTCTGGAATCTCAATCTTGATCGGAGCCTCGAACTCGCCTGTGGTGGCAACATTCGCATTCACATTCACATTTTCCTTTTGTGTTGCTTTAGGCGCAATCACCTTTTCTGTAGCAGTAGTAGTAGTACCTTTGACAGATACATTTCGTTTGTTGCTGCTACTCGGTTTTGATGCCGATTTTGCTGCTGTTTGGGGCTTTGTCTTTTTGAGATTTTGCTGTGGCTCTGGGGTGTTTTGTTCTCGTCGCGCTGCGTCTTCTTCAAATGAGGGTACTTTGAGTTTGATATTAAGCTTTTTGACACCTGCCGAGACTTGGTCGATGCCATCATCATCACCCTCTGGACTAGCAGACTGGGATTTGTTCATCTTGTACAGCGACGGCACCTTGGGCAGCGGCGGCGCCTTGTCCGCGCTCATTGCTCGTTTCGGCGTTGACGAGCGCGAGCCTGAAGATACGCGGTTCTTGCGTCCAGCAACACCTGCCGCGGGACTCTGGCTGGGTGGGCGAGAGCTGGTGCGAGTCGGGGTTGCCTTGGTACTCTCATTTGCTTCTGTTGCCGCAGTGCTGGGTTCCCCAACAGCAGAAGTCGTACTCTGTCGCCGGCGCTGCTGCTCTTTGACAATTGCAGGCTGTTGCGTCGGAGGCTCGGGCAGATCGCTGGCGGTCCCAATCGTCGTGCGCCGACTATTTCGCGCACTCACGCGGCGCGGAGTCGACGCCTTTGGCGCGACTGTCTTGGGCGTCGCAACAACCCTGCTGGGCGCCGGCGTGTCCGGAGAAGAGGAAGAAGCCGTCGGTTTGGCCGTTCGCGCTCGCAGCTGGCGGCGTGTTGCCGTGGATGGCGTCGACGGCGGCTCTGGTGTCGTTGCAATCAGTTTCTTCTTCTTGGCCAACGCGGCGCGCGCCTTGAGTTCTTCGTACTGGAAACTCGTGGTCTCGCGGTCGCTAGGTATGAGATATTTCCACAATTCGTGCGCAGATGTCGCCCAGTCGACTTCCGGAAGAGGTTCCACGGCGTCGTCCCCCATGGCAGACGTCGTCGACAGTTTTCGCTGCCACGGCACCACCACTTTGGCGGTCGAGGCCTGGGTTGGGGAGAAGTAGGTTGGGGTCTTTTGGGTCTTTTTGATTGCTGGTGGTGGCGGGGGAAATGCCAGAGCTTCGAGCTCTTCGAGGAAATGCGGAGCCCACCAGTCGCTGTCAAAGGCCGGTCCTTTTGCTTCTTCTTCTTCTTCTTCTTCTTCTTCTTCTGCTTCGCCTTCTCCATTACCCCATCCCAAGCGCTCGCTCATTTCCATCGCTAGACGGCTATGTTGGGGAGCATTCCCACCTGAATCTGCCAGCGCCGAAAGATGGCTCAAGACTCCACTAGACAGCGCTCGATTGCTATAACCCCCTTCCAAAACACTAATAACACGCCCGTCAGTCCCCAATCCGTCTTCTTCAGCAAGCCGGACGATATCCGCGGTGAATCGCGCATAAAAATCCGTCGGCACGTTGACCTTGTGTCGCTGCATTCCGGCACCTTCAAACTCGCTTGCATCGAAGCCGGCCGACACAAAAATGGCAGCCTTGGGCGCGGGGCCGCCTTCTTGTTCGTGAAGGCGCTGGGTGTGGAAGCGGAGAAAGGCGCGTGCCTTTTCCAGCACGGCCATGTATTTGTCTCTGTAGAGGGCCCAAAACTCATTGTGGGTGCGCCAGGGCTCGAGATGCACGTTCCAGATTGACTGGCCATGGGCGTTGTCGATACACACACTGGCATTGACAATCTTGTCGGCTTCTCCATTCTCGCACGGAAACGAGTTGATGTCGTGCAGACTGTAATACCCAATAGCCGTCTTTTTGCAGGGCGCGGCGTTTCTCGCTGTTGCGCCTCCGCGCTGCTGCAAATTCCAGGCCTGTTCGTTTTGCTTGTAGGCAATGGCCTGAGACCCGTCTCCGTGGTGGAGATCAAAATCAATGATGGCGGCATGTGTCAACCCCTGGGTCATGGCAGCATGCGCAATGCCGACATGCACGTTATTGAGCCAGCAGAAGCCGGACGGGTCCGCTGCAGAACAGTGGTGGCCAGGCGGACGAATGCACACAAAAGCACGTTTGGTAATGACACTATCATCCAGCACGGTGTCGACCGCATCACACACTCCTCCCAAAGCGCCTTGGAAAGCGTCTAGAGACTCGGGGCAAAGGTAGAGATCTCCGTCGTGCAGCTGCTTCTCGTCGTTGTCCTTGCGCCCTGCACTTCGCGGACGCACAATCTCTCGGCCGTTCATCTCCAAACGAGACTCGGCAGCGTCACACATGGTCTTCAAATTGGCCATCCACTTGTCACCATGCACATAAGTCACTGCAGGAGACGCCAACGACACTGCCCGGGACGACTTTCGAATGTGGAAAGGCGGCGGCGGCAGCATGTCGAGATTCATATTTGGCCGCGGCGCAAACGACGAGCCAGCATGCCGCTTGCCCACTCGCACGTACGCAGTAGACAATCCCAAAATACTGGCGCGCAGCCGCTCCGGACGCTCGACGATGGTGGCGAGCCCGTCCTTGCTGGTATACGGGCGGGCGTAGCGATGGCCGTAGCAGGCGTCCTGAATCACCACCATTGTTTTTGATCTGGTCTCTGCAGTATCGTGCCGTCCTATCTCGGCTTTGAAATGCTCGGCGGCAATAGAGGCAGCAGTGGGTGTCTCGATGGGGGCTTCCAGCGACGCACGCGGCGAGTACATGGCACCGAGCAGGTTGGACGAGGAGCGGCGCGACAAGCTACCTTGCTGTTGTTGTGGCTGCTCGCGACTGACGCTCGCCGATCTGAGAGAATTTGTCGATGCACGCTTTTGCAGGCCTGGAGTCGACAGGCGGCGCTCGTCTCGGAGGGAAGTGGTGCTGGGCGTCTTGCGCACGCTTCTGGACGAGGAGGCCGGCGTTCTCGTAGACGAGGCATTGCGGACACGCGACGAGGCACGGCTGGGCGAGCGATGGTCTGGGGTCGGCGAGGACGCAGGCAATGGGGATGTCAGAGAAAGATGGTGAAAGTTGTCGGCCAGGTCGGTGGCGATGCTGGGCCGGTCGGGGGTGTACGCGTAGGGCGAGTGGTCTGCCATGGCTGCAGCGCAGACCGAAGGAAATAATCACATTCAAGTCAGCTAGCACAGAAGGAAATAAAAAATCCCACAAGGAAAGAAAAGTGTGGTGGCTGTGTGGTTGAAGAGTTGGAGTATTTTTATTATTATTTTGTTTTGTTCCAGTCTGAGTTGCCCGGGCGCGTTTGGGCCCACCGGTTCGCCAAGCCTTGCATGTGAGTCCAGAGCCCTAAGAAGATTCAAAGTATTCAAAGTAAAGTCATAACTCGTTCGGTCTATCGAAAGTAAAATATAGACAAATTGACCTCCTAGAGGTCTAGAGGCTGCCGTCGAGGCTGTGCCAGACACCATACGCCTCGCATGCTTGAATGTAATGAGAAAACAAAAAAGGACCGACAGTAGATATCAATTGTAAAACCAGCCTCCAAAACGCCAACAAAACCCAAACAAAAACCAGTCAATGGTTTAGTGATGCTCAAAACTCAGCCTGCGCAGGCTGTTCCAGCCCTTCTTCAGACGCAGAGGCAAAGCGCGCATACTGCTCGACGCCGAACTGCTGGCATCGCTCTGGTCGCTGCCCAAGGTCTCGATGCTGGCGGTGCTGCCAAACGACTTGCGTTTTTCCTTTTTGCCAGCGCGGCGCTGCTTCTTTTGGTCCTGATGGGCGCTGCGAAAGCCCTTTTCGGCGTGGTAGCGACAGTAGCAGTGCAGTTGGACGGTTTCGCTGGCCATGGAGTCGCAGCTGCCGCTGGGCGAGAGTTGGCCGCCAGAGTTGTGGCAGGGCTCAATCAGCTGGGCCTCTTGGCAGTGGCACCAGGTGTAGAGGGCGAGCGACGACCGGCACATTTTTGTTTTGTCTTTTTCCTTTTTTTTTTTTTTTTTTTTACTCTCTTCTTTTCCGTCTGTCACTGGAATGTGGCGATTCGGTGCTCAGAATTTCCGTTTTCGGCAGGTGGGATGGCCGCTCTGTCAAAGAGCTGATAACGCGATAAGCCCTGCAGAGGAATGCAGCGAGGCGACAGTGTAAGAATGTGTATATATTTATATATATGATAATATATATATATAAATATATTGCCCAACCAGCAGGCAGTGCCGTCTCTTATGTGGTGGTAAGAGGCCTCCGATCTGGTGCCGGACGATCCGGGAGGAATGCACTTTATTTGAATGACCGTGGAAGAACGCGCAAGTTGAGAGCGCCTCCCGGCGGACGCAGGCCCGATAAATAATCATGCGTGATCGAGTTATGGAGACTCCTCTCTCGTCATCGAAGCAGCGGTCAACTGCCGGAACGTGGGCCCGGTTTTACACCCACTGTGTTTAGGCGCTGGCCTGCTGGATGGCGTTTGGTAGTGTGTGGTGTAACTGGGTGGCTGCGCGAACTTCATCGGCGCCTACCAGCGAGCCAGTCGGGCGACGCCGCTGCAAACGTTTTGACTTTTGCACTCTATTTAATCTATCATTGGATTGATTGAGTGTGGGCGACTTGACGGTTTTGACTCGCCGGTCAAGCATCTCTCCGCGGGCTTCCGCACAACCGGTTTGGGCAGTGCTGACGAAGCCTGCGCTCTGAGTGAAGTGGATTGCGTGGGCTGCAGATGCGGTCCCGCCAAGAATCTAGATTTCTCCCTTCCTAGTACGTCGTAGTTTTAAGTACAGAGTACGTACGTACTTCCTTTCTAATCAGTCCTTGGCAGTGGCAGTGGCAGTGTCTGATCGATCGGATCGTCGATAAATGAAGTCATGGTGGGTTCGGCCCGTCAAACCTTGCTTGCATTGCATCAATCATGAACATCATAGCGGAGCAAGTCTATGGATGATGGAATTGTTAATCGACTGGATACGTGTTCAGACATTGTCATCGTAATCAATTGATCACTGCCGCTGTAGATTAGAGTTGGCGCGCATTCCGATCGAATTCACCGTTGCAGTGCAGTAGGCCGTTACTAGTAGCCTACTAGTCTGCTGTAGTCTTGCAGCGTGCAGCCAAGATTCTCATCGAGCAAGTGTATCCGAAATTC
Organism: Talaromyces sp. DC2; assembly: GCA_039119965.1. Classification (NCBI taxonomy): domain Eukaryota; kingdom Fungi; phylum Ascomycota; class Eurotiomycetes; order Eurotiales; family Trichocomaceae; genus Talaromyces; species Talaromyces sp. DC2. Next base: position 4,853 of record JBCLNQ010000020.1, on the reverse strand, counting down.
TCGTGTTTGATCTCGCAGCGTCCATGGCAATCGTATGGCTGTCGCGCATTCCTTCTCTCTGCACAGAGTGGAGTGAAACTGCCTGGCGCTGAAACACTGTTAAGCGCTCGCTGTTGTTTCAGCCTGTCAGCCCAGCGCGGTTACTGCGCGATGCATTGGACGAGACGCTCCCAAGCAAGAAGGCGGCTCTCGTCCAATTGTTCAACTCTTTAAAAAGAAATTGTAAAAATATACTCTGTAAAATGTAAAAATAGCAAACGACGCTTTTTATAGACTTGGTCAAACAATGACGGCCTTGACAGCGGGAGGATTCCGAGAACGCTGCCTCAGGCATAGAATCGGCGACAGCAGCCAATCGGCCCGCTGCCGAGGAGTGACGCTTTTTCTCTTGATGATTCTTCTCTGTGTCAATGTCAACCTCAACCTCCACCTCAACCGCACCGTCAACAATGCGATATAGGATATAGATAAAACCCCACCATGCAGGCCGCCTCCCCCCCTCGCACCGCGACCCTGCTCGCCAACCTCAGCACCGTCGCCGCGCGCATCTCGGCCGCCTCGGCCATATTCTCCCCCTCAAAAAACGTCCGCCTGGTGGCCGTCTCCAAACTCAAACCCGCCTCGGACATCCTGGCCCTCTACACGCACGCGTCGCCCGCCCAACTGCACTTTGGCGAGAACTACGTGCAAGAGCTCCTGGAAAAATCGCGCGTCCTGCCGCCAGCAATCCACTGGCATTTCATCGGCGGTCTGCAATCCAACAAATGCGTCTCACTGGCACGCGACACGCGCGGCCTGTGGGCGGTCGAGAGCGTCGACACCACCAAAAAGGCCTCGTTGCTCAACAATGGCTGGAAGGAGCGGCAGGACCGCGGCACCGAGGTCGAACTGCAGTTGCGCGTGTTTGTGCAGGTGAATACCTCCGGCGAAGCCAACAAGGCCGGTGTTGAACCGGGCGAGGTGGCGGGGCTGTGTCGGTTTGTGCGTGACGAGTGTGATGGGCTGAAGCTTCAGGGGTTGATGACGATAGGCGCGATTGCGCGGTCGCAGGCTACGAGCAAGGAAAACGAGAATGAGGATTTTGTGACGTTGAGGGAGACGCGGGATCGCGTTGTCGAGGAGTTGGGCTTGGCCGAGGGGCTCGAGTTGAGTATGGGGATGAGTGCAGATTTCGAGGGTGCGATTGCGCTGGGCAGTGATCAGGTGCGTGTGGGCACGACGATTTTTGGCGAGAGGCCGTCCAAGGAAGAGGCCAAGAAGACGACTCTCTCGTAATCCTTACGAAGTCGGGAATAGATGAGATGAGATTAGGATGGGATGATGACTTATGATCCATGCATGGAGTTCTTGTTAGTATTCGTTATTGATTTGTAGTTCAAACCAATTCATAGTATCTTCCAATAATTTGTAGATAAAAATATGTACAGGTATTCAACGCAACAATAATCATGCTAATCCACTATGCTTGTCAGGTCGGTCAGTCAGTGGTCACCGTCGAAGCTGACCCCCTGCGACAGCTTCTGCTCCATCTGGCGCACCAGGATCTGAGGCACGCCTTCTTGCGTCGCCCGGATGGTCACACGGTACATCTATGATCGTCAGTCTTCATACATAAACTAAAAGTTAAGGGTACGCACGTTCTTGTCATAGTTCGGCTCCAGCCGCAGCAAACACCCCGTCTTGCCATTCTCAGTCTGATACACCGCGCACCCGACGATATTGCTCTGATTGGGATCAACCCCGCTGAGCACACGCCATCGGAACCCAGCCACCGTGTTTTTCGTGAACTTTTCGCTGATCGTGCGCCCCTTGCCCGTCACGCCAAACGTCTTTTGCATTTCCAGCGGCGCCCCGCCGATCTGCCGCCAGCGCTTGAAAAAGTCTTCAACAGACAGCTCGGACGGTTCCATGTACCGGTGCATCAGGATCGGCAGCTGCAAAGTGTATGCCTGTAGCGCGCCCGCCAGGTACGAGATGCGGATTGTAGGGGCGTCGGCAAATGGGCCATGTGCTTCGAAGAACAGCGTCTGCTGGCTCTGGGCTGATGACGCGATGGATGAGTCAGGCAAGTTCTTTGTGTCGACCTTGAGGTTTGGTGCTGCAGGGTTGTCCAGCGTTGTCGTGAATGATCCGATTGGGAACGATGCTTTGTTGGTAAAGTACAGCTTGACCACTCCCAAATGTGCTCGGTATTCAGACCGCAGTCCCACCTGGATCTGCGCATCTTCAAACAGCACGCCTTCGTCTGCGTAGTACAACCGGTTGAAGCCAAACTCCCAGTCCGGACTCAAATGAGCAGCGCTGGCCAGGTTGGGTGCCGGCGATCCAGTGGGCGTCATTTCAAGCCCAGCCAAATCACTCGAAGCCCCCTTGCCAGACCCGTTGGCCACTCCGTTGCGTCCGCCGTTGACAATCGTGGTAAAAGTCCGCTTCAGTCCCGTGCTCTGGGCCATGAGCACCTCTTGCTTGTCCGTGTTGGCATCCTTTCCGCCCACAACCCAAGTGCGCTTGTCACTCGTGCCAGCCGTCTTTTGATGCAGCCGCGAAAGCAAAACACTCGCCCGCTCGGAGAACGGTGGCATTTCGTCACACACCGTTCGGAGGAGCTCATCCGACGGCATCTGCGCCAACATCATATACTCAAAAGCGCGCTGCTGCAATTCCGGATCTGGCGAGTGGCTGTATAGCCGAAACATCTGCAGGAGCTGCGGCTTGATCTCAGGAAATAGGTTCACAAACTTGATAAACGCCGACAGAATCATGGCCCGAGTGTTGTCAGAGCACGTAAACATTTTCGGCTGCAGCGCCATGAACTGCTCGATAGGACTGGAGCCTTTGTTATCCGCAATCAAGTGCCCAAACTCACCCAACACGTAACTGCCAATCTTGATGAGGCTGTCGTGGCAGTCCCCCTTCAAATATTTCAGTAGGTTGTCCGCCGCATACGCCTGCAGCTCTTCGTTGTTGGTGACGATTTGAATCACCCGCTGCCACACCTCGTCACTCACGTGGTCGCCAGCCAACGAGATGAGCTTCAAAGAAGTGTCGATATACCACTGCGCGTCTGTGGCATACTTTTCCGCCAAAATGGCCACTTTCAGCACCATTTCCTCTCGGATTGCGTAATCCGCCGACTGCAGGTATGCGAGAAGCTCGGCAACAATCGGGCGTGCATTAGTAACGTCGCACATGCTGTAAAGGAGATCCAGCCCCTTTCGGCGAACGCTGATATCGCGATCCCTCAGCGAGCCGAGAATAAACGGCTGGTGCTTTTTAATTGGATCCAGCGTTTCGGCCCGCGCCGCAAAATGGGTCATTGCCTCGAGGCCAAGGTAGCGCACGTTGGTCTCGCGCGACTGGATAAACTTGCCTAAACGAGTGGATATTTGCATCATCAGCGCTTTTTCCGTATCCATGTGTATCAGCAAGTTAATTGCTTCAAACAACACTGCATTTTGCGCATTGTTCTGCTGCACGTTCTTGGGCGTGTCCATGGCCGAATTCATCACTTGTTCCACCGACTGTCGAATCAATTCTCGAACATGCGTATCCTCTGCTATTGTTAGTACCTCACTATGTATATAGAAAAAATAAAGCATACCCGATGGTGGATAGTACTGGAGCAGCCGCAGGAGCTTGACCTGCAGCCACGGACATGGCACCCGGTAGTACAGATAATCAGCCGACACTTCGCCGTCTACCACAATCTTCTTCAGTCGCTGGGCGGCTTTGACGTAGCTTCCCCGGTATTGATCCGGATTCTCCTGCACCAAGGCCATGACCAGCGAGGTGACAGACAAAGTTACTCCAATGTCAGGGTCATCCATCAGCGAGATGATTCGCTCGGCCCATTCTTGCTGCACAATGCTGGGGTCTTTGCGGTAGAGACGTAAGAGCGTGAGGGCTGCTTTTTTCTTCACAAACGACTTGGACGTTCTGCGACGGTCAGAATAATTCACAGGCACTACAGGGCATAACATACGGGGAAATCAAAAGTCTATGCACATCCGAGCTCAAGGCTTCGCCCAGCTCTCGCCCACCGACAGTGGCAATGGCATGCAGAGCGAGACAGTTGTTGAGCTCGTTCATATCCAGCAGATCCTTGCGAATGCTATTCACAACCAGGTGTAGCAATTCATGCTGTTCATGCAGAAACAACGTGACCGCCAAATACCCAATCTGCTTTTCCGAATAGTTCTTGCTCGAAATCAAATTGACGGCCTCCAAATGGCCAAACTCGACGTCGTAGCCCTGGATGTAGACATACAGCAGTTTGCACACGTATTTTTTCCGCTGGTATCCATTCAAGCTGCCGTCCTTGAACTTTTGTCGGATGTTGGCTAATTCCTTGTTGATGCGCTTCTCCTCGAGTTCCCTAGCCCGCGCATTCCGCAGATCGGCGATGAATTGGACGAGGCCTCGCATCGACGACATGGTGATCAGAGTTCGTTCAATCCGCTTGGTTTGTGTGTTGTGTCAGCGTTAAAACAATTGCTGGTGCGGGGAACCGCGCGTCTTGTTTCCTCTTTTTTTTCACAGTATTCTGAGCGAATCATCCGACATAATCAAGCGTTTCTCATCCGGAGTGCGGCGGCATGGACATTGCGCGGGGTGGTTTTGAGGACTGCAGAACTGAGGATAAGCGTTGGCACTAACACCACAATATGCGGTTCAACCGTCCAGGGGTTGGCTGGTTAGTAATTATATTGATATGTCTCGGCTCGGAGGGGTTGTGCTGAGGTTGGAAATAAAATAGCCAAAAAAAAAAAGAAATGAAGAGAGCTTTGGTTGTATTATTCCAGCGTCGAGTCGGCCGACAACAGGGAATATTAATTCGTGTCGAGGCGGAAACA